>OX336388.2:195098042-195845542 GCA_946902985.2 Meconema thalassinum
TTTTTACGTGGAACCCGAACCACAGGACATGGCATTTCACTTCGAAAATCTCACATGCATTGACCAGGAATCGAACCCGGACCGCCTTGGTGAGAGGCATACAGCTAGACCGCTGAGCCACCACGCCCCTCTCACTTTAGACAGGAATGCCCAGTGAGGCGCGGTGAAACTGAAAATAAAACCGGCCCTAAGCTTCTCAGTGAAATTGTAGCCAACAAGGACAGTGACATTGTCTCGCCTGCCTTATCGGCACCTTGTTCATCTAACGTCAGTATTTCTGCCGAACAACTTGCCCCACTTGATACGTCAGCTGTAGCACAAGACACGATGGACGTGTCGCCTTCTCACTCCACCGCCTTATCGCCGCAACCAGCTGGGTCATTGCCCTCCACTAGTAAACAACAACATACTCCCACATTACAACAGGAACTCAACGGGCAGCCAGCGTTGCCAGGTTTGTCTGATACTAGCCAATACACCAATGGCAGTCTAGGCAGGACGGCCAATTCTCTAGTTCCTAAAACTGACCAGAAACCTGACACTAGCACTGCCAGCCCTGATGCGGCCACAGAAGGCGTGACCTCAGGAGACAATGCTACCAGTATGCCACCCTCAAACCAGTCCATAGTTAGTTGTGAACCACAGACCGCTGGTATACGATGGTCGGATGAAATAGAAGACGACCCCTCCAGACACATGGATACAGAAGAGACGGGGTCACGGGACCAGGGGATCATGGACAACAAGGAACTAACTCCTAAAGAACAGGCACCTTTGAAAACCTCCTCCAAAGCTAAAACAATCCGGGCGTCAAAAGAGGGAACGCACAAGCCTTATGCGGGTGTCAGGGACCCCCGACTACAAGGCGGGAAGTCGAGCGACAAGCGTTTAAGACCACCCCATCTCCATCTTGTTTATTTCGGTAAAAAACATGTCTATCTATCTGACGATGTTGTTGACATACACGCTAATGACACTCAATGTAAATTGCATTCAAACTGCTAGTAAACAGTCGCTCTTACGCAACCTTATACGAGACCAAGATGTGGATATTGTTCTGTTGCAAGAAGTGGCTACTGAAGACCTCATTACCATCTCTGGCTACGATAAAATAGTTAATGTCAATGAGCACAAACGTGGTACAGCTATCTACATTAAGGACCATATACCATATGCGGATCCAGTCCAGTTAGTCAACTCCCGCGGAATCAGTATCCGTATTCGAGATCTTTTGATTGTCAATGTATATGCTCCCTCTGGTTCGCAGGCCAGGATACAACGCCGGCTCTTCTATACCACAGATATTCTCCCACTTCTCCATAATCATACCGGCAATATAATCCTCGGTGGGGATTTTAACGCAGTGCTATCGCCCAAAGACCAAAGTGGCCAATTTCAGGGCTGCCCTGCACTATCTGCGTTAATACAAGGGTTACGCTTAAAAGACACATGGGAACTGAAGCCGTCGGGGTCAGCCGGTTACACGTACTACTACCATAATGGTGCTTCTCGACTGGATAGAATATATGTCAGCGGGGAATTGAAAGAACACGTGAGAGAAACAGATGTATGCCCGGTGGAGTTTTCAAACCATTGTGCGTATCTGTGCAAGATTCGCCAACCAGAATTGGGACCTCGCCGTGGGAGAGGAACATGGAGGTTAAATGATTCTATTCTGACACACTTGGACATGAAAGATAGCTTTGCCACTGAATGGCATAACTGGAAACGCCACATTCACCGGTTTCAAGATACTCTTGAGTGGTGGCTGAAGTATGCGAAACCCAGAGCTGTTAGGTTATTGAAGGCCTACAGTGCCGAGAGAAGACGCCACATCCATCAGACGACAGATTTCTACTATAAATGTTTACGACAGTTATACAATGAAGACCCTACCAACCCTAATACATATCGCCGAATAAAGAAAATCCGAGCGTAGCTCCTCACGTTGCAGCGCAAAGCATTGGAAGGACTCAAACTTCAAGCACAAGATCATCAACATCTGGCATCAGAGGCACCCTCCGTTTATCATTTTATACGGGCGTGCCGCAAAGGCCGTCAGAAGTACATCAACCGCATTATGACACCTGAGGGACACATGGTGACTAGTCATACCTTAATCACAGAAACGGTAGAGAACTTCTTTCAGTCCTTGTACACAGACGACGCCCCAGTCCCACTTCACCAACAGCATCCGTTCTTCGATGGGGTACGAGGAAGACTTTTGCACAGAGAACAAGAGTGCTTGACCCAGGACATCACCGCCGAAGAAATATATACCTCCATACGCCACAGTGCGCCAAACAAGAGTCCTGGTCCTGATGGCCTGGGGAGAGCTTTCTACATGACGTTTTGGACCACCATTCGCGATGAACTTACAGCCGTAGTGAATGATGCTTGTCGTCCTGGACGAAATATCGACACCCTGAAAGATGGCCTGGTGGTATTAGTCCCAAAAATTACACAACCAACACAGCTCAGGGACTTTCGCCCACTGACGCTTTTAAACTTTGACTACAAGATCTTCACGAAATGTATGAAAACGAGACTTCAGGCCTTTATGGAGGAAGCCACATCTCGCCACCAATCGGGTGGGGTACCAGGCAGGTGCATTGTCAACACTACATGTGCTATTCGCGATGTCATTAGTGAGTCGCTGGTCGGCAATAAGAAGAAACTGTTATTATCACTGGATTTTGACCATGCCTTTGATAGGGTAAACCATAAATACATCCTTGCGACTCTTCAAGCTATTGGCTTCGATATGCGGTTTATTGCCCTCGTGAGCAAAATTCTTCATGGTGGATCTTCAAAAGTGAGTGTAAATGGGTATTTCACAAGGCCGCTCCTCATCCATCGTGGAGTCAGGCAAGGGTGTCCGATGTCCATGCTTCTTTTTGTTCTATCTCTGGAACCCCTTCTTTGTAATCTCCATACATCTTTCAATGGCACGGAGTTCAGTATTTTTGCATATGCGGATGATGTCGTCCTTGGGGTGGATCGAACCGTTGACATGCAGCAATTGTTCACGGACCTTGATGAGTACGGGAGATATTCTGGTGCGCGGCTGAACCGACGAAAAACAAAGGCGATGTGGATTGGGAAATTGGACCGCGTCCAAGGGGTTCTCCCGGCGTGGGTAACGATCGCCTCAGAACTCAAAATATTAGGCATATCTTTCTTGAATAGTGTACACCAAATGATTAAAAAGAACTGGGACGTTGCCCTACATTCTGTGCGTGGTGCCTTGCAACAAGTGCGGTACCGCTCCTTCCTCTTACACCAACGAACAATGTACGTGAATATGTTCAGCTTAAGCAAAATATGGTATCTCAGTCAAATTCTTCCTATGCCAAGAATGGTGGGTACACGTATTATTTCTTCCGTCGGATGGTTTATTTGGCAAGGAGCTCTATTACGTCTTTCCCGCAGCACATTAACATTGCATAAATACCAGGGAGGTCTGGGACTCATCGACGTTGAAAAGAAAGCTAGAACCTTATTCCTCAAACGACACCTGCAACTGCTTACAGGCTTCGGGACCGATGAGTCACATAACTTCCTACGGAGATGGTGTAGTCCCTATGACTGCTCGAACCCACCTGCTTATTATGATATCAATCATCATGCACCTCATGTCCGGTATCTGCGAGTTGAACTAAGCTACGTGCCACAAGACGTCATCAGGTCTATCTCAACGAAAAAGCTGTATCGTTCTATCATGGCACAACAGTATGTTGCCCCCAGAATTATGCAATCCGCATTGATCGTCAACTGGAATCGAGTCTGGAGGAATGTCTCCAATCGCATTCTTCCCAGCGCAGCGAAGGAAAGTTGGTATAAAGTAATCCATGACCTTATACCAACAAACAGCAGACTCCATCGCATTCACATGATGGCGAACGCCTTATGCACTTCATGTTCCCATCAGGATACAATCCTGCACCGATTTACGCAGTGTGATCCGATTCGATCGACCTGGAACCGCTTCACCCGGGTCCTGAATAGCTTCATGAACTGTCCTACTACCTCCATCACTCCTGAATGGGTGATCCGACCAACATTTAGCCTTCAACCGCCCCAACTGAACAGTGCGGTAGTGTTACTCCTCGGTTGCTATGTGCACTGTGTGCTGAAAACTACGGGGCCATATACAGAACTCGAAATGCTGTCCGAGGTAAGTGAGTGTGTCCTCACGAGCCTTCGCTGTACTACAAGAACTCGCCGGCTGGGGGACTATGCCCAGCAGCTCACCCGCATCATGTGAGTGTTTTGTGCATTGTGATAGTGATTGAACATTGAACATTAAGTAGACTAGTATAACTGTGATAAACTCATCAATATCCATGATTGTTATTCATCTACCACCTCACAATCACTTATGTACCTTAAATATATGAAGACAATAAACAAGTTTCCTTAAAAAAAAAAAAAAAGCCCTACTCTCCGGCAGGAGCATCGCCCTGCTCCGCACTCTCTCAGGCACCTGCATGACAAGAATTCCAGCAGTTATAATAACTCCAGGTTACAACAGATTCAAATGTTTTAATTCTAATCAGAAAAAAATTACGAGCCTTACAGTGGTCCAATATGATGTGTAACATCTGACATAGAAGAAACCTCACGTGAAATTGTTGATACACCGGTATTTTATAGTATTTTTGTAACAAATATTAATCTATTGTAAAAGGGAGTGTTTTATAGATATTGTAGTTTATAATACGGAACTCATTTTATTAGATGATTTGTAGCTTCCACCAACACTACCCTAAATAAAGAATACGATATGGATCAACTAGATTAATAGACGCGACAGCGCTCATAACCTTAAATTCCTTATAAACAGGTCCTCTTCATTCACAGACCAACACGTAATTTCATATGGATTCTGTTAAAATGAGTCATATTGATATGGTAAATATCGTTTAAAATGATAATCTGGTAGCAATAATATCTACCCCGTCCGGAATTCGAACCCATGATCTCTAGATTCACAGTCATAAGCACTAACCCCACGGTTATTTCGATTACGCAAATTTTGTGCACAGGATGGTGACTTATTTCCACGTTCCAATAATACTGCATTACGGAATTAAGTTTCATTTATATTTTGCTTGTTTCGATAATGTTCCTGCGTGAAATTGAGTTTAAAATGCCTTATGAATAGGCCCTCTTGTGAGTAAAGAGAATGTATTCAGTAATAGTTCATGAAGGCTTGCTCAATTCTCGTATAACCACAACGATTATATTATATTGATGACTGCATTACCGTTATGTGGGTAATATTTGAATAGCCATTGTGCAGAAACATAATACCGGCAATGCCGAGAACTTACAATGTTTGATATTAAGGCATTTTACCATTTAATACTGATACGAAGACTTCGAACATGTACCATGTGCTTTGTTTCAATCACTTGACACCAGAGTTCGCATGAGCGTTTTCCGTTCAGTATGTCATATACATTCCACATGGACGAGAGTGCGTCATGGTATCAATTATCGATACCGCGCGCTTATTGTTGTTTCTCGTACCACTGCCCGCTGGATCGATTGATCGAGCGGGCAGTGCATACTTACGTTTTCCACCACTGTCAGCTAGTACACTTCCGTTCGATCGATCGAGCGGGCAGTGCATACTTCCGTTTTCCACCACTGCCAGCTAGTACACTTCCGTTCGATTGATCGAGCGGGCAGTGCATACTTCCGTTTTCCACCACTGCCAGCTAGTACACTTCCGTTCGATCGATCGAGCGAGCAGTGCATACTTCCGTTCGATCCACCACTGCCAGCTCGATCGTTCCGATCCATTTCCATCCCCAATTTTCAAAATCTCTCCCACAAAACTATCCAGCAACCGAGCGGAAAGATGTTACACTTCAAAAATACCTATGTCCAGCATTGGACATTGACTAGAACCGACCTAATACGAATGGATTACCTTACCTGCATGACAGGAGTTTGAGCCGAGTTTGCGGCGCCGGTTCCTTGTATGAGGTCACCGGTGTCAGCCCCTGCTGACTCCTTGTCCATCCCCACTTGGTGGACTCTTTCTCAACCCCCAACCACTGCTGCACCTGGTGGTAGGTTCTGTAAGAATGTTGGGCAGCAGCCTCTTCGGTTGGGGGCAGACGATCGAGGTTGACTTAAGCGCTGGCAGCAGATCGGACAAATTATCCCGTAACGCAATCTTCTTTTCCACCGCCATACAATGCCACGAGGCATTTGTTGCCAGCAGAGGCTATCTCCTTATGGGTGGCGTTATTGTTCAGAAAAGTGTTTTGAAAGGACGCTCAACATCTTCGTTTTCCCTTGCCCGAAAAGGGGCAGAGGTGGTGTCGCAACCACTGAAGGCGTGGAGGAACAACTCTATTCCAGGGGGGAGTGAGAGATCTCCTCAAATGAATGATGTTGACAAGAACTGCTTACAACCTGTTCCACCACTGGCACTTTTCTGTGAGGAAACATTTTGTTTGTTGGCGCCCAATCCATTCAGGAGCACCAAGAGGTCGATATCTTCTCCAGCGATTATGACGTGCTCGTACTTCCCGCTCTTTTCCAATGCTGTCCTCACAATGAAGCAGTCGGCGTCCTCTGGAGCTTGCTTTGTTTCGATCCCTTGTATATCCAGTCCAGTACACATTAAGTTGATCAGGCGCTGCTTGTTTTTGGGTTGGACAAAAACTTTTCTTGGGGCACTTCGATCAGTGTCGATTCTTCAAAAAAAGATATCGCTGCACGCTGAGGCTGCATAACGTCGTAGCCGTTCTGCTGTTTTTGTGCTCTTAGCTGTCCCCTCTTCTGGGTAGCCATCGAATACTACCGAGACATTTTTTCCAAAGTGGTTGGTCGTATAGGTGATGAAAGTAGGTACAATTTCCCTCACTGAGCTGTTCCGTTGCCATATAACCTTATGGAGCAAGTAACCTCCATCGACTACAACAAAAGTTCTTAGTCCAACGGCGACGTTTTCTGGGAGAGGCGTAAAGGCATAGTACAGCGATGATTTTGTTCCTTTTCGCATTCCCTCTTCGGAGAATAGAGCTATGCTATATGGGGCCAACTCGTATGTAAAGTGGTTTTGTAGGTCGGTCTCAGATTTTGTTATATACAGCCGTTGGAATATTGTGAGAGGGTTTATAGAAACCTGCTTGTTGTGCACCTTGACTGTGGCCGCTGCCAAGGTTCGTACTTTGTCTTTCATTTTAAATTTAACATTGACTGCAATAGGGCGGCCTTATCGCTAAGAGCGATTTCTTCCAGGCACCCAACCCACAAAAAATATGATATTAATAGATTAAAAAACTTCGGCTTTTCCCAATTAATTGGGGTCGCCGGAGCCAACCAGGCTCATTTTGGTTTTGGTCGGGGATTTAAGGCCGGATGCCCTTCCTGACACCACGTATTTTTTCATTTGAAAATTCCACCCCGCTGTCATCGGGATTCGAACCACGGCCGTCCGGGTGAAAGACGAGCAGATAGGCCACTCCACCATCGCGCTCCCCATGACATTAATAGATAACTGTGCAATATTGATAACAATGTACATTCGAAGCCCTATTTTTTTGAAATATCCGATTTCCTTTTTGTGTTTTTACCTGATAACAAGAGAACTATTGGTCTTATATCGTTTTGCTAATGCTTAAATTAAAGCTAAATAACTGCTCTACAACTTTACTTTTGATGACTTTCCTCGTAGAATGCGTATTTTAGACGGTAATTTGTTCGAAAGACCAGCTTACTACAAATTTCGAACATTTTGGAAAACATTGCCCATTTTCGAAGTGTTGTATCTCGAGATCTATAAGACATACAGAGCTGGAGCTGAGCTCAAATTGTTGGCAATTTTGTAGTCTTTAAAAGTGTAACGGGTGACCTTGCCATAGAATGCATATTTTGGAAGTTGTAAGTCAAAAACCGAAAAACGTCTGAAAATGTCGAGGTTTTTCGAGGACCACGAAGTTAGCACAGGTCTTTCGAGGTTGCAAACTTGGTTTTACACTATTGGTATCTATCCTAACAACATACCAAAAAATCAGAACCTTGCAATTTTTTGCGACCAAACGCTTTTTTTGTGTCTACGGTGACTGGTCTACAAGTAGGACAACAAAATAAGTTGGTCAATTAATTGATTTTGAATAAAAGAAATTAAGACTAATTAAAATTATTTTATTTAATTCTATTAATTTGCACACCTCTATATGTTACCCAAGAGTTACATCTCTAAATTCAAATATAAGCGACCCATCTTTTATTTTAAATTTATACCATTGGTATCATAAGTAGACAGAACACCAAATTGTACCGCTGTAGCCTTAAATTGTGTGGATATCTCTTATCTACTTCGTATAAAACAAAGTTTCCAATTCTTGGATGTAACGGGTAATCTCGAGAGCAACTTGATGGATTTTGATGCGGTTTTCACCATTCTGTAAAGGATTTCTCGATGAAGGATTAGGTAGAAAAACATTTATTTATGACCAAAAGAAGCCCAGCAGTTACGATTTCAGTGAAACGAGTTTAAGAAAAACCTAAGTCCATGTGTCTTTTAAGCTTACGCTGGGTAAACCGTTAAAAATATCGATATACTCTGAGAATTGTTCAGCATGAAAAGTTCTGCAAGGAAGTCCGCGACAGCTCCCACAATGACCACTGTAAGTGTTTTTACGTTTTCATTTCTTCAAGCAATCTCCATTCAGTGGAAATTTAAATTACTAGCTTCAGAGTGAGTTTACGAGCTTGCGAGCGACCTATCACCCTAGCTTCAGCCAGCATCAAACTGTCGAGTCGTGTCGAGTTAATACTACAGATAAGAGTATAGCTTATGTGTTTGGAGTTAGCTGTTCACCTCGGCTTTCAGAATTGCGTCTGGAACCTGACGTCCGTGCGCCTTTCAAGCTTACGCTGGGTAAATAGTGGGACACACACACAGAGGACAGGCAGACACCCATACCTTTGATCTCATAAGTCTACTTCATCATTTACCCAAAAGCGACGGTATCGTAAATGTCTGTTCAGGTCACTAGCATGAAGACATGCAAATGTCATATGGACAGAAGTGCTGTAGGATTGTTGAAGTGAATGCTGCGGAGCAGCACGGGTCCTCTAGTGATTATAAAGTTTGATCTGCAAACGCGAGTTTAGCATCGCACATGGTGGCAAGAACGACTCTATACAGCTTTTTATCATTTTAAATGATCTTGTCGACTTCGTCGTTACGCTGGGGTCTGGCGTTACGTTACGGTGACGGGACGAAATGTAGCCAGAAGCACTGAGGTGTGTGACGTCATAGTACCGCTTGGTGCATGTGTTCCCCGACAATCTCTACTTCGTTAGTATAAGACAAATATCCCCGATTCTTGGATGTCACGGGTAATCTCGAGAACCACTGGATGGATTTTGATGCGGTTTCCACCATTCTGTAAAGGATATCTCGAGGAAAGATTCTGTAGAAAATAATTTATGTATGATCGAAGGAAGGCAAGCAGTAATGATTTCAGTGAAAAAGTCGAAAACAAACTTGGCGTCCGTGCGCTTCTTAAGCTTACGCTGGACAAACCGTTAAACATATCAATATACTATGATCGTTAGAATTGGTCAGCATGAAAAGTTCTACTAAACGTCCGCGAGAGCATATCTGTATCTTCAATACATCGCCCACTATAAATGTTTTTAGACTGGATTGAAGGGGCACATCCCCGCGCGCTCTGGTGAGCGTGCGGCATCCCGCGCGATTGGCCTTGCTTTGCCCTTGGTTTGCACGTGCAGTTCGCGAGTAATTTGAAACAAGATAAGCAAGATAAGTATTATGAAGATAATTTTCTATCATGTCAAGAGCCTTTCTAGCATTTATCAGCATTTGTAGCATTTACAATGATACAAAGTCTAGTCTTTCAGACTGACTGTCACTTTTGTTTCTTTTATGAAATTTGGCATGTTCTAAATCTCCTTTATTTTTGGTCAAGAATATAGAAATCCCCCTTATTTTCTTACAAAATACACTGGTCAAAAACGTTTTGCATATTTCATGATGTATGACGACATTTCGTTTTTGCACACTGGCTCATGTGTTAACTCTAAGATAACACGTTTGTTTGCATCGTGCACTGTTATCGGACATGGAGTTTGTGTATACAATCTGCACAAATGGGGGAAGTAGCCAAACCCCTGCTGTGATTGCGGTGCATCGAACCAGACTTATCAGGCACATTGTTGAAGACTGCAAACTATGAGCGTGACACTAACGACTTTTTCAGTGCTACACAATCGAGCCTGGACTGGAGGAATAGATATCGATATCTGTGCTTGTCGTCATCATCATCATCAAAGTCCCACTCCAGTCACCCGGGTGTGGTTTACAAACCTCCTCCACTCCTTTTTGTCCTTCCATTTTTCCTGTTCCATCACTTCTGCCACATCCAATCCAGCTTCTCTAATGTCCTTCAAAATTTCGTCCAACTCGGTCTTCCAACTGGTCTCTTTCCTTTGACTTCTCTTTCTAATTCCCTTCTTGCTACTCCTTCCTTACCCATTCTTTTTACATGTCCGAACCAACGTAACCTTGCTTTCTGTATCTTCTGATTTAACGGATCCATATTTAACTCTTCTCTGATTTTAGTATTTTGAATTCTATCCCTCCTTGTCTTTTTAACTGAAGTTCTTAAAAATTCCATTTCTACTGCTTGTATCTTACTATTTTGCCTTTTATTCGTTACCAGTGTTTTCAGTTCATATGTTAAAATTGGTATCAAATACTGTTTATATAATGTTAATTTCGTTCTCTTGGGTACTTTGTCATCCCATAAAAGTTCTCTGACTTGATGATAAAATGTGGTACCCGTACTTAGTCTGTTATTAATTTCAATGTTGATGTCATTACTTCCATTTATAGTGCTACCTAGATATGTAAACTGTTCTACATTCTCTAACCGTACCTCATTTATGTTCACTTGACTTTTCTTTTTCTCTTTTCCACGGTACATGACTACAGTTTTCTTTTTACTAATTACCATTCCAAACTCCTTCAGATTTTCATTCCAAATGTCCAGTCTCTTTTGTACTTCCCTTTCTCCCTTGTATGTAAGTGTTATTATTATTTTTATTATTATTATTATTATTATTATTATTATTATACCGGGTGAGTTAGCCGTGGTCGTTACGACATGACTGCTGGCAGTCGCTCACATCCGGGAGGCGAGGAGGTTCGAATCCCCCCGCCGGCAATCTTGAAGATGGTCTTCTGTGGTTTCCCATCTTCCTTCCAGGCAAATGCCGGGGTTGGTCCCTAATTATAGGCCACAGCCGCTACCTTCCAACTCCTTGTCCTTACATTCAAACTTTCCTCCCCAGACAACACTCCACACGCGACGGTACGTGTAGCTCACCCATTGGGTGTCCGCATCGAAGCAGCTACAAAACTGGCGAGCCGAACATGTCCTCGGACACTCCCGGCACTAAAAGCCATTCGCTAAATAATAATAATAATTATTATTATTGTGTTTCATGTGTAATCCCATACAGTTATCGGATAATGCACGGGTATTATATTTGGTCCACAAATACATTGGCTTGCAATATGAAAAACTTCTTTTGACCAGTGTATTTGGTCACCCTGACACAAGTCGTGTTCTACAAAGGTTATGACATCTATTTCCTAAATTATTATTCATCATTACAAAAGGTATTTCGGTTAATTTAAGTCGTTTTGTAGATGGTTCACCGCTCCTGAATTGTTACCAAACATATTAATATAGCGACACAAACTTTTCATTGTTCTAAAGCTGGCCAAGTCAACGTTAATAGACCCTTTTTTTTTTTTTTTTGCTTCGAATATCAAAGATGCATTTAAGGAAGAGAAAGGTTTGCGGTATTTCAATAAAATGTACTATTTAGTCTTTAAATAACAATAGCACTTGACTTGCCCCCCCCCCCCCCTGTGGGTGGGGGCTTTAGAATACACCCACGGTATCCCCTGCCTGTCGTAAGAGGCGACTAAAAGGGGCGACCTTGGCTATACTTTAAGGACTCCGCGTTGTTTCGTGAATTGGACCCCCAGTGGGTGGGAGGAAGCGAATACATCCACTGTAATCCCTGCCAGTCGTAAAAGGCGACTAAAAGGGCTTCTCGGAACGGTCCCCTTTCGAGGGTTTGACAGTCAGCTCTAAAGGCATACACCCGTGCGGTATAACTCTCATTAGGTTATATCGCACTTCTTTCCGTTACTGCTTTCAGGGTCTGGCAACCAAAATTTCTATATGTGCGTGCTGTTAGGGGATGGGCCACTTACGCTTGCGACTACGCTCGAAAGCCTGTTCCGGTCTTGGCCGCGCCGACAGGTGGGTGTGCCATGTACCCGTGCAGTGGTATCCGCCTGACTACGCAGGTCCCCGCACAGCCGAATGTCTGAGCTGTAAAATCCAGTATATGCCAAGGGGCACATGCCGATACGGCATTGTAAAAGCAATGCCTTCCAAGCTAGGCGGGCCTTGCCCTGGCTGGGTAGCGCCTACTGTGACGGCCCGTGATCGGATGTCGGTGGCATTCGGGGAGGATGATCTGGCCATGGGTTCAAGAAGAAAAACCCCCAAACAGGGTGGTCCTACACCCAAGTCTTTAACATTTGATTCCCTACGGGGATCAACCCCCTGGGAACAATCTGTGCCTGAAAATCTGGGTGCTAACACCCCCAAGTTTCGGGTAGCTACCAGCTGGTAAAGAGTAGTTTGTTTTCTCGCCACATAGAAAGTGTCTATGGTGAGCTTGAGAAAGTACAAAAGATGAGGAACGGTAGCTTGTTGCTCAAGACTAGGACTGGTAAGCAAGTTGAACAACTTTTGCAATGTGACCACTTTGGCGAAATTCCCGTCAAAGTGGAAAAGCACACGTCCCTGAATCTGGTCAGAGGTGTTATTTTCCACCGGGACCTGATTCTGAACACTGACGAGGAGCTCAAGGAGGATATGCAGCACCGTGACGTGACTGATATCCGGCGCATTACGCGCAAGGTCAATGGTCAAATCGTGGATACTGGTGCTTTCATTATTTCCTTTGAGCTTTCGGTGCTCCCGGAGAAAGTCAAGATTACAAGTTACCGTTGTGACGTACGGCCCTATATCCCTCCCCCAATGAGGTGTTATAAGTGCCAGAAGTTCGGGCACATGTTATCCCGATGCTCGAGCCCCGAAATCTGCGGAACATGCGGTAAGGTACCACACGAAGCGGAAGAGTGCACAACACCTTATCAGTGCACTAATTGCCCTGGATTTCATTCTCCTCGGGACAGGAACTGCCCTGTCTTCCTGAGTGAGAAGAAAATCCAGGAGATCAAAACCCTGGATGGTCTCACCTACCAGGATTTCGCCTTCTCCAACGATTGATTATAGAGCCATAATACCAAATTTGGTCCCGGCTACCTCATCTTTTGTACCAGCTGTGAAACCTGCAACTGAGTTTCCTGTTCCGAAACCAGCACCTATGATTATAACGGAAAGCCCGAAGGTGACTTCAACTCCACCTTCGGCCAGCACGAAGGCTGTGCGAGCGAAGGCTGCTCCGCCCGCACAGCAGGGGAGGAAGTTGAAGACTTACTCCCCACTCGGGAGGAAGTCGAAGACTTTCTCCCCACCCAAACGGTCGGCGAAAGCCGCGCCGAAGCCGGCGGAGGCGGCATCGTCGACCAGGGTCAGGAATTCGGCTCCTGACCCGTCTATATATCTTAAAGAGACGGGTAAGAAGGGACCCCGCACTACGCATTCCCTTTCTGCAAAAAAGGGGAAGCCATCCGCGCCACCACCTGCGGATGCTTCTGCGCCTGGGGACGTTTCGGTCCCCAGATCTGCGCGCTCCCCACGGAGATCCCTCCGTCGCCGAACTGCGTCTAGGAAATCTTCCACCGAGTCGATTCACTCCATGATCTCGCCTGAGGACATGGAGATTATAGTCGACATAGTGGCTGATGATCCTCCAGAGTCTAAGTTGTAGCTTGCTGCTCCAACTTATTCCCTAAGTTCACACAATGGCACTGTTACAGTGGAATTGTAACAGTTATGACAGGCATCTGACAGAGCTCCGTCAGCTTATTGCCCAATATGCAGCGAGTATAGTCTGTCTACAGGAAACAAACCTCAGACCTGATCACGAGACTGTTCTGAGAGGTTTCCGACTATACTCTAAAGAGCGACAAGACGCCGCCCGGGCTTCCGGGGGCGTTTGTACCTTCGTTCGCTCTGACTGCTATAGTGAGGAGTTTCCACTCGCCACTCCTCTGGAAGCAATTGCAGTTCGCGTGTCCTTGCCTGCTATGACAACTGTTTGTAACGTGTACCTTCCACCGAACCAGCCCTTTGATATTAATGACGTCTTAGATCTTGTTGATCAACTTCCAGTCCCTTTCCTACTCGTGGGTGATTTCAACTCTCATCACCCCCAATGGGGATCACCATCTTCCTGCCTCAGAGGAAGGGACGTGGAGGGCTTTATTCAAGGCTTGGATTTATCTCTATTAAATACAGGGGAAGCTACACATTTTAGCTTAGCGCACGGCACGTACTCACACATTGACTTGAGTGTGTGTTGCCGTGCGCTGGTCCCCTTATTTGGTTGGTATGTACACGACGACCTCTGTGACAGTGACCATTTCCCGATCGTTCTTGCCCTTCTGAACCAGACGCCCGTGGAGTTCCCCAGTCGTTGGGTTCTTAAGCGGGCAAATTGGTCCTCGTTTCAAGAACGAGCTGTGTTCGTTGATCTTGGTTGCCGGAGCATCGATGACGAGGTACAGCACATCACCGATGTGCTTCTTGCTGCCGCCGAAGAGTCCATTCCATCCTTTTCTGGGACTCCTCGTCGCAAACTCGTCCCTTGGTGGACAGAGGATATTGCAGCGGCAATAAGAGACCGTCGTCGAGCTCATAAGCACTACCGTCGGCGTCCAACCATGGCCAATTTGGTGGCGTTTAAGAAATTTCGTGCCAAGGCACGGATTCTTATTCGCCAGAGTAAGAAACAATCCTGGGAACGGTATGTGTCTTCTATTACGGCACATACCGCCTCCTCTCAAGTTTGGACTAAACTACGACGCATTTCGGGAATTCAGACATCTTCTACTGTACCGGGAATTTCCATTGATAATGAATTGGTTACAGATCCTTATCGCGTTGCAAACCATCTTGCCTCGTATTTTGCGGATATATCCGGTTCCGATAACTATGACCCTGCCTTCGTGGCCCTGAAGCACGAAGTGGAACGTTTCCACCTTAGTTTTGCTTCCCGCACTTCGGAGGAGTACAACGTGCCCTTTACGGAGTGGGAACTCCGCGGAGCGCTGGCGCTCTGCAGGGACACGTCTCCCGGCCCGGATAATATTCACAACCAGATGCTTAAGCAACTTAACGATGAGAGCATACGTTATTTGCTCAGGGTGTTTAACCGAATCTGGTTGGAATGTGTGTTTCCAACGCAATGGCAGGAAGGTATCATTATACCTATCCTGAAGCCCGATAAGGATCCCAATTTGACAGGGAGTTACAGACCTATTTGTCTCACTAACGGTCTGTGCAAGCTCTTTGAGAGGATGGTCAATCGGCGCCTGGTGTGGGTCCTGGAGAAACGGGGACTGCAGTCTGAATACCAGTGTGGTTTCAGGGCGTCTCGGTGTACCAACGACCATCTGGTACGCCTGGACACCGCCATACAGGACGCTTTTCTCCGGAGACAGCACCTAGTCGCTGTTTTCTTTGACCTCGAGAAGGCCTATGACACCACTTGGCGTCACGGCATCCTCTCTACCCTGCATCAATGGAAATTCCGAGGTAACTTGCAGGTTTTTATTGCGAATTTTCTGTCCCTTCGCCTGTTCCGTGTCCGAATAGGGGGGACATATTCGCAATATCATATACAGGAAAACGGAGTCCCACAGGGATCGGTGCTTAGCGTAACATTATTTGCGATTGCCATAAACGGTATAGTCGCTGCTGCTGGTCCAGCAGTGGTAACGTCACTATATGTAGACGACGTAGCTCTACATTATAGTGCGCAAAATATGGCGGTCGCTGAACGACAGCTACAACAAGCTATTCGGAGAGTGGAACGCTGGACACTAGAGCATGGCTTTCGATTCTCAACCGCTAAGTCCTCGGTTGTCCATTTCTGCCGAAAGCGCACTCTCCATCCTGATCCTGAGCTTTATCTGGGCAATGTAGCTTTGCCTGTTGTTGTTGCGTACCGGTTCCTTGGGCTCCTTTTCGATCAGAAATTGACGTGGGAGCCACACGTGCGGTGTTTGAAAACTGCCTGTGCTAAGAAACTCAACATGTTGCGGTATCTTAGCGGCACCTCATGGGGGGCGGACCGCGCTGTGCTCCTACGCTTTTATAAGGCTCTGATTTTATCTAGATTAGATTATGGCAGTGTAGCATATGGTTCGGCCCGTAAGTCAGTGCTTGTTAAACTGGACAGTGTCCACCACGGCGATGTGAGGCTGGCAACGGGTGCCATTCGGACGAGCCCAGTCGTCAGCTTGCTCGCCGAGTCTGGCGTACCTCCTTTACACCTGAGGCGCCAACAAGTAATGCTGACCTATGCTGCAACTATTCGACAGATGCCCCTTCATCCAAGCTATCCATGCTTGTTTTCCAATCCGAATCGCCGGCTGTATGATGCGCTCGCCTTAGCCACTCGGCCGGCGGGGATTCGCTTGGATGACTTATACCGTCAGTTCCGATTTCCTTCTGTCTCCTGTATCGTCCGAGTACCTAGCAAGGCCCCTCCGTGGATGGTCTCTCGCCCTGATATCATCCTGGATCTGCACACCGGCCCCAAGTCGGACACTGACTCCTCCGTCCATCGGAGGCTGTTCCAGTCCGTGGTGAGTCGGTATCCGGGATCAGGGCTTCTATTCACGGACGGTTCGATGGTAAACGAGAAGGTAGGCTGTGCATTTGTGGTTGAGGATCGTCGGTTTCTCTTTTCACTTCCCGATGCCTGTGGCGTGTACACAGCGGAGCTCTATGCCATCTTAGAATCTCAGCGGTACACGTTATCAGACGATCACCAGCACTTTCTTGTGTGTACTGACTCTTTGAGTGCGCTGCAAGCGATCGATGTGTGTTTCCCGAAGCACCCGTTGGTCCAGCGTGTGCACGACCTGCTCGTCAGTTCGCGTAACGCTGGGGCCGGGGTGTCCTTTGTGTGGCTTCCTAGCAACATGGGTATTGCGGGAAACGAGCTTGCTGATCAGGCGGCGAGAGAGGCAGTCGAACTGCCCTCGCTACCGTACAAGGTGCCTGCTAGTGATGTGTGCTCTCAGTTGCGGCATTCGATCCTGTCGCATTGGGAGGAAGCATGGCGTGCCACGCCTCCACCCAACAAACTGAGAGGCATCAAGGAGACAACGAAGGTGTGGAAATCTTCCTTCCGATCTCTCCGGAAGGAAGTTGTGGTACTCTGTCGACTCCGGATCGGCCATGGGATTGCTACGCACTCCCACTTGCTGAAGAGAGAAGATCCCCCTGTGTGTCCTTGCGGCGCCCACCTAACCGTGGCACACCTTCTCTTGGAGTGTGTGGATCTGGCCGATCTGCGCAGGACTCTTAAACTGCCTAATACCCTCTCCCTTATTCTCCGTGATGACGGACCGTCAGCTGACCTCGTCATCCGGTTCATGAGGGAGTGTGGTTACTTTTTTAAGTTTTAATGTGTAGTTACGACTGTTAATTCAGGTTAAATCTGTTTTATGTTTTTTATTGTGTTCATCTATTTTATTGTTCACTATGCCTTATTTGTTTTATCCTTTTTACCATCCGCCTTTTATTTATTTTTTATTCAAATAAGGCATAATTTTTGGGGCTCACTGTCTGTTTTATAAACACCATTTTCGTTTCATCCATGGCAGTGAGTTGTTTTTATCTACATCCTTTCATTTCACGCCATTTCATTTCATTAGGGGCCGATAACCTCGATGTTAGGCCCCTTAAAACAACAATTATCATCATCATCATGACTTGCGCACGAAATACGCCCAACTACAGACATTTGTTTTTAACGTTGCTGACAAGACCGGTAGATGCCGCTGGGAAACAACGGAGTTCATCACTCTGCCGCTAGGATCGCGCTGTAACCAAGGAATACTGTCATAAGGATACGCCCTAGCGGTCAGGAAATGAATCTACGAGGTACTCCCCGGGTGGGTGAAGTTTTGAAGTTTAAAGAGTTTAGTTTATCGCTAGCTTGCCTTGTAGTAGTTCCTGCTGACAACGTTAAAAACGCTAGCAGTCATCGCATACGACGATGTAGTTGAGTTGTACTTCAATAGATGGCAGCAAAATCCGAAAATTGATGTGTATTCTTGTTAATGTTGTATATTTAATTAATATTTGAATATATATCAATAGTAAATACATATTGCAGTGCTTAGAAAAGAATACAATGTGTTTCGCACAATATTATACGAAGACATTTATTTTCTGTATATTGAATCACACATAGATTTTAGTCGATACATTGCGCTCGAAAACGATATCAGATACTATCGATATAATTCGAAAGAAGCGCTGGTTGTTCCAACGCTCCCGTAATTCAAACGTGATAGTTCTTAATTCTTAATTCGATTGATAGGAAATACCACACTGACAATTAAATAATACTGGTGTGTGATAAGTGAAAATAATCTCAGTTTTGTGTGATATGGGCTTCAAATAATTCATAAGTGATCTATAATAATGAATCTGAAAATGTGCTCATTAACATTCCCTTTCTGTAAGCTGCAATTGATTGGAGTAGCCTAATAAATGATTTTTTCCGTCATTTTGTCTTACAAATCATTTTTAATATTGTAGTATAGTAGCCTACCCTTTCTCTTTGTACATATCTGTGGGGTAGGCCTATGTCATGCTGTGTGCTTTGTGGAAACATGGGCTGATAACCTTGAAGTTAGGTCCCTTGAAACATCCGCTACTATTCTGATAGAGCCTATGTTTTCTTCTCTACCTGATATCACAGGGGGAAGAAATCACCTATTATTAGACCAATTACTAAAATATCACCATTATAAGGCAGGGGAAAGAAAGAAAGAAAGAAAGAAAGAAAGGAAGAAAGAAAGAAAAGAAGGAATATAGAGTAGTGGTGGGGGGATAGAATAGGGGAAAGGGAAAGGTGGAGGTCCAGTAGGGCAGGTCAGGGATGAATCACGCTCGAAAGTGCATCGTCGCGCCATCTCATATTGTCAGTTGGAACTACTTGCACCGAGCAATAGGTTGGCGTCAAAATTTTGCATTAAGATGCATCTCTATTCATATATCTTCCTTGGTACTCCCGCGCTAGAATTCAAAACGTTGCGTTAGCATGAGATAGTATGTTCTAGAAAGTGGTGATTTTTACCGTGTGGGTCGAAATGCCATCGTGTGTGTGAGTGTGTCACATGACTGCACAAAGACAACTCTCAACTGCCAGAAAGGAATTACATTTTACAATTAAGTGAACTTTATTTGCCATTTATTAAGTTAAGTTTTCAACCTTAGAGTAGCCAAGACACCCTACGGTTCTAGTACTGTATCATTCATTAAATGTTCAAATGTGCCCAGGAATATAAGTAGGTACTAAATTTTGATTGTTAAGAATTAATTACGGATATTTTCCTTCGTTTGTTACTGGAAGATTCATCTTGTCAATTAATGAACGGTGTTAACCCAACTTTGACTAATTACACTAATCTACTTTGAACGTCGTTTTACTCTAGATTTAATGCTCGTGTGTGTTAAAATATTGATACGCCATCATTTGCATATTTTAGCTTGTTACCGTAATCTTAAACATCAACCTAGGCCGTGTTTTTGTTACCCGAACTTAACTGACCTATTTTTTAAATCGTGTATAATTGATAATATTTCATTCTGATCCCTGAGTTATTATTATTATTATTATTATTATTATTATTATTATTATTATTATTATTATTATTATTGTAGTAGTACGTTGAGGACCACATAGATGGCAGCTGGTAGTTCGTGTATTGTATCGCCAAGTTTCGGCTGTCTTCGTAGCTGGTCGATACTCGCAGTCTCGAGAAGCCACAATACACCGTCAGCTCAGGATAACATTGACATGTGGATGGCGAAGGAGCTGTATAATATCAAAATGCAACCACAGATCTCCGACCAGTAAGAGAATAATTAGCTTGTTTACTGAAAAATATTCTTTGTATCAGATGGACAACTCCAAATGTTCTTCAGTTCATTGGTTTAAATTCAGTGCTGCATTGAACCGTTATATCTCGTACGTCGCTGGTATCGACAGCAGTATAATTTGAGCTTGGATTCAATATTTGATATGTGATATAAACATTATTTTGCATCTTTACATAAATACAAATCATTTTTGGAGACCAGATTGTTTGTCGAGAGGAGTGGTCTAGTGCAGGCACAAGATCTCTCCTCCAAAATACGCAATCTGGTCAAATATTGAAATTTGGAACCCTTCTGATCTTGCGAACGCGGGGAAAACGTCTTTGCTTTGAACACAACATGCGTGATCCAGTCAGTTCATTATTACCTTGCTCTGTCCTTCTTCCCGCCCAAATCATATACTTTTTGTTGAAGCAAAATAGACTTCAGAGGCTCTCTTGTGGCGAGGGTAGGAACCAATCTATTGTCAAGGCAAGACCAACTACAATCCTCAGACCTTAATGTAGAAAAAACATGGCGGTGACGGTTGCCCTACCAATAGCTAAGATAATGTCATCGGGCTTGTCACAGTTCGTGTAAATTATTATTTTTACTCACCTAATATCATAAAAGATATCACAAGACGAGACTAGGTTCCGAAGAAATATGCATAAATGATTTAGACTTACCTGAATGAATTTATCTATATAGTGCTGGCCTCGAATTATAGGTTTCTTCGTCTTCACCCAAGGGGCAGCTACAATAGTCTCACTGTTTCTGTGGTTGAATAAGACGCTTTTTGGCGAGTTATCACGATTTGTATTTAAGTTCAGTAATTATAGATTAATATTATTAGCAAAAAATCAAACAGATTCTGAAGTAGGAGAGAAGAAAGTACCCGGTTTCTGAAGTGCTGTCCCAGCACATGCAGAGTATTTGTGTACACACGGAATGAGAATAGTTGCCTGAAATAATCGAACCAACGCTACAGAGATACAATTCAATTAAGACCTCTCGTAGAATTGTCTAAAATCTCGGCTAAAACATCACACCGAATTAGTTGATTGAAATATGCAAAGAAGTCGTCGTGTGGATATCTGAACATAATTATAGAGATTACCACACACAAAGGACACGATAATATGTTACCATCTAACCTATTAAACATTCGCTGTTACCGTTTGGAATAGTTGTACGCTGGAAATATTAGATTTAGTAGAGTAATGTAGGTAGGAAAGCACCATCTCCCTCTTACGGAATTATCGCGGCACACCATCTCGTAATATAAGTACATAATTGGCTAGTTATTCACAACACTTTATTACACACACCATAATAAAACATAACTTGCAAGCTGTAAGAATCACAAAAGTATGAATAATGACGGAAGACAATGAGTTCAATGTTTCGCACAGGGGACACATCTTCCTTAACCAATAAAACAGAAGTTCTCTGCAATATTTGGCGTGTATACAAGGCAGTGTAGAACATCTGCTAGACTGGTAAGACTTTACGGAGGCACATGAAGCTGAGCGTTCAAGATAACGTCAACACTTTGGTCTTGCCATAGATGCTCATTGCGTTTTCCCTTTACGTACTTAAGTTCGACACTACCGGTACTGAAAAGCTATTATTATATTGTCACTAACTATCAAATCATTGCGGTGTATATTCTTGAGACACTTCTATTAATGCTTTAGTCTTAGGTACTTCAACATCTGCAGTAAATGACACAATGCCATCGGTCGACTGAACAATCATCACACAAATGAACCAGTCCATAATAAGCGTATTATCACATATTTACACACGATTGCAGTACATTAACGCGAACTGGACTTAACAGACATACTGAAGACACTAACAAGTACAGATGAGCAATAGTTTATCCCAACTTTCATCAAACGAAGCTAATCAAAGCTAATATTGTATCCCAGCAACGAATGTAAACAAACAATATCTCGGGCTTCCGCATTAGCCATTTTCACACTTTCGATACCTGCATTAAGGTCTGAGTATTGTAGTTGGTCTTGGTCAAGGCGACTTGGCGTATCGACTCCCTCGCGAGATATATCGCATGAGGTTCGTTTCGACCTAGGCGAGCAATGCGCGGCGTGCAGGAGACTTTGATATAAATTCTTGAAGCAACTTACGTCGTCAGTTGGTAATTCTTCGGAATTGATGAACCTGCATCCTACAATTGCATACCAATTGAAATTACTATCCATTATGACTATTGCACAGGAAATATCTTCTAGGTTCCTCTTTTCTTTTGTTTTTTTTAGCTCCACAGAGATGTAGATAGCAATCTGTGCCCAACTCTCAGTGCTGCTGAGAATTTTGTCTGGTTTAATGACTTGTATATATCTGTTCCCGAAAGAAACAGGATGTCAATGACACCAAATTTTATCTCCAGAAGTCGACGAAAATATTTCAACCTCAAGCATACACAGAACAAGTTCTGAATTTCATCCCATTGATCACCTCAATAACGAAACCGTGAACTCGGTGATAATCCAATTCAATGGAGGCATGCTTCAAAAAACCATGGCCAGAGAGAAACATGGTAATGTGATAATTAACTCACCATGTTCCCTCGACAACCATGGCTTCAGTTGCTTGATGAGCATAGCGGCCCACCTGCCACGATGTTCACGTTCCCATTCTTCCTGCCACTTCAGAAGAGGCTTGTCTCTTTCCTCCCTCTTCACGCGTATCTCAGAATGCTCTTCTTTACTTAAGTACTGTATATACGGCGCATTTCCCTGGCCAGGATATAAATGGGTATCACCACAGCTATTACTATCACTGCCGGTCTAGACACTGTACGATAGGCAGAAGTTATTCTGAGGGCATCTCTCAGTGAACAGAGGTTATCCACTTCCTATACATCTCCGAGCCAAGAGCTGCGGACCAAATCACTGCACCAAACAGAATAACTGATTCCACCACTCTGATCAGCAATTTCCTCTTCAAGGGTGAAGGGCCGCCAATATCAGCCATGAGCCGCGACAAGTTGGTAACAATCCTTGCAGCCCTATCAGCAATCTTGCTGATATGATTACAGAGTGTTAACTTGCTGTCAATCATAACACCCAAGTAACGAACAGCTGGAGCTGTTTCTATCACTTGATTATCTACTAGCATTGGTACAACTCGTGAAACTCTCGTCTTAGTAGCAAGGACTAGTTCAGAGTTATGAACTGCTAGTTGGAGACCCTGTTCGTCCATCCAGGTGGAAACTCTCCACATTACCTGATGAAGTTCAAGCTGCAGAACCTCCATGGAGCGCTCTATAATGACCGAAGCAAGATTATCAGCATGTCCTTTGGCATCTCCATGCGTAAAATGCTGTCATAATTTACGTTACATAAATCAGGACCTAACACGGAGCCTTGAGCCGCCCCTGCTGTTACCTTGCGATACTTGACGCCTTCATCTGTGTCATACTATATTCCCTGAGGGATAATAATAACCAATAAGCAATGATTAAATAATAATAATAATAATTAAAGTGATTTTAGAATAAATAATATTGATAATATCTCATTCTGACCCTTGAGGTATTATAGCCCAGGAATTTTAGGTTTTAACCTTGAATATATTTTAGTAAAGCTGAAAATTGGTACAGTTGTCCTATTCGATGTTCTTAACAACTTATTAAAAGTCCCCGGTCTTCCCGTGTCGGCTTCCTGGATTTCCAGCCGTTTGAACTCCTGGAATGTTGGAGAAGTAGGTGGTGTCGCTGGAATGCGCATTGTAAGCGAGCGATTTGGCTTACAGTGCTCTAACATGGCTTAAATTAAAGGAGAAAAAATAAGCTATAAGTTAGTTTATGGGTTGGCATGTTAGCGATACTTCCGGCCTAACAAGAAACGAAAAAATGCCGCGAAATTTAAAAAAAAAAACACGTTTTTCTTTTTTTGACGTTTGCTGGCAAACTATCACGAATATTGCAGACAAGTCTTCTATAAAAGTTGTTGGCGACAAAATAAGCTTTCATTTGATGTATTTTTAATCGATGTCCGAATAATAGTTGCCGAGCTGTAGCGGTGTAAACAAAAGATTGTTACGTCATTCTCTTCTCCGTCTGCGCTACACACACACGGCGACGGGGACGCGCTCTGATTTTGCATTGTTACATCCGACAGGAGCTTCCTTTCTCTATGATAAATGAAGTGTTTCCCCCCTTTTCAAAATATTTCACGCTTAAATCCATCCCTCTCAAAAGACCCCCCCCCCCACACACACAGACAAAAAAAAAGATTTTTTTCATTTTTTTTAGTGTTTTTGATGAAAATCACCCTTTTTGTACATCTGTTCCTAATAGTGAAAATAATTCAATTTCGCATTTTCAGTCCCCCCCCCCCCCTCCTCCCCCCCCCAAACGACATCTCTTCATTCTGTAAGGTGTTCTCGGTACCGTTCTTTACGTGCTTTATTGAGCTAGGCAAACAAAATTAATGTTTTAATACGTAACCATTTGTGACTTGGCGATCATACATTATTATTTTAATGCCATTTTTAGGAGTAGTGCGAATATCGGAGTAGATATATCAGCTTAAAACTAATACAGTTTATAATGTATCATTTATCAAATAATTCAAATAATTTTTGTTAGAAACCAATTTGTAAACAAAAGAGAATGTTAATTTTATCACAGCAAAGTAAAATGGTGTAACAACATACTGAAAATAATATATACCTTCTAATAAGTACGCAGTGAATTCTGCCGGCATGCGTCGGACGTTGGCGGCAAAGTGGCCAAATCGAACGAAGCAGTAACTGTCTGTCTTGCGATAGTCCTTCCATACAGATGCACACGAAGCTCGTTTAGAGAATTGAAGCCCTTTCCGTTGAACAACTCCAGAACAAATTTTTCTCCAGCTATCTTGATATCTTCCTTGGATGCGCCAGTTCTCCTACTTCCTTCAGCTTTTCACCTGCCAATTTGATGTCCATAGAGGTATCTGATTTATTTCGGCTGCATTCCGGTATTTTTGTTTTACATTTATTAATTTTCATCATGTATTCTTTCCGTAAGACGGAGTCCATACCATTCAAAAACTCATTCAAAACCTCAGGCGTGTCGGCCAAGATGACGATGTCATCAGAAAATCTCAGAGTTGAAATTATTTCTCCTTGAATCTTCACTCCCACTTTAAATTTGTCTCCAATTTCCTTCATTGCTTGTAGCTGTGTCTAATTGTTCAATAAACAGGGCTCGTGAGGATGGCTCCGGTGGAGTGTGATTGAGGGGTCTCCCCTCGGGTCGGGGTTTTTCCTCCACCATTTGCACCCTTATTACTCTATCACACGTATCACTTATCCCTTCTATTAACATTATACCACCCCTATGGCTTAGGGCTGCCAGTTCAGCCGACGGCTCACATGCGTGGTGGTAGGAATGAAATAACATACATTGTTGCTATTGCAATTTACGATATGTGATAAAAACATTTTATTGTACATGTCTATCGAGTAATATATTGTGCCCGTTTCCCCGATGTCACGTTGGCCCGGCGATTTCAACGTGAAACCGAAGAAAGGACACAAGCGATAAAAAAAAATCCTGAAAATATTTGTGCCTACAAAAAAAAAACTCGGGCAGGCAAGAGATCGATTATATCGGGTCGGTTAAATGGATAGGCATGTAAGGTTTAACAGGACAAATATCTCTCAATAAGAAAATATCACTGATTCGGGAGAAGTTCAAAAACTACAGGAATAATACGAGAGCCTTAAAATCAATGTCCTTAATTTATTTAGGAGCAGACGAATACAAAAATAAATAAATTTACACTCCTATCACTCAATGACTATCATTAGGTTGGGTTCATAAAAATCCAAAATGTCCATCTATGTCATTGAGCTACCCTATTTCACTTAATCTGGGAAGTACTCGCAAAAGAAATTATTAGAGTTCAAGTGTTCGATGATTAGCTGAATAATAATTATAAAAGAAAAATAATACACTTCACTTTCACTTTCAGCTTTTTTAAATGGAATTATATTCATTTTGCCTTCCGATAACTGCTAACTGAATTAATAATTTACTCATGTATTTCACACATTTACAATATTTACAGACATTAGATGTCAATGATGACTGTCAATCAATTAATTGGACGAAATTAACTTGTAGTTAAAGAAATTATTATTATTAATTAATTATCAAATTAATTTAAAGTTTCCTTATGGAAATTATATCAGCCATAAATAACAATAACTTGTTATAGCCGCATCATAACTGTCTTTAAATGACATCCTAATCCCTCATATCATTTACAAATCATAGCTGAGTTTGTCATATCCTTATGGAATCAATTTAATTATTCAGATTGCGACATTATAATTTTAGCATTTATTAAGTTAGAATACAAATGATTCACCCGTGATCCGCAGGAATTATTAATATCAAATTGACCAGCTCTTGTAACTCTGATAATATTTCTTATATTATGACGATTAATTGAACAGTAATGCAGTATCTGTCATTGCACTATTTTTCACCATTGGAAATACTTAATATGATTAATATGACATTATTCGACGCGAAAATAACGCCCATTGCCACATATGGACTTGAAATCATATGGGAGAAATTATCCCTGGCGGACTTGAGGACGTTTGAAGCAGTCAAATCGCGCTTCCTGAAGGCTACCCTGGGGATATCGAAATATACAAAATCAAGATTAGCGAACTCGCCAGGGAGATCTTCTTCACTGAGGACCTTCGGATGAAGAGAGACGCCTGGAAAAAACTAATGCAGGAAAGAATACAGAAAAGGGACGAAATCTGGTTCGAGTTTTACACCACAGAGACCATGATGACTAGGACATAGATGAACACAAATCAAGACTTGCGGCACTTAGTCAATTCGATGGCGGTACATGGGTATCACCATAAACTGTGTAATACCGAATACTTTCATGAACCTGATGAATCCTGCGTATGTAAATTATGCGGGGTGCAATGTAGTAGATACCACGTAATTTCTTGTGCAAATCGGGGATCATCCATTGTGAAGTTTTGTGAATGACAGTTTGTTATCATCAATATAAATATGCACAATTTGTGCGATTTATCTTCAATAATAGTATGATTACAAATATGAATCACATTCAAATTTCATTAAACCTAGGACTGCATAAGTCCCTATACATCCTGTCATAATCAAAAACATCTATTATATCCTCGAAGAAATTTATCAATTTATTAATCTATTAATAAGTTGGAATGCTATATCTCATCTCCAACAGCTGCCACCATAAGACCACTATAAAGTGTCTACAACTCATAATTCATTCTGCTTGTCCTCGAAGTGCAGTTCCAAATCCATTGGACATAATGCCAAAAAAATCCTCAAATAATGTATAACTCCATTAATCTGCATTTCTAAATCTGGTCAAAAATTCCACTAATGTGAATGATCATCATAGGCTTTGTATTATTGTGCAATCTGAATTAAATTACCGTAATGTCAAGGATCATAGATCATGAATCATAATTATAATTACAGTGCCATACATTAATTAATAGGCTACAATCATTAGCGCTGCAAAAAGCCAAACGTTCCGTTCGCAATGGCCTTCATGGTAAAAATTGCCATGAGAAAAAAAAATCCTAAGTTTAGAATGATTAAATATAATAAAAATAATTAACTATAGGAATTTATGTGTGTGAAATAATCTCAATGTCTTAAAACTAATTTGCTCTAATAGTCTGGAAATTCATTCGAAATATATTTTAACCACCTGGAAGAAAGAACGTAGTTAAATCATGGTGATGGTTTGCCATTAGTGTTCAGAATATTTGCCCATGTTGACGATGAAAGTGTTTCCCATGTTTTCCCACGACGAATTTATCTTGAATCTGTTCTTTAATTTGCAAGATCAACGTTTGATAAAATTAAGTAACGCCAACATTATCATGATGCCTGGTATTCAGCCTCTCCAAATCCTGGATTCGTCCTCAGCATAAAGTTTCCCTAATAAATTCTTAAGCCATCATTTTGAAGTGTATTAAAAGTTCCATAAATATTCCCATATTCTTGAGCAAATGTATCATAGTGGATGACGTCATACACCCCCTAAGTAGAATTAGGTGTACGCCACTGTCTAAGAAATGTTCCATATATTTCATTGATTTGGAATGTGTGGTGTTGTTTCGATATTATTAATAATTTATTGATGCTCTTGCTAGCAATCCAGTTATTTGTTGAAGGTATTTTTGTTGAATGAGATGTAATTACTGTTCTAGAAATAGTTCAACATTGACTGACTGTATCGCAGGATTCATAGCTTGACCAAGTCTGCTGTAACATGTTGCATATCAATGTCTCCTAACACTGGCTTCCACTGTATATTTGTAAAGTCCGATGCTTTGCTCTGTTAATGTGTTCACTTCATAAATGTACAGTTTTACTCACGTCAGCCTCTAGCAGAAATCACTGATTTTAGTTTTACCTGTCACTTGTAAATAAGTCATCACAAGTACCCGTATTTCACAAGCAAGTTGTAGTAATACTTTCATAGTGTGGACACAGGCTTCCTGACAGGCGCGGATCTAGAGTTTGGCTAGGGGGGGGGGGGGGTCAGAGAATCGAAATTGTTAAGAAAAATTGTATCACTAAAAACGCAATCACAAAATAACCAAACGTACAAAACCAGACCAATTTTTTTGCAAGCTACATGGATAGAAATTTGATGCGTTTAGCGCACTAAAAATATTCGTACAAATTGCAAAGGCATGTTTTGTGACTTTTACATTGAGCTTCGA
Source organism: Meconema thalassinum (assembly GCA_946902985.2). Classification (NCBI taxonomy): domain Eukaryota; kingdom Metazoa; phylum Arthropoda; class Insecta; order Orthoptera; family Tettigoniidae; genus Meconema; species Meconema thalassinum. The sequence continues at coordinate 195,126,980 of OX336388.2, forward strand.
GAAAAGTATCAAGGTACGTTACAGTTTCGGCAAGTCGAGTTGGTACCGACAAAGGGAGAACGTCACAGCTTAAATTGCCAACCAAGCTTGCAGTTTGGACGTCGGCAAAATCCGTGCATTGCTGCACATTCATCGTGACATCACTATAAACATCGATTCGGTAATCACAAGGTTTGCTAAACAAAATAGACGAGTTGATTTTGTTATATTAATAATCGTTTTTATATAACAGGTATGAAGTACAGAAGTACAGGTATGAGGTACAGTTGTAACACAACATAATAATTGCAATAAAGATATTTTCAGTAATTAATAAAATGAAAAAAAAAAACCTGTTTTCCAATTAAAATTCGTTAAGTTTTATTTGTCTGGTTATAGTATTTTCGTTTTTTGAGTTTGCAAAAAAATTTGGTCTCCGTTTTTTTTTTGGGGGGGGGGGGTGTCGTGACCCCCCCCCCCCCCCCTTGAATCCGCGCCTGCTTCCTGAACGTATAATGTTCGTCTGCGCGGACACTTGTCAGATGGACATAAAAGAATAGAATAGAATGGTCTCTCCACGCACAGATTAAACCAGAAAAGGACTAACGTGGAATGAACCTCTTGACGTGCTACACAGAGCTGACCCGCTGTCCTGGTCACCTGATTCAAAGTAGTGAGTGGGGCTGCTGTCATCCCTTATTATTGGCTGCGTCACGACAAGATCAAATACATGGGTAGTGCCTTACTTCACAGATGTTCCACTTCCTTCTGCGATATTTTAGGTCAATTGTCAAATGATAATTTCTGTTATCTTTGCTTGACAAATACGAAGGATATTTCCATAACTCTGGTCTTTTACAATACATGTCTGCTCTAATACATCTCAATATACCGCTTAAATCAAATGTTTTCAAGGTTGCCCTGAGGTAAATACTAGACTCCTGGGTCGCGAATCTCGGCAACTAAATCATCCACAATCGGCGTGGTGGATTTCGGTCACAATATGAAATAATTCTTGGAGACCAGATTGTTTGTCGAGAGGAGTGGTCTAGCGCAGGCACAATATATTTCCTCCGAAATACGCAATCTTGTTAAATATTGAAATGAAACATATTTTCCAATAGAAGTGTGCACGCTTCTCTGTTCCAATACACTTCTGATCATGGGAACCCTGGGAAAACGTCGTTACTTTGAACACAACAAGCGTGAGCCAGTCAGTTCATTACACTGCTGTGTCCCTCTTCCCGCCAAAATCATAAACTTTTCGGTGAAGCAAAACAGACTTCTGCTGCTCTCTTGTGGCGAGAGTTGGAACCGATCAATTGTGAAGGCGACTTGTCGTGTCGATTCCCTCGCCAGATATATCGCATGAGGTTCGTATCGACCTAGGCGAACAATGTGCGACGTGCAGGCAAGACCAACTACAAGGTCTTGGTGCAGGGGACTTCGATATAAATTCTTGAAACAACTATCGTTGTCAGTTAGTAATTCTTCAGGAGTGATGAACCTGAATCCTACACTTGCATACCAATTTAAATTACTGTCCATTATGACTACTGCACAATCGGCTTCGGTGGCGTAAGTTAGTTGGTAGCATGCTGAACTGCTGTGCCCAAGATAGCGGGTTCAAACCCGACGGAAGTCGTCGGATTTTTTTAAGAGCGTTAAAACTCCTTCAGTATGCCTTCCTTCGGAGCGGAAGTAAAGCCGGCGGTCCCATATCATAGATTTATGGCATGAAAAAGATCCTTACACAGACTAAACTTGTGTGAAGCAGAATTTCTAGGTGAGATTTCGTTGGAACGCTCTATCAAAGTTCCAACATTCACCACTAGGTATCAGTGACATCTTGTAGCGAAAGTTGGAATTACTTGAAATTGAACGGAACTTGTAGCTCACCCTATGGGTGTTCACTTGAAGCAGCTACAGCCTCTAGCGAGCTGAACATGTCCTCGGACACTCCCGGCACTAAAAGCCATACGATAAATAAAATAAATAAACTACTCCACAGAAAATATTTACTAAATTATGTAAAATGTGACTTAAGTCGTTATTTTTTTAAATTATTATTATCTCATACGGGGCACCTGAGCCGAGGCTCGTGATAAGTGCAGTACATCAAGGTAATAATGGTATTTTAGTAATTACATGTAAGTTACATTGTTGAATCCATTAAGAATTTAAAGAGTTCTTTCCTGAAAGTTCTCAGTGAGGAGATATTTTTCAGGCCATCAGGCAGTCTATTATATATAAATGATGAGTAATGCCATAGTTAATTATTTCCAAACCTGCTGGTATTTATTACATTATAGTGGATATTGCTTGCATTTCTGGTGATGTGTGAGTGAGTATCTGAATTGGTTGTGAGTATGATATTTGAATTGGTTATTTTATGTTTAATTTTATATATCATTATTACTGAGGCTCTTTGACGGAGACAATTTAGTGATAGGACATTACATTGTTGGTATAATTGAATTGTAGGTGTTAACATGGAAAGATTGAAAAGTATTTTCAAAGCCCTTTTATGTAATATATTAATTTTATTGAATAATCCTTTGCTGCAACAAGCCCAAATGTGAATCATGTATGCAATGTAACTTTCAATAAGTGCGTGATATATAGACTTCAGTAGTGCTCGAGAAACTTTGTATTTTACTCGGCTTAGAACTCCTATAGCTGGAATTATTCTTCCACCAATAGCTTTGACATGATCATCCCAAGAGAGTAGCTCATCAATGACTAATCCCAAAAATTTGGTAGATTTAACTCGGGGTAGACATTGGTCGTGGAAGTATAATCGCATATCTAAAGGTAGGTTGTAGGAAGGCTTGTGAAATACGATATAGTTAGTTTTAGTTAAGTTAACTGTTGGACGGTTTTCATGCATCCATGATAGAATCAGATGTGCATCTTCCTGCATTTTCTGTTCGAGTTCATGGACAGACTTTCCAACATAGGATACATCGGTATCATCAGCAAATAGGGATATCTTACCGTTTAAATTTGGTCTACCAATGTCGTTGATAACAGATCCCTGTGGCACCCCAATAGTAATTGCTTGGCAACTACTCTCAGCATTCATGCAACTAACAAATTGTTCCCTGTCCTTAAGGTAATCTACAAACCAGTGAAGTGCAGTTCCTCTCACACCAGCTGATTCTAATTTATGAATCAGTAGAGAGTGATCCACAGTGTCGAAAGCCTTTTTTAAATCTATAAATAAACCTAAATCAAGAGCCTCTTGAAGTCTAACAATAATATCTTCAACTGCATTGTTTGTGCTAGAGTTGGGAATGAATCCATACTGATGCTTATAGAAATAATGGTTACGAAGAAGAAATTTTAGTAGCCGGTCCTTCACTACCTTTCCTAATATTTAGAAATAACAGGAAGTATTGAGATAGGTCTATAACTATTAACCTCATGTTTATCTGATCCCTTATAGATTGGTACTACTCGGGCCATTTTTAACTTCTTAGGAATTTTCCCTTCGCTCAAGGATTTATTAATTAATTTTGTGATATACGGTACTAACTGATGAAACAGGGTCTTAATTATGTTATTATTTAACCCAGAAACATCCAAACTACTACTATTTTTAAGATCATTAATTATTCGTGAGACTTCAATTTCATCTGTGGGCTCAAGAAAAATAGAGTTGACAGGTCCTGTCACTGATTTGGTGCAATCGTTGATAGGAATTTTATCGGCAAGTGACTTACCAATACTTGTGAAATGTTCATTAAAAATTGTACAGACTTCAATTGGATTTGTAACCAAATTACCATTTACTTCCAGGTTAATATTATTATTATTATTGGCTTTGGTATCTGTAGATAATATTTCATTGATAATTTTCCAGTGATTATTTGTGTTGTTTAATCTATTCAAAAAATATGCATTTTCTAGTTCTCTTCTTATTTTTGTTACTTTCTTACAGTGTGCATTATAGTCTGCAATTAGCTCCTTTGACTGATACTCACATCCAGATCTTACTCTGATTTGCTGCCTTTTTAGTTTACTATATAACCTGTTCTTTTGATCAATTAGCTTTAAAAATCTGGAGTTACCCATGGGCAAGATGGCTTTAATCTTCCACTTGTATTATGACTCGATCTTAGGTCCCTAGTCTCACTGTTGACGTTTTCCAAATAATAGATCAATTTGTCCACAGCTATCATCATCCTTGATCTCTAATGGATTAACAGACATAAAATAATCCATGGCTTTCAAATTCCATCTTTGCATTTGCTTATGCCTTTTATGAACTTGAGCAGTACCAGTAATAGGAATTTCAAAGTCGCATACTAAAAGGTTGTGGTCACTAAAATCACTGAATACATTATACAGGTTGCAACAATACTGTTTGTTAATATAGATATGATCTATCAAGGTAGCACTATCAGTTGTAACTCTGGTCGGATATATTGTATTACATGCATTCTGGTTGAAACAAACACATAATTTATCAAGTTCTTCAGCTAGACGACTTTGTCCTAACTTATCTATATTTATATCTCCAACTGTAAAGCATGCTTTATTACTATACTTCATCCAAGTATCCTCAAGAATTTTAAGAAATTCAGTGCCATGATTCACATTCGGGTTGTAGCAAGCTAAAATTTGGAAATCCTTACTAAAACCGACTACCTCAACAAGCAATAGGTTATAGGGTGTTTTAGTAGCAATAATAGGCATCACTATATTTGCCTTAAGAGGCCTTTTGATGAAAATAGCTATCCCTCCCCCTCTGGTATTAACTCTTGAACAAAAGTAACCGTCATATCCATTTACATTGAAATATTTCTCATCTTCGAGACATAACCATGTTTCAGTCAATACTATAATATCCGGGAAATTTGCTTCGGTTATAATAAGGCTGTTGAACTGACTCCATTTATTTCTGATACTCTGGCAATTTGAATATAAAATTCTAAATCCGTAAGTAATCCCTTTTAGTTCTTTTAAGCTATCTACCTGTGTTTCTATAACTTCCATAAAAATGATGTGCATTACAAGGTTTCCAAAGTGAGAAGATCCTCAATACGTTTTACGTGAGTAATTGGGGATAAATCATCCTTCCTTATAAAGACTTTCCCTTCCCTTGACCAAACAAATTTGTAACCTTTCTGCCTTAGGTCTTTTGCTCTTTTGAGAAGGCCTTTAGCTTTAGAAGTCAAGTGTTCATTTATATAAACAGTCTCTCCTCCTGTGCATCCACTAACATCCGATGAGGACAGTCGTTGTACATTACGCCTTGCTTTAATTAGGTCAAGCTTCTTCACATTCGGGTTGTAGCAAGCTAAAATTTGGAAATCTTACCACAATGGGTCTGGGAATTGACCTATTAGCTGACGGAATCCGATGTGCAATGTCTATTTCCTCTTTGGCAATCTCGCAGCCCACAGCTTTTCCGATGTTTGACACAATTGAGTATACATCTTCTTCCCGCTGTTCAGGCACTCCATGGATTTCTACGTTGTTCCTCCTGAGATATTGGTTGATGTTCTCGTTCTCCTCGCTCATGTCATTCTTAACTTTACTTATCTCATTTTGGAGTTCCTTAATTTGTTCATCCATATCCCTAAGTTCGGTTCTCAAGTCTTGAATGACTTTGGTATTAACGTCAACACTCTCTTTTAGTCTGTTGATAACTTTATCGACAAGTTTTTCAAGAAGAGAGTCAAATAGGTCACAATCGTTCTTCACTATTCCATGAACTACAGCTTTTAGTTCATCAGAATCCCACCTTACATCGCTTGAATCGACGCTTTTATCCACGGAATCATCGTGGTTATGTTTGCAATTCTTGCAGAACCATAGTACTTCTCCCGGGTTTGCAACCATTGCTTTAAAAACGGCATTTGATACGTGCGCACAATTTAGGTGGAACGTTTCATTGCACTTTCCATCACACTTTACATAATTTTCATTTTCTTTCAGCACTTTTTTGCATGAGTTACACGAGGTTTCACTATGTTTAGGCGCCATTTTGCTGTTATTCAGTGGTAGTAAATTTCAATATAGCCTATTACGCTGTTATTCTGTAGCGTGTAATTCCTTGTTGAATACTTTTTGGTATCTAGTGACCAGTTATTCCGTGACGGACATTTTTTTTACCGATATACAAATCACTAATAAATGAGCACTATCTTCTAACAGATCAACTTATGTTAATAGACACCTTCACACAAACATATACACCGATCATAATCACTTATTCCGACCTTATTCACACTAATAAACTTTCACAAGAACATTCGATTATCACAGCTAATTCACATGCATATTCATCGCCGCCATTTTCAGAAAAATGTACATTTAACGACGGCAATTGTCATGGCTAGGGCCCGGATAGTTATGTGCTTAACTTTTCAGAAATATGTATTTATTTATGTGCTTAAAAGTGGGAAAATTAAGTTTCCAAAATATGTTCTTAAATCTGTACCATATTTATGTCCCCCAGTTACTGTAAAAATAGTTGAAACACCCACAGTACAAATATTCCCGCTTCACAGACCGGGTCTTGCCTAAATTTCCGATTCCTACAATACTTCCTGCAGATGCGTGAAACGAAATCATATATATGCTGTTTTCGAATTTCATTCTAAAGAATGGAAGAAAAAGTCACTTAAGAAACTTTCTTAGCACTGATTGTATTGTCATATACTGATACTTGAGTGCGTAAATCTGCTCGATTGACGTGAAAAGTAAATTAAATGTCGCCCTCGGCACAGCTATACAAACGCGCAGTTAGACAGTTTTAAAGATGCACTTTTCACGTGTTTCGCTGTCGCAACATGTTGCGTAACTTGTGAATGCATGTCTGCCGCTATGGGTTTCTCACAAATGTTGCAAAATAAAACAGTTCCATCAGTTCTAAAAACGTCTCCGAACTCCCGCACTAAATGATTAAAAGTAACACATTTCGCACTTTCGGGACGCATCGTATTCGTTAAAACGAGAACGCCACTGTCAGTATACTTAGGCTGTGTCCCAGTAGTACAATTTCAGCCGTAGTGAACTAGACTACTTTGCCGGATGTGACGTCAGAAGTCGTGTTCCAATACTGTTTAGCACATAGCAATCAAGTCTGTAGCATCTAGTGAACCTTAGAGCATAAATACAATAGAGGGCGCATTGCCACACTGCGCCTGTACTGTGACGTGAAACCAACATCTCGATCAGCTGACTGAAGGGTAATGGCACAAGACCGACTACAATTGGCTAATGGCGAATGCTAAGCAACGTCAAGGAATACAAAAAGAGCTCCATATTGGATAATTCTATTATCACTATCCGCAGTTCCCTTCAGTCAGCTGATCGAGATGTTGGTTTCAACAATGTGACGTCATCAGCCATCTATTGAATTTATGGTCTAAGTAGTGAACGAAAGTGCATGCTAGATTGTCGACTACGTCAAGGAAGTTATATAAATTGTAGCTTATCGGAATTGTAGGTTATGTAACTTGTAGGTTATCTTTGACTTGAGCCAAACACAAACCATAATTAGGGCTCGGCTAAAAAGTGATCTTCTTGACGCATCCATGATCGTATAATTCAGGTATTGTTTATTTAAAACAGCTGATGAAAGCGCAAAGAGCTTACAAGGAGTAGCAGAACACCGCCATCTTGAGTGTTGGTTTGGTACCAGCATGTAAGTCCAGTGCGTTTCAGAACTCAAGTCTATGAAGGAGGCTGTGATCAAGCAGACATGTCCCAAATCTCCGTAGTGCATAGCACATAGCACATAGTAGCTAGCAGCTAGTCAATAGCAGACAACTTGAGTATTGGGACACAGCCTCATAAGCTTCGCAGACCACTGTGATTTCAACTAAAATTTCCCGTCTAGGTAAGGACTAGTGTAGGCTTAATGAGCCTGTTAACGCCCCCCTGATGTACTTAATGACCGGGAAATCCCTGTCTTGAAAGACTACTACCTTAGAGCATAAAAACAATAGAGGGCGCATTGCCACACTGCGCCTGTACTGTGATGTGAAACCAACATCTCGATCAGCTGACTGAAGGGTAATGGCTCAAGACCGACTACAATTGGCTAATGGCGAATGATAAGCAACGTCAAGGAATACAAAAGGAGCTCCATATTGGATAATTCTATTATCACTATCCGCAGTTCCCTTCAGTCAGCTGATCGAGATGTTGGTTTCAACAATGTGACGTCATCAGCCATCTATTGAATTTATGGTCTAAGACTACTACAGTATGGAGACAATGGAGCACTGACGAAATAGAGAAGCCAATTACTGGAATTTCAAAGGGTCGAAAATGTGGGCAGCAGTCATCCAAGAAGTACAACATAGACCAATTATAGGAAATATGTGCTTATGAATAAGCATGCCAGAATATGTATCTTCTATATATTTAAAACAGTAAGGTGATTTTTGTTATCACGAGATAGAGAGAACGACAGAACCAATTTACTTCGTAGAGCACTCTAACGAAAGCTCTTGGCCTGTAGATTTGCAGAGTGTCTCTAAAATAAACAAATATAATACGGTATATTTTTAAATAAATATAGAAAATAGCAGAATTCTCGCCCCTCGCGCATGCGCACAATCCGCTTGGGCTCATGACAAAATGGCGGTGAAAAGTCCATTAAAATGTAAGTTATTTAATAAGCTTCCATGTAATTGAAAACATACATTAACCAAGTTCTGACAATACAATATAATAACAGTATGAACATATACGAATGTATATTGATTTTATTGATAATGAATTGGATTATTTTCTTCAGATAGCGGCTTTTGAAGATAGTGAATGGTTGCGTCTGCATCTAAATGTGAGTGCGCGAGTAGGTATTTGGTTAAGGCGATTGACTGTGGATCCAAGGATCGCAGGTTCGATCCCAACTCACGCCAGTATTTTTTTTTTTTTGCCACTGAAATATTGTTTTATCAAGGAGTATTAGTAAGGTTTTATGTCAGTTAAAGATACATATTTCTACACATTTTCTCAACACGTTTTATTTCCGTTTTACCATTGCATTACAGCATGTCCTCAATACGTCGTTTGAATATCTGCAATCAGTTCCAGTAACTGACAACAGATGGCAGTACCTCGCCAATATAGTTCCAGTAACTGAGAGCAGATTGCGTCGATATATTTAAAACACAAGGCATGGCGAGTTTTCGCGTGATAGTTAAATATTGTTTTATCAAGGATTATTAGTAACGTTTTATGTCAGTTAAAGATTCCTACATTCCCTCTCAATAAGTTTTATTTCCGTTTTACCATTGCATTACAGCATGTGGTCAAAAGAGCTAATATCTGCCATCAATTGCAGTAACTGACAAAAGATGGCAGTACCTCGCCCATATAGTTTCAGTAACTAACAACAGATGGCAGCACCATTGCATCGATATATTTAAAACACAAAACATGGCGCGTTTTCAAGTGATGGAGAGTTATAGAGGGGAATTTTTAAGAAGGGAAACGTTGAAGAACATTAACTGACAGTTGAGTGTGTAGGCTATGTTGTTTATGTACTTTAATATTGCAATTTCTTCCCAATGCTTCGGTGGTCAAGTTGGTAGCATCCTAGACTAAAAGTTATAAATTATGCATCGTCGATATACTCTTAAATTATTAGTGAAAAGGTAGTTTTCCAGGCCCTGGCGCGTGTCCACAATTGCTTCCGCCATGAGAGACACTTGGCAAACATAATTCGTTTGAAGGGCTCCGACATCGTTGTCACTCAGCCCCATGTACTTTGGTGTGTAAGTGTAAAATTTTCTCTGATAACCCGTATTATTGTGATAGCTGCATTACTTTGTGTATTTGTAATTAAGGTGGGAAATGGCAAGGTGACGGCCGAGGCCTTAAGTTAGGAACCATCCCGGTATTTGCCTTGAGTGGAAGTGGGAAACCACGGAAAACCACATCTAAGATTGTCGAGGTGGGAATCAAACCTTCCTCTTCTTAGTTATACCTCTAGAGACTGAATGTGCCCCGTTTTTGCCCTCAGACCAGAATTAAATTTCTTGGCAGAGCAGGAAATGTAACCCGGGTCTCCGAGGCGATAGCCAAGAATGGGTGGGCTTCCATGTGTTAATACGATTTTTGACATGCACGGGACATAGAATTCTAAAACAGCCTCCATTAGGGTGACTGCCGAAGTGAGTATTGAGTATATGCCTAAGCTCATTCCAGTAGTTGGCGAAGTTATTCTATGTTCCCCTGCAAAATGTACTGCCATAAACTATAACAGGTGATGGAAATAGCTTATTTAGAGCAGTTTTGTACTGTTTATATCAAAATGAAGAACGTCATTCTGCGCTGCGTTTTCAAGCTATTGCCAAACATTTCGCTGGCAGGAACAATTATAAGGAATTTATTGTAAGCGATCAGTCTCATCGCATTCTCCTCACCAACCAACTTGAGTATGAGAGTCTCTGGACGGTCATGTTGAACTTCATTGTATAAGACAGTTGTTTAATGATTATTTGTTTAGAGTACTGAATCTAACTACGCAGTTGATTTCGGCAATGGAAGTATTTTTTGCCATTTAATATTTAGCGGCTCCGATATTGCAGGTCACTATAGTGTTATCGAATAATACGAAGCCACATTTAAAATCCAATATAAATAGGCCATTTCAGAAACAATCCCAGATGTTATGCAGTACAGTGAAAGGTCTTTGACGATCAAATGTAAACATTGTTCTACATTGTACTTCTCTTGCGTAAAATCTACGCGCGGTTACTTTGGCCTTTACTGTTGTGATGGTAAAATTGATCTGCTGAAATATAAAATATTTGCCAAGCTGCAACAATGCAATGATATTAATTTTAAAGTCTGTCTGTCTGTCTGTTAGGTAGTCAGCCCGAAGGCTGGTTGGATCCTCAAAAAGTACCGCCGTTACGTTATGTGAGTAGATACCCACAAAAACCCAAGGCAGCGCTATTTTGAGGCGTTCTAGGCAAGAAGAGGAGTGAGGTAGTTTGCCATTGCTTTCCTCACTGAGTCAGAACAGTAGTCCTAACCCTATGAGTTGAACCTTTCACAGCATTCACAGGCACTGACTGTGCCCCGAATGCCATTACTAAGCACCACCCATACCTCAGTAGCTTCCATATAATCACAGCCATGAGTGAGACTGAGACATCGGTGAAAAGCCACCTTTTACTCTAGCCTGTGCCAACTGACAAATGCAAAAGTACTGTATTCATCAAGAGATGGGGAACATTGAACTTATATCCAGTAGTTCAAACACATACATCAGCGTTAACATATTGGCGAACAGGTGTGCGAGTGTAAACTTTTCTCTGATAACCTGTGTTAATGTGATGGCTGTGTTGATGTGTGCATTTGTAATTAATGTGGGGAATGGGGAGTTAACGACCGAGGCTTTAAGTTAGGAACTATCCCGGTATTTGCCTGGAGTGGAAGTGGGAAATCACGGAAAACCAAATCCAAGATTGTTGAGATGGGAATCAAACTTTGCTCTTCTTAGTTTTGCCTCACGAGTGCGCCCCGTTCCAGTCCTCAGACCAGAATTAAATTTCTTGGCAGAGCGGGGATCGAACCTGGAATCCGGGGCAATAGCTCAGAATGTAGCCTTAAGAATGGGCTTCCCTGTGTTAATACGATCTTTGACAAGCACTGAACATATAATTCTAAAACTCCCTCGATTACTGTGGCTGGCGAAGTGAGTCTATGCTCATTCCAGTAGTGGCGAAGTGATTCTATGCTCCCTTGCATAATTTACTGTCATGGAAATACAAAGTATTGTACCTTCAACAGGTGATGGAAATTCATTATTTACAGCAATTTCATTCTGTTTATTTCAAAATGAAGATCGTCATCCTGAGTTGCGTTTGCAAGCAAATTGCAACAATTGCAAGGATTTTATTATTGGCGATCAATCTCATCGCATTATCATCAGCAACCAACTTGAGAATGGAAGTATTCATTGTATATGTGAATATTATTGTTTATTGATTATTTGTTTAGAGTGCATAACAATGGGTCTAACCACGCAGTTGATTTTGGCAATGGAAGTAAGTTATTATTTGCCATTTAATATTTGGCGGCTACGTTGATGCAGGCCACTATAGTTTTATATAAAATGACGTTAATTTGGGCAGAAATGCTGCTATAAATAAACCCATTTGACGAAATAGAACATTAGCCGCAAAAAAGTGGGAAATCGGAGAAAAATACGAAGCCACTTTTAAAATCCAATATAAATATGGCATTTCAGAAACAATTCCAGATACTATGCCGTTACAGTTTAGGGTCCTTGACGAACAAATGTAAACATTGTTCTGCACTGTATTTCTCTTGCGAGAAATCTACACTTGGTTACTTTGACCTTTGCTGTTGTAATGGTAAAATTAATCTGAATAAATATAAAATATTTGACAGGCTTTAACAATTATTTTTCACTGGAGATGATATCTCAAGGAATTCCAGAGGGACTAATCGGCAGTACAATGCTATGTCCTTCGTTTCATGGCGCAGCGGTCAAGCTGTATGCCTCTCACCAAGGCGGATCGGGTTCGATTCCCGGTCAATGCATGTGAGATTTTTGATGTGAAAGGCCATGTCCTGTGGTTCGGATTCCACGTTAAACGGAGGTCCCGTGACTTATGATCGCGAGATTAACGGTCACGTTAAACTGCAAGCTTCCTTCCTTCCTTCGTTTCATTTGGTGCCAATGTTACTGTGCCACACGCACACGGTCCACATTGTTTTAAAATGTATGGAATTGCACATCATCGCATTTCTTCGTTATATTCCAAAAATATAAGCGATGGTTTGCGGCCAGTTGTATTAGACTCATCAGAGTTCTTGAATCCCTTGGAACTAAACGACTGGCCGCCACATACTCCAAACGCTTGGCCCGTTATGCTGCTTAGAAATCGGAACGGTTCCCAAGGACTCCTAAATGCAACCATATTGCTTGGATTTGGAAATAATAGGTGCAGTTAAAATTAGGCAGAGATGTCTAATCCTTCGACTTGATTTAACACCATCCGATAAAACACTATCATTTTCTTTTAAGAGGCAATATTTTCCAATTCATTTGGCATACTTTATCACAATCAATAAAGCTCAAGGGGAAACTCTGGAACGTATAGGCCTCAATTTGCCCCAACAATTTTTCAGTCATGGCCAGCAGTATTTTGCAATGTTGAGAGTGCAATCTTTTGACGCCCTCATAGTTTCAATAGAGTCAAAAAATAATCGTACAAAGAATGTACAGTAGGCCTATATAAGAAAATTCTTCAGTAAATATTTTTCTATTGACCGTCATGTTTTGACGGGTTTCAACTAGTTTATTTATAAAAACCGTAAAAATATGTAAATAAATAGAAAATATTTAATTAAATAAAAAATATTTAAACACATAACTATCCGGGCCTTAGTCATGGCTTATCGTTGCTCAATGCTACCGAAAGATGCGCATTAGGCGTGCTCAATTGTTAACTAGACGTCACTTCGTTGTTTCCAATGTATGGTACACAAAATTCACGACACAGGTCTGGCGAAGCGAGCATAGAGAGTCAATCGAGCGAAGCGAGAAACTATTGGCTTACTAAGCGGGGTGAGATAGACTACTACTGGCTTCTGTCTGGTCGAAAATCACTGCTGTCTGGAGCGAAAGCCATAGGTTTGGCTTGTTTTTGATAAGGTAGAGTTTATGTGCGCTACTAGGTTAGGCACTGAAAATCGTAATTTCCGCAATACACTATTAAACTATTTTACTTCGGCACTCTGGTATTTGTGTTTTGCCTTTGGAATACGAGTAACAACACTCGCAACACCACAGAATACAAACAGCACACGATCGCGTGGGGTTGGCAATATTTTATTTGTCCCATAAACCACGCCTACAATGGCCGCCACAACTCAAATTTCACAATATAAGTCGTGTTATAAATTGAGGATAGCGTGGGTTATAGAATGCCGTGAACATCTATTGCGGCATAATTTATACATATTGTTCATCATTATGCATGGTAATTCGGTTAGTTTAACTAGTTTTCTACTAGATTCAGCACTCCCGAAGTGTTACCCATTAGTTTAGCCGGGTAGCCCTTGTGGATATGGAGTCATTGATTACACACGGAAGAAATCTTGTAACTATAAAACCTTGAAAGAAGACAGGCCTATATTTTGAAACGTATTTTTATTTTCATAAGTGGATAAGTGGATTGCCGAATTCAGTGTATCGAACACCAGCATAGAGCGTCATTAAAATTACGTATTTTGTGTTATATAAAATACGTTTAGGGCTTACTGGTTTGTTTTTGTACTGCTCGGGCCCAAGCGCGGTGAACTTGCCATTACAACCAGATCATCAGCAAAGGCCAGACTGCTTACCTGGTTACCACCCTCTCTACTTCCTCAACCGACTGATTCGAAGAAATGGAGGAAAAAGAGAAATGAGCAGTGTTCTGGATGGTAGATACCAAGGAAGCACTGGAAAGAAGGCAGGAATATCTTCTGACTGGGCCGGATTTAGGAGTATGCCGCCTATAGGCTCAAGTCCATTTGCCGCCCCTCTGTAGTTCATATTTGCTAAATACATTTGTTTTATACAAAAAAGGATATATTTTATAGGCGTTTTCATATTTTTTAAACATAAGGTCCATTTAATTTAGATAAAACTACAATTTTAATGGCTTACATAATAAATGTTATACTGAAATCAGTTATTTACTTGTCTTTTTTTACTTACTTCTTTTAAGATTCGTTAAAAATTGAAATGGACTTCGAACTTAATTAATTAATTTGTTCTTGGAGATCAGTGATCAATATTTTAGACATATTTTTATATTTTAATGCTAATGACAATCTTTTGCATAATTGAAGGACTGTGTTCAATTTGAATCTAGTTGTCCTACATGGTGAAATGAAATTACACAAAATGCAGTTAATTACTGGTTTATTTCTTGAAAAATATACAAACTTCTCTAAAACAACTCACCCCACGTAATCTTGATGTTCAAATTTACATAGCTTTCTTGCAAGATTTCTTAATGGCAAACTCGTTAATAATGTCCTCATATGAAAGTGCTTTTGTTGTGTACCTGTTCTACTCGGGTCGTTGTTATTTTGCATAAGAGGGAGATGAATAATTATTATATTCTATTTATTTTTACTAAGGTTCCACAAACTCGAAATACCAATAGCTACTATAAGCTCACATACCATGTATATCATACTGTATTGCTTTCATCAATACTATTAAATTCGACGATTATATATCACTCTCTTAATTGCCAATATCTTTTCACAAGCTTTAACTAACTTCAACAAACCAATAATCTCCACAGATAATCTAACATGGCTTCCTACAATCTCCATAGATTAAAAAAACTCTCTTACAAAATCCTCCAGTACGGACCCACACAAGAAGTCAAAGATATATATAAAATAAAATCATGGAATAAAAAAAACATAAAAAAGGAACATAGAAAATGCATAGAGTTCTAAAATAGACATTGTAACCACAAGTTACAGTTGTATTTGCCTCAATACAAAGTAATGAAAGTGAGTTTAACCGTATTTCAGAAATACTAGTTCGCAGAGAGTTCTTAACTCTTCTAAGGCAGGAAAAACTGTAGAAGGAGTAAAACATAGTTTTAAGTAACTTGTATTCTTAAATTCGTACGGAAAATATCATTAACGTCTGAAATAATTCATTGTAGGTTTTGAACGAAATGCCACACTTCTGCCCCAGAAAATTTGCCGCTCTAGGCCGCAGCCTACTTAGCCTATTTAGAAATACGACCCTGTCTTCTGAATGTTAATGGACTGAAGGAAAAAGAACGGACGCTTGCAAGCCAACATGTTAGAATTTAAACAGAAATATAAGGAGCTTGTTATGTGGGTAGGGAAGAAACGCAAGAAGATAGAATATCAGGTAGGAGGAACTAAAATGTAACAGGTGGAACGTTTTAAGTACTTGGGATGTGTATTCTCTCAGGAAGGATATACAGGGTGTTTCAGAAGGAATAGTAAATATTCTAGGAGGTGGTATTATAGATGAATTGCAATACAAAATTCCATATAACATGTGTCCCAATTATATTGCGTACCGAGATACAGCTGGTAGTATTTAACCCAAACAAATGTAAAGCCAAGACAAATGAGGACGTTCAAAATTGATTTTCGAAACTTCCACCACCAATTTCAATGCATTTTGCACTTCTCTTGATAACACCTTGTGTAGCTCTTCGGAGGGCGTCTTGGCGTTCTTTGATGAGGGCTGCACTATGCATCATCCGAACGACCAACTCGGCTCTTGTGTTAACATTTTCCTTGTAGACTTCACCTTTCAACCATCCCCACAGGCAAAAATCCAAAGGGGGTAAGGTCCGGGGACCTTGGAGGCCAAGAAACGTGCCCGTATCCCCTGACCCATCTCATGGAGAATGTTAGATTTACATGTTATATCACCATTGCACCAGAGTCACGCAGTGTATTGTAAACACTCTTGAATCTGGTCGTCTGCGGTTAGGAAATCGTATTCCGTATTCTCTACAAGCAGCAGCAGCGCTTCCATTACAAAACCCACACACAAATACCATATCGGCATACTCAGCATGTGTAAAAGCGTGTGGCATGTTTAAACGATACAGTATAGACAACTTGGTCAACAAAGCACACTGACAGGTGAACACATTCAATGGAAACTAAAGCACAACTTCACAAAGTGAACAACAACACACGACTGTTGACAATCGTTAAATACGCCCATAGCAACCAGTGTACCAACACACGAAACGACAACTACCCTGGTTACATACTGTTACGTGTTAGCCCTAGTGGCAAGTTCGTTAACTGGATTACGGTGGGTAGATGCACAACACAATTGCTCCTTTAAAGAAACGTTTGCTTTATTGCAGGTCAGAAATATACACCGTACAATAAGCCAATAGAAACAATTAGCTGTCTTACAGGAGCTACCTCCTTTATGGAGCTCGACTCACCCTTTCACTCGGTCTTGCAGTTAATCCTCTCGCTAATGAGGTGGTCCCGTGCGCTGGCTGGAAATAGCTGCACTAAGTCTGTCACTCACTGTTTCGAAATTCACCACAATGACCTCTGTCGCACTGGAAAACACACTCTTCAAATACACAGTCCCTCCGTATGATTCACACTCCTTCGCTGTCAAGAGAATCAGCCTCACTTGGGTTTCGTAATTTCGCACGTCACGTCACTAACTACTGTCGCACTCGCTCAAGAACAATGTTCGTCCCTCGCTGGTGAGGCCGCTTTATATAGCAAGGCTGGTGACTCGATGGATGTTTCCAGAATTGACCAGGGTTCACACCTTCTCGAGAATTCCAACACCAGTAGGGCCACGAATATTCGAGACGGTATCTTTGTACTGCCTGTCTTCAATGTTGCGCAAATCGCTGGTAATACACAGTCAGGATAGCCTGGGGCGGACTGAGTCACGCGCGGGGCGACGAAGCTGTCTAGCATTCGTAACAATATCAACATCTGTATCTCTGTACGCAATACAAATGGGACATATGTTGTATGGAATACTACCACCTCCTAAAATATTTACTATTCCTCCTGAAACTCCCTGTAGAGTTGAGGTGTAGAAGAGCCGACGCAGCGAACTTTAGTTGTGACCGACTGTATTCTGCAAGAAAGAAGTTAGCGTAGCGACAAAACTCTCGCTACATCGCTCAGTATTTAGACCGACCTTTCTGTATCAGTGCTGTCTTCAGCAAGAATAATTTATCATTTCTCTATATGAATGTACTCAGCGATGACTCAAGATCCATTGATATCATCCTTATATTACGTTATCATTGTAGACGCAACCTAAACACTAATTTTGAAACTTCAACGAGCTCTCAACTCCTGTATACGATTTATCTACGATCTGAGCTATGATAAACATATCACTTCCTATTATTGCGCTCTTTCCTGGCTGAAAGCTGAACTACATCGATCATATCACATTCTTGTCCAGATTTTCCGTTTATTGTCTGACGATAGACCACTATACTTATCAAATAAATTCAAGTACTTGTCTTCTTTCCATTGTAATAATACACGCTCTAGTTCTTCCCTCTCCATTCCTATTCATCACTCCTCTATACACAACAACTCTTTTCATGTGGTGGGGTCTAGGCTGTGGAATAGTGTCAGGGGCACCACCTCACTATCTAAATTCAAGACCACCTGCTGGGGCTGCCTGCTGAACACTGCTGATCGACAACAAGTGTGACTGAATGAGTGAATGAGAGTGTGAAAGTCATTATCTATGTCAATTATTATTGTTTAATTTTGTCAGCTATATAAATGTCATATGTTTATTGTATTGTATTAATGTGGTTTAGTGTAAGAGAGGGCCAAAAGGCCTAACTGCGCCACCAATAAAGGCAATAATAATAATAATTATTATTTTGCTGAACTGCTGTGCCCAAGATAGCGGGTTCAAACCCGACCGAAGCCGTCGGATTTTTAAGAGCGGTAAAAATCCTTCAGTATGCCTTCCTTCGGAGGGGAAGTAAAGCCGGTGGTCCCATGTCATAGATTTATGGCATGTAAAAGATCCTTCCACAAACTAAACTTGTGCGAAGCTAAATTGTCAAGTTAGATTTCGTCGGAATGCTCTATCAAAGTTCCAACGTTCACCACTAGGTATCATTGATATCTGGTAAATGCTCTGAGAGAACTCTGTCCTTATTGGAGTACTCGAAAATGAAATGCACATTTTTCCTCAGTTCCTTTATTATTATGATATCGATCACAGACCAAGGATCATGTAATGTGGGGCGCGCACTGGTCGGTGGGTTGGTGGGATCCGGGTCTCGAGCGCGGTTTGTGGTGGAGGCCGGTGGAAGCCATACACCGCTGGTCTATTTAACTTCTCATCTGACAGTGTTTGTGATATTAGCCTATGATGTATTCATTCCAAATGCACTTTCGTGCGCAATTATACTATTAATTAAAAGTTGGAACTACTTGAAATTGAACGTAACTTGTAGCTCACCCTAAGGGTGTCCGAACATGTCCTCGGACCCTCCAGGCACTAAAAGCCATACGATAAATAAATAAATAAATAAATAAATAACCGACTGAATGTAGCTCAGCTGTTGCAAGTTCCCGCCATATCCTTCACGTTCTCTCTTTCTAAATACAGAGGTTATTAGACATCCAATACCACAATGTCGAAAAGCCCCTAAAGAAATCAACAACAATATCTCATCACCTCGCTTACCTCAGGAGCTTCAATATAATGAAACAGAGACATTTGTTCCAGCCTGCACTGATCAAGGTATCTTTATTTTATACAATTAAATACAATATTTATTTAAAATAGCTCTGTGTTAATCGATCTCGAGCTTCTTGAAGGAGCCCTCTATGCCAAAGATGTCTGTGGCGCTCTTGGACTTTCCTCGTCTCTTGGTCTCGTCCACCAGGAACTCATTGTCCAGGAACCACTGGCGGTGCTTCTCCAGACAGCGGTACGTGTAGTCTGTGGAACACCAACAAACAGTTCAAAAGTACGAGCAAAAGATTACACTGTATAAATATTGAAACGTAAACCTTGCATTTTTATACGCATTGTGTTCTTCAAATGTGTATTTTGTTAGCCACCTGAATACTCGCACAGTTCCTAGCCAAAGCCTTCTGTTCGTATGTGCTTTGTTTCTGCCCCCTGGATACTCATGTATGTTCAGTTCCTAGCCAAAAAAAACCATTCTGTTCGGATGTGCTTAGTTTCTTTCCCCCTGGATACTCGCACATGTTCAGTTCCTAGCCATAGCCTTCTGTGCTTTGTTTCTGCCCCCTGGATACACGCACATGTTCAGTTCCTAGCCAAAGCCCTCTGTGCTTTGTTTCTGCCACCTGGATACTCGCACATGTTCAGTTCCTAGCCAAAGGCCTCTGTGCTTTGTTTCTGCCACCTGGATACTCGCACATGTTCAGTTCCTAGCCAAAGCACTCTGTGCTTTGTTTCTGTCCCCTGGATACTCGCACATGTTCAGTTCCTAGCCAAAGGCCTCTGTGCTTTGTTTCTGCCCCCTGGATACTCGCACATGTTCAGTTCCTAGCCAAAGGCCTCTGTGCTTGGTTTCTGCCCCCTGGATACTCGCACATGTTCAGTTCCTATCCAAAGGCCTCTGTGGTTTGTTTCTGCCCTCTGGATACTCGCACATGTTCAGTTCCTAGCCAAAGGCCTCTGTGCTTTGTTTCTGCCCCCTGGATACTCGCACATGTTCAGTTCCTAGCCAAAGGCCTCTGTGCTTTGTTTCTGCCCCCTGGATACTCGCACATGTTCAGTTCCTAGCCAAAGGCCTCTGTGCTTTGTTTCTGCCCCCTGGATACTCGCACATGTTCAGTTCCTAGCCAAAGGCCTCTGTGCTTTGTTTCTGCCCCCTGGATACTCGCACATGTTCAGTTCCTATCCAAAGGCCTCTGTGGTTTGTTTCTGCCCTCTGGATACTCGCACATGTTCAGTTCCTAGCCAAAGGCCTCTGTGCTTTGTTTCTGCCCCCTGGATACTCGCACATGTTCAGTTCCTAGCCAAAGGCCTCTGTGCTTTGTTTCTGCCCCCTGGATACTCGCACATGTTCAGTTCCTATCCAAAGGCCTCTGTGTCTTGTTTCTTCCCCCTGGATACTCGCACATGTTCAGTTCCTATCCAAAGGCCTCTGTGTCTTGTTTCTGCCCCCTGGATACTCGCACATGTTCAGTTCCTGGCCAAAGGTCTCTGAGCTTTGTTTCTGCCCCCTGGATACTCACACTTGTTCAGTTCCTAGCCAAAGCCCTCTGTGCTTTGTTTCTGCCTCCTGGATACTCGCACATGTTCAGTTCCTAGCCAAAGCCCTCTGTGCTTTGTTTCTGCCCCCTGGATACTCGCACATGTTCAGTTCCTAACCAAAGCCTCTGTGTCTTGTTTCTGTCCTCTGGATACTCGCACATGTTCAGTTCCTAACCAAAGCCTCTGTGCTTTGTTTCTGCCCCCTGGATACTCGCACATGTTCAGTTCCTATCCAAAGGCCTCTGTGCTTTGTTTCTGCCCCCTGGATACTCGCACATGTTCAGTTCCTATCCAAAGGCCTCTGTGGTTTGTTTCTGCCCTCTGGATACTCGCACATGTTCAGTTCCTATCCAAAGGCCTCTGTGCTTTGTTTCTGCCCCCTGGATACTCGCACATGTTCAGTTCCTAGCCAAAGGCCTCTGTGCTTTGTTTCTGCCCCCTGGATACTCGCACATGTTCAGTTCCTAGCCAAAGGCCTCTGTGCTTTGTTTCTGCCCCCTGGATACTCGCACATGTTCAGTTCCTATCCAAAGGCCTCTGTGGTTTGTTTCTGCCCTCTGGATACTCGCACATGTTCAGTTCCTAGCCAAAGGCCTCTGTGCTTTGTTTCTGCCCCCTGGATACTCGCACATGTTCAGTTCCTAGCCAAAGGCCTCTGTGCTTTGTTTCTGCCCCCTGGATACTCGCACATGTTCAGTTCCTATCCAAAGGCCTCTGTGTCTTGTTTCTTCCCCCTGGATACTCGCACATGTTCAGTTCCTATCCAAAGGCCTCTGTGTCTTGTTTCTGCCCCCTGGATACTCGCACATGTTCAGTTCCTAGCCAAAGGTCTCTGAGCTTTGTTTCTGCCCCCTGGATACTCACACTTGTTCAGTTCCTAGCCAAAGCCCTCTGTGCTTTGTTTCTGCCTCCTGGATACTCGCACATGTTCAGTTCCTAGCCAAAGCCCTCTGTGCTTTGTTTCTGCCCCCTGGATACTCGCACATGTTCAGTTCCTAACCAAAGCCTCTGTGTCTTGTTTCTGTCCTCTGGATACTCGCACATGTTCAGTTCCTAACCAAAGCCTCTGTGCTTTGTTTCTGCCCCCTGGATACTCGCACATGTTCAGTTCCTATCCAAAGCCCTCTGTGCTTTGTTTCTACCCCCTGGATACTCGCACATGGTCAGTTCCTAACGAAAGCCTCTGTGCTTTGTTTCTGCCCCCTGGATACTCGCACATGTTCAGTTCCTAACCAAAGCCTCTGTGCTTTGTTTCTGCCCCCTGGATACTCGCACCTGTTCAGTTCCTAGCCAAAGCCCTCTGTGCTTTGTTTCTGCCCCCTGGATACTCGCACATGTTCAGTTCCTAGCCAAAGCCCTCTGTTCGTATGCGTTTTATTTCTGCCGCCTGGATACTCACACATGTTGAGTTCTCCACCAACGCCCCCAATTTAACCTTGGACTTCCTGAAAGGACGTCATTCTCCTACTCTGTGCATGAGTTACCTTCCGCACTGGATTTGGGTTACATTTACCCCACAAACAAATGAAATGAGCAGTAACGTACTGTGCGCTTCCTCCAGGTCAGACAGATCGCCTCCATAGTCCTTGGGCAGGATCTCCGGGGGAATGACCTTGTGGAACTCTGTAATGGAGCCTCGTTGTACTTTAATCTGAAATAAATAAATAAATAAATATATAGCCTACCGGTATATGAATAAATTAAATGAAAGCGAACTGATTAGCTGTTTGTTAAGGGTGTTGTGCCTTACTTTGTCCATGAGCTCCTTGTTGAAGAAAGGTTTGAACAGTTGAAGGACGTAATCCACCACGGGAGAGACATTGATGATGTGGACAGCCTTCAGGCGCACGTTGAGTCCTTCCTGAGTCAGAATGAAAAGTGCGTAAATAAATATTCCAACCTTTCTGCAAAACAATAACAACAATTTCGGCTTTCTGGCATACGTGCAATTACTGTTGTAAGAAGACTCAAGCCTAATCTCTGCGATCGATCAAAGATCCTGTTGGCCTTACCTGCGCTGCCATATGCAAAGAGAATTACAAGGATCAAGGAACATTGTGCCAACTACTGTCGACCAAAGTATTATGTGCACTCGAGTTTCAAGGTTGTTTGTGAAGTAACCAATAGACCTACATAAAATCCAATAACATCTTCATTTTCGTCGTTCTATTTTACGTTAGTTCATGTAGGTTTGGAATTTTTAATTTATATTTTAATATTCTTTATCGCAGTTGGAACACAAAAAGTGCACGTTTTTAAGCGTGTTTCAACCATGCGTCACATTTAAGAATTATTATATCAAAAACCCGTCATCAGATCGAATCCAAATTTTAACACAATATACAATGGAATGTTGTATAACTGGTTTATTAATTTCAAAATTTTGTGTGTCCGAGAAACGA
Source organism: Meconema thalassinum (assembly GCA_946902985.2). NCBI lineage: Eukaryota > Metazoa > Arthropoda > Insecta > Orthoptera > Tettigoniidae > Meconema > Meconema thalassinum. The sequence goes on from OX336388.2 coordinate 195,150,134, forward strand.
AGTTGTTATCACTTTTGTAAGGCAACTTTTTCTCGGCTCGGGGTGGTTGGAAAATGTAGTTCTTGGTCGCGTTGTAATCCTCATACATCGAAAGGTTATGCTGTATGACTGTGAAATACGTAAATTAATTCACTTATTTTATATCAGTTTGTATTTGTAGGGGGAAGAAAGACATGGTTCACCACCTAGTCGCTCCGGGTAAAGCTGTACAGCGTTGCCGAAATGGAGCTCACACGCATCATGGCGCGCCTCGCTCGGAAGTGATGGGCTCCATCGCAGCAACGCTGAACAGCTTTTCCCGGAGCGGCTAGCTGGTGAACCATGTGCTATTTCCCCATACAAATACAAACCGATATAAAATAAGTGAATTAATTGACGTATTTCACAGTCATACAGCATAACTTTTTGATGTATAAGGATTTCAACGCAACCAAGAATTACATTTTCCAACCACCCCGATCCGAGAAAAAGTTACCCTACAACAAAGATAACAACTTTGTTTCTTGGACTCACACAATTGTGAAGTTAATAAACCAGTTATACAACATTCCATTGTATATTGTGTTAAAATTTAGATTCGATCTGATGACGGGCTTTTGAGATAATAAATCTTAAATGTGACGCATGATTGAAACACGCTTAAAAACGTGCACTTTTGGTGTTCCAACTGCGATTTGCATTAATTCCTGCCGCTCCTTCCGGAGCATAGGGCCTTGGCGAAATTTCTCCACGCAGTACGGTTTCTGGCCATTCTCTTCACTTGACTCCAGTTCTTGTCCACCTGTGCAATTTCATTTTCGATCGTCCTCTTCCAAGTCTTCTTAGGTCGACCTCGCTTCCTGGCACCTTGAGGATTCCAGTCTAGCGCCGCCCTCTCAACAGCTCCGTCCGGCTTTCTTAGTGTGTGACCAATCCAGCGCCATTTCCTCTCCTCGATCTGGATGCTAATCGGTTGTTGATTGGTGATGGTCCAAAGATCTTCATTTGAGATTATGTCCGGCCACCTCACATTCATGATGCGACGCAGACATCTGTTAATGAACACCTGTAGCTGGTTGTTGATCGGTTTGGTGACTTTCCATGTTTCACAGCCATAGAGAAGAATCGACTTTACGTTGCTATTGAAAAGGCGGAGCTTGGTCTTCCTGGAAATGTTTCTATTTCTCCAGATGGGGTAGAGCTGGACAAAGGCACCATTTGCCTTCCTGATACGGCTTCGAACATCTTCCTCTGCTCCTCCATCATTTGTGACTATACTCCCAAGGTAGAGGAAGGACTCAACTCGCTCAATTTCCTTTCCGTTGACTGTCAAGCTAGTCGTGACGTCAGAATTTATGCTCATCTCTTTGGTCTTGTTGGTGTTGATCATCAGTCCTGCACGTTCTGCTTCTCTCTGCAACCTCCCCAGCTTATCTTCTATGTCTCGGTACCGTTGTGCCATAAGACAAATGTCGTCCGCGAAATCCAGATCTTCAAGCCTGTCATTTATACCCCATTGAATACCCCTCTTCCGTCCTCCCATTACCTTCTTCATCACACTATCCAGGACCAACAGGAACAGAGTGGGGGAAAGGACACACCCCTGTCTCACTCCGGAACTGACCTTTATCTTTTCTGTTAATTTGCCTTCGTGTAGAACCTGGCACTCATACCCTCCGTACATCTCTTCCATGATTCTGATGATCTTTGCTGGAATTTTATATTCCTCGAGGGTCTTCCACATGATTCTTTGATTTACGGAGTCGAAAGCTTTCTCGAAGTCAACAAATGTGAGGTAAAGGGTATTCCGCCACTTAACACTCTGCTCCAGGATGATTCGGAAGGTGTTGATGAGATCCACACAGCTGCGATGTTGTCGAAATCCAGCTTGTTCCTTCCGAAGCCTTTTTTCTACGCAGTCTTTTATACGATTCAGGATGACTCTCGCCAGCACTTTGCTTGGAATGGACAGCAAGGTGATACCCCTCCAGTTGTTACAGTTTGTGGTGTCCCCTTTCTTCGGTAACTTGACGATCAACCCCTTCTTCCAGTCGGTTGGTATTTTCTCCTCCTTCCAGATCTTCTCCAACAGCGGGTGCAGCAGATTGATCGTGATATCCAGGTCTGCTTTCAATACTTCCGCTGGGATATTATCCAGACCTGGTGCCTTCCCGCACTTCATCTGCTTCAACGCTGTCCGTATTTCGCCCCGAGTTGGGGAGTCAAGGCTGATGCCTGGGTCACCTTCTGCTTCCTCTTCATCTTCTCCTCGCTGCTTACTTTCTGGCCCTCTATCTCTATTAAGAACCTCCGCAAAGTGTTCTCTCCATCTAGTCAGCTGCTGTTCACACGTCGTGAGGATCTCGCCCGTCTTGCTCTTCACAGGCCTAGTTTTATTAAAACCTTTCTTCGAAAGCATCTTTGTGATGCCATAGAGCTCCTTAACGTCCCGCCTTCTTGCCGCTTCTTCTGCTTTCACCGCCTGCTCATCAATCCACCTCCTATGATCCTTCCGCACACTCCTCTTTACCTCCCTGTTTGCTGTTGAATACTCTGCTTGTGTGAGAGCCTTCTGCTGCCTAGTCTTGCAGGTGTTGAGCTTGGCCTTAATCTCCTTTCTATAATTTATCTTGTCCCAGGTCTGATCGGATATCCATTCTTTCCGCAGGTAGTTCTTGTACCCGAGCTGCATCTCACTGGTTTCCACGAAGATATTCTTTACCTCGCTCCACACAGTCTCCACATAATTCTCTGTCTCGGAGTCCAACACCTGGAATTTATTTCTGAGCTCCAGTTTAAGTTGGTCCAATCTCTGCTGGTTCTTAAGCTTGCCCACATCAAACTTGTTGTGCCGAGTGTTAAACTTTCGGCGGACTGCCACGATCTTCATGCGGAAGTTGGCAACCACAAGATGATGGTCACTACCAACATCCGCTCCTCTCTTGTTCCTAACATCTTCCAAGCTTCTTCTGAACCTCCTGCTCACCGCGATGTGATCAATTTGATTTTCTGTGACTTGATCAGGAGACACCCAGGTGACCTTGTGGCGCCGCCTATGAGGAATCACCGTGCCACCCATCACCAAATCCTGACTGGCGCAATATTCCGTAAATTTCTCCCCATTGTCATTCATCTCACCAAGGCCATGTTTACCCATGATCTGCTCCAACCCCTCATTGTTTGATCCCACCTTCGCGTTGAAGTCTCCCATAACAATGAGAATGTCCTTCTTACTTGTTTGTCTTGTGGCATCTCGCAGCATTTGGTAGAATTCTTCCTTCTTCTCTGGCTCCGATTGTTCTGTAGGCGCATAGCATTGGATGATGATCACATTCCTGATCTTTGTCTTATACCTAGCAAACATGAGCCTGCTAGAAATCGGCTTCCACTCCACAAGGCTCCTCTTTGCATTTATGTTGAGCAGCAACCCCACTCCATCCCTGTGTTCTTCCTCATCGCCCCCAGAATAGAGAAATGTAATTCCATCTGTTGTCTGTATTTCACCAAATCCTGGCCACCTCACCTCACTCAATCCTAGGATATCCAGCCCATAGTTCTTCATCTCTCGTGTCACTTGTTTCAGTCTGGTTTTCTCCATCAAGGTCCTCACATTCCAGAAACCGATTTTCGTAGTCCTCTTCATGCCAAAAGTCGTCATCAGGTTATCCGTCCGGTTTTGTAATTTCGCTTCAGTTTCAGTAATCAGTTTATTTAAGAGGAGCGAGTGATTAACCCACTGCCTCCGAGTGCCTTGGAGGGGCTGCCACCTTAGGCCCGAGGCACCAGGCTGATTTTCTGTCAGGGTTTCTTCCCTTAGCCTTTGAAGAACCAACTCCAAACTACAAGGCAGCAGTTGTTTCACCAGAGCCCCGTTAGCCATAATTTCTTCAGGGTTCCTGTAGGGCCTTCACAGCTACCGTAGCGGTCTTGAGGCACACAAAGCCCCACTGTACTTCACCCCTACAGGCAATCCCCTACTTAATTACGTTGCCCATCTCCCACTACGAGGACGAGGGGTTGGATTTGTGGGAGACAACTGCGATAATAAATATTAAAATATAAATTTAAAATTCCAAACCTACATGAACTAACGTAAAATAGAACGACGAAAATGATGAAGGTATAGGATGTTATGTAGGTCTATTGGTTACTTCACAAACAACCTTCGAACTCGAGTGCACATAATACTTTGGTCGACAGTAGTCTGCAAGCCTCTGGTTGCGAACAAGTCACCTTCATGATCATCTATTAGCAGTTAGGCATGCGATCCCCTCACCTTCTACAACACTGAACCTAACCATCGCCACCTAGGTCTGCATCTCCTTCTCTTAACTCATTAACCTCATAGGTAATCTCTCTTCTCCCATTCACTTCACATCTCCATCTGAGTCGGCTCATACGAACTGCTCCATATAAATAAATGAGTAAGGGAATAATGAATCTGAAAAGAAAGCACAGTAGTGAAACCAGAATGCCAGCGAATGTCTAGTATTGAATTACAAGCTTTGATGAATTAGAAGCATTAGAAAGAAGAATTATAAGGAAAATTATTAGATCCTCGAAAAATTTCAGAATTTTGGAAATTAAGAATTAACAATGACATTTATCAGAACATAGAAAACATATTATCAGAGACAATAAGGAAAAGAAGATTGATGTTTCTTGGATCGCATAGATCGCGCACAACTTTGTATGTGAACTGAATTTGCCACAAAATATTGCTTCAAACGCTCCTAGTAAAAATTCCCAGTCGTCTCCTGCTCGGAACTCCATCAGGGATCCGTTATTGCCAAGCACATTTATAACGTTTCCCGCAGGGGCCGATAACGTAGATGTTAGGCCCCTTAAAACAACAATTATCATCATCATCATCATCATCATAACGTTTCTTTGGGGCATGGCCGTCTTACGTCACCTCAGACGTAATTTCAGTTTTCTTGCTTGTTTATCAAGAACTCGATTAAGGTTGGCTCATTCAAAATTGCTTTTATCCTCGTCGCCAATTCGTAATATATCAGGATACCTATGAAAAACTGCTGGAGCTAACTGGACAGTTTTACATAGTAACATAAAAAAGTTGGCTGGTTACTTAGTTTAGGGGCTGCGACAACGCGGTCATGTAGCCCCGTGTACTTTGTGTGTGTAGAATCTGTCTGATCAAAATAACCACAGCCTGCTTCCAGTCTCCGACCGGGTCAGGTGGGTGAGTGGATAGCGTGTCGGTCTACTAACCCCAAGATTGCAGGTTCGCCCCTGACCGTGGTAAGTGATTTTTGAAAGGCGGCAAAAATACGATACGCATGTCATACGATGTTGGCATGTCAAAGAACCCATTTGAATTCAGTAGGCCGAGTTCATAATGGCAAAATTAATCTCGGGAGTTTCCGCCAGCACAAAGTTCCTCATTTCTCTACTAGAAAGCGCTATTGTGTTCAAGGAGATTATATATCTAACATCTAACCTCCTTGACTTTCATAGTCAAGGAACTACGAAATTCGACATGCAAGCTACCCTCTGGGTGTCAAATAGCAAAGCTTGCACCAGGCACCCGAGGCCATACGATATTATTATTATTATTATTATTATTATTATTATTATTACGATACAGTTTCTCCAGCCAATCAGAGCTCGTTCATTGACCAATTAGGTAACGATACCTTCGCGCATGAGCTCAAAATCCAACATGTCGGACATAAACACAACATCGAACTATAATAAATTACCGACATGGAATACGCACGGTCCATATGTTCGCGTAAATAAAATGGCGAATATGAGACAAGAAATAGCACTGTACCTTAACATCACCAACCCAAATTTCTACACAGCGCATTGCCTTCAAACGACTCCGGTGACAATATTACTGAGGGACGGCAGATGTAAACATATGGCCTGCATAATATGGCATTGCAAGCACACAGAGCGCATGCGTCGGTCGGTCAGAGATCTTGAAAGACAGAGATAACATACCCAGCGCTCGCTCTCCGATCACAAAATTCAAGTGGCTGACTCTCAACAGATATTTATGAATATTTATGTTAAAACATATAATAAACTTATAATTATCGTCGAACTTAAACAGTCGTATGCAACTCGCCTATAATGGTAATTAAGACACCCGTATGGAAATTATAAAACTCGCATACGCTCGTTTTATAAAGATACTCGTGTCTTAATTATTGCCATTATAGGCTCGTTGCATAATGTACTATAATATAATTGCCAACTTATGTTACATGAACTGATGAATAAATGAGTACATAAATGTATTGTTAAATTTCTGATGGAATACGTAAATACATGAATTAATGTATAATTGAATAATGCGATAAATACCTGGACATATTTTAACAAGCGTCTGATGGTGGCGATCTTAAGAACGGCCACGTGCGCCATTGTTGTTCCCTTGGCGTCAGCTACGAGCACGTGACCCGAGCACGTGGGGTCTTGCCGAGTAGTTTGGTCCAGGATAATGAAGCCCAGTCTGAAGAGCTCGTCGAAGTTGACCTTGGAGGCCTCACCGGACATCATACGTATTACCCACACCAGGTTACCATCGGCGTCCTTCTTCTGTAACGTGCCGGCTTGGCTGGAAACAATAATGTGAATATTTTAGGTTATGTACTGCACCTCTTGAGCTCGTGTTATCAAAATATCCAACTCCACAGGTATTTCGTACGACTTAGACAAACATTTAAGTGCAGATTATCTTTCTGTTCCACCCCTAAATGCAACAATAACTAGAAGAACATTTATATCTTTATTGTCACCCGCTGGAACAATCGAATTGATATTTCTTTGCAGACGTTAATTATTTTGAAAATAGATTTTCAACATAGTTTAGAAATTATATTATAGAAGAAATCCTCAAGAAACTTTTTTTTTTCGTGTAGCCTCCTGAGAGGCCGAGTGCAGGTCTTTCTAGTCGACGCCCGTGGGCGACCTGCGCGTCGGGATGAGAGATGGAATGGATGAAGATGAATGAAACTGGGCAAGGATGTGGAAGGAAGCGGCCGTGGCCTGTCAGAAGGTACTGTCCCAGCATTTGCCTGGTGTTGAAAATGGGAAACCACGGAAAACCATTTCAAGGACAGCCGACGGTGGGGCTCGAACCCACGCGTCTACCGAGTCAGCAGAGAGCTTGGCCCCATGACCTAACGCAGCGCTTTAGCTCGCGTAGCCACTACTGTCGGTTCTCAAGAAACTGAAATATATAAATAAAAGATAACAAAAGAAATAAATAAAAAATAAAAAAACATAGTAAATAAATAAACAAAAATTGGATACCTATCAGTAGAAAGGTGCTAAGTGCCATTTTTTGAAAAAAGCCGTTTTTTTGCTCGAATGGTGCTATGTGCGATGTAGCATTACATATCAAAAGGGCTAACTCCTCAGTGGTTTCGAAGGACCTTCCAAGAGCATCACAAGATGGCACTAGTGGTAAGTCCTGCAGCTCTTTCAGAAGAAAGTTGCAATGTGCCAATCATTTGTTCTCATTTCCCTCCAATATGGGCATTGTTGACAGAATTGTTCAAGGAACTTAGAATACTCAATTATTAGCAGTTCGTACTGGTGGGAACCTGTGTACGGATAGCACAGTTTGTTTCCTGTTGGAAACGCGACTTTGCCGTTCATTTGTCACGCAAAATCTCGAAAACCACTGCTCCGATTTCAGTGAACATTTTACAATTTGTTCTCATTATGGTAGACAGTGTTTAGAAAGTGGTTTGAGCAAAAATCGAATTGGCAGTATTTTTAAATTAATTTACATTAAAAAGCCATGCCAATATTGAATCTAATAGCTTGACTGACAGATGGTGACACAGTGCATCCACTTCAAAATCTTCTATGAGCATACCATACCCTTTGATCAATACGTGCAATAAAATAATACGTATCGTAACAGAATATTACTGTATAATCCAATTAGAGCATATTAAAGTATGTTATAATAATATTACATTTCACGTTAATGTGTTTCGACCAACATATCTAATGTGAGAATGTACTACTAACGGAAAGGATGTCAATATTGTCAAGTTCTCAAGGTAGGTTCGATAGATTTGAGTTACTATGAAAACAATTCCGTGTCGTTTTACAGTGTACATTACATTACTAAAATTCCATGTCGTATTAGTGCCCATTACAATGCCAAGGAGAGGAAGAGCTGACAAGGGTCGTCGAAGCCAGTTAAATGCGCGGCGAGCTACTTCACGTGCAAACCGCACTGATGACCAAAGAGCGACGGATAATGAAAATAGTCGTATGGGCATGTCTGACTTACGTTCGAGAGCGACTGAAAATGAACGAACAGCGAATAGATTCAGAATGCAATGAGGTCGTGAATATCAAACACAACGCCAGCGAGCACGACACAATGGACATGACTGATTGCGCCGACGCGATGCTCCTATGAACCTGGAAGATCAGTTGACCGAATCAAAAGAGGAGCTCATTCGGCTTGTTTTTCCGAACGTAGCGCAGTACTTCAAAAACCATAATTGGCTGAGCGAACGAGCCATATTGGCAGCGAAAAATAAAGATCCCAACGAGACCATTCAAAATGTCATTCCGGGACAGTTGTTTTCCTTCAAATCGGTCGACACAGTTATCAACCAAGATGAGGTAGTCAGCCATCTCACAGAATTTTTGAATTCGCTGGAATTGCCTGGATTACCACCTCACAATTTGCAATTGAAAGTAGGCTCAGTCTTCATCATGTTGCGTAACATCAATCAACTTCGACTATGCAATGGAACACGACTGGCTGTGGAAAAGCAAATGAACAACGTCATCGATGGAGAAGTTGTTATGACTCCACGCATCCCAATGATTCCTTCGAACGTGCTATTCTATTTTAAACGGTTGCAATTTCCCATGCTTCTGGTCTTCGCAATGACCATCAACAAATCACAAGGTGAGTCGTTGGAAGTTTGTGGAATTAACTTGGAATTTCAGTGTTTCGTGCATGGACAACCGTATGTTACGTGTTTGCGTGTCGGAAAGCCGTCATCTTTGTTTAATTAGCACGTAGCACATTCGTAAAGACTAGTGGACTTTGCACCTTTCACAACTTCTAACATTTCACTCAATCAGAATTCCACAATTTTCATATTATGAACCTATATCTGCCACTGGATAACAAGGAATACTATATCTGTATGGTATTCAAATTAGAAGAATAAATACTCACAAATAAACTGACTAAACACTTTTTACTATAATACTCAATGTTCATAAAAATGGCACTTAGCACCTTTCTACTGATAGGTATCCAATTAACAAAATAAATAAATAAAAATAAAAAACTACGAAGTAAGTTAGTTATTGTTGTTTTAAGGGGCGTAACTACGAGGACATCTGCCCCTAACAACTAAATAAATAAATAAATAAATAGATAAATAAAACATAAAAAATAAATAAATAAATAAGACAAAATAATGAAATAAGTAAATAAATAAAAATATCTATGTAATTAAATGAAAATGAAAATCCACAGCCTGCTTCCAGTCTCCGACTGGGTCAGGAATGGATTGAATGAAGCCCCCTCCTAGCGGCGAAGATATGAACTGTACCGGCTGCCGAGGCCTGACGCACTCCTCTGGGGCAATGATTAAATGAATGACAGATGAAATGAAATGATAGTGGAGAGTGTTGCTGGAATGAAATTTTGACAGGGAAAACCGGAGTACCCGGAGAAAAACCTGTCTGCCTCCGTTTTGTCCAGCACAGATCTCACATGGAATGACCGGGATTTGAACCACGGACCCAGCGGTGGGAGGCCGGCGTGCTGCCGCCTAAGCCATGGAGGCGTTATCTATGTAAATAAATAAATAAATAAATAACAAAATTAATAAATACAAATTAACAAAATAATAAAATAAAAAAACAATAATAAATAAATAAAATTTAAGAAAATAATTTAAAATTAACAAAATAAAAAATATCAAAATAAAAATAATGATAAATAAATAAAAATAACCAAGTAAATAAACAAATAAAATAAATAAATACATAAAAATTAACAAGATAAATAAAACAATAAACAAATAAGTAAATAAAAAGTAAAAGAATTAGAAAATAAATAAAAAATAGAAAATAACAAAATAAATTAATTAATTCATTTAAAATTAATGGTATTAGAAAGTTAGTTCCTAATTAAATGACTTTGTTAAAGATCTGATTTCCTATTATATTATTACGGACATTGCAAATAGCAACAATATATAATGAATCAATAATTTTCAGTGATAGTTAATTCTATATAATTAATAAATTAATGTAAATATTTTTGAGGATTAGGGAACCACCCATTGCAATTGGGTACAATCTTCTTGACCGTCTGAAAAAACATTAAATTTCGATTACTAAGGCAACACTGAAAAATGGCTTCTAACTCGATAATAGTTCGAAAAGACATGAAAACTTTCATTTTCAAATATGGCCGTGAGATATTCAGGTGTAGATTTTTACGTGTATTAAATTTGGTTTCGATAGCAGCAGCAGTTTTGCCCGGATCGATCTCATAAGTCGACGTTTTCCTCATTTTTACAAAATATGAAAGTAGGCTAAAAATACACTAATAGTACATTATGTAACGGGCTTATAATGGCAACAATTAAGACTTTTATGTTCGACCCTGACTATTATATGTCAGAAAACTGTATCATAATGATGGTCATTATAACACTATTTTTCATTATGAAACAGTTTCTCCCACCAATCTCAGCTCAAGAAACAGTTGTTTGACCAATTAGATAAGGATAACATCGCACCTGCACTGAGTACCAAGGCCTTTTAATTTAAATTTCACTGCGTTGCCTAGTGTCATAGTGGGGTAATCAAAGAGGCCATGGTCAAATACAAGGAGGCATTCCCTGCGTCCCATGCTCTCTGTTTAGTACATAAGACTGGCGAAATCTCGACAGATATTTATGAATATTTATGTTTGAACATAAAATAGTTATAATAATTATCATCGAACATAAACAGTCGTATGCAACTCGCCTATAATGGTAATTAAGACACTCGTATGGAAATTATAAAACTCGGATACACTCGTTTTATAAACATACTCGTGTCTTAATTATTGCCATTATAGGCTCGTTGCATAATGTACTATTACAATTTCCATACGAGTGTCTTAATTACCATTATAGGCAGGCGAGTTGCATACGACTATTTATGTTCGACGATAATTATAACTTCATTATATGTTTTAACATAAATATTCATACGTATCTGTGGGATTCAGTAACTTCAGTTAGTGAACAGAGTGGTTTGCTGACTGAACAGAGCGCATGCGTGGGTCAAAGAATTTGGAAAGCAGAGACCATTTACTTTGCTTGGCAATGCTATTGTTTACAGCCTGCATAATGTGTGCCGATCAGAACTAGCATTCACTAATATTGTCACCGAAGTCGTTTGAAAGCAATGAATGTGCAGACATTGGAGTTGGTGATATTAAGGTACAGTGCTATTTCTTGTCTCATATTCGCCAATTTATGTACGCGAACATATGGGATGGTGCACTTTCCATGTCGGTAATTTACATAGAAGGATGCTGTGTTGCTAACTTCTGGACGTAGAGTCATAAATTTCTTGTATATGTCATAGTATTTTCTTGTTACCGTAAAGGTTCGTGCTGATTTTATCTTTGTGTTTGGAATTGTAACTACAATGGTTGATCCGATATCCAATTTGAACTTTCAAATCGTGTAATTCATGTCCGACATGTTGGATTTTGAGCGCATGCGCGAAGCTATCCTTACATAATTGATCAATGAATGAGCTCTGATTGGCTGGAGAAACTGTTTCATAATGAAGAATAGTTCTATAATGACCCTCATTATGATACAGTTTTCTGACATACAATATTTACATTTCGACATCGTCGAACTTAAAAACTAAAAACCCAGACCTGTTACAATTTTCGAAATTTATGTTGAAAGATATATCGCTTGAAAAAATAACCTAGCTCGAAGTGGAAAATATCAATGATGTGGACAAGATGCGTTGAAATTCTGAGGTTGGGATGATTTATATTGCAATCATATGTTCACCGTGAAATTGAAAAGCTTTATGATTACGTTGCTATGAAAATAGTTAATCCACACATTGACGTCCTATCACTGTTGCCAACATGTCTGCTACAAAATACACCACTCGACACACAAAAGTTGTAATTATGTGAAGTGAAAAAAAAAATTGGCAAAGCCATTGGCCTGGATGAAAATATTGGTCTACTGTTATATCACAACTCGCACAATCCATGGTCAAACTTAGACTGGAACTTGGCACGCTTTCCCATTAACTTGGCGGCGCTTTTTTGTTTTACGATATCGGATATGGAGTAGTATTGTATGAGTGGGGTTGGCAGCACTGTACTTGACCCTAAATCAAGCGAATATTGGCGGACTCAGCTGGAATTTCATCTATATAAGATGTGCTCAAACACGACGGTGTACGTGTCTTCTCCAGATTTTTCCCAGACCATTACCACAGGTATTTTGGCTAATTCCGGTAGTTGAAGAATGTTTTTCCGATGTGGTAGGTGTTGTCTAGTCTAGTCTACCACTTGGGTAAAGTGCAATGTCTACTCACACTAGAGGGATTTGTTTCTGCGCCTCCGGAGCCAAAACATCTCTATCGCGAAATAACTCGGGGGCGTGGGTTCGAATGGTGAAGTGGTTCTCGATGGTGCTCTTGGTCCGCTCCAGAGAGTAGTGGTTAGCGTGCAGGAACGAGACTAGGTGTTCATCTGAAACAATACATGGATATTGACTCCCACAGATTATTATTATTACTATAGGTTTATTTTATAAGTTAACTAGCAGTAGTACCCGGCTTCGCCCGGTGGAAAGATGATAATATTTCAATCTCCTTAACACTCAACGTCATAAATTATATTTATTTATGTATTCATTTCTTACATTATCAAACCCAGTGACAATGTTTATACTTAAGTCACTATGGGAAGGCTCTGTAAAATAATGATCATTCTCGTGATATTTGTCTTCAGTCCGAGTCGAGATATGTCGTTAGCGGTCCCAGAATTCGTGACATCTCAGTCGTAGAAGACTTTATGTGGTGGTGATTAGAAATATAATGGACTTAAAATCTAGGTAATTTACCCCAAATGACGTTGAGGGCGTAACATCTAGGTAATTTGCCCTACTGATCAGGATGATATTGAAAATTACTACATAACTGACGTATGAAACTTAGAAAATAATAGAAAAGTTATTTTTAGGACTCACATTTCGGGAAAGACCTGATTATGTTTTGCCAAAGAGCTCCCACTTAGATCGCTATCTGGTTAAAAGTTTCGTCTTGTTAAGATTTAAACTGTACGATAAATGTCTGAAGCAATTCCTCAAAGAGAAGCTTCCAGATTTCGCAGTCGATATATCGTTAACGTTCCTGAGCATCCAGTTGTCTTTTCTTCTGACGCAAAACATCTTCTACATAGTGATGATGAACATAAAAGCGACTACTGGCACATGTAACTTATCAACGAATGGGAATAATTGATACTTTAAAGGAATGAGAGGTCATTTGCCCTTTTGATGAGGATCACAATGAAGACTACTACTACTACTACTGAACGGGTATATCAAACTTACAAACTAATGGAAATACGTATTTTTAAAATCACAGGCTAGGTAGACTCTGGTGTTGCTTAGTAGTATAATGGACGTAACATCTAGGTCATTTGCCCCTTTGATGAGGATGATAATGAAGACGACTACTACTGAACGGGTATATCAAACTTACAAACTAATGGAAATACACATTTTAAAAATCACAGGCGATGAAGACTGTGGTGTTACTTAGTAGTATAATGGACGTAACATCTAGGTCATTTGCCCTTTTGATGAGGATGGTAATGAAAACTACTGTTGAATTGACACGACAAACTTACAAACTACCGTGATAGAAAGAAATATTTCAAAATTCACAGGCGATGAAGACTTATTGTGTGTGGTGATTTGTGGTATAAAGGGTGTAACATCTAGGTCATTTGCCCTTATGATAATAATAAGGTAATGAAAAATGACTACTAAACGAACATGGTGTAATTTTAAATCTGATATAGGTAATTCAGATTACTACCTTCGATGTCTTCCAAAGTCTGAACGTTATATTCTGGCTTAGGCCTATACTCGATGCGTGTAGTGAAAGAGCTTATCGAGTACTGCTCGGGTCCAAGCTGCACGTAGCTGAGAATATCGCAGATGATGACGATATATGATGACAGACGTTCGGGGGGGGGGGGGGGGTTCCCGGTCCTATTCACATTGACCGGTGAATCACTCATTCTTTCGTAACACTACAGCGGTTTGAGCAAAGACCCTGTATGAACATCAGCATAGTCAGCAATAACAGGTAACACGGCGGGGTCTGGACATTTTTCTCATGTCACCTCGCGATGAATGAGCAAGCTATTCTGAGCGGGTCCGGTTTTACCCCTTTTTTCCATTGCCTTTGGGACGGGCCCTGTCCACTTTCCGGGAATGGAGTGGTCTGTCCGCAATTTCAAGCAGACAGTGTTACTCGCAGGGTACCAAAGGGTAAGTATACAAATTTTGGTTCTGATCGGTGAAACGGTGTAGATTTGGACCAAAGGGCCTAAATGCAGAGATTGGGTTGGACTGTCCGAAATGTCAAGTGGACAGGGTTACCCGCAGGGTTGCAAAGGGTAAGTATACACATTTTGGTTCTGATCGGTAAAACGGTGTAGATTTGGAACAAAGGGCCTAAATGCAGAGATTGGGTTGGACTGTCCGAAATGTCAAGTGGACAGGGTTACCCGCCGGGTTGCAAAGGGTAAGTATACACATTTTGGTTCTGATCGGTAAAACGGTGTAGATTTGGACCAAAGGGCCTAAATGCAGAGATTGGGTTGGTCTGTCCGAAATTTCAAGTGGACAGGGTTACCCGCAGGGTTGCAAAGGGTAAGTATACAAATTTTGGTTCGGATTGGTGAAACGGTGTAGAAGTTTGCCAAAGGGCCTAAATGCAGGAAATGGGGTGGTCTGTCCGAAATTTTAAGTGGACAGTGTTATTCACAGGGTTACATAGGGTAAGTATACAAATTTTGGTTGAGATCGGTGAAACGGTGTAGATTTGGGACAAAGGGCCTAAATGCAGGGAATGGGGTGGTCTGTCGGAAATTTCAAGTGGACAGGGTTACCCGCAGGGATCCGAAGGGTAAGTATACACATTTTGGTTCAGATTGGTGAAACGGTGTGGATTTGTATACATAACAGACAGACAGACAGACAGACATTGAGCTTTATATATATAGATATATCAGAAATAGGCAGCCATTAGGCTACTTCACTGGGGCGCTGTGAATCACCTGGCGTTTAATAGTGGAACTTCACCCAGCTGCGGCGCTGTGAATCATCTGGCGTTTAAAAGCCCAGCTGGTGCGCTGCGAACCACCTGGCGGTTAAAATTATAACTTCGCCCAGCTGGGGCGCTGTGAATCACCTGGCGGTTGAAAGTGGAACTTCGTCCAGAAGAATTGAATATTCGCTATTAATTCAATACACGGATGACTAAGGAAGTAAGTTGGGACTCAATCGATAATGCGTCACGTGCAAATCATTCTATAACAACAAACGGTGTCGTAACGTAAATACTTCCCAAAGTACGGTATTTCAGTTTAATTAATGCCAAATTTCTACCTGACTATTTTAATATAGGCCTATAAGATTATTATTTAAGATAAGAAACATTAATTCCGCATAATCGTTGGTCCACAGGATAAGGAGTAATCATATCGACGTAAAATTTCATTGAACAGATTCTTTCCTCAGATCTAAGCATTATGAATGAATACTTCAAGAACTGGAGACTAACACTTAATCCTAGTAAGACTGTAGTTTCCATTTAAACAACAGGTTGCCAAATACAAAGCTGAATGTCATCTTTAATGAGAAAGTCCTCCATCATCAACATTTTTCCAAAATATTTAGGCGTTACTCTCGATAGGACTTTGTCCTTCAAGAAGCACCTGCAGAACACTGCAGCAAAACTAAGATCACGCAATAACATCTTGCAGAAGTTATGTGGAACCACATGGGGAGCTACAGCAACAACATTACGATCTTCTGCTTTAGGACTTGTCTATTCAGCTGCTGAATACTGTGCACCGGTGTGGCTTAACAGTCCACATGTGAAGCAGTTTGATGTCCAATTGAATTCGGCGATGAGGATAATGTCAGGTTTCATCAAGACCACTCTTCTGTACTGGCTTTCACCTCTAAGTCACATTGCACCACCTGACTTAGGTAGACAAAACTCTCTCCTGAGGGAATATCAAAAGATAATCTCCACTCGACAGCTTCGTATTCATTCTGACATACCTACAGTAAATATAAGTCGCTTGAAATCCCACCAATCACCCATCCTAACAGCGGAATCTCTACAATTAAATAATTTTCAGATTGACAACAAGTGGTCTGAGGTGTGGAATAATTTATTCCATGAGAAATACAGAAACTTAATTGATCCTATCAAGAAACCAGCTGGCATGGAACTACGACGCCATACATGGAAATCACTCAACAGGATTCGAACGGGTCATGGGGTCTGCACAGACAGCTTATACAAGTGGAATAAGGCTTCCTCACCTCAGTGCGACTGTGGATTTGAAAGACAGACCATCCAACATATTGTGGAGGACTGCAGCCTTCGAGCCTATTATGGGAACCTGAAAGACTTTCATGATGCAACGCAGCCTGCTCTTGATTGGATTTCAAATTTAAATATTACCTTGTAAATCTGAACATTTTATCTTTTGAATATGTGTCTCCTCATCAACATTGATTTTAGTATTTATTGTTCTTTTAAATGCTAAAGTATAATAGCTTGTAATTATGTAGATGTACCATACCATACGCTAAATAAATACATTGAATTCACGCATGAAATAAGATTGATAATAACCATTATACTGTTCATAATTATTTCACTAGGCTACCACCCCAGGAACAGTGGCACACCTTAAACTTGAAGTATACATGAATCTTATTTTTGTACTTCGACAAATTCTTCTCCAACTTTAGGTAGATTTCATGAGAAAGCTAGCTATTGCAATAGGCATCATGTTACGAAAAAGTTTGACATATCTTCGCGTTTCACATCCCCCAGACCACAAAATCACCGTCAGTCTCTTTATAATCAGATATTTTAAGAAAATAAATAACTAGAAAATAGAAAGTGTTAATATTACTGAGTTTTAATTGTAAGAAGTGTGTAATTGACTGTTTAACACCACATTCCTTCACTCCTGTGGTGTCGCATTGTGATTTCATAGTAACGATGGAAGGTTATGGGATGTTTTAAATTATTAAATTAACACACAATATATTGAAAAGTGTGGAGGAAATGTGGTTTTTGTTTCGTAAGCTTTTGCGGTCAGAGCTAATGCAATTCAAGTTTTCTATTGTAACTAAAAATGCATGGAAAGTGAACGGCCTCCTTTTCGGAGCTCGGGGAACATCCTGAAAGAATAATAATGTTAATAATGTTATTGGTTTTACGTCCCTTTTAACTACCCTGGCTTTTAGAGACGCCGGGGTGCCGGAATTTTGCCCCGAAGGGGATCTTTAACGTGCCAGTAAATGTACTGACACGACTCCCTCGCATTTGCGCACCCTCAAATGCCAGCTGACTGCGTCAGGTTTCGAACCTGCAACCTTGGGCCCAGCAAGCGAGAACGTTACCCCTGAGCCACGCAGCCAGACCATCCATCCTGAAAGAGCTTGGGATCATCGAGTATAATCTTGAGAAGGTCTGCTTTGGCATATTGAGAGCTTCAATCCACATACTGCATGACCATTTCTATGGTGTATCGTGATGTAAACTGCATGTACTACAGAGCAAACAATGTACCTTATTATTCTGGATCGTATGGTCTCCCGGAATGTCAGGCGGATGTCCTAGTGGAAATTTATATATTTTCAAGTTAAGTGTTAATTTTTAATATTCTCAACTCAAATACCCGGACAATTCTTTAGCCAATAAAAAAGTAATGTTAATGTGAGGGGATCTATGCAATGTTCTTTTCAAGTTTCATGATAAAATAAACTTACATTAATCTATGTGCTATTTCTATTCTTCACCTTCATTAGTGTCACATCTTTGTACGGCTATCATAGCAGCAACAAGTATACCATTTTATTTTATATTAATAATAAATCAGTGCATCTACCTGAATGAACATAGGGGGCTGTTGGCCTCTCACCACGGCAGACCAGGTTAGATTCCCGGTTAATGCAGGTGAGATTTTCAAAGTGAAGTGTCATGTCCTGTGGTTCGGATTCAACATAAAAAGGAGGCACCGTCGCTCATGATCTCAAGACCAACGGTCACGTAAAAATATTATTTATCGTATGGCTTTTGTGCCGGGAGTGTCTGAGGACATGTTCGGCTCGCCTGAGTCTGTAGCTGCTTCCAGCGGACACCCTTAAGGTGAGGTACAAGTTCCGTTAAATTTCAAGTAGTTCCAACGTTCGCTACCAGATATCAATAATACCTAGTGGTGAACGTTGGAACTTTGTTACAGCGTTCCGACGAAATCTAACCTAACAATTTAGCTTCACTCATGTTTAGTCTGTGGAAGGATCTTTTACATGAATCTTTACTTCCCCTCCGAAGGAAGGCATACTAAAGGATTTTAACGCTCTTAAAAAATCCGACGACTTCGTCCGGGTTTGAACCCGCTATCTTGGGCACAGCAGTTCAGCATGCTAGCAACTACTCCACCGAAGCCGCTCACGTAAAACTACAAACTTCCTTTGAATGAACATTATTTGCCAAGTACTACGAGGTGGGCTAGGTCAATACACAGAAGAAAATCACGAGAGCTTGATTTTTTTTAAATAATGTTATGAATTTATGATATTACTATCGAGGGCTGAAAAGGAGTGTATGATTGAGGTATTATAAGTAAGATATGTAGTCCTTACGCCACTACAAGGAAAGTTTTGTTAGTTTCGAATTACGTGGGTGAAGTTCTTAGAGCTTATGATTCAACAAATAGGCTACATTTACTGATTGTTTTGTTTACAGATAGACTAAAAATAAATTAACTTAAGGAAAAGTAAAGGTGAAATACAAGTTCAGGGCTTAAGTACTCTTAACTGGCCAGCCACCCTTCCTACAGAGGCCCGCTTCTTTTATCCTAGAAGCCAAGACCACACCCAAATAATCTCCAACATTAGGAGAACCTAAAGTCATTGTGTATTTTTGGACTGAATTTGATTCTGGGTTAAATATGCATGTTAGAATTTCAGAGTCGCATCCAGTGGTCCAATTTCAAAGAAAAGAAAGGTTCTTTGATTTATGATCACGAGAGCTAAAAGTTTGCTCTGCTAGTGAATGTGCTAATATACGGTAACTTGTATCTTTTGGACACCCACTAACAGAATGCCTGAATACTTTCAGCACCAATAGTAGGGAAGTTTTTTCTTCACTTAGGGTAGGCTTTATAGATTGAGGTAGATTCTTGCCACTTGAGCAATACAGATCTGACTTATTTGAAAATGAATAAATAAAATAATAGCCTAATGATACGAGAGTGGAGTCTCGCACAAGTAAGGTCACTTGTCAGCTTATGAGACACTCCAGAGTGTGCTGATCATATACATGGGTGGACAATTTTTTGGTGGTCTCAGAGATGCAATTTAAATTAATTGCATTGTAATAAAGCGATGAGATAGAAACACTATAGTTAACCGCCATGCTTTTTAAGCCACACACTCTTACTGCCACGCCCAGGTCTACTGAGGAGCTTGATAACCTAGTTTGTCGTTGAAAGCAACGCTATTAAAAATTCTGAGGGACTGTAGTGAGTCGAATCCCTTAAGTCTGTTTTCAACAATGGTGGGATTGTAGCTTTGGGTGCAGGACAAGGTGCCTTCTCAGAACTCGCGAGTATCAAAACTCACGAATTACAAGAACAGGTTTCTTTATCAGTCTCAAAACTCACGAGCCGGAGCAGTTTTCTTTGAATGGATAAATGCCCACTCTACCCACATAACGACTGTAGATAGCCTACTTGAAAATTTAATCGGAATTGTGCAAAAATGTCCATTGTTAGTGCCAGCTGAAATTGCGTGCCCTCTTGTAATTGGCACTTATCACCAAGAGATGTAATAATAATAATAATGTTATTGGTTTTACGTCCCTTTTAACTACCCTGGCTTTTAGAGACGCCGGGGTGCCGGAATTTTGCCCCGAAGGGGATCTTTAACGTGCCAGTAAATGTACTGACACGGCTCCCTCGCATTTGCGCACCCTCAAATGCCAGCTGACTGCGCCAGATTTCGAACCTGCAACCTTGGGCTCAGCAAGCGAGAACGTTACCCCTGAGCCACGCAGCCAGGCACCAAGAGATGGGCCTGTCGCACAAAGTAAGTTATAAGCGACACAGTCCCTCCTGTGGTCATTGCAGGCACGAGCTCTCTTGGAGTTGTGAATTTTAAGACTGATTAGAATGTTAATTATTTAGCTACTAGTTTGTTGTCGTGAGTTTTCATACTATTTGCTACCATTTTCAGCTCGCGAATTTTGAGACGTCACCTGGACAATCGAACTTTCACAGCACTCATCCATCGGGAAGAGAACCAAAGTCCCATATAGTAGATGAGGGAGCAAATTCTCAACGTGATCTGCATTCCAGCTTGAAAGTAAATAATTTAATTCCATGTGAAGGGGTTCGTAGAGACAGGCTTGGATTTCATTTTAGGAAAGATTCACACCATTTCCTCCCTGGCCGCCCATCTTTGAAAGGAGAGTCCCTCTTCAATTCTTTTATGAGGCACTGGACTCTATTTTGCAAATCGTCTTTTGTTACCGGGAACCCTGCTTTTCCTAGTGAGATTACCCATTGAACTAACACCCCCTTGTTAAAAAGGAACTTGGCCCCGTCTTCCTCTCTCTAGTTTTTCCTTTAATTTTGTCCGAGAGGGCGTTTCTCGGAACACCATTCCTCTCCGCGGCCGTTATAATACTCATGCGGTCCTCCTTAACGACCTTAATAGCAGCTTCCATGTGCTGAATATCGTAGGCTAACCGGGTGAGTTAGCCGAGGTCGTTGCGGCATGACTGTTGGCAGTCGCTCACATCCGGGAGGCGAGGAGGTTCGAATCCCCCCGCCGGCAACCTTGAAGATGGTCTTCTGTGGTTTCCCATCTTCCTTCCAGGCAAATGCCGGGGTTGGTCCCTAACTATAGGCCACAGCCGCTACCTTCCAACTCCTCGACCCTCCCATCCAACATTCCTCCCCAACGGTACTTGTAGCTCACCCATTGGGTGTCCGTCTCGAAGCAGCTACAAAACTGGCGAGCCGAACATGTCCTCGGACACTCCCGGCACTAAAAGCCATACGCAAAAAAAAAATCGTAGGCTAATTGAGAAAAGTGCGTTTGAACATATTGCTTGAAAGCAACGATTTAGTCTTAGAATATATTTTTCATCTCAATTTAAAACGAATCCTCTTTAGCACACCAAAAAAAAATCTAGGCCTAGACCTACTGATAATAATAATAATGTTATTTGTTTTACCTCCCTTTTATCTACTGAGGCTTTTAGAGACGCCGGGGTGCCAGATTTTTGCCCCGAAGGGAATCTTTAACGTGCCAGTAAATCTACTGACACGGCTCCCTCACATTTGCGTACCCTCAAATTCCAGATGACTGCGCCAGGATTCGATCCTGCAACAGCAAGCGAGAACGTTACCGCTGAGTCACGCAGCCAGCCTAGACCTAAGGCCGTCAAAAAGACTGATCTACATAATAACAGCACACTGTAGATGTTTTTGGTTCTGAAACGTTAACGGAAACTTTAACATTATCGTGCACTAGTGCTCGTCACGCATGTGCTATAAAGATCGTCAGCTATGACGACTATTGGACACGATGATCAAACGATAATTTAATTAATGCAGGGTGCTTCAGAACTACATTATAAGTATATTGCCGCGGTTAGTTAGGTCTTACAAGGAGAAATAACAATGTGGCAGTTTTCATCACAAATGACGAGCGTTGGTAAAGTGCGTTTTTCTTTAATCCAGTGTTTGTCACCAGCATTTCTAACCAAACCAGGAACGTGAGCACGAAATAGCAAATCGCATATGTTACCGAAACAATACCAACTATATCACACACTTGTAACATTTTGGAACATCGGAACATAACACGTATGCACATAATTAACTCGCGTGCCTGCTTAGCTCATGCGAGAAGCAATACGCCGCATCAAGACAGCTCAAGTTGTTTGACGCTGGGAATCATCTATTTCATCGCACGCATGATTTCGCAAAGTTGCTCCTTATCGTCAACGAAGGTATGACGAATCTCGTAAGACTTTGTGCGTTGAGCAAGACCCCTTGACAGGCTTATTATTTGTACTTATATACGCGAGTGACGAGTATTGGCTCAGTGACACAAACCGGTACAGTTACCTTACGAGAGGTTAGAAAATTGACACTTTAAAGTAAACCATACCTTCTCTAGGGTAGATATTTAATATTGGTCGGGCATTAGGGCGTAATCTCAGAATAGAACTGCCCTCATTTGTGGGGTAAAACATTTCCTGTGAGAAATTAAGGCTACACACCCTATAGGCCTACATTGACTTGTGTAGATTTAGTACGTATTCCAGCAAATCCTCCCGATTACAGGCCTTTAACCAGTCATTGCATCTGGAATAGGAATTTGTGAATTAGTGGATAGGTATCTGAGGGATTGGTATTTCATGTTTATTAGAACCAAAATCATTCAATTGTAATGTTCGGTGTTTGTACTTACCGCTCCAGTCGCGGAGGAAACCGGAATAAGCTGTTGTGTCCGGTGAGGTAAGAGCTGCGATAAAATTTTACCGCACAGACGTTGGGCATTTCTGCTGTTGATTAAATTCCAAAATTAAAACACTGTATTGTGTTTAATACTTTTTCGCAATATTATCTTCAGACAAATTTGACAGGCCGCACTCAAAGAATATGGGTACGCTGCTCTCTCGCGGATACATGGTGAACCGTCGCCGTCATGCGTGCGTGCGTGTGGTGCTTCCGGTGACGGCCGTTTCAAAACCATGACGAAAGAATTACATGGTAAAGGCCTGATGTGTCCATACTGTATATGGTTACTATACTGTGACCCTAGTAACATACGTTTTGTTTCACGAATATCGAATGGACGAATGTTCATTTTCCTTTCTACCAAGAAAGTTGTAGAAGAGCTAATATTAGCAAACCCCAAGATCTTAATAAACAATGTATCTTTGGAAATACGACCACTCTTAACAAAAAAAAAGAACAAAAAACAAAAACAACAAGCGTATTATATTATCAAACGTTTGTCCTGTGATACCCAACTATGTAATTGAAGAGGAATTGTTAAATATTGGTGTGAAAATATTGTCTACGATTACTCCTATCAGAGCAGGCTTATCCATCCCAGGTTTCTCACATATTTTAAGCTTTCGAAGACAAATGCACATCCAAAATGAAGACTTCGATAAACTACCTACATCTCTCCAAATTGAATACGATGGCACTAACTATTGGATTTACATATCATCAGACTCACCCACCTGCTTTATTTGTAAAACTGAGGGACATTTGGCCAAAGACTGTCAAGCCTGTCCTACTAACATCTCAGTTCCAAATTATCAACCAACCTCTCAGCACGACATTCTTGAAATTGACAAACCTAACCTCTCCAATTTTCCCAAACTACAAGAGAAACCACAAACAACAGAGATAAGCCTCAAAAATGCAACCAGTACTTCTGACCTTCGCCCAACAAATTCACACGATGAAACTTCATCAGCTAACCTAAACTCAACTCAAAACCAAGATTGTAATGGTATTTCTCTCTCCGAAATTTCAATAGAAAGAACAGTGCCTGGACATAGTGTAACATGTCCCAACCCAACAACTGGACATTTCTCTGGATTTAAAAGACCAATGTCACTCGCTAGGAGTGAAAGAACGGACCATAATATTTCTAATAGCAACAGACCCAAAATCGACTCGCCTGAACAAATTGAGAATCATAAGATAAATCACACTTCTAAGAAACCCAAGAAAGAATCACAAAAACCAACAATCAGCGATATGCTCCTTACTGTGAAACAGGTTTCGGAAGCTGATCCATCACTAGCTCCTCTCAGTTGCGCTTAACTCCAATATTTTCTCGAAAATACCCAAGGTGTCAAGGACATATTGGCAATTGCTTTCAATTACACCCAAGACATAGAAGGTCTCGCTAAAGTCCTACAGAAACTATACCCCTACACCGATAGAAGCATTAAAAACAGAAGCTCTCGGATAGTGAAGAAGTTTCTGAAGTTCGTCAACCAAAGCGAAGACCAAATGGATAATAATGTAACTCCAGACTACTCTAGCGATGACTAATCTCTCCCTCTATAATAATGGAAATGACTCTTTTGCTATTCCTTATCATTCTTATGGCAACAACATTAATCCAATGGAATATCAACAGCTATCGATCCCAGTTAGAATTTCTACAACTCCTAATAAATAAACACCAACCACCAATTATCTGTCTCCAAGAGACTAACTTTCGGAATGATTTTGCTGCCAATCTAACACTTTACAATGTGTATAATAAAAACATAACTAATGCAAGTCATGCAAGTGGAGGAGTAGTTACCTATGTAAAAAACAATATATACCTTAAAGAAATTTCTTTAAACTCCAATTTGGAAGCTGTAGCCGTCTCATTGCATCTACCTCCCTCTCTGTGTATCTGCAATATTTATATACCAAACAGTTATCTATTTCACGGTGATGATCTACGAAATCTTATCCGTCAGCTACCTAAACCATTCATTCCAGTAGGCGACTTCATCCATAACACGTTATGTGGCAGTCATCACACCGATGTAAGAGGGAAGGAGATAGAAAAGACACTAGATGAATTTGACCTAATTTTAATGAATTCAACTGCTCCAACTCGTTTCGATACTGCTCATGGAACCTATAGTAGCATAGACCTAACTATCTGCACTCCGGAGACAGTAACTGGTTTTGACTGGTCTGTCTATCCGACGCTCCAAGGAAATAGTGACCACTTCCCCATCCTGATCAATAATGGTAACGCTTCAATCAATGCCTTAAATGGAACTTAAATAAAGCAAATTGGACGCAGTTAAATCATATAGTCAACAATCATTTAATTGGCTTAACCCATCCTCATGACTTCCCTTCCTAACACATTAATGATATTGTTCAAGATTTCACAGAAGCAATAGTTAAATCTGCAAACCTTAGTGCTCCGTAAATAAAGATAAACCCGTGTAAGAAGACAGTACCTTGGTGGAACAACGCATGTAAGGAAGCTCTAAAGAATAAAAACCATGCTTTCTATGTCTTTAAGAGAAAACCAACTCCTGAAAATAAAGCCCAATTTCATAAATGTAGAGAAACCGCCCAAAAATAAATTAAAGATAGCAAAAATAACTCATGATTGACATTTGTTTCCTCACTAAATTCTCAAACTCCACAAAAAGAAGTATGGAATAAACTCAAACGTGTAAATGGTAAATATAACCAGTTCCACATTACTTCTCTCTGAAACCCGAATGATGGATCCTTCATAACCAACCCTCAAAACATTGCTGATAATATTAGCTGACACATTCTCCGAGATTTCTAGTGACCACAATTATGACCAAAGTTGTCTCCATATAAAGAAAACCAGCGAATCTCTTGATCTAAAAAAGCCATCTCTGACTCCAATTCTTATTTAAATGAACTTTTCAATTACAGGACATGATTATCGAACTTGACAAACGTGGCAAATCCAGCCCTGGCCCAGATAGGTCCATTATGAGTTCCTAAGACAGCTCCCACTAAACGCAGTAAATTATCTTCTGGCTATTTTCAACTACATATGGACCTCTCAGACGTTTCCTGATCAATGGCGCAGAGCCATTGTTGTTCCAATACTCAAGCCAGGGAAGGATAACTCAATTGCAGAAATTTACCGTCCAATCGCTTTAACAAATGCAATATGCAAATTAATGGAGAAAATTGTTAACAGGAGATTACGATGGTATCTTGAACATATAAACATTTTAGTGATGTACAAAGTGGGTTTCGTAAAGGACGTTCAACTGTCGATACTCTCATAAGTTTGGAATCTGAAATTCGGGAGGCTTTCCTAAATAACCAACACCTCATAGCAATTAGTCTAGATATTGAAAAGGCATATGACATGGTGTTCAAAGACCATGTACTTAAAACATTGATGGAATATAACATTTCAGGAAATATGCTCTATCTCATCTACAATTTCCTCAAAGATCGTAGTATTCAAGTTAAGACAAATGGAATTTTGTCACAGGAAGTTACAATCGACAATGGAGTCCCTCAAGGATCAGTTATCAGTGTTACTTTATTCCTGGTCGCAATAAACGGAATTGTATCCAACATCCACTTGCCAGTAAAGGCTTGCCTTTTTGCCGATGATTTGACCATATTCAGTGCTGGAAGAAATAGTTCAACTACTCAACAACTACTACAAGAATCACTTGAAAATATTCAACACTGGGCCAAGATTACTGGTTTCAAGTTCTCCAAAACAAAATCCAAATGCATAGTATTCTCTAAAAACAAACACTCTGTACCAGATCCCGAGCTGAACAAAAACAATCATAAAATTGAGACAGTAGCAACTCTTAAAATCCTGGGAATTCTGTTTGATAGTAAATTAAGTTGGATTTCATACCTGAAAAATCTCAAGGATTATTTATTTATCGTATGATGAAAGGAGGAATATGTACAAAAATATATACAACAAGATACACATGATCTCATGTTTGTAAAATTAGAGTTCAATTTTAAGTTGTTGAATCCAATCGATGGCTTCTTGATTAAGCTGGTGGAGTTCTTGTATTGTCCCTTTGAATGCTCTGAGAGGACATTCGAAAGCTACGTGGTCCATAGTTTGCCGATCTTCTCCACAGTCACATTCAGGGGAGGACTTCCAGCCCCATTGATTCAGTATCGCTGCAAACCAGCCTTGGCCCGTTCTTATCTGGTTCAGTGTGTACCATTGACGTCGAGGTAAACGAAAACCTGCAGGTCGTTCCCAAGGAGTCACAATTAGATGGTGATGTGTCAGGGAAGTTTGTTCCTGCCATTGATTGTTCCAGGCATCTAGAATGTTGAAGTGATTATCCTGCAGGTTGACTGCTGTTCGCCATGATGGTTGTCTGGACTTCAGTCGCTGCGGTAAAGGTACTGCGAGCTCAGAGTGTATTGGCAGCGATGGGTTGTATTCAATTCTCTTCCATGTGTTCAGCAATGATTGAAGTCTTCTCAGGGGTGGAGGTGGAATGTTACTTAGAACCGGAAGCCAATGTGTGTTTGTGGATCGCATGCATCCTGTGATGAGGCGCATTGCTTGATTGAGTTGTGTGTCAATAATTTTGGTGTGGGCACTGTTAAGCCAGGTAGAGCAGCAGTATTCTGCAACTGAGTATGTAAGAGCTATGGCTGTGGATCTCAGAACTGTTGCGTTGGCACCCCATGAGGTCCCTGTTAGTTTCTGGAGTATGTTGTTCCGCGTTTTGATTTTAGCTGCTAGGTTCTTTATGTGAGTTTTGTACGTCATTGATGAGTGTCTACGACGGATTAATTTAATGAAGATTCTCGCAGCAAAGAACTGGGGAGCAGACTGTCAAGTGCTCGTGAATACTTATAGATCAATTATTAGGGCCAAATTAGATTATGGCAGTATAGTATACAACTCTGCAACAGCGTCTTCCCTCAAGATCATTGATCCTATCCAGTGAACTGCTCTTCGAATTGCTCTGGGAACTCTCCGCACCAGTCCAGTAACCAGTATGCAAATACAAGCCAATTATCCACCTCTTGCAATTAGACGTAAACAACTAAGTTTAACATATGCACTCAAAGTATCAACTATAACTAAATCACGCATTAAGTCGTATGCTTTCCCTACTAACAGACACACAAGAACAAACACTGAATCATGACGACAACCATCGCCTTTCAATGTCAGAATATCCAAGTTCCTTGAAGAATTAAACCTAAAGTTTCCTCCCATACTACTCTCAGACCATTCTCTTGATATCTCACCGTGGACGATTACCTTACCAACAGTCAACTTCGAACTGAACAACTTAGTTAAAAACCAAACTGACAGATCACAGTACCATCGATTATTTCTTGAAATTTCCAGTAGATACCCAATGCACAGTTCTATTTATACTGATGGTTCGAAATGTGATGAAAGAAATGGCTGTGGGATAATTTATCCTCATGATACCATGCTTTTTCGACTTCCTGAATCTTTCACTGTCTATTCTAATGGACTCTTTGCACTTAAACAGGTCATGAATACAGTCAGCTGCAACAACTCATTTGTAATTTACTCTGATTCACGAAGTGCATTAAACGCAATAGAGAATCTATCTTCGACAAACGTCCTTGTACAAGAATTTTAATTGATATTCCATAAAGTTGTGAAGCAAGGTAAATAAGTCATTTTTTCTTTTGTGTGGGTACCCTCTCACAGAGGCATTCATGGCAATGAATCTGCCGATCAAGCAGCTAAAGAAGCCACACTTCTTCCTTTATGTGATCCTACAATAGCTACACCTCATACTGGCATCATTTCCTACGTCAAAAGAAAAGTACGGTATTCCAACAGTGGAAGAATCATTGGCTTAGAACTTCTACCAGTAAACTCCATGAAATAACATCAGAAACCACAGAACAATATCTCCATCATAAACTTTCCAGGCAAGATCAAGTACTAATATCACGAATAAGTATAGGTCATACCAACATCACCCACAGCTATCTCCTCGAGAAGAAACAACCCCCTATCTGCTCAACATGTAACGGCGTACTGACTGTGCAGATAATCTCAGACTGTGCTCTCTACAACCACTGGCGCCAGCACAACAGCAATCCCAAGAAGATATGTGAGGTCTTCTCATCTCTTTCACAGCTCAAAAAACTCATCAAGTTCTTCAAAGACTCGGGACTAAATTTAAAAATCTGATTGATCAACTCATAGTACCTGAACTTTTCCTTATTTCTGGTGATCCTTTTATGATTTTATAGTTATCCAATTTAATGGAGGCCTATTGTAACTCTTCTAGTTCACTACGCATTATTCCCTGTGGTTCTGTGGTATCTTAATAATATAATGTAAATCTACATTAAAAGTCGCGACAAGACTTTCTAAGTTAAAACGACTATAAATTAATTTAATATATATATACACTAGCAGAAGTACCCATTCTTCGAACGGTCTTCGGTATTAATAACCAGACGTAATCAATTGAGCTACTGTTGCAATGGGTAGGGGCTTGGAACCTGTTTGTCGACAAAGATAAATGATTAGTTAAAATATGCTCTGAAACTAATTTACCTAACGTGTACTTCCTGACGTGAAAATAAAATTGAAAACCTCGCAGACGAAACGCAATACACGTCACATAAAAACTGACCTTCACTGTTGTGTCAAGTCCGCATCCAGAGGAAGACCCCTTTAATTTATGTAATTATAAAGGCTTGTGGTGCATGAAAATTCAGGTTTTTTAGCCTCCAATGGCCCAAATTCCTAAAAGCAAAAAAATAAAATTAAAATAAACTATTTCAATTTAGGAATTTTTGAAAATAATGTTGCTGTTTGAAGATATAATAGACCTTCTGCACGACATATCGCACGTTTAAGTCTTGTGAAAAAATCTAGGGTACCCCTTGACCCCCTTAAGTGCATTGATGAATTTTACAGTTTTTGTTGGTTCCGTGATAACCTTATAGCATTAAAATGTGGTTTTCGGGGACCCTTTAGGGCCCTCAAGTTTCGTTTCCCACATTGAGGGGCTGAAAATGAGCTTTGTCTCGCCCTTCTACGCCTATTTCAGCAAGTATTTTAAGGGGGTAGGCCTCATTTTATGAGAGGTACAGAGAAGAGTTACATCAATGATTAGTGTCGTGCCTCTGAAGGATATCTGTACCAAATTTGACGTTGATCCACCCAGCCGTTCTCGAGTTATAAGGGAACAAAATTGTCCACAGACAGACATACAGACAGACAGGCACAAATTTTATTTTCGCGCGCATCCGTCATTAAACAGTCTGAAACGCGTAAATAACGCAAATTTCCGTAGAAATTCAGAAAAAACAGACAAACTTTCATTCTTATATATATAGAGATAGAGATTCATCACCCAGCTGTTTATCATTTGTTTGTCCATAAGTGGTGCTACCAAGCGGCTTACAGGTGAATTGGTGCTGCCCCTTATCAATTGTTTTTTTTAAATCCGTTCTTCCGGTTTTGCCTAAGTGTCCATACTGTAATGATATCTATAATGTGGTCATAATATTGTATCACTTGTTTCTTTTTTATCTATTTTTTATTATTCATTCGCCTGCACTTGTCTCTATGTGAACAGTGCAGTGAAACATCTTTATAGCCTCTTTGGCCTTGCTGTAGAGTGCAGGTCAGGGTTTACGAGCTCATTATGCTTCAATAATTGAGTTTAACTAGGAGAATAAACCAGTTGTAATTATCGCTTCCAGCTACGAATGAAGCCATGACACAAGGGCTTTCTCCGACACTGGCAGCGCTCGATGTATAGCAAGCAGGGCCGTGGAGAGCGACGACGGGAATCTCCCGGGCCCCCCTCGAAAACCAAATTCTGTAAAATCCTCGCAAATTTGCACAAACTGATTTTGCACATTTTTTTTTGCACTAAATGTTCATCACGAAATAAATTACAAGAGCATAAATAGCCAGCAAGCAAGCAATAGTAATAATAATAATAATAATATTAATAATAATAATAATAATAATAATAATAATGATATAGCCCTGATGACAGAAGATTTCGAAAGTGCAACAGAACAGGTCTATATATTGAAGGAAGTAGCTGAACAAACAGGATTACAAATTTCCTTTCAAAAGACAGAAGTAATGTCGAACATCAAGGATGATACAGCACAACTAAACACCAAATATGGAACGATAAACCGTGTTAATAAATTTAAATATCTTGGGGAATGGATCCAGCAAAATGGCCTTGACAAGGAAGCCATAGAAGCAAGAATCAAGAAAATGGAAGTCGCTTTTCAAACCACCCGCAACATATATAACAAAAAGTGTTTTTCTATGAACACAAAAATTCGTCACTACAACACTGTCATCAAACCAGTACCGCTATATGCATCTGAATGCCTTATCCTATCCGAGAAATGTTTGCTCGCGAAGTTAAAGAGAAAAGAAAGAAAGATCCTACACATCATACTTGGCCCAGACTACAAAAATGGCATCTACATCAGAAAATCCAGGCAAGAAATTTACTCGAGGATAGAGAAGATCACAGACACAATGCGAAAACGCAGAGTTTGCTTCTACGGTCATATGCGACGGATGATCGATTCCCGATGGACGAAACGTATCTTCAGTATATTCGACTCAAAACCAAAAACGACAATGCCATGGTATGTTAACGTCCAGAAAGATCTGAAAGAAATGGGGATACGAGCAGAAGATGCACAAGACCGAAATCTTTATAGAGCAGCCATCAAGACGTTTGGGACTTTCCGGGACGAAAAACGGACAACCGGTGCGAAATGGACAGAGGAACGTCGTGCTAAACACAGTGAGCTCATGAAGGCAATGTGGATCAAGCAAAAAATGAGCAAATGCCAGAATGTAAAATGAGGCTTATCGTGGTCCCTAGTTGGCCGATTAGCGAAATTGAATGAATGAATAATAATAATAATAATTGTAGCATGCTGAACTATAATGCCCAAGATCGCGGGTTTAAACCCGGCCGAAGTCGTTGGATTTTTAAGAGCGTTAAAATCCTCCAGTATGCCTTTATTCGGAGGGGAAGTAACGCCAGCGGGTCCATGTCATAGATTTATGGCATGCAAAAGAACCTACCACTACAATATTGGTAGTGTGTAGCCAAAATTTGTAGGTTATTTGGTTAGAAACGCTCTATCAAGTTCCAACGTTCACCGCTGGGTGTCGGATACAGTGGCGTCTGGTATCCAAAGTGGGAGCTACTTAAAATTGAACTTGTTAGGGAGCCTACGGGCGTTCAATTAAAATGTTCTGATATGACCATTGGCTGCAATTAATATATAATAATATTTCAATGATATATTCCACTAAATCCAGGCTATATTTATTATCATAAGCAGAGCGTGAATTACTATCAATTTATTTATTTATTCGTATCAGAAGCATTAATACTAAATATGTATACATTAAAACTCTTACTGGATTAAATACAATGCAAACTCACACTAAACAAACAAGAGTCTATACTACTTTTGCCCAGAAGTTAGCGACATCCAGTGCATTTTCTCTCGCCTGAAGCAAATCTTGTACTGTGCATGTTTGAGGGCACCTGCTGCACTGCAACAGACGTAGTCTGGATTACACCACATTCACACAATGAGGACTCGGTGTCGAAACCCCACTTCTGCAGGTTACTTTTACATCTTGTCACGCCTGCCCGTAATCTGTTCAGAGATCTCCAGGTACTCCATTTCTCCATATGACCAGGTGGTAGTTCTTCACTAGGTGTCAGCCATTCTTCGGAGCGATTGCAGCTTGCACGCCATAGATGGATTCGGGATTGTTGAGGTGTCCCCTTAAGAGCCTCGGTAATTCTGAGGAAACTTTTCCTTGATTTGAGTCTCGAAGTAGCTGGCCTGTATCCATACAGAGGGTGAGCTTTAGATGTTACCGCCTTCTTCTTCTCAATTTTTGCGGCAATCTCACGACGAATATTAATGCTGGTATGTAAAATTTACAACATTGCAAGTGGAGGAATGCATCCAAAATTATTTGCAAATTCAAAGTTTATACCTGACAAGCGCGTACCAATGCATTATTTTCAATTAACAAGAAATAATAACAGATTAAAGCCATCGAAAACTAGGTACCGTAATAATTTTCATTAAATTCACTATACTGTTTTGGCGTTTGACAAATTGAAATTTGTCTCGTTGAGGTAACACTGTAAGCATACACAATGTTCAGATTTAAAGTTCTGCAGATCCTCTTTGATATCAATAACTTCAGAACTTCAGTGATACTCGTAAAATCAATATGCTCGTTTGTCGTACACAAATTTGTAAAAAGTTCCATTTACCGGACCAGTAATTGCATGGCTTTTACAGTACAGTATTTAACGTTGGGAAAATACTCACAGGTGGGTTAGAATTCCACCGTCGGTGATTCTATGCTCATTTTCCATGATTCATCGTTTTAACCCGTACATTCATTTCCTCCTCAATTCTATCCGTACGTTTTGCTGACTACCTGTGCCAACTTATGCAACGAAAGTAAACTCATAGACTTGAGTTATCTCGAACATAGATTGATTTATTAAACACGGATTTGTGTATTTATAAACAAAAAATTACAGAATCTGTAATGTTAGGAGGCAATGTGCCTGCGGAAATTTAGATCTGTTCACTAGATTTGTTCCACAATGTTGGTGACATTGCTAATTTAGATGGATCAATCGGGGGTTCAATTGCCCAATTTTAAGTGTGAGAGTACAGGAGAATCGTTCTTTGTAATGTCCCAACTTTGTTTAATAATAAAATGTCAACTACGCTCCTATTCGTAACATTGTGATACCATAACCTCCAAAGTTCATAATCCTCCCCATCCAACTTAACCTCCCCAAGATCATCAGTGAGGCTTATTTAGCCTACCGTTTTGCGTTGCATATATTTGGGGACACTACCATATTAGCCTTCTGAGGTACAGTGAACCGTCCACAGGTTGTCAAAGCATCCATTTCATCCATAGCATGGAAATATGGGATGTATATATAGCATTCATCAGAATCACACTCTGATTTAATATGCTCCCCCAGGGGCTCACATCTAGTGGGACGTGGGTTGGCGACCTCGGGGCCCCAGCTGAGTCCGGCATTGCTACTACTTACTTGTGCCGGGCTCCTTTCCGTCTTCTTTCCTGTCGACCTCACTTGGTCAACTCTTGTTCTCTTCCAACCCCGCCGGTATTAGGGTATCCGAGGCCTAGGGAGTCTCTTCCTTTCCCGCCTTAATTGGCCCTTGTTTCATCTTTCCTGATACCCTCCTTCTGCGAGGGGTCAGCCTTCTTTCCCTTTTCATTATATTTCCTTTTCTGTTTAATATTCCCGCACTATTTTTTTTCTTGCTCCTCGTGTATCTAAATTCACTTTAGCGATTTGTTTGCATCTACACTCCATTCTGTAGGTATTTTCAATCTACGTTGCATTTTGTAAGTTTTTTCGATCTAAGTTGCATTTTGCGAGTTTTTTCAACCTCAATTGAATTTTGTGAGGATTGACAATCTAAATTGCTTTTTAGTAAGACTTCCAATAATGCCGGGTGTCCTGAGATCCTATGAAGCTTTGTGAGTATTTTGAATTTCAATTGCAATTTGTAAGTATTTTCAACCTAAACCGCTTATTGCAAGTATTTTCAATCTAAATTGCATTTTGTATGGTGGGCATTTAGCAAGTATTGTTACGGCTGCGAAATTGTTTCGTCTCCTCGCCGCATGAGTCACAGCCGCCCCGGGCTATGCCCTGCCTCTGTGTGTTACCTGCGCCTTACGCAACGGGGCTGCGAGGACAAAAAGGGATGGACCAGAATATTTGTGACCCATCTAGTGATAGAAATCTCGAGAAGCTGTGAATCCTGGACTGTTTTAGAAGCATTCATTGAGTCACCAGCCCGCTATATAAAGCAGCTTCACCAGCGAGGGAGGAACAATGTTTTTGAGCGAGTGCGACAATAGTTGGTGACGTGACGTGTGAAATTACGAAACCCAAGCTAGGCTATTGCAGTGCGGTGAAGTGCTGTGTGGATTGCGAAACGCAGTGGACTGTTTTCCTAGCCTGTGGACGGCGAGACAGTGTACATTCAGAACAAGTGAGTGTGGCTTGTTTACTTGAGGGAGAATGCCGTTACTTCTAGGAAGGACTCGGGTCCATCTCATTAGCGAGAGGATTAACTGCAAGGCCGAGTGAAAGGGTGAGTCGAGCTCCATAGAGGTAGCTTCTGTAAGACAGCTAATTGTTTCTATCTGCTTATTGTACGGTGTATATTTCTGACCTGCAATAAACCTAATATTTCTTTAAAGGAACAATTGTGTTGTGCTTCTACCCACCGTAATCCAGTTAACGAAAGTGCCACTAGGGATGGCACGTTACAGTATTTTGGATTCTCAATTGCATTTTGTGAGTATTTTGCATCTGAAAAGGGAGTCTTTTCAATCTGAATTGCATTGTGTATTTTCATTTTCACTTGCATTTTGTAAATATTTTGAACCTCAATTGCATTTTGTACGAATTTTCAATCTCATTTGCCTTTTGTAAGTAGTTTGAATATCAGTTGCATTTTGTAAGTATTTCGACTGTATATTGCATTTTGTACGTATTTTGAACCTAAGTGCATTTTGTGCGTATTTTTCAATCTATTCCGTTTGTGAGTATTTTCCTTCTAAATTCCCTTTTGAAAGGATTACTGCTCTCCATTTTGTATTCTTTAATCTGTGTTAAGAGGGGCAGATGACCTCGTAGTTCCGTCCTTTAAAACAACAATAACTAACTAAAATTAAACAAAAAATATTAATTCTTGACAACAGCTACTTTTGGCTTTTCAACGCTTACAAGGCAGATTATTGAAATTATATTATTTATGATTAACATACATATCTGGGAGTCATTAGAAGTTGATTACAAATTGAATTATCACTGCTGCACTGGAAATATCTGTTTTATTAAGGTGGGTATACACTTGCGCGCCGCGCACTGCGCGCGGTGCATGCGCGGCGCGTGTGTTGCTCGACCAGAATTATTATTTAAACGAACCTCTCGCGATCCATAGGAAACCCACGAACATTCACTAGTCAGTTTGGAGTGTGGTAAATATAAGCATGTCTCCGCCGTACGAGGAAAACCTCGCGATTGCGGTGATGAGTGGTGCGGCTGTTAACGACGACGACGTTGGTGGCACACTGACATGTTTAAAAAAAGGAATGGAGCGGAGCTAATAATGGACTTGAAGTCACAAGAAATAAGCGGACAGTATAAGAATTTTACTCGAATGTCACCTTCTGACTTTGACAATCTGCTGCAGAAGATTGGACCCCACATTTCCAAAGAAGATACGTATTTCAGCCCTGCGATTTATTTTACTTTTCTCACGCCGGTTGGAAGACAGCAGAGATATCACCTTCTTGCATTGGTCCACAGATATATCCATCTCAGCTCCAATTTCCCTCCAGGCATCTGCTTTTAGTCTATTGGTTTCTTAAAATGATCCTTCTGTTGAGGATCCCACAGAAGAGGCTTTTTGCGATAAGCATCGAACATTTTATCACAGATTCGTCTGACCACTCCATAATCACCACTCAAAACGCACAAATATTACAATCAGATGCGCGCGAGAAACAACGAACTTCTCACAATCCCGTCCAAATCTGAACTGCGAACACTCAAAGTGCGCGTGGAAAAAACCGACAGGAGATGGATCGTCGTGCGCCGCGCGCGCGCAGCTTCGAAACCCCTTACTAATCTAGCAAACTTGCTGCGCGCAAGTGTATACGCACCTTTACGTAAATAAGTGGTTGTACTTCTTGCTCATTTGACGACGACCGTCATGATACATTGACGTCATATTGCGTTGCCAACATGACCGATAAAAAATACACCAAACAACACACGTATCTTTGTAATTAAGTAAAAAGAAATAAAAGGCAAAACCATTGGCCTGGATAAATGTTATTGATGCGTGACAAAAACCAGGGGTGTTGATATTAGCTAACGCGGGCCGCGCTACCTAAGAATATTGATCTACTGTCGACCAAAGTATTATGTGTACTCGAGTTTGAAGGTTGTTTGTTCAGTAACCAATAGACCTACATCAAATCAAATAACATCATCATTTTCGTCGTTCTATTTTACGTTAGTTCATGTAGGTTTGGAATTTTTAATTTATATTTTAATATTTTTTATCGCAGTTGGAACACAAAAAGTGCACATTTTTAAGCGTGTTTCAGCCATGCGTCACATTTAAGAATTATTATCTTAAAAACCCGTCATTAGATCGAATCCAAGTTTTAACACAATATGCATTGGAATGTTGTATAACTGGTTTATTAATTTCAAAATTGTGTGTGTCCATGAAACAAAGTTGTTATCATTTATGTAAGGTAACTTTTTCTCGGCTCGGGGTGGTTGGAAAATGTAGTTCTTGGTTGCGTTGTAATCGTTATACATCCAAAATTTATGCTGTGTGACTGTGAAATACGTAAATTATTTCACTTATTTTATATCGGTTTGTATTTGTACGAGGAAATAACACATGGTTCACCAGCTAGCCGCTCCGGTAAAAGCTTAACAGCGTTGCTGAGATGGAGCCCATCACTTCCGAGCGAGACGCGCCATGGTTGAGTCGGCTGGAAATTCATCTATATAAGTCGTGATCCTATTTGGGATGGCTGGGCGGGTTACAGACAGCGGATGAGTGTTCTATTACTATATTATCTCCAGATATTTTCCCGACTATTAATTCAGGTATTTTGGTTAATTTCACTACTTATAAGAATTTTGTACTAAAAAAGTACCTTTTCTCTACTTTTTCCAAATAATTTTTCAACTGTCTACACACAAATGCCTCATTTTGAACAATAACAACACTGTATTGTTATTGGTAACAGAACTAGGACCACGTTATTGTCGAATGAGCTGCTAGTCATTTGGTTATGTGCAGGGCCAACGCAATAGACAAATAGTGCCCACAAATATAAGTATTTTGGTTGTTAGGAATTAATAACCGAAAATTTTCTCCGTTTGTTACTGGAAATAGTTTCTGCTTTTCAATAAACAAATTAATAATTATATCGTATGGCCTCGGGTGCCGGGTGCAAGCTTTTCTATTTGACACCCAGAGGGCAGCTTGCATATCGAAAATCGTTGTTCCTTGAAGTACTAAGAAAGTCAAGGAGCTTAGATATCTAAGCTCCTTGAACACCATAGCGCTTTCTAGTAGAGAAATGAGGAACTTTGTGTTGGCGGAAACTCCCGAGATTAATTTTGCCATTATGAACATGGCCTACTGAATTCAAATGGGTTCTTTAACATGACATCGTATGACATGC
The DNA here is from genome assembly GCA_946902985.2 of Meconema thalassinum. Taxonomy (NCBI): domain Eukaryota; kingdom Metazoa; phylum Arthropoda; class Insecta; order Orthoptera; family Tettigoniidae; genus Meconema; species Meconema thalassinum. The sequence continues at coordinate 195,188,329 of OX336388.2, forward strand.
GAGTCGTAATTTTTGCCGCCTTTCAAAAAAAAATCACTTACCACGGCCAGGAGCGAACCTGCAAGCTGGGGGTTAGTAGACAGACAAGTTAACCACTCAACCACCGTGGAAAGCTTGCTTGTCAATTAATGAACGATATAAACCTAATTACCAACAATCTATTTTTAACGTGGATTTAGATTTATTGCTCGTAGGTATTAAAAATATTAATTTGCCATTATTTGTAAAAGTTAGGCTGTTAATGTCAAACCTCAGCCTAGGTCTTGTTTATTTTGTTACCGAAACTGAACTGGCCTATTTTTTTTAAATATTGTGCAATAAAATCAATAATGCCACCACTCAGTTAACAAGCCTAATTAATATTTTAAATGTATTTAACACACACTCGTGAATATAATGGCAGGCCTACCGGTATCTCAATAATTATTTGCCTATTATTTCGTATAAGTTAAGAATACGGTGGTGGGTGTCTGGATTCCTGAAATCCCACAATAATTACAGGTTAGAAAAATTGAATACCGGTATAATGCATTCATTCCCCAAGTGCTATACTATATTTTAGATATTAAAGTTTTACGGCAGTTTACATGATCTTCGAGTGCGACGAAAAGTATTGTGACCAGCGTGCATTTCACGCTAGCCAGCAAAGATCAACAAATATTCCTTGATTTCCATCGTTATATACGCCTACCTTACAACTTCGTACTATACCTGCTCACGAATCTTTTGAATAATCCACAGCCTGCATCCAGTCTCCGACCGGGTCAGGAATGGAATGAATGAAACCCCTATCTAGCGGCGAGGATATAAACTGTGCCGGCTGCCGAAGCCTGTCGCACTCCTCTGGGGCAATGATTAAATCAGAGGTGGGCACAATTCGGCCCATTGAGCAGCGCTCCCGCTCTGACAGGAGAAAGAGCCGAGTGTGCGCTCTCACCGAAGTTAACCTTGTAGCTGCTTTCACAGCTTCCCGTTACAAGCGGCGTATCACAACAACTTTATACTTGTGCCCTGTTTGTTGTGCATTAGATGATTAGATTATGGTGCTACGTACATACGCTTAATTAGATACCTTTTATTAGTTTCTGTGTAGGAAACATAAATAATTACTTTGACAGCTAATAGGTACACACTCCTTTGCCCACTACCGATAGTCCTGAAACTACAATAAGCCAACCTAACAACTTGTTTAGAACACAAGGAACGAAAACTTGCTGTAGGAGTACAGAAATAAATACTTGAATAAGTATCATTCACCATAAACAAAACATAGGCCTATGTGTTCTTATATATCTGAACTGTCATTCTGTAGATGAGGAGGTGTGCGTATCCTTTCGCTGAAGCAGACGGGTTACATTTGGAGCCATCGATCTTGCACTTGCAATTCGAAGAACGGCAGTCAGATGTGCGTCAGTTAGAGTGGCTCTTCGGGCCAGCGGGTTAGGGTGTTTAGGAGAGGTGGAAATTTTGGTGATGGGTCGGTTTGGTTTTAGGATTTGGAAGAAAGTGTGTGAGAATTTTGGTTGGGGCATTGCGGGGGAAATTTGGAGAAGGGTGCTGGGGGCGAAGTTTTGTTTTGAGAAGGGAGAGTTAGATGCAGGAAGGGGGATGTGGAGGAGAAGGGTGACTGCTTCATTGTGCGTATGTATAATTTTAAATGTCGGAAATTTTTATGAAACAAAGAAAACACGGAAACCACGGAAAACAACTGCCGCAATTGCCAAAGCAGACGAAGGAACTTCTATTGCTCGCTCTGAGATTAGTATGAATTTTAAGTTTATTGGGGAAAAGAAAAGGGGGGCTGTGCTTAAGTCCAGATCATAAGGTGATGTTTTTTTTATTTTTAATATTTTTTTCAAGTTTTTTTATATGGTGATGAGAAGGGAGTATTGAAAGATGTGCGGTGAGATGAGAAGGGGAGTGTTATGGTAGTAAAGAGACAGGAAGAAAGAATTATATAGCTTGTAGTTTGAGGAAATTAAATGATGTCGATGAGAAGGGAGTAATGATTGATGTTTGTTGAGATGCGAGAGCGGTATAGGTGGAGCGAGAGAGAAAGAAGAAGAAAGCAGAAAGAAAGAAGAGAAAAAAAATGCATAGCTGGTGATGTGAGGATGGTGGCGATTTAACAAGTTGAGATGGGGGGGGGGGGGGGGGGGGGGGTTGAAAGCGAATGAATTGAATGGGTAAATGAGGAGTGATGATGTGAACGATGTGAAATTTTACGGTGAATGTGTGTGAAGGTGAAGATGTTGAAGGTTTTTTTTCTTTTTTGTTTTGTTAATTGAATTAATTGATTGTGTTGAGAAATATGGCTGTTGTCGCTATTTCGAAGCCGGCGAAGTTGTGGCTCTTCGTGGAGATTTATTTATCTTCAATAGAGAGAACAGTTTCTCACACAGATATGTTGAACGAAACATTGATAAAAGTTTGGCAGTCATTTGGTGCTTGTTTGGGAAATCTGTTTGCGAAAAATGTCCATTAAAATGTTCTAAGCTTGTTCGTGATTCATGTTTAGCGTACAGCCGTTCACATAATATAGTCCTACTCAGTCCGGTACAATGCTGTAGCTATGTTTGCGCCTTGACTGCGCATATTGCCATCGAGTAGTTCCAGCACAAACTATTAGCGAGCAGTCAGCTGGTCCCGGCTCCTTGGCTCCGCTCGCACTCATGCAGCTGGCTCCAGGAACTGCGCTCCCTCAGTGCCCACCTATGGATTAAATGAATGACAGATGAAATGAAATGATAGTGGAGAGTGTTGCTGGAATGAAATGTTGACAGGGAAAACCAGAGTACTCGGAGAAAAACCTGTCTGCCTCCATTTTGTCCAGCGCAGATCTCACATGTAGTGACCGGGACTTTAACCAAGGACCCAGTGGTGAGAGGCCAGCGTGCTGCCGCCTAAGCCACGGAGGCTCTTGCTCACGAATCTTTTACTGGTAATTATATTTAAAATCCCACTAATAAATGAGTCTAGAGTACCGTAGGCTCCATTTACCGCTCGAGCCGGGCAAGTATGGGGGCGTGGTCAGTGCTTCAACTCTCCGCATGCTATAGCTCCTTATTGCTCGGTGGCTTCGGTAGCGTAGTTGGTAGCCTGCTGAGCTGCTATGCCCAAGGTCGCGGGTTCAAACCCGGCTGAAGTCGTCCGATTTTTTAAGAGCGTTAAAAATCCCTCAGTATGCCTTCCGTCCGAGGGGAAGTACAGGCCGGACGTTTGTTTTAGACGATTGCCCTTGGACCTTGAAGCCTGCGGGTGAGCCTGCACACAGTCACTCTCTCACCCTATCGCCTCACATTTGTCACCACGATCTGATGTAATGGAATTCCAGACTTGAGCACGTGGCGTCACCGACTTGCAGACAGTACAGTCAACGTCGAAGTATTGTGTGACGCGGAAGTACACGTTACGTATTTACGAACAGAACGTCATTATATTTGCCAATGACTGTACTTCAGTAGGAGTGTGAGACAGCTTTGTCAATCATCGGACCGCTTGGGGCAGCTGATAACAACACAGGTACTGCAGTAACTCGCCTCCAGGCTTCCATTAAGATGTTTCACTCGTCTAAAACAAACGTCCGGCCTGTAAAGCCGGCCGGCCAATGTCATAGATTTATGGCATGTTAAAGGAACCTTCCACCAACGACACATGTGTGAAGCCAAAATTTGTAGGTTAGAATTGATAATGCTCTATTAACTCCGGGTGGTAACTGCGATGCCATCTAGTAGCCAAGTCCGAAAGCTAGGTGTCGTGGACGGTAGCATTTGGTAGCAAAAGTAGGAACTACTTGAAATTATTGTCTGCAGTCCTTACTTGAATTAAAACAGATAACTCACACTAATACAGCCATCACAATTAACACCGGTTATCAGACAAATTCTTCACCCACCCAAAGTACACGGGGCTACATGACCACGTTGTCTCAGCCCCTAAACTAAGGAACCAACCAACCATCCTTATTGATCCTTATTGCTACCTTATTGCCCCGCGTGTCCTTAGACAACACAACACCACCAAACAAATGAAGAATGCATTTCTCTTCTACCAAATAAATTTTACAGGCTTCTATTCGCACCAAGGAATAACATGGGAGTAGAAAATACTTTGCTTTCTTTGTGCTTATTGTACTCAGATCAATCGATTAAAATGAATCACCTTGTATATTTATTCCCCTTCATGGTGTTGATGATATGGCGCACTCACCAGGTACTTTGGGAAGATGTGGCTGTTTGCTCATCCAGCTCTGAAGATAGTCGATGTCTTCCTTCTTCAGTTGAGGATTGTCTCTCAGCAGCTCATCTAAGCTGGGGACCGGAGCGAAAGGTCGAGGGTTCGGTACGGGATCCATGCCTGCCAACACAACAACACAACATTAAGTTCACCAACCTGTCGCTATTTCTTGAGAAAACATGCCCACTATAGAGAAATTAAGCCTGTGTGACATCCTGAGAGGTTTGGTGCATGTCTTTCCAGTTACACCCATCACGGCACAGTGCCTAGCGGTATTGGTTTTGATTTTATTGTGATTTTATTGTGGTCTGAAGTTCGGAACTTGGTTCACTCAGCCCTGTGAGGTAAAACTGAGAAAAGGTGGTTTCGATTCTCACCTTAGTAATCCTGGAAGTGGTTTTCCGTGGGTTTCCACTTCTACTCCGGGAAAATACTCGGGTGGGACCAAATTAAAGCTTTGGCCAATTCTCATCACAATCACAAATACACACTCTAATACAGCCAACACAATAACACAGGTTATCAGAAAGATTCCAGACACATGACCGCGATGTCCATGCCCTGAAATAAATCAACAATATTTCTTATTGAGACATGTGGGTGACCTTAGCATAGTCATGCAGATAAAATGATTTGAAGACTTCACAAACAACTAGTAACATTAAACTCCAGGGGCACATGACCTCGCTGTTCCGCTCCTTAAATCCACAACAATCAATCAACATTAACCCTACTACTGTCGACCAAAGTATTATGTGTACTCGAGTTTGAAGGTTGTTTGTTAAGTAACCAATAGACCTACATAAAATCCAATACCAACAACATTTTCGTCGTTCTATTTTACGTTAGTTCATGTAGGTTTGGATTTTTATATTTTAATATATTTTTATCGCAGTTGGAACAAAAACGTGCACGTTTTCAACCGTGCGTCACATTTAAGAATTATTATCTCAAAAGCCCGTCATCAGATCGCATCCAAATTTTAACACAATATACATTGGAATGTTTTATAACTGGTTTATTAAGTTCACAATTTTGTGTGTCCAAGAAACAAAGTTGTTATCATTTTTGTAACGTTACTTTTTCTCGGCTCGGAGTGGTTGGAAAATGTAGTTCTTGGTTGCGTTGTAATCTTTATACATCAAAAAGTGATGCTGTATGACTGTGAAATACGTAAATTAATTCACTTATTTTATATCGGTTGGTATTTGTACGAGCAAATAACACATGGTTCACCAGCTAGCCGCTCCGGGAAAAGCTGTACAGCGTTGCTGAGATGGAGCCCATCACTTCCGAGCGAGACGCGCCATGATGCGTGTGGGCACCATTTCGGCAACGCTGTACAGCTTTTCCCGGAGCAGCTAGCTGGTGAAACATGTGTTATTTCCCCGTAGAAATACAAACCGATATAAAATAAGTGAATTAATTTACGTATTCTCAGTCATACAGCATAACTTTTCGATGTATAAGGATTACAATGCAACCAAGGACTACATTTTCCAACCACCCCGAGGCGAGAAAAAGTTACCTTACAAAAATGATAACAGCTTTGTTTCTTGGACACACACACTTTTGAAATTAATAAACCAGTTATACAACATTCCAATGTATATTGTGTTAAAATGTGGATTCGATCTGATGACGGGTTTTTGAGATAATAATTCTTAAATGTGACGCTTGGTTGAAACACGCTTAAAAACGTGCACTTTTTGTGTTCCAACTGAGATAAAAAATATTAAAATATAAATTGAAAATTCCAGACCTACATGAACTAACGTAAAATAGAACGACGAAAATGATGATGTTATTGGATTTTATGTAGGTATATTGGTTACTTCACAAACAACCTTGAAACTCGAGTGCACATAATACTTTGGTCGACAGTAGATTAGAATCTCCATTGCCCCGCCCGGAATTCAACGGGCCAAAGTCTAGCACGGCGGACATTACACCTGTTTATAGAACAGTAATGTGCTTAAATATTTCTTACCTCAGTATAGACTACCTTATTTTATTCCCATTATCCGGTATGTTGTGTGAAGTCTTGTAATAAACTGTACTTTTCGTGAGAGACCGCGCCTCCGTTTTCAATAGAACAAAACAGTGTCTCAATGAGCCTACAGAAAACCAACCAAGCTTACTCCGTCACCTTTTAGACTGTAACACAAGATCTCATTTTGTGGGGAACTGAGGATATGCTCCTTAGGATTGAAAAAGGTGTTGCTAACTATCGGGAAATTCACTCACCTGCTCACTGCCTACTAGATTATACACCTCACATACCCTCTCACTGCCTTCTTGATTACATAGTACGCTCACTCACTGCCTGCTAGATTATACAGCACACTCACTCACTGCCTGTTAGATTATACAGATAACCTGCTCACTGCCTACTAGATTATACCGCTCATACACCCTCCCACTGCCTGCTTGATAACACAGTACGCTCACTCACTGCCTGCTAGATTTTACAGATAACATGCTCACTGCCTACTAGATTATACAGCATACTTACTCACTGTCTGCTAGATTATACAGCACTCTCACTAACTCACTCCCTTCTAGAATACACAGCTAACCTGCTCATTGCCTACTAGATTATATAAGGCCTTGATCTAGAAGAAGTGGCCATAGTAACATACTATAGAGGCGCTGTTAAGCGTACGTCATAAAGCCTCGTGTAATGTTGTACACGACTGGACATTGTTTAAACACTAAAACACAGAGATTTACGTACACAAACAAGCGTAGCAACAACACTTGAGTCTGTATCCTGCGGTCTCGGATTCGCAACTGAGTTATGTGTTGAAACACAGCTTCTAATGGCATGAAATACGGTTATGTGATTGCCACGTTATGACGACCTGGCATTATACCTGTAAACCACTGGTTACATGAACTGTGTAATCGGTAATTGCAGGCTGCCGTAAGTTATATTACAAAAAGTAACTCAAAAATTAGAGACCACCAGAACTCGCCTTCTCGTTGATAATAATGCACTGCCGGCCAAAAAATGTAACACTTAGGAAAATGTAAGTTGTTTCATAATTAAGTTCATTATAATGGTTTCCTTTAAGTCTCGGGGCAAAATATCATGTTTCGTACATTTGGGACAAGAATATGGGAATGTACGGTTTATAAGAGGATTCTGTCGCCTGGGGTTGGGTTTGGTATCGGCATTAACTTTACAGCTTCCGCTATTATTGGGATGTGAGAATGGGGCATTGTTGTGGCATTGTTGGACTCTCATCTAATGACTTTACAGCTTCCACTATTATTGGGATGTGAGAATGGGGCATTGTTGTGGCATCGTTGGACTCTCATCTAATGACTTTACAGCTTCCACTATTATTGGGATGTGAGAATGGTGGTTTGTTGCGGCATTGCTGGACTCTCATCTAATGGCTTCCTAGAGCATCAAGAAGTTTGGTTGCGATGGGGAAACACTGAATGTGTTTTGACGTTTTAATGGCAGTGATTTTGGTTTAAGCACTAAATATAGGATATAATGTAGCACCACCTGTTCATGAAAATTTGCCAAAATTCAAAGAACTTAATTTATTTTTTCCCTTAATATCAAGTTGCTGTGTATCTTCCTTGCTTTTAATTTTCAAAAGAATGACAGTAGAAATAATTTTGTGTCATTCTTTGAAGATAGGCCTATGCAAGTAATACGCTTTTGTTTGGCGGCAGTATGAGAATAATCATCCTCCTGAACCTGGCAAAGAAGCACTGCATCCCTTGCCATCAATATGCTCCAAACTGTACGAGTCAGGTGGGCAAAGGTCATGTCCACTTTCCGAGTCAAACAATAGTTTCTTGAGTCTAGGGGAGATTACCTCGCTGTTCTTCCCCTTAAACTACAATAACTAATTTCTTGAGACGGAAAAATCGGATATACGAAGTACGTCCAGAAAGTAAGTTCCGTTTGATAATAACATTAAATTGTGTACAGATACAGAAAAATTATTTATTGCACAAAATTCTACAACCCTTAAACTACTTTTCCACATAACTGCCGAAATGTTGCAGGCATTTGTCGTTGCGTGGCACGAGTTTTTGTATACCTTCTTCATAGACGTGTGCCGCCTGTGTCTTCAACTAGTTGTATGTTCCGCTGCAGCGATTACAGAAGAACTGGTTCACGCGATTGATGACAAGATCCGGGAAAACCACAGGTTTACAATTAGTGCTCTCGCTATGGAATTTCCCCAAATCTCACGATCATTAACTCATGAAATTGTTACCGAAAAACTGAACTTTCGTAAACTTTGCTGACGTTGGGTACCAAAGATTCTTACGGAGCAACACAAAACTAAACGGATGGGTAGTGCACTTCAGTTTTTGACCCGTTACCATGAAGGCGGCGAAGAATTTCTGACACAGATAGTCACTGGAGATAAAATTTGGGTTTCTTACGACACCCCTGAAAGTAAGCGGCAATCAATGGAATGGAGGCACACTTCATCCCCAGCAAAGGTTAAGCCGAAACAAATCTTGACACCTCGGAAAATGATGTTTCCAACTGGTTGAAGACACAGGCGGCAAACTTCTATGAAGAAGGTATCCAAAAACTTGTGCCACGCTATGACAAATGCCTGAAAAAGTTCGGCAGTTATGTGGAAAAGTAGTTTAAGAGGTGTAGAATGTTGTGCAATAAATATTTTTTCTGTATCTGTACACAATTTAATTTTATTACCAAACGGAACTTACTTTCTGGACGTGCCTCGTAGGTCGTGTTACATTGAAATCGAAAAAAATACGCCCTTTAAGCTTACCCTTTGTAAACGGTTAAAGATACCGGGCGAAGCCGGGACGGGTCGCTAGTGAAAAACTAAAATGAGTTTTGTGATTTTGAAGGAAATGAACAAATAAAATGAATATATGTGAATATATTTACTTGTTGTTTAAGCGGGCAAGTACGAGTATAATTTACAAACTGACAACTGCACGAGCTTTACCTAGCAGGATCTATAGGAAACTTGTGCATAGAGATAGACTTCTTACTGCACCAAACAGCAACGTAGTAAAACCAACTCCATTTCTTTCACTATTTCATTTCTGCCATTTCTCAGCGTTTCATAGAACAACAAGTAGCTCCGTGAAGAACGATACAGCCTCTATCAACATACAAAATTTCAGTTTCATTGTTGTGATAGATTCGTAGATATTGAGAACCGTCTAAATATTTCAGATGGTCGCCAGGTTGGATTTTTATTTACGCATTATTACATGAAGAGTATTGTGTACGTGTGGTATTCAAACTTCAATCGCATGATTAGGACACAAGAAGTAAAAACGAGATTTTAAAATTTCGCACAGTTGCCATCTTGTTGTTATGATAACAATTGAAATAAATTAGATGCCAGTGGATTAACATTTGCATAAGTATTTAACGTGCAAATTTCACTGCATTCGGGTGGTTAAATCTCGAGAAACGTCCATTTAAATATTTATACTTCGCGTCGCCGCCATGTTGGATGTGTGCTCACCAGGTTACTGAAAGACCTATAGGTGAACTTATGTTTGCTGTAAAAGATTCGTAGATGTTGAGAACCGTCAAAATATTTCGGTTGGTCGCCATTTTGGATTGTTATACGTATAGGCCATTGAGTTATGTACCATTAAAGGAAAATTATTGCGTAGCTTCATTATTCAAACTTTCACTTCGATCGCATGATTACGACACAAGAAATAAAAACTTAATTTCTAAATTTCGCACAGCCGCCATCTTGAGGTTATGTAAACAATTGAACTAAATTAGATGCCATTGCATTACAATATGTATAGTCATTTACTGTACCACATTGCACTGCGAACAGATGGTTAAATCAACAGAAAAGTCTATTGAAATGTTTCATCTTCGCTTGGCCGCCATGTTCGTTTTGTACTTTACAGGTTTTTGAATGTTACGTAGATAAACTTGTAGCAGAGCCCTTTATCACTGTACAAAATTTCAGGGTGATATCTGTAATAGTTTCGGAGATATAGAATTCCAGTGAAATATTTCGCACAGCCGCCAATTTGAGGTTATGTAAACAATTGAACGAAATTAGACACCAGTGCATTACAATGAGTATACACATTTGCTGTACCAAGTTTCATTACGGTTGGATGGTTAAATCGCGAGAAAAGTCTATTTAAAAGTCTCAAATTCGCTTGGCCGCCATGTTGGTTTTGTAGTTACCAAGTTTTTGAACGTCTCATAGGTACACTTCTAGTAGTTCCCTTTATTACGGTACAAAATTTCAGGGTGATATCGGTAATAGCTTCGGAGATACTGAATGCTGGTGAAATATTTCGCACAGCCTTCATGTTGGATTGGTGCGACAGAATAAAATAAGAAGGGTACGGTCGGGGTCGGCCAGAATGGTGCTATGATTTTACCGAGTGTCATTGAATTCGCACTAGCCGTTTAGGTTTTATTAGGGGGGGGTGGGGGGTGGACACACACACACGCACATACATACAGACACACGGACAAAAGGTGATCTCATAAGCCTATATTTTTCATGAAATGAAAATAGGCTAAAATATAATTGGGAAAGAATAAAGGATGAATAATCTGACGGCTTGACGCTGTAGTTTTTTTGTTTTTGTTTTTTTTAGCGGATGGCTTTTAGTGCCGGGAGTGTCCATGGACATGTTCGGCTCGCCAGTTTTGTAGCTGCTTAGAGACGGACACCCAATGGGTGAGCTACAAGTACCGTTGGGGAGGAAAGTGGGAATGTACGGACGAGGAGTTGGAAGGTAGCGGCCGTGGCCTATAGTTAGGGGCCAACCCCGGCACTTGCCTGGAAGGAAGATGGGAAACCACAGAAGACCATCTTCAAGGTTGCCGGCGGGTGGATTCGGACCTCCTCGCCTCCCGGATGTGAGCGACTGACAGCAGTCAAGCCGTAACGACCACGGCTAACTCACCCGGTTGTAGATTAATAATCCACCAATACCGGATTGAAAAAGAGCTACGATACTTGATTACATATTTCGTAATTCCTTTTTATTTCCTATCACAACCGAAACATAACAAAATAAAACAAGATGTTCAGAAAAGAACATATAGCCTACTTTCTCCTAAATGCATGGGTATTGTTATAACTCTTTTTCCTTTTCAAGGAGTAAAATTGAATGTTGGTTGTAGTAGCTTATTGAAATACAACGTGCTATAGGGATATTAAACATGGATATGAGGTGCCCTTTGCTAGTGCTACCTCTGTAAAAAAAAAAAAAAAACATTCGATTCGGTTTCACCGTGTTTGAGTTAATATGGGGAATTGATTTGCACACATACATGGCCGCTATCTGCAAACTATTAGGTAGGTCAGTCAAAAGATGATTCCCACAGGTATATTGTTGCAAAATTCACTAGAGATCAAATGATTAGGTTGGTCGTAATTTGATTTAAGCTTTTAATATTTGGGTGGCCGCCATTCCGTTTCCGTCAAGAAGGCGGCGATATAAAATATGACGCTGAGGTGCCCCTTGCTAGTGCTACCTCTGTACCAAATTTCTTTTAATTCGGTTTTACAGTGTTCGAATTGATAGGGGGGACAGACATTCAGAGTAAACACACTCACACACACACACACACAGACACACAATTTTTGGCCCTGTGTAGATCTCATAAGTCTACTTTCATTTTTGCAAAAATCTAAAGTAGGCTAATAAAATAGCTCGCTGTCAGTGATGATAACCAAGTATGCCCTACTTAACTGACAATATTGTAGATACACTAAAAAAACATAGGAATCTAATTAATATTATTATTGATTTAAGCCCACTACGGAGCGCTTATGACTAGTTCTTCTTCGATGCTCTTTTCCGTTCCCAATATCTCCTGAGCCCTGCTGAAAATTTCTCCTTTCCCTCGTTCGAAAGGGGCTTTCGACATTTAGGGACTTCAGGTTGTGGGGTCCAAGACCCTACCATAGCACAAAATTTACAACGATCTTCTAGATCAAGGTCAGCAATTCCAGCCGAATCCAAGTCCTTTAGTACTTCATTAAGCCATAGGCTTCCAGTCTTGTAGCTTTTAACCAAGGAGAAGATCTTCTTGGTAAGCCTGTTGCTGTTCATTCGTTGTAGGTGTCCGTAAAACTTTAGCCTCCTACGTCGCATACTGGAATTGGCTGATTCTGACGAATTTAATAATATTATATTTGTAACTTAGGAGCATGATTGTAGTATAATGGTGGAGGGGGTGGTTAGTCGGTAGTATGTCCGACACTGTGTGCGTAATGCATTTCTATATACAGGGTGTATGTTAATTTTACCGACAAAAAATCGGGGACGCTCTGCGTGTTATGTAAAAGACGATGCTGCAATCGGATTGGCGGAGAAAATTTTCTCCCTTCGAGGAAATGAGGTTACTTTGTTACTTCTGGGCGCGCGATTTAAATCCACGAACATGCCGTATTTGCTGAGCCAGGCAGTAAGCCGCTGGCCACTGCTGTGCTTCAGGCAAGGGAAGGGAGTGTGATAGAAGGAGACAGAGATATGATGGCGGGCATGCGCAAGTTTCCTCGTTCGCCTCGGCTTGCCGCATGCCCGCCAGCATATCTCTGTCTCTTTCTATCACACTCCCTTCCCTTGCTTGAAGCACAGCAGTGGCCAGCGGCTTGCTCTCTAGCTCAGCAAATGCGGCGAGACCGTAATCTGAATCGCGCGCCCGGAAGTAACAAAGTAACCTCATTTTCTCGAAGGGAAAAATTTTCTCCGACAATCCGATTGCGGCATTGTCTTTTACATAACACGCAGAGCGTCCCTGATTTTTTGTCGGTATAATTAAGATACACCCTGTATATTATATACAGGGTGTTCGCAGCAAGCCCTACTTTGTGCTGTAACTCGTTTGTTTTTGAAGATATTTTAATGTTGACACTTGCTTTGGAAAGTACTTTTCTAGCTCTAAAACTTTTGTTTCGTTTTTTTTTTGTGTGTGAAGTTCACGCATAACGCGCAAATCAACTTTTTGTGGCACGGTTTTGACACTTTTGTTTGCCCAAATCGTTTTTCTGACATCACCTATCGAAAGAGCGACATCGAATTAGTCGAATTAGCCACCAAAATATCAGTTTTGCCCAAATCGAAGCCGCAAAATATGTGTTTGTGTTTAGATTTTCGTCCGCTTATAGCATGCGACCTGTCTCTGCCCGGCCCGGTCGAGCCTGTCTAAACACAAACTCGCATTTTGCGGCTCCGATTTGGACAAAACTGATATTTTGGTGGCTAATTCGACTAATTCGATGTCGCTCTTTCGATAGGTGATGTCAGAAAAACGATTTGGGCAAACAAAAGTGTCAAAACCGTGCCACCAAAAGTTGATTTGCGCGTTATGCGTGAACTTCACACAAAAACCAACGACACAAAAGTTTTAGAGCTAGAAAAGTACTTTCCAAAGCAAGTGTCAACATTAAAATATCTTCAAAAACAAACGAGTTACAGCACAAAGTAGGGCTTGCTGCAAACACCCTGTATATATACTGTATATACAGTTCTTCTTCTTCTCCTTATTATTATTATTATTATTACCGAGAGCGGTAGCTACGCTCGCTAAAGCACAGCGCTAGGCCATGGGGCCAAGCTCTCTGTGGACTTGGTAGACGTGGGTTTGAGCCCCACTGTCGGCCGTCCTTGAAATGTTTTTCCGTGTTTTCCCTTATATTCAACTCCAGGCAAATGCTGGGACGGTACCTTCTGACAGGCCACGACCGCTTCCTTCCACATCCTTGCCCAGTTTAATTAATTTCATCTCTCATTAACTCCTGTCAGGAGGTTGACGTCAGGAAGGGCATCCGGCCGTATAAACAATCCACCATATAGACTTTTAACGCATCTCATCCCCGACCCCGCTCACTCAGGGGCTCACATCTAGTGGGACGTGGATTGGCAACCAAGGGATCCCAGCTGAGTCCTGCATTGCTTCCACTTACTTGTGCCGGGCTTCTCTTTGTCTTCTTTCGTGTCGACGTCCCTTGGTCAACTCTTGTTCTCTTCCGACCCCGACGGTATTAGGGTATCCGAGGCCTAGGGAGTCTTTCACTTTCCCGCCTTAATTGGCCCTTCTCTCATTTTTGCTGATCCCTCCTTCTAGGGATCAGCCTTCTTTTTCTTTTCATTATATTTCCTTTCTCTTTAAGATTCCCGCCCTGCTTTTGGGAATTGGCTCCCCGTGTATCTAAATTACATTTTGTAGATATTTTCAATCTAAGTTGCATTTTGTAAGTTTTTGAACCTAAACTACATTTAAATAATTCATTGGGCTAATGCAATGTGTATTTACTGTACATTAGAACCATACGTTTCGGACAAACCTTGCCTCCTTTTTCAATGGAAATCAAACAATGTGGCCAAAGAAAGTATATCAATGAGATTACAAAACTTACAAAAAATATAGATAAATTCCTCGGTTCGTCACCAGAGAGCAGCTGCCAGAAATTCGTAAAAATCTTAATAATTTTAACGGAGACACTTGATATCAGCTAAGTGACACTTGGCTACCAGTTATTAAGGATCTACGGAGATAGTTCCTCTCAGTCTCTCTGTTCTTCACATATTTCAAATTGTACTTTTTTCCTCTATGGCTACAGAGCCTGGATTTGTTCTCCTTTGTTCGTCACTGGAGGAGTTTCCATCTGTTTTTTCGCCGTTGCCTGTATGACGTTAGATATCGTTCAGATACACGTCCCTTTTGTTTATGTTTCCATATATCCATCTAACCCTCCCGCCTCCCTCCCCCCCCCCCCCTCTTCTTTTGAACATCCTCATTCTTCGAGGAGTCTCTATATTTTCACCCCGCCCGCTTTACCTTCTCCTCACTTACTACTCTGTCCGCCGTTCTACCATGGTCCATACAGTAATTTCTGGCAGCTGCTCTCTGGTGAGGAACAGAGGAATTTATCTATATTGTTTGTAATTTTTGTAATCTCATTGATATACTTTCTTTGGCCACATTGTTATTTTCCATTGAAAAAGGAGGCAAGGTTTCTCCGAAACGTATGGTTCTAATCTAAATACACACGGCATTAGCCCAATAAACATGAATTATTTATGTAATAATCCGGGCCGTGAAAGCCTTAATCTACACATTAAACTACATTTTGTGATTCGTTTCAATCTGAGTTCCATCTTCTAGCCCAAGTATTTTCAGTCTAACTTAAATTTCGTTCTGGTTTCCATTTCATTGTGATTTTCGCCATCACCCAGACCATTAGGGTCCGATAACCTAGATTTTGGGACCCTTATAACAACAATTATCATCAGAACAGCACGCAATGTGGCGATATACAGAACCACTCTCTCTTCTACCAACAAAAACTCACCAGAAAGGTACAATAAATGTGTTCATAGGAGCGCGTGTGTGTTTTGTTTTGCCGAGTACTGTCCGTGCAGAATGTAGTGGACCCCTGAAGGCGGGACACGGCCAGGTGGACGCAGAAATGGCCATGGGAAGTGAGTTATTTGTTTCTCGTCTGATTTACGACAAAGCTGAAGCTTGGGAAACTCGTCTTCTCTTATGTAAAACAGCTCAAGACTTAATGCCGCACAACAAGAGGAATCCACATCCATGGGCTCGCTTTTGGCGGGTTCGTAATGTCCCCGTCACTTTAAGTCTTCAGTTTGAAGCAGCTCACCATATCTCTCTGTCATGAGCTAATCGTTTCATCTCAACATAGCTCCTACAACCTACATCCATTTAACATATTCTAACCTTGGTTTACCCCTACAGTTCTTGTCCTCGACCCTTCCTTCCATAACTAAGTTTGCTATTCCTTTCTGTCTTAGTATGTGTCCTACCAACCTATCTCTTCTCTTCATTAGCAGTCGCCAGAATCGTCTCTCCTCTCCCACTCGTCTTAATACCTCTTCGTTTGTGACCCTATCTACCCATCTGATCTTCATCATTCTCCTGTAACACCACATTTCAAACGCTTCAATTCTCCTCTTTTCTGCTGCACCAATAGTCCAAGTTTCACTTCCATAGAGCGTCACGTTCCAGACAAAGGCTTTCAAAAATGACTTCCTAATACCGAAATCTATATTCGATGTCAACAGATTCCTTTTCTGTAGGAATGCTTTCCTTGCCTGTGTTAATCTACATTTTATATCCTCTTTGCTTCGTCCATCACTGGTTAATTTCCTTCCTAAGTAACAGACGTCTCCTACTTCCTTTAGCTTTCCATTTGCCAATTTGACATCCATAAGGTTTTCTGATTTATTTCGGCTGCATCCCAATATTTTTGTTAAATATGTAGCTAATTATACTAAAGCAACTCCGCCAAAGCCGGTCCCAAGCCCGGTTGAGAAAGGAGGAGTATGAATGGCTGATAATTGAGTCTCGGTGGGGACACCAATGCTGAGTAGGTGTCTCTGATAAATACTGAGAAATGCCCTAGTTGGTAGGCTCCGAGTCACAATACAACCAGGAATTCCTAGCCCGTAAGGAAGGGGTGAGGGCGGGATATGCTCAGATAAGGGGGAACAACCCTGACAGATAAGTCCAGTAGGCACAGACAGGGGGATGACAGATCATAGGGAGCGCGTGGGTCGCGGTAAAGCTCTGCTCTGGATGTTATGCCAACCAATGAAGAATTAATTTTAGCACTAAGGTTCCGTAGTTGGCACTCATGAACGTTCACATCAAACCGACTGGCGGAAGCGGGAATAGTCTGTTTTGATTGATTTTCCTCGTGGTGTTGTTGGTTGTTTTGATTTGTTCGGTATTTTGATTGTTTATTTGAATTGAATTGAGAGTCAATCATGCCCCTGCAAGGGAGGAAAAATTGCCAAGCACCGGGATGTAAGAATTATAATGATAGTAAGAACAATACGGCAATTTTCATCTTCCTGGTGTTGACCATGTGTAAAACTAGTGGGCAATATGGACTACTCTCGAATAAAAATATATAAAGAATAAATGTGTGCATTTCATCTCTTGTTTGTTTTCTTACCCATTCTCCTTTGCATTGCAATAACATTTGTGGTTTAGGGCTACGGGGAGGGGTGGGTGGCAGCCGGCATGCTAGGCAAAAAGTGAGGTTATGGCAATATAGTGTGTGCATTTGGACAGTTTTCTTTATATTCATCGAATATCCCAACAATTCTGTAGAGTAGGAGAGCAATGTTTAATTAGCCTAAAGGTGAATTAAGCTCTAGAACGGCATAACTGTGTATTTCGTGACAAATCTATTGCCAACATTGACATATATCAAAATGTATTATTTTCCTATCTGGACGTATATTTCAGCGCCTAGCGAAAAGCGCAGTTTTGTTTGTGTTATTTTCATCAATAATCAATAACTCATCGCAGAATATACTGTTCATTTACGTGTAATAAAGGCTACATTCATATGGCTTTTTACTTTTTTTTATGTTGCCAGACTTGCCGGAGCAGTACATACCTCTAGCCTCAGGCGGTGCTCTCTCTCGGAAATTCTATAACCAAAAGTGACGAATCTCTTATAGTTACATGATCCTTGGGCACAGATGCTGTGAGGAGGCAGCCCCTCCACTCTGCTAGCTCGCGTAGGGGTGATTATCCACGTCGGGTGAAGCTTTTCAAATTCACAGAACAAACGGAAGAGCCGGACGGATAAGCATGATACAACCCAGCTAGAAAAGGACAATGAGATGGGTTATATGGAAAGAATGGAAGGACTCTGCAGCAAACCAGGACACTCGCAGGAAATAGGAATGAGTAGAGAAAGTGGTTGGCAGACCCGACGCCGAGAGGCAAAAGGGATAGAAGAAGAAGAAGAAGAAGAAGAAGAAGAAGAAGAAGAAGAAGAAGAAGAATTACACTAAAGCGATGTTCCATGAAGAGTTAGTCGATGAATACCGGTGGAGATAAACAGCAATACATATTAAATGTGTAAAATTGTGTAGTAGTGAGCGTGCTTAGCTGCCTCCCCGGGGGTCCGAGGTTCGATCCCCGGCTCTGCCACGAAATTTTTAAAGTGGTCTGAGGACTGGAACGGGGTCTACTCAGCCTCGGGTGGTCCAAATGAGTAGAGGGGGTTAGATTTCCACCTCAGCCATACTCGAAGTAGTTTTCCGTGGTTTTCCCACTTCGTCTCCAGGCAAATGCCGAGATGGTAGCTAATGTAAGACCACGGCTGTCTCCTTCCCTCTTCCTTGCCTACTCCTCCCATTCTTCCCATCCCTCATGGGGCCCGCTCGTCCCGTCCCCCCCCCCCCAGTTGTATCCACCGCCCCGAAGTTTCAAGCTCCAGGACACTGCCTTGGCGGCGGTAAAGGTGAGATCCCTCGCTGAGTCCGAGGGAAAAAGCCAACCCTGGAGGGTAAAAAGACTAAGAAAGATAAAAGAAAAAAATAGAATCTTTTTTTTAGCGTATGGCTTTTATTGCCGGGAGTGTCCGAGGACATGTTCGACTCGCCAGTTTCGTAGCTGCTTCGAGACGGACACCCAATGGGTGAGCTACAAGTACCGTTGGGGAGGAAAGTGGGAATGTAAGGACGAGGAGTTGGAAGGTAGCGGCTGTGGCCTATAGTTAGGGACCAACCCCGGCATTTGCCTGGAAGGAAGATGGGAAACCACAGAAAACCATCTTCAAGGTTGCCGGCGGGGGGATTCGAACCTCCTCGCCTCCCGGATGTGAGCGACTGCCAGCAGTCATGCCGTAACGACCACGGCTAACTCACCCGGTCGTTTCTTTAGTGTTGACTTAAGAAAAGAACCTCTCGGTCATTTATAAAAATGAAAATGAAAATCCAAAGCCTGCTTCCAGTCTCCGACCGTGTCAGGGATGGAATGAATGAAGCCCCCATCTAGTGGCGAGGATGTGAACTGTGCCGACTGCCCGAAGCATGTAGCACTCCCCTGGGGCAATGATTAAATGAATGACAGATGAAATGAAATGATAGTGGAGAGTGTTGCTGGAATGTAATTTAAGACAGGAAAAACCGGAGTACCCGGAGAAAAACCTGTCTGCTTCCACTTTGTCCAGCACAAATCTCACATGGAGTGACCGGGATTTGAACCAACGACTCAGCTGTGAGAGACCGGTGTGCTGCCGCCTAAGCCACGGAGGCTATTCATTTATAATAATAATAATAATAATAATAATAATAATGAAAATGAAAATCCACAGCCTGCTTCCAGTCACCGACCGGGTCAGGAATGGAATGAATGAAGCCCCCATCTAGCGGCGAGGATATGAATTGTGCTGGCTGCCGAGGCCTGACGCACTCCTCTGGGGCAATGATTAAATGAAAGACAGATGAAATGAAATGATAGTGAAGAGTGTTGCTGGAATGAAATGTTGACAGGGAATACCGGAGTACCCGGAGAAAAACCTGTCTGCCTCCGTTTTGTCCAGCACAGATCTCACATGGAGTGACCGGGATTTGAGAGGCCGGCGTGCTACCGCCTAAGCCACGGAGGCTCAATAATAATAATAATAATAATAATTAATTTAATTAATTAATTTAATTTATGTATTAAATACTATTTATGTTACATTATTGTGATATGTCTGACGAATCTGATGACAGTACAGATTATCTGTGAGACATATTAATTATTATTTACAACATATATATAGATTATATTTCAATACAAGAGTGCATGCAATTTTTTGTAATGTTAATGATAAAATATTAATGTAAATAATTAAAGACACAAAAAATTATACTATGGTAGTTATATTAATAAATTTATGTTATGAGTTAATGTTTGGTTAAGTAATATTTTTTAATGCGACTTATAGCTAGTTGTTTGCTGTTAATGTTTGTCAGTCCAGGTGGTAGTTCATTAAGTAGTGATGGTATAATATAATTTAGTCTCTTGAAACCATAGCTATTTATACATAAAGGTTTAACATGTTTAGTACTTGTTATGGCTCTTGTTTGTATGTTGGGAGAGACCTTATGCCTGAATCTTGGATCATGGTAGTAGAGATTCAGTACAGTAATTTGAAACAACTCTTTAATATTAAAATAAGGGATATCAGTGAAATATTTAAAGAACCTGTTTTGGCTATCTAGAAGATTATTAATTAAAGTTGTGTTTTGATTTCCTCAAGCTGCTATAGCATATCTTAATTTGCTTTCAATCAGAGCACTGTAAATTGTTTTGTAAGTTTTCGGAGATTGTAGAAGGTGTAGAGGTTTGCTCTTAGTTTTTTTTATTATGTTTACTGTGTGTGTGTTCATTTTAAAGTGTTCGTCAAGGGTAATTCCTAGGTATTTTTGCGTCGAAGTACTATTTATGAAGGTGTTACATTTGCAACCTGCCAGGATGTTTTGGTGTATGCATGATATGCTGTGGTGCGTTAGTTTGTATTTTTCTTGTGTGAAGTGATCAACTCTGATGTGCATTATTTTACATTTGGTTGTATTTATATACAAATTATTGTCATGACACCATCTTGTGATGTTATTGAAGTCTTCTTGAAGTCTATCAAAAGCTGTTTTAGAGTCTTTATGTTTGGTATATATAGTGGTGTCATCAGCATAAATAAATATTTTACTGTGTTTAATGGCTTCACTCATGTCGTTTACGAACAGGTTATATAGTGTAGGTGAAATAATGCTGCCTTGAGGGATACCTTGTGTTCCTTCTACTGCGTCACTGATAGTGTTATTGACCATAACTGCCATTTCCCTGTTTTTCAGATAGCTTTCAATAATAATAATAATAATAATAATAATAATAATAATAATAATAATAATAATAATAATAATAATCTATTACCGGTATATAATACGCTAAGTTCATCCGACAAAAAACTCAAGCTCCTAAACCAGAGGGAATTAGAAGATGTGGTTTGTACCAAAATCTTCCAATCGTCTCAATAGTACTGGAAAAATCTTGCATTTCATGAAAAGTCAACGGAATTATACTCATTTGTTTATTAAGGACGTTTAAACAAATAAACAAAACGATAGCCCCTGCCAGAGCAGTGTCGCTTCCATCCCGCACAACAGTAAAGCCGGGTGGGTAGTCTATACGCAAAGGGCACTCACAAGTAACTGAGTGTAACGAATCTGATTTCATAAATATGGACAATAACAAGCGATAACCCCAACAAGAGCTGTGTCGCGGTGTTTCTATACCTTGACATCTGCTTAAGATTAATATGACCTGTCGATGCTCGCTTGATGAATGAAACATGTTATTGAATTTAAAAAACTCCTTTGTTTTGTAAAGTGTATCCAAGTTAGTAAGTGTTATAAATAACTAGCTGTACCCGGCATGCAATGCGTTGCAATGCCAAAAGAAAGTGTTGGCGTTGTAGTTTTGTTTCTTGAAGTGCTTTTGGATACACATATTTTTTAAATTTCCTTTAACTGCATCTAAACTATCGTAAAATGGATTTACTAATTTAGAAACATTCGCGGGAGCGTGCACAACAACTCACCAAAATTCCATCGCAATCGCATACGCATACGGGATTTTGTCGAAACGATTCGCTCGTCGTCACTCATTTGTTGTATCTACTCGTGCGCTACCTATTGTAAAATGGATTTACTCCATCGAAAACCTTCCCAGGCGTGTACACAACAACTCATCAAAGTTTCGTCCTAATGGGATGAATAGCATATGAACGCATACGGGATTTTGTTGAAACGCTTTGCGCGTCGTCGCTCATTTTTTGAATATACTCGTACGCTGCCTATTATAATTTTGATTTACTAAGCCAGAAACCTTCCTTGGAGAGTGCTCAACATCTCATCCAAGTTTCATCGCAATCAGATGAATGGCATATGAACGCATACGGGATTTTGTTGAAAGGCTTTGCGTGTCGTCACTCATTTGTAGAATCAACTCGTGCGCTACCTATTGTAATTTGGATTTGCTAAGCCAGAAACCGTCTTTGGAGAGTGGTGAACATCTCACCCAAGTTTTATCACAATCGGATGAATGGTATATGAACGCATAGGAGACATACAAAAACACACACAGACAAACTATTACGTGACATTAATTTATATATATAGAGAGAGATTCCCCACATTGGATACATTACTTAGTTGACCGACTGAGGATCAATTGTTTCAATGCAGAGAATGGTTGTGAGGAGAATCTCCTGGCCGGAGTAAGGTGCGTATTGACACACACCACAGTCCATGCCAAGTGACTTGTTATATGATTCAGAACTGTGTCGTGACATAGCCACGTCAATAAGGTTTCCTTCTCTTCTCTTCTCATCTCGCAATATTGTGGTAGCTTGTGGCGTAGTTGGTAGCATGCTGAGCTTCTATGCCCAAGATAGCGGGTTCAAACCCGGCAGAAGCCGTCGGATTTTTTAAGAGCGTTAAAATCCCTCAGTATGCCTTCCTTCGGAGGGGAAGTAAAGCCGGCGGTCCCATGTCATAGATTTATGGCATGTTAAAGAACTTTCCACTAATTACACCTGTGTGAAACTAAATTGTATAGGTTAAGAATGTAAACAACGCTCTTAGGTTGCTACGTTCGTTGCCAAGAGCCGACTGCGGTGGCGTCTAGTGGCTAAGTTCTGAACTAGGCCTAGTAGTCGTTGACGGTGGTGTTTGGCGGCAAAAGTAGGAACTATTTGAAAAATTCAAAGTTGCATTCCTTACTTGAATTAAAAAACAGATACACACACTAATACAGTCATCACAATTAACACCGGTTATCAGACAGATTCTACACACACCCAAAGTACACGGGGCTAAATGACCGCGTTGTCGCAGCCCCTAAACTAAGGAACCAACCAACCATTGTGGTAGCTTATGTCTACCCCACCTGCAGTCGACACAGAAATGCACACGAGGCTGACGACCGTGATGTCCCAAGCTCCTACAATGGAATGACAGTGGTACTCACCAGAGGCAGCGGGTGACTGAAGACAGAGCAGGGAACAGCCACTCCACTCAATGACGTATGCGGTACAGCACTCGACAATATTACGTGAAGAACAAACAAAGTTGCCAACTTTCCAAATGTTAAGTCAAGACGTCACATTACGTGCTCACTTTCATATCAGCTGATGTGATCTATGCAAGGGTAACAACATTCCTTACTTGGTGCAGGGAGTGGAGGACCTTTCTCAAGGTCCCGGGTTCTGCTTCAGCTTCCTTGTATATGGTAATAATAATAATAATAATAATAATAATAATAATAATGTTTGATCGCGAATAGAGTACTCGAACCTTTCCTATGGTGATTGACTTGTTCGTTTTTGAATGATAATGTTTTGTTTTTCCGTAATTTTTGTTTATTTTTATAATTTTTTTTTATTAATTTTTGGTCTTTTTAAATTTAGGCGTCCACCTCAAAATTTTAAATTCAATTCCAAATTTGTATTCTTTAATCTGTGTTAAGAGGGGCAGATGACCTCGTAGTTCCGCCCCGCAAAACAACAACAATTTCCTATGGTGGTCGCACAAAAACATCACGTTTATTAAAAGTAATTTGCGGAGGACCACTTAAATGTTATTAAGAAAAAGAATGAAATGTTATACAGTGAAACGTGGCTAATTCGAACTTCTATAATTCGAATTTTTCTCCTGGTCCCTGTCATTTTATATAGAATCAATGCTAAAAAAAAATCATGGTTAATTCGAATTATATTTTGGATAATTCGAAGTTTTTACCTGTAAAAAGCCGATCGGAAGCTAAACAGTTGGCTCAGGAATTCCCAAAAAAATACAAACCACATCACAGAACTTACGCGTTTTTCTTTTTGAAAATAGAAATGACGCAAGTGATTCTGTTTTCCGTTCCTTAAATCTTTTGTGATGGCCGAGAGACTTAATTGTAGGAAACAGGTAAAAACCTCAAACTTTTTTTAAAAACTGTAGAATTCTCTAAGACTTAACTAGATTTCTGGATTACTTCAGTCGTTAAATAGGTGAATAGTACATTTTGGTTTTATTTTATCATTGGAAACATTTGAGGTTAATCACGATACAGTCAGTATACATACCGTTGTCTGTGAATCTGCTTTGTTGAACGTAAATCATTATATAAACGTAATACAATATATTTTCAATACCCTTTTCAAAGAACTTTTTTAATTCGAATTTTTGGATAATTCGAATTCTTTTACTGGTCCCTTGAGGTTCGAATTATCCAAGTTCCACTTTATATTCGAAATCAAATAAAGCACACCGGTCATTGGTTTATTGCACCACTTGGTTGCCACTGCTACATACATACTGATAAGAACCATCACACGTACTTGATTGACATATCTGTTCCGAATGACCATAATATCCACCATACAGAGAGAAGATTGAAAAATATACTCCTCTAGCTATGGAGGTGGCTAGAATCTGGAGACAAACAAAATGTGACGATTCTTCCTTTCCTCCTTTCTCCCACTGGCCTGACACCTAAATCCTTTTCAGTAAATCTAGCCACACTAAATCTTCCCATATACACCCACACTATTGCACAAAAGGCTGCAATTCTGAAAACCTGCAGCATCGTTAGAGGATTTTTGAATACACACTCGGATTTTCTTGGACCCACTTGGGAAAAGGAGACGTGGAAGACGACATTGCTGGAAAAGAAAATTAACTGTCAAACGTCTATGTTATATAGTTTGAAAATGTCTGCTATAGGCTTTTCAAAGTGTTACTTTACTAATTTTCTTGTACGTAATATACCGATATGAGTCATGTTACCAACTGTAAGTTGAGTAAATAAAGAAAATAATAGTAATAATGTCCAATATCACTGCTACTTTGTGGAAAAGAAACCCAAAGGGATCTGGTTTACAGAGGTGGAAAAAGACCTACAAGAACTGGGGATGTCAAATGAGGACATCTTGGAAGGTGACTCTTTGAAGAAGAAACTTGAGGAAATACAGAGTTTTCAGCTGAAACCCATATTGAAAACCGGCAAGAAGTGGACCGAAGAACGGAAAGAAGCTCACCGAAGAAGAATGCGCGAACACTGGGGCAATGTGAAAGAACGAGGGATAAGGCAGTTGAATTAACGTCGTCCACAGAAGACCGAAACGAGTATAAAATAAAAAGAATGTCCAAATATTTGGAGTTGGTGGAACCTATGATGAAGAAATGGCATGTCAAGATTAATAATGTAATTGTTACACGTCCCTTTTAACATCTGCGGCTTTTAGAGACACCGGGGGTACCGGAATTTTGCCCCGAATGGGATCTTTAACGTGCCAGTAAATCTACTGAAACGGCCCCCTGGTATTTGCGCATCGTCAAATGCCAATTTTCTGCGCCAGGATTGGATCCTGCAACCTTGGGCACAGCTGAGCCACGCAGCCAGCTAACACGTCAAGACTCATCTCGAGCATTGGTGCGGTTCCTTCTGCAAGGGCTGAAGATCTTCATCAGAACTCTAATATTGGATACAACTAGGATGGTTCGGAAATTCATTGGCAGTGATCTAAATTAAGGCGATGGTTATATAAGCTTTGATCCAATATAATCTGCATAATTGCTTTATGCTTTACCAGACATTGATCTAAGAATAACGGTAATAATAATAATAATAATAATAATAATAATAATAATAATTTAATTAATTTTACTTTATTTATTAAATACTATTTTATGTTACATTATTGTGATATGTCTCACGAATATGATGGCGGTAGAGATTATCTGTGAGACATATTAATTATTATTTACAACGTATATACATATTATATTTCAATACAAGAGTGCATGCAATTTTTTTTAAACGATAATGATAATGGTGATAATGATTAAAATATTAATGTAAATAATTAAAGACACAAAATGTTACACTATAGTAGTTACATTAATAAATTTAAATTTTGAGTTAATGTTTATTAAAGTAATATTTTTAATGCGACTTATAGCTAGTTGTTTGCTGTTAATGTTCGTCAATCCAGGTGGTAGTTCATTAAGTATTGATGGTATAATATAATTTAGTCTCTTGAAACCATAGCTATTTACACATAAAGGTTTTACATATTTATACTTAGTACTTGTTATAGCTCTTGTTTGTATGTTGTGAGAGAACTTATGGTAGTAGAGATTCAGTACAGTAATTTGAAACAACTCTTTAATATTAAAATAACGGATATCAGTGAAATATTTAAAGAATCTGTTTTGGCTATCTTGAAGATTATTAATTAACGTTGTGTTTTGATTTCCCCAAGCTGTTATAGCATATCTTAATTTGCTTTCAATCAGAGCACTATAAATGGTTTTGTAAGTTTTCTTATCTACATAAAATCGGAGATTGTAGAAGGTGTAGAGGTTTGCTCTTAGGTTTTTTATTATGTTTAATGTGTGTGTTCATTTTAAAGTGTTCATCAAGGGTAATTCCTAGGTATTTTTTGTGTCGAAGTACTATTTATGAATAATAATAATAAGAAGAACCTTTCTCACTGATATCACAGTGTTCAATTCTCATAATCACCAATAAACCTGCTGTGAGAAGATCACTAAGTATCTGCTCTTGGCTGAGGAAATACGGTAAATGTGGAGACAGGAAAGTGTAGTGGTCATTATCGCCAAATCATTGGCTCGCTATCTAGAAATATTGAGAATACTTCCTGGTCTACAGAAGGCCGTCATCTCGGAGACCTGTTCCATTGTTCGCTCGTTTCTCAAAGTGCCACCTTAAGAGAAGTTGTCATACCGTCTTGCAAACAAGGCGACGATATGTTGATCTGTCCCACTTTTGTGGAGAAATAATTGTCAGAAGGAGAAGAAGAGGAAGAAGAGGAGGAGGAGGAAGATGGAGAAGAGGAGGAGGAGGATGGAGAAGAGGAGGAGGAAGATGGAGAGGAGGAGGAGGAGGAAGATGGAGAAGAGGAGGAGGAGGAGGAAGATGGAGAAGAGGAGGAGGAGGAGGAGGAGGAGGAGGAGGAGGAGGAGGAGGAAGATGGAGAAGAGCAGGAAGAAGAGGGAGAGGAGGAGGAGGAAGATGGAGAAGAGGAGGAGGAAGATGGAGAAGAGGAGGAGGAAGATGGAGAGGAGGAGGAGGAAGATGGAGAAGAGGAGGAAGAGGAAGAAGAGGAGGAGGAGGAAGATGGAGAAGACCAGGAAGAAGAGGGAGAGGAGGAGGAGGAGGAGGAGGAGGAAGAGGAGGAGGAAGATGGAGAGGAGGAGGAGGAGGAAGATGGAGAAGAGGAGGAAGAGGAAGAAGAGGAGGAGGAGGAAGATGGAGAAGAGCAGGAAGAAGAGGGAGAGGAGGAGGAGGAAGATGGAGAGGAGGAGGAGGAGGAGGAGGAAGAGGAAGAAGAGGAGGAGGAGGAAGATGGAGAAGAGGAGGAAGAGGAAGAAGAGGAGGAGGAGGAAGATGGAGAAGAGCAGGAAGAAGAGGAGGAGGAAGATGGAGAAGAGGAGGAGGAGGAAGAAGAGGAGGAGGAGGAAGAGGAGGGAGAGGAAGAAGGAGAGTAAGAAGAGGAAGAAGAAGAGGAGGAGGAGGAAGAGGAGGAAGAGGAGGAAGAAGAGGAAGAAGAAGAAAAAGAAATTACAACTCTGAGATTTGCTGATGACATCGTCATCTTAGCCCACACAGCAGAGGATTTGGTATGGATTCCGTCTTGTGGAAAGAATCCATGTTGAAATAATAACAATAATAATAATAATAATAATAATAATAATGTCGAATATCACTGCTACTTTGTGGAAAAGAAAACCAAAGGGATCTGGTTTACAGAAGTGGAAAAAGACCTACAAGAACTGGGGATGTCAAATGAGGACATCTTGGAACGTGACTCATAGAAGAAGAAACTCGGGGAAATACAGAGTTTTCAACCAAAACCATATTGAAAACCGGCTGGTATATCTAGTTTTTTTTTTTTAGTCGTTTACCCTCCAGGTTGGTGGAACCCACGGACTCAGCGAGGGAACTCACCACTACCGCCTCTACGGGCAGTGTCCTAGAGCTGGGAACATTGAATCGGAAGGGATACAACTGGTGAGGTGGGATTGGCACCTGGCCCAGGCGGCCTCACCTGCAAAGCGAACAGGGGCCTCATGAGGGAAGGTAAGGGATGGTTAGGATGGATAGACAAGGAAGAGGGAAGGAGGCGGCCGTGGCCTTGAAGAAGGTACCATCCTGGCATTTGCCCGAAGACGAAGTGGGAAACCACGGAAAACCACTTCGAGGATGGCTGAGGGGGAATCGAACCCCCTCTACTCATTTGGGCCACCCGAGGCTGAGTAGACCCCGTTCCAGTCCTCGTACCACTTTTCAAATTTCGTAGCAGAGCCGGGAATCGAACCCAGGACCTCCGGGGCGGCAGCTAACCATGCTGACGGCTACGCTACGGAGATATCTAGTATTTACTGATCCATAATAGAATAGGATGAGTCAGGGAAACAAAATGACGAGCTGGTATGTAAAGGGAAAATATTAGAATGCAGACGAAATAAACCAGAAACCCTTATGGACTTTATATTAGAAGATGAAAAGCTAAAGGAAGTAACTTAGGAGACTTCTGTTATTTAGGAAGCAAAATAACCAGTGATGGACGAAGCAAGGAAGATATAAAAAGTAGGTTGGCTCAGTCAAGGAAAGCATTTCTACAGAAAAGGAATCTTTTGACATCAAATATCGATTTAGAACCCTGATAAACAGTCACTAATTTGCCGAGAAACCCACTCGGAAGATTACACGATGGACGGAAGAGATAAGTTCCAACGCGCTCCTTGGTAGGGTGCAACGAATCAAACGATAATAATAATAACTCTAAACCACTTGCGCATCTTTATTGAAATGCGGGCTGGACGCGACACAGTTCTGTCAAGGGCAATCGTCTTGTTTATTTGTCAACCACACTCTTTAAACAAATCAGAGTGCAATTCGCGGCATTGGTGGCGTAGTTGATAGCATGCTGAGCTTCTATGCCCAAGATAGCGGGTTCAAACCCGGCCGAAGTCGTCGGATTTTTTAAGAGCGTTAAAAATCCCTCAGTATGCCTTCCTTCGGAGGGGAAGTAAAGTCGGCGGTCCCATGTCATAGATTTATGGCATGTTAAAGAACTTTCCACTAATTACACCTGTGTGAAACTAAATTGTATAGGTTAAGAATGTAAACAACGCTCTTAGGTTCCTACGTTCGTTGCCAAGAGCCGACTGCGGTGGCGTCTAGTAGCTAAGTTCTGAACTAGGCCTAGTAGTCGTTGACGGTGGTGTTTGGCGGCAAAAGTAGGAACTATTTGAAAAATTCAAAGTTGCAGTCTTTACTTGAATTTAAAAAACAACGGATACACACACTAATACAGTCATCACAATTATAGGTCTGACGTTTGTTTTTTGCCGGTGCTTGTTTGTTGTGTAGAGGTCTCCGACCAGCCAGGAAGCCTTCTTATTGTGAGGATGTGCAGTAATAAATGCATGCACGCACGCACGATCAGAAGGAACAAAGAAGAGAACTAAGAAGGTTGAATGGTTATCACAGTGGATGCGCGGATTTCAGGGCCACCGGCCAAAAATAAACGTCAGACCTGTAACACCGGTTATCAGGCAGATTCTAGACACACCCAAAGTACACGGGGCTACATGACCGAGTTGTCGCAGCCCCTAAACTAAGGAACCAACCAACCAGAGTTCAATTCGTCACTGCTGCGGGTAACTCGGTTTCTTTTCAATGCGGCTCGCTGCGTGGCTCAGGGGTAACGTTCTCGCTTGCTGGGCCCAAGGTTGCAGGTTCGTATCCTGGCGCAGTCAGCTGGCATTTGAGGGTGCGCAAATGTGGGGGAGCCGTGTCCGTAGATTTACTGGCACGTTAAAGATCCCCTTCGGGGCAAAATTCCGGCACCCCGGCGTCTCTAAAACCCAGTGAAGTTAAAAGGGACGTAAAACCAATAACATTATTATTATTATTCTTTTCAATGCTCTTTTCTAACGATCGGTTACTTGTAACCTGGCACGTTAAAGATCCCCTTCGGGGCAAAATTCCGGCACCCCGGCGTCTCTTAAAACAGACGTTGCAGATGTTGGTACAAACCACACCTTTTAACTCCCTCTGGTTTAAGAGCTTGAGTTTCGTGAAACATACAACATAGCGTATTATACAGGGTGTCATTTATGTACTTGAGTACTGTGCCCAATTAGACACGGCAGACTGGCATCGAACTCGGGTCTTATCAAAGAAGACCAGGCCTATGATTCTGCCCAGAATCGAATCATTGACCTCTGAGGGGGAACAGCTACAGTGAACCCGAGGAGCAATGAGTTATATCTGCATATAACCATAATAGCAGGATTTCACGGCTAGAACGGGAATATCATAGCATTTAAGGTGGATCATTGCAAGAAAATACAAGCCCATGTACGTTTTAGAAGCCTGAATGCAAGAAAGCACACCTGCTTGACAGTTGACAAATCGTGGTTAGCGAAGGGGCGTTTTTAGGTGACGCCAAGGAACTAATTTTCGTCTGGACTGCAGGAACAGCCCAAGATTAATGGCTCTGGGATTCACAGTCTCACAAGGCATAGAAGTGGAGTGGGGGCAGTCGCCCACAGAAATTAATTGATTACAGCCAATTGGAGCAATGAATTGAAATGAAACTTACACCCAGATGAATATATTCTAGGAAAGATAATTTAGGAGTGTTCTCACGCCTAAATTAAAGCCTACATCTATAAACGAACCTATGCACAGTCCTCTTCCGCTTCGGAGGAAGGTTTTGTAGATAAGCCGAGGGGAATTACCAGGATAGCGTCATGACGCCATGGAAGAAGGCAATTAATTATAATTAATTGGCCGAAGCGATCGCTTGCACGCGAGTGATTTTGGGACCTCCACACTTAGACAAACGAGAATTATACTTCACTTTGTCTGGAAATGTATTATATCAAGAAGGGAGTCGGTCCTGGATGTCCAGTGGACTATGTTTCACAAGGAAGCCTTATATAGGGGAAGCTTCGTAGGGAAGTTAGTTCGTCTTCAGTTCGTCTTGACTCAACACGTGAACTAACACGCTGCCAAATCACGCAAGAAAGTGCGCGAATTTATAAAGTATCGACGCTCAAATGTACTAGTGGAGAACAATGAAAAGCGCATCATGCAGCTTCACAACAGTAATATGCATCGTGTAAGCTTTAGTCTACAGTAGACGTTTAACCAATAATATACGCGAGTATAGATTCAGTATAGCGTAGAGAGAATTTAGAGTGTTTATAGACAATGAACATACCAGGAGGTGTTGTCATAGTTAAAATGACACATTATTGTAAGGATCACTACAGTTACGGGAGCCTGGAAGGCGTCACAAATAGTCGTGACATAGGATTGAACAGATTTTCAGTAGAGGAGATATAAACTGTAGATGACGGGAGTCGAACACACACACACATGCAAGATAGACTTTCATGGAGACCAGCGGTTGTCAGGAGTTAGCTGCATCGCATCTCTGAGGTCAGGCGATAGTTGGAGTCCAATCAAGGATCCATGTGTGAAATAGTGCGGGAATTGTGTATAAAGTTACATTACAGTGATTTTAAAAGTGTTTATGTGTATATGGTAAAATAATATGTATTGTGTCAAAGTGAGAAAAGCCAGTGATGAAAAATATGATTACCATGTGTAAAGTGTATACAATGTGTCGTGTGATAGATATCATGATGGCTTAAGCCAAGCATCATGGTAGGTTCGTGACTGGCGTGCTGGACTAACCCAGCAAAAATGAAAGTGAGTACAAATTTAATATGTTGATATGATGAAATAGCTCACCATACGACGAAGCATCACTCTAAGACTAAGAATTAACAGTCATTTATGTACGAGATCACACCTCTCGTATTTTGGTAAAATATGGCTTGGAGGGTGATTTGTTTACGGCCATTTAGGCGTAAGACATTGATGAAAGTAACAGTAACGTTAAATAATAATAATAATAATAATCTGGGGTCGGTAACAATAATGAATAAATAAATGGGCTTGTCAGGCCTATAGTACGTGCAAAGTTTGTCATGTCTAACGTAAGAATACTGTGTTACTGTAAACACTAAGAAAGAAACGTAAAATATCGAGATAATGAGAGTTTTTCAGTGTCATTGAATTGTTGAATGAATGTTTATTATGGTATATTATACAGGGTTGTATTGGAGAGCCTTTAAGGTAGTTAATGTAAGCCAGTAAATTTATACTTGTTTTGGGAGCTACGTAGAGCTTTGGCTTATGAGTAATTGCAGAGAGGACGTGAGTGCTTTAATAATTGAGTCATCTATAAGAAGTATTGTTTGAGCCGCGTTCAGCGAGCATGTAACGTAGAATCAAGAGATTTACGTCAATAAGTTGCGGGAATCATCCAAAAATAGCTTGCGCGTTAGGCGAATCTAGTCGGCTAATCTTCAAAATCTACGAGATAGTATCGCCTTGGAGCATACTTGTATTATTCGCAACGAAGTTGGGACAGAGGCTGTCTGTATCCACTGTTGCAGAATTGTTGCCACCGGGGATAACTATTAGAGACCCTGTGTGAGCCCATATATTAATTGATCTGCCCTTAGAGGTAAGACTAATGGTTCGTCGTATAGGAAACGTCGATTTCCTCTTGTTATAGGCAGCTGCGCCAGTGAGAGAACTTTGATACTCACTTGAGATGCGCGCCAGAGCCACTAATGTCGCCCACAGAACGGCAAAGCTATTCCGTGATCCATCCCCTGCCAGGAATATTAATTAGGAGCCGAGATGAGCCCATTATACTCTAAATGTAGGTGTTAATTAATTAGATTTACTCAATTACTAGGGACACAACCCACTCAGGGTACTTCCAGTGTAACTGCACCAGTAAATGAACTTGACCTTGCGAGAAGCCAGATGGGGTGGCAGGGAGGCCTCTAGACCGGCGGCCATCTTTCTGAGGCAGCCGAGACTAATTTATTGTCCGCTTGGAAAGGAAGTCTGTAGACCTGATCCTTTTATTTTAAAAGCGTAGTGGGACACTGAAGAATCTCGATATTTCGAAAAGTAATTAAGATATGATTGATGTGATGATGCCAATTGAATTAAATGCTTTATTTCCACACACATACCATGTTGGAACGTTGTGATCGGATAATATTTGGCCCAGTTATTCTCTGAGGAGGAATACTGCACCAAATAAATATAGGCATATTTGTAAAGTGTATTTGCCCAGTTCGCACTAATTTATTCATACGGGTAGCGTAATTTTAATGACATGACACGTTTGTAACGATAATGTTTTGACCAGACCCGGAAAATCATTGTATGGTGAAGCTATAAAACATCTCTATCCATGTGTATTTTGGAAGGGAAAGGGTACCACTTCAGCGTTTCAAATTGATGGGAAAAAGAATGCGATTCGCACGACACAACACTTATTAATCAAGGCATAAGATAATGAATTAATGTTACTGAAAGTAAATGCCCCGTGTAAAACGGACAAATGTTGATTAATTGCAGCTTTAATGTCATTTAAATATAATTTGTGTTTATTGTGTTGTGATATTCCAGTTTGTGTTAAATTGTGCCACGTGAAGAACACTATGGACACTCGCAAATGTCAGAGAGTATCAATAATAGGATGTTTTGAATAGGCTTGAGTGCGGTGAAGCACTAATTTTAAGGAGAGACTCACAGATAACTTTGATTTTCGTTGTGGGAAGTAAATGTCAAGTATCTTTTTTTGTGTGTTTTGTGTTGTATTGCCATGATTTTCTATCATTAAATGTTATACTTAGGAATATATTGTTTCTTTCAAGTAGAGTAGTCACCTGACAGACTCAAATCCTGAGCATGTGATCGTATGGTGGGAATGAACGTCCCATACCTCGAAAGACCGTGAGTTAGCTGGGATACGAACACATGTTCCATATGATGACGATTGGGTACAGTACCCTTAAGGGGCGTGCAGGGGATGGGTATAGGATCAATTTGAGATAGGGAACCTGGGGTCGTAATGGCCTCCTAACACCAGAAAGCAGGTTTGTTTCAGGCCCTCCTCCCCTGTAAAGCAGGGAAGAGCGCTATGTGTTACTCTGAGGTCAGGCACTCTTTCGCTGTCAACGGTCTTGGCGTGACCACCGCTCATCGCTGCGTTAGCTGAGAAGATAGCGGCGAGGCACGGTGCCCTGGTGGTCCCGGGTTCGTTTCTCCTGGGATGCCATGACTTATTTTTTAGAGGGGCAGGAGAGGGCTCAGTCACATGACACAGAATTTAAAAAAACGACGTTTCGAGACAACTGCTTGTCCCCCTGTCAAGGGTTTTCAAGGAAGGATGAAAGAAGGAACGAGTAAACAATAGCATAGCCTCCATACATAAATGGTAATAAGAGAGGAAGCCATGTGGCTAACGCAGCGTTGAGCGGTGGTCGCGCCCAGACCGTTGACAGCGAAAGAGAGCCTGACCTCAGAGTAACACATAGCGCTCTTGCCTACTTTACAGGGGCGGAGGGCCTGACACAAACCTGTTTCCTGGAGTTAGGAGGCCGTTAGAACCCCAGGTTCCCTATCTCAAATTGATCCTATACTCATTCCCTACACGCCCCTTAAGGGTACTCAAGTACATAAATGACACCCTGTATATACCTATATACCGTATATGACTAGCAACCCGCCCCGGCTTCGCCCGGTATCTTTAACGGTTTACCTAGCGTAAACTTAAAAGGCGCACGGACGGAAGTTTTTCTTCGACTCGATTCACTGAAATCGTTAACTGCTCGGCTTCCTTTGGTCATAAATCAATGTTTTTATCATTTTACATGATCTTGTCGACTTCGTCGTTACGGTGACGGGACGAAATGTACTCAGATGCTCTGAGGTGTGTGACGTCATAGTACCGCTTGGTGCATGTGTTCCCCGACAATCTCTACTTCGTTATTTTAAGACAAAAATCCCCCATTCTTGGATGTCACGGGTAATCTCGAGAACCACTGGATGGATTTTGATGCGGTTTTCACCAATCTGTAAAGGATATCTCGAGGAAAGATTCTGTGGAAAATAATTTATGTATGATCAAAGGAAGGCAAGCAGTAACGATTTAAGTGAAAAAGTCGAAAACAAACTTGGCTTCCGTGCGCTTCTTAAGCTTACGCTGGGCAAACCGTTAAAAATATCAATATACTATGAACGTAATAAATTGGTCAGCATGAAAAGTTCTACAAAAACGTCCGCGAGAGCATATCTCTATCTTCAATACATCGCCCACTATAAGTGTTTTTAGACTGGATGGAATGGGCACGTCCCCGCGCGCTCTGATGAGCGTGCGGCATCCCGCGCGCTTGACCTTGCTTTGCCCTTGGTTTGCACGTGCAGTTCGCGAGTAATTTGAAACAAGATAAGCAAGATAAGTATTATGCACATAATTTTCTAACATGTCAAGAGTCTTTGGCTTCGAGCGAAGCGAGAAGTCTCCAGCCTTTCTAGCATTTTTCAGCATTTGTAGCAATTAAAATGACACAAAGTCTAGTCTTTCAGACTGTCACTTTTTTCTACAGAATCCTTCCTCGAGATATCCTTTACAGAATGGTGAAAACCGCATGAAAATCCATCCAGTGGTTCTCGAGATTACCCGTGACATCAGAGAATCGGGAACTTTGTTTTATACTTAGAGATAATAATAATAAAAAATATAAACATTGAGTGTCAGATATGTTCTTTTTATGAAGGAACGCCTTAAACCTTCCTCTCCAAACATTATTTTGGAGAACAACAGCATTCGAAATGAATTTTGAAAGGAATAGTTAAAAATGAGCCGTGTGATTTACTGACCTCGGTATTCTTTGTATTAAACCCTATTGCAGCTTCTTCGCAACTGCACGGTACAAGTGATTTTCCTGTCGAGATGTTCATGAACCTAAGCTGTACAGGTTAGTGAAGTGTTCACTTACTTGTCGTAGCGCTGGCCAGCCAGTCCGTCGCAGACCTACACTATACGAGTCACTGAAACACCAGCAAGGACGCCCACTACTTGAGCAGGAAACAACAAAAACGAGCTTTTGATGGAAAACTAGAATACTGAATTCTTTTTATTTTATTCAGACTTTGTAGCTTTACATGACGGCCGGTTTTTGCTGGCCATGACAATGTTCCTCAACCAGAGTTGGCAATCATTCAAGCAGATACGACAAGCTTTCTACTCAACAGATTCCATATATTGTTTCCTTTGAGTTACTTGGATATCGTCATCACTTAGCCCCGAGTATATACGATTTGTCTGATAACCTGTCTTATTGTGTGCATTTGTAATTCAGGTGGTGATTGGGAAGGAGACGGCCATGGTCTTAAGTTAAAAACCACCCCAGCATTTGCGTGGGGGGAATTCAGTGGAAGTAAGGACAACAACAACAGTCACCTGGTAGTGAAACATACCAAACTGGCGAGCTGGTATATCTATTATTTATAGAGCCTTAATATAACTGAGCAGATGATCTCGTAGTTCCGCACCTTAAAACAACAACAACAACAACAACAACAACAACTTAAAAGAACAGAATGAATTAGGGGGAAAAATGGTGGGCTGACATGCCCGGTGTTTATAAAGCCTTAATAGAACGAATGAGTCAGAGAAACAAAATGGCGGCCTGGTAATCCTATTATTTATAGTGAACAGAATGAGACTGGGAAACAGGAAGGAAGCTTGTAGTTTAACGTGACCGTTAATCTCGAGATCATGAGCCACGGGACCTCCTTTTTACGTGGAATCCGAACCACAGGACATGGCATTTCACTTCGAAAATCTCACATGCATTGACCGGGAATCGAACCCGGACCGCCTTGGTGAGAGGCATACAGCTAGACCGCTGAGCCACCACGCCCCCCAGACTGGGAAACAAATGGCGAGCTGGTATACCTAGTATTTATAGAGCACAGAATGAGTCTGGGAAAAAATGGCGGGCTGGTATTCCTAGTAATTGTAGAGAACAGACTGAGTCTGGGAAACAAAATGGCGGGCTGGTATTCCTAGTATTTATAGAGAACAGAACAAGTCTGGGAAACAAAATGGTGGTCTGGTATTCCTAGTAATTATAGAGAACAGAATGAGACTGGGAAACAAAATGGCGGGCTTCTATTTCTAGTAATTATAGTGAACAGAATGAGACTGGGAAACAAAATGGCGCGCTGGTATACCCAGTTTTTATATAGAACAGAATGCGTCTGGGAAACAAAATGGCGGGCTAGTATACCTAGTATTTATAGAGAACAGAATGAGACTGGGAAACAAAATGGCAAGCTGATATACCTAGTATTTATAGAGAACAGAATGAGTCTGGGAAACAAAATGGCGAGCTAGTATACCTAGTATTTATAGAGAACAGAATGAAATTGGGAAACAAAATGGCGAATTGGAATACCTAGTAATTTTAGAGAACATAATGAGTCTGGGAAACAAAATGGCGAGCTGGTATTCCTAGTAATTATAGAGAACATAATGAGTCTGGGAAACAAAATGGCGAGCTGGTATACCTAGTATTTATAGAGAACAGAATGAGTCTGGGAAACAAAATGGCAGGCTGGTATTCGTAGTAATTATAGAGAAAAGAATGAGACTGGGAAACAAAATGGCGGGCTGGCATTCCTAGTAATTATGGAGAACAGAATGAGACTGGGAAACAAAGTGGCGGGCTGGTATTCCTAGTAATTATATTCTACCATGGATGAGCTATTAGCTCTGGTTAATGAATCACGCCCACACGTTTGGCACGTCATATGTCATTCCGGATACAGTAAATGAATTGTGAAACTCTATCGGTAATGAATTATTGATTTTGACAAAAACAAATAAATACTTTGTTCTTCCCACCTAATGCACTTGTTTTTATTATATTCATGTCGTGAATTGCGATGTCTCAAACCTGAGCACTCACTGCGTTACATACCGCATTTACCAGGAGATTTCTTGGTAGGTCAGGGTTATAGATGGTCTCTCCATGATATCAAAATACCGGGTTCGATTCTTGACCGAGGAGGAAGAGCGTGGAGAATCCTCGGCTCTTGAAATGGTCCAGTTATTATTATTATTATTATTGTCCCCTGTGGCTCACAACTAGTGGGACGTGGGTTGGCGACCACAGGACCGCAGCTGAGTCCGACATTGCTTCCACTTACTTGTGCCGGGCTCCTTTCTGTTATCTTTCCTCTCGACCTCCTTTGGTCAATACTTGTTCTCTTCTGACCCCGACGGTATTAGGGTATCCGAGGCCTAGGGGGTCTTTCACTTTCCTGCTTTAATTGGCCCTTGTCTCAATTTTCCTGATTCCCTCATTCTT
The DNA here is from genome assembly GCA_946902985.2 of Meconema thalassinum. NCBI lineage: Eukaryota > Metazoa > Arthropoda > Insecta > Orthoptera > Tettigoniidae > Meconema > Meconema thalassinum. The sequence continues at coordinate 195,226,693 of OX336388.2, forward strand.
CGAGGGTTCAGCTTTCTTTTTCTTTTCATGTTATCTCCGGCCTTCAGCACAAGGCCCTCAAGGAGGCAGGGTGTATACAGCCCCACCCTGGATAGTGCTACACCCTCAAGGGCTCACGGCTGGTGAGTTCTGGAGTTGGCGACCAGGAGGGATTCCTGAGCTGGGCCCAGTTTTTTCCCGTTTCCCATTGCCTCAGGGGCGGGCCCTCTCCTCTTTCCCCTTTCCTATCTGCCTTTCATGGCTTTCCTTCCTTCCAAGTCCTTCAATCCTCATTCTTAGAGGGTTGAGGGCATTTCTTTTCCTCCTGTCCATCATTTGCCTTGTTCTTTATTTGTTTACGATTTCTCCTTCTAATTTGTAATTCTGTAGTTAGTATTAGTTATAGTTTTTATTACATTCTCATCTTCCATTAACACCCAAACCATTAGGGGCCGATAATCTAGATGTTAGGCCCCTTAAACAGCAATTACCATCATTAGACTATTATTATTGTATAGAAGATAGGAGATACAGCGAGCCTTTGAGGGTTGAGGGTATAAGGAAAGATGAGATAAGGCCCAATTAATGCAGAAAATGAAAGACTCCCTAGGCTTCGGATACCGTAATACAGTCAGGGTCGGAAGAAAAAATAGTTGACCATGGGAGGTTGACAGGAAAGATAATATAGGCACGAGTATTTGGAAGCAATGCTGATGTCGTATAGAAATTGTAAATAAATACCTTAGTGCTCCAAGAAGACGTGGTGCTAGCTGGACGCTGTGGTGGGGAATGATTGACCTGTCTTTATCTCTTAATGATGAAGTGGTGATAAAATATCGTCTCACTTTCTCTTGAATAAACAGTGATAATAGGAACCAGGCAGTAAACAAGTCCAGAATTTCCCGGCTACTGATTATTTTCCAGGGTTGCCACCTCTACATCTACTAATTGCGTGCCCTGTAAAGTTGCCATACGTACCGAAAAACCAAAAAAGTCCCAATTTCTCATACCTGAAACTATGACCAAAAAATGAACTCCGCAATATTTTAATAAATCGGTTGGTTGGTCGGTTCCTCGGTTTAGGGGCTGCGACAACGTGATCATGTAGCTCCGTGTACTTTGGGTGTGTGTAGAATCTGTCTAATAACCGGTGTTAATTGTGATGGCTGTATTAGTGTGTGTTATTTGTAATTCAGGTAAGGACTGTAGATGATCAATTTTAAGTAGTTGCTACTTTTGCTACCAAATGCTACCGTCAACGATACCTATCCGCGAACTTGGCTACTCGATGCCACCGTGACCGGCACCTGGCGCGAACGTTGTAACTATAATAATAATAAACTTACAGTAATAATATCGTATGGCCTCGGCGTCCGCGTGCAAGCTTTGTTCTTTGACACCCAGAGGGCAGATTGCATGTCGAAGTTTGTCGTTCCTTGGAGCGCTATGAAAATCAAGGAGGTTAGATATCTAAGCTCCTTGACATTAAAGCGCTTTCTAGTAGGGAAAGGAGGAACTTTTTGTTGGCGGAAAATCCCGAGATTAATTTTGATATTATGAACACGGCCTACTGAATTCAAATGGGTTATTTGACATGCTGACAACGTATGACATGCGTGCCGAGATTTTTGTCGCCTTTTAAAAAAATCACTTACCACGGCCAGGAGCGAACCTGCAAGCTGGGGGGTTGGTAGTCCGACACTATAACCACTCACCCACCGTGGCAAGCTAACGTTGGAACTAATAGACCGTTAATCAAATCTAACCTACAAATTTAGCTTCACACAATTGTAGTTAGTGGAAGGTTCTTTTACATGCCATAAATCTATGATTTGGGCCCGCCGGCTTTACTTCTCCTCTGAAGTAAGGTATACTGAGGGAATTTTAACGCTCTTAAAAAACCCTATGACTTTGTCTGGGTTTGAACCCGCGATCATGGGCATAATCGCTCAGGAGTCTACCAAGTACACCACCGAAGCCGCCCTAGTAAATCGAATTGCCGCTGAAGGTGCAACATCTTATAGTCGATAGTTAGCATGTGATAATTGATAGTTCTGTCCTTAGTCTCGCCAAGACCAAATACAAGATTGTCAGGGAAGCAAAATGGCGAGCTATAGAATTGTAGTTGGTCGTGATATTGCTTATGTTCGATGCTGGGATGCAATTTTAGTGTTGTTAGATGTGAGTTGGGATGAAATATCTCTCATCTGTAGTTCTGAGTGTCTTCAGTACGCCTGTATAGAGCTTCCACGAGTTAAAATGGCACCGAAGCTTATGCATAGTGAACTTCCGGTCCGTGAATCTCCATTTGATTTTCATTGGCAATGAATCGTCCTTGATTATTTTCATTATTATCTCGAATTTTGTTTTTGTTTTTAGGTATTCAACTTTTGAAACAAACACTAGAGGGTTGGCCTTTCTTGAATATTCCGAAGACAAGTGTCGACTAAAAGAGTACTTAGTAAGAATTCGCGACAAAAACGACCATAACAAACAGCTTGGTTACAATGTGTGCGATTTGCACATTTCAAACGGCAGTGGTCTAACATTTCTTAGACTACAATATTGTATTAAAATGGTGCCAATTAAATATGTTATATGTGAGAATATTACAATCATTTGCTATCCGGTTGTTATATTGGTAGCCTATATTATGCATTAACTTGACCCGTTTAAATGTTAAAACGTGACCAAATATTTACTAAAAACTGGTTGTTTCTTCTTTAACATTTATTTAATCATTATAATTCTAATAGCCTCTCTATTAACACTTATTTAACCAATAATCATTTAATAAATACATACATATTCTACGTACTTAGGCCTACTGCAAGAAAGCGATATTTGAGAGCACATTCAGTTCCACCTTAAAATCCAACCGTGCCTAGTTTTCAGTATGGAAAATATTACCGTAAGTTAATAGACCAAACAACTGGCGACAAACTTTTAAAAGAAATGTCTACGTAAAGTAGGTACGATACGGTACCATACGGTAATCATTGAAAGGGTAAATTTAACAAAAGAACGAACTTCATTTTGCATGAATTATTGAACCCGAAACCTTCTAATGGAGGCATGGATTGTCTGTCTTTAGAAATATTTTAGTCTATAATTGAAAACAAGTTGCCAGAAAACTGCTGCTGCGTGCTTACTACGGTGTAAAGTTGCTCTGTGAGAAAAACAAACTGCGAAGTATACACGATGTGCATACAGTTAAATACAATCATTCAATTGGGGAAACACTTTCTTCGTCACGATCTTTAAAAAAAAATCAAACATAATCTGTTGTAAATTGACGGGAAAATGTGCAACATTTATAGACTGCGAGTGTTGTAAGCCGCACAACGTTAGCAGACATTTCGCAACATTAATACATAAGGAATAAACACGTGCAGAGCTTTCTCATTGTACACAGTGGAAGATCATATCGCTCTTGATGCATTTTACAACTTTTATTTCTCCTAACAACAATAATTTGCTTAGATACTTGCAAGAAAAATTGTAGTACACAGTTCCCATTGCTTTCATTACCTAACTACTAAACCGGAAGCTGGTAATGCATAACCATACGCCGGTGGCGCGTCCTATGGCAAGTGAAAGAACGAAGGAAAGTGTAAGCTCGGCTCTATAGTCCAGTTCACGTTAATGCATTGCAAGCGTACGTAAATATGTAATAATGAGCTTGTAGCAGTATCGAGAAGGCAGTGAAAAAAAAAAGAGAGACTAGAGGCACAGTATAGATACCAATACAGTATGGACACTTCGGCAAAACCGGAAGAACGGATTTTCAAAAAAACAATTGATAAGGGGGAGCACCAATACACCTGTAAGCCGCTAGGTAGCACCACTTATGGACAAACACATAATAAACAGCTGATTGATGAATATATATTTTATGTCATTTATTTAACTCTATTTCAACACACTAGCTCTCTTTATAATCAGATATTTTAAGAAAATAAATAACAAGAAAATAGAAAGTGTTAATACTACTGTGTTTTAATTCTAAGAAGTGTGGAATTTGATGTTTAACACCACATTCCTCCTCCAGTCCTGTGGTGTCGCATTGTGATTGCATCGTAACGATGAAAGGTTATGATATGTTTTTAATGATTAAATTAACACACAATATATTGAAAAGTGTGGGGGAAATGTGGATTTTGTTTCTTAAACTTTTGTAGTCTGAGATAATGCAATTCAAGTTTTCTACAGTAACTGTAAATAAGTGTTAATTTTTAATGTTCTTAGCTTCCTAACGTATATACCCGGGAATTTATTTAGTCAATAAAAAGTCATGTTGATGGGTGGGGACAGCCTTATTATGCAGTGTTATTTTCACATTTCATGATATGCCTAGGCTACTTCTTACTCCTCATTTCTTAGCCTACTCACACTTCCGTTCATTATCTTATGTTTCAAGAAGAATTCAATACCGGTACTGTAAGTCATGTGCTAAGGAATCTCTTGTCATTACCTTTATTAGTTCCACGTCTTTGTATGGCTATTATAGGAGCAACAAGTAGCTTTCAGATTCAACAAATAGACTATACGTTTACTGGTAGATTGTTTTGTTTAGCCTACAGATGTCCTAAAAATAAGTAAAGTAAAGCTGAAATACAAGCTCAGGGCTTACAGTAAGTAAACCGGCCAACCACCCTTCGTACAGAGGCCTGCTTCTTTAATCCTAGAAGCCAAGGTCACACCCAGATCTCCATTCGGAGATCCTAAAGTCGTCATATTATAGTTTTGAACTGGGTTTTGATTCTTGGTTAATGCATGTTAGAATTCCAGAGTTGCATCCAGTGGTTCAAATTCCAAATATAAAAAAAAGAAAGGTTCTGTGGCTTATGATCACGAGAGCCACGTGAAGCTACAAGTTTGCTTTGCTTTCTGTCGCTAGTGAATGTAATAAAGTAATATAACTGGTAAATAACACTATGTGCAATGGTGTCGCCAATCAATCAAGTAAAACGCTCAGTCCTAAACTTGCTCTAACCATAGCTTAACACCAATCAGACCTAACTTTAATCTCGTCACGACTAATAAGTTGCCATCTATCCGCACCGCACTTTTTACTTGTCAGTGGTATGTCAACTCCTTATTCTCCCCATTCTGCAGAAATGGAGATAATGTAGGATGAGTTTTCCATGCGATGGATGGTTTTTACACCTGGATGAGAGAAATGTTAGGCTCATAATGCTGTGTTGCTTTTGGAGAGGCCTGGGGCAGGTCTTTCCAGTTGGTACCTGTAAGCGACATGTACATCATAGCAGAATTAATACTGGTCATTAGGAGGCCTAACTACATGCCATAGCTTCAGTTACTAGGCCCAAGAGTTAACAAAGGGCTATCGTGGTGTTATCAGTTCACACTCTGCGCAGAGTGCTGGGATTCAGTTTCAAGTCGTAACAGCAGTCTTATTTTAAACACTAAAGTTTCAAAGTATGTATAATTTTATTAATGCAGCCAATGGCCATGTACTTTTCTTTTCAGGACGGGTCAGGGAAGGGATATTGGAGGGAATTTGGCCGTGGATTTATTGAAAGGAACCGTCCCAGCATTTGCCTGGTAGTGAAAATGGGAAACCACGAAAACCATTTTCTGGACGGTAGAGGTGGGATTCGAACTCACGCTCTCCCGATGCCAGCGAGGCACGAGGTAGCACATTAGCGCTCTCGGCCACCAAGGCCGGTTCAAAGTAGGCCTATGTATGCCTCTTGGTAAGCTATAATCTGGAGTCATTTATATAACCATATTTTTTGACATACCGGTACTGTATATATTATTATAGTTCCAATTAGGACCTCTTTGGTCTATGACCAGTGTACTTGTGTGTGCATGGTATTTGATAATCAGTGTTGTGGTGAATGTAATGTAATTGTTGTTTTAAGGGGCAGAACTTCGAGGTCATCTGCCCCCAGAGTGTTATGTGACTAGCAGTGTTTGTAACTTGAACAGTACTCAAAAAAAGGTTTTGCATATTGCGATTTAGTGTTTTGCTATGTGTACTATCCTACCAGCGAATTGTTACCGGTGGCGGAAATCGGAACTAATGCGTTCCGCCCAGCCACACTCCTGCGATAGACGTGCAGTTGTCGCCAGCGAAACCTCATCGCATGTCATTTGTGTGCATGATTCGTGCTGGGTCGTGCACTGTGCCATGTGTTCTCATTGTACGACTACGCGGCTTCGGTGGCGTAGTCGGTAGCATGCTGAACTGCTGTGCCCAAGATAGCGGGTTCAAACCCGGCCGAAGTCGTCGGATTTTTTAAGAGCGTTAAAAATACTTCAGTATGCCTTCCTTCGGAGGGGAAGTAAAGCCGGCGGTCCCATGTCATAGATTTATGGCATGTAAAAAATCCTTTCACAGACTAAACTTGTGTAAAGCAAAATTTGTTAGGTTAGATTTCGTCAGAACGCTCTATCAAAGTTCCAACGTTCGCCACTAGGTATCATTGATATCTGGTGGCGAAAGTTGGAACTACTTGAAATTGAACGGAACTTGTAGCTCACCCTTTAGGGTATCCGCTGGAAGCAGCTACAGACTCAGGCGAGCCGAACATGTCCTCGGACACTCCCGGCACTAAAAGCTATACGATAAATAAATAAATAAATAATTGTACGACTGTGCATGCGTTCCCCCTCTTGGCCAGCAACCGCTCGCGGCAGCCATAGCGAGACGAGCTGACGTAATGTATACACAACAGCCGTGCTCCACGTCTAGCAGTAACAATTCCCTGATAAGGTAGTATGTAATGGCATACAAAGAAAAACAACACACAATATGTTGTGCAAAAGAGACAAACACTAAAAGCTTAACAAAAGTGGCAATCTTTTTCTAGTTGGGGCATATCAATACCATGTATGGCCACCACGAGCCCTAAGGCATGCTTGCCGACAAAGAGGCATACCGTACTGAGAACCAACGAACCAACCTGGTTTTGGGGCAGATTATCCCACTCTTGGAAAGCAGCTTCAATCAGTTGCTGAATGTTTGTTTGTTTGTTAGAGGATTGGGACAGTGCGAAACTGCACTCTTAATCTTTTCCCATGCATGTTCAATACTGTTCATGTCCGAAGAATATGCAGGCCACTCCATTCTCCGTATGCTTTGCATCTGAAGGAACTGATGACCACCCTAGCTCGATGGGCATTATCGTCCACTAGTGTAAAGCCCTCACCCATTGTGGCAGCGAATCCTGTAACGACAGGTTTGAGGATGTTGTCTCTGTATACCAGACCGGTCATGTTACCGTGGATAGGAATTAGAGGAGTACGTCGACCAAACATGATCCCACCACAAAACATGACAATTTCCTTGCTGTTGGAGGCGTTCCTGGATGAAGAGCTTGTGAAATCTCTCACCCACCCGTTGCCAAACTCGATTGCTCCTGTTGTATGGGTTTCTTCTCACGCCCAAGTACACAGGGCTGACGACCATGATGTACAACCTCCTACATGAAACAACAAGCATTAGCATAGCCACCTGGCTATGGCTTCATGAGACAGTGACGGCAGAGAATCCCAATCTTCGTGCTCCAATAGAGGACCAGTTCGACTATGGTATAATGCGCCGGATGTTACAGCCATTCCAATAGACCAAGAGGCACTAAGGAGCAATCTGGCCACCATGTTGGACAACTTCTGTACATCGACTGCAATCTGTTGTTTCATTTCAGGGGCCTGGACATCGTGGTCATTTAGCCCCGTGTACTTGGGCGAGTGTGGAATTTTGATTGATAACCTGTGTTATTGTGATGCCTGTCTGAGTATGTGTATTTGCAATTCCGGTGAGGATTGGTAAGGAGGCGGTATTGGCTTTAACTTAGGAACCATCACAGCATTTGCCTGCAGAAGAAGTGGGAAATCTCGGAAGACCACTTCCAAGATGGCTGAGGTGGGAATCAAACCCTCCTCTTCTCAGTTGTGCCTCACGAGACTGAGTGTGCCCTGTTGCAGCTCTCAGACCAGAATTACATTTCTTGGCAGAGCCGGGAATCAAACCCAGACCTCTGGGGCAACAGCCAAGAATGGTAGTCACTACGCCACAAGGTGGTCCATGACTGCAATCTAGATCCGCTGTAAATATTCTCAGAATTGCTCATTAACATCACACATAGTATGGATAGTTATTGTTGTTTAAGGGGCGGAACAGCAAGGTCATCTGTCCCTCTTAACACAAAATAATACAAATTTTAGTTGAGTTAAAATTTATAGGTGGATGCCTAATATTAATAAAAAAACACAAAAATAATATGTATGGAATAAAAATTCAAAAAAGAAAAAGTTCTTTGAGCAAATGCACATACAGGTAAGGTATTTTTCTCACCAAGATACGATGAACTTTATTATTAGTAGGGCCATGATTCTTATGCAAGATATGTTTACGTAATAGTAATAATGTGTGAGTCCTCCAGAGAGACTCGTGCGGGTATTTTTAAAGTTAACACCCATATACTGTACATTCTAAGAAGACTATTGAAACCGTAGTCTCCGAATTACCATTAAAACGAAACAAACAAACAAACAAACCCCGTGGCACTACAGTCCATGAAGGGCCTAGGCCTACTAAGCGATCGCCACCCAGCCATTTGGCCTGCAGATTATGTGGTGACGCGTGGTGAGCGCCTCGGGTCCCCTCGGCCGTTAATCTTGGTCTCCATGAGCGTGGCGCTGCCTCATTGTCAGACAGCTATTCAATTGTCCTTGCGAGGCTGTGTACACCCAGTTCCAGCCCTCACGCCGGTTTCTGAAATCCCTGACGGAGCCTGGAATCGAACCCGAGGACTCCTGGTGCGAGGCAGGCGCGCTACCCCAACACCACCCGAGGTATATTACTCCATTTAATTGGGCATGCAAAATAATTTGAAGATGGAATGTTTGGTGCATGGAGCATTCTGGGAGGGGGGAAGGGGAATTAGAAACCATAGAAATTCACTTCTATTAGGACCAAGAGGTGGATTAGAATCCATCCCTTTTCACTTAGATCACCTCGTGGTGTAGCAACTAGCATTCTGGTCTGAGGGCTGGAACGGGATACACTCAGCTTTGTGAGGCAAAACTGAGAAGAGGTGATTTTGATTCCCATCTCGGCCATCTTGTAAGTGGTTTTCCTTGGTTTCCCACTTCTACTGCAGGAAAATGCCGAGACGGTAAGCTACCCCTAACGTAAGGCCATAGTCGTCTCCTTCCCTATCCTCACCTAAAATTATAAATGCACACACTAATACAGCCATCACAATAAGACAGTTTATGAGACAAATGATACACACATCCAAGTACACATGACAACAGGCCAAAATTTAAATTCTCCTTGGCAAAACCAGGATTCAAAACTGGGCCAACCAGTTAGAAGGCAGCTATGCTTACTTCTAGACCATGGCAGTAGCTGTGGAAACGATGGGCTTATATGTTTGGCTATTTTTATTTCTTGGATATGAATATTTCTTTTATCCCCTTACTTCACTCCCAAAGTCTTTTTCATCCTAATTGACAGTGTCATGGAGCCCTTTCATTCTAGAGAAAAGGATCATCCATGCAGCCTCAACGTAGATGGAAAGTAGAAGAGGCTAAGAAAGGAATGGGGAAGTGACTGTGGTCTATGGGAAAGCCACCATCTCAGCATTTTGAGATGAGAAACAAGGAAGTTAACTTGAAATGACAGGTGAAGGGACATGAACCAACTTATTTCACAAACCAGGTCTTCAGTGTGGTGATGTGATTTGCAGTTAATGTTGTACAACATCCTTAGGTCTCAAACCCCAATCCTTCCATTTTCTAACGGGATGGGATAACCCAGAAAATGGATCGTTGCACCTGTCTAAAACCATGGAGGATTATGTTAAGTCCTTTGGCTGTCCAACAATAAAATTGTAAGTTATTTTGATTTAGAAGTTATTGCTTTATGAGATTACTTCCAAATCCTTTGTTGTAATGCAATAAACAAACATTCCTGATATCGCCATGATCTCAAATCACTGATTTGATTTCTGATAGAGAGGGTCCGTTTTTGAAATAATGAACTGCTTCAGACCAGTCTATCACATTTGTTGACAACAAGACAAAACTATAGTTATCAGTCACAGAAGCTGCAGGTTATCTGACATGAATTCTAGTTTCTCTACTAAAAGGTAGCGATAAACAATATGTTGGTTTTTGGTGTAAAGATTTGCCTAGGTAGCTCCATCCAAAAATTGCACATTACTTTTCTTAGTAGGCAGCTAAAACCTTGCAGGTATAGTATTATTAAATTTCTTTCGTGTTAGACCAACTCAAATGTTACAGTATGTAGGAAGTTAAATTTGCTCCTCAATGACAATGCCAGGGCATTAAAAATCACTATTGAGTAAACCTCTTTACGATTAAACACTCGCTACCATATTTTATATACTCTAGGCTTCTAGGCCAACCAACTTCAGGATATAGTCACAAAATTGGTGAGCTTCACCTCTGAAATTTGAAAACAGGAAAAAATAATGTTTCTTAAAAAAAAGTCAAATGTTTCCATGAAAATATATCAGAATACCCAAACATTTGCAGAAAAATATGCCTGTTTGAGTTGGAATGTTTAGGCTTTCATGGCCAGAAAATAAATTACTGCGAATTCTTCTAGGTACGGTACTATGGATATGTTGGGGCACAGACATGGCATAATACCTAGAAGAATTCACTGTAATATTTGTACGAGTTGATTCTACATAAACCATGTAAACAAGTAAGTAATACTGTAATGCAGAAAAAATGTGCGATTGCAAGCAGAAGTTTGTTCTTGACACTTTTCATTCTCTCTGTGGAGTTACTTCAGGAAGAATATAGTGGTCATAACCAGATGTGGCTGGTTGAACAATATAGGGGAAATCTGCCGGGACCTTTCCTTTTAATAGGTCACAGGCTTTTCCAGTACCTTGCCCAGTTTCATTCATCTCTAATTAACTCTGATGAGTATAATATTTCTTGAATTGTAATCTTCTGTAAATCTTTCTGCCTAATCAACCCTTAAATGAATAAATAATGTGCAAATAGTAGGACATGTTCTGGATATTAATTACATCCTTCATCAGCCATTACAATTTTAGTATGTCATTATAAAGACACACCACTCTGTCCTTCACACATCCTTAAAAAGAAAGGAGACAACTTTTCCTATGCTTCACTTCACAAACCATACGATTCCTGACCCCCACATAAATATGAATAATCAAACGGTAGAAATTAAGATTGATGCACATTCTGAAATTTATACCGTACCACATACTATGACAAGTGTAGCAAGCACAATGCCTATGTAACATTGACATAGAGGTACTGGTACTGGATACTAGAGATAAACATTTATACCAAATTCTACACCTTTAGCTTGTATCACATGAAACCTTGGCCATGTTTACAGCTAGTATTAAACAGATTATTTCTGCAATGATGAGAATCAAGTCCTTGCCCAACAATAGAATAGGATGTGAGTTGCAGCTTGACATTATCTGAGGAATTTCCGACATCCCTGAACAGGTTTGAACAATGTGGCTTAATGTAAACATTGAAATCTGTTGCTATGTCTTAAGATAACTGTAAATTTTAAAACCATTGAGCTTTAAAATGGTATATGAAACTTAAATTTATGAAAATGTTTGGATAGGCAGTAGGCTATTTTCATGTAGATTTATATAGCCTATATTTATGACCAAGATATTACATTTTCGCGAGACCACCTCGTGGTGCAGCAGATAGCTTTCTTGGCTGTCACCCCCGTAAGTCTGGGTTTGACTCCCGGCTTTGCCAAGAAATTTTGATTCTGGCCTTAGGGCTGGAATGGGTTACAGTCAGCCTCGTGAGGCAAAACTGAGAAGAGGAGGGTTCGATTCCCACCTCGGCCATCCTGGAAGTGGTTTCCCTACTCAAGGCAAATGCTGGGATGGTTGTTAACTTAAGGACACAGCCACCTCCTTCCCAATCCTATCCCCTATTTACAAATACACACACTAGTACAGCCACCACAGTAACACAGATTATCACACAATAAGCCCACCCAATTTCTCAATTCCCGAGTGATATAAGTGTAAGGCTTGTTGACACCCAGAGTTTGGTGTTACATCTCCTCACTTATGCAAGGCTCCACTCTTGTATGATTATTATGTACCGGTATTCATTTTCAAATAACATGGACCTATACAGTAGGCCTATTGCTTTAGTGGCACCATGTTCTGCATGTGACATAGTGAAGAAAAATCATCCCTAGGATCGTTGCTGAAAGTATAGAAGTATCCAGGAATTTGATTAGTGTGTATCGAAGATACAGTTGTTGTTGCTTATTTTAAGCGCTGAGACATCGTGATCATATATCCCCGTGTATTTGGGCGTGTGTGGAATGAGATGGAGGTATCACTTGAGGAGAAATTGGGTGGGCTTATCATTTACATGGGTGGGCAAACTTTTAGTGGTCTCACAGAATTAAATAAAATTAAGGGCATTGTGATATGTCTATGAGGTAGGAACATCAAGGTTAACAGCCCTGGTTTTTAAGTCACACAGCCTTAATGCCATGCAGAGCGTAGTGAGGGGTTGCTAACCTCAATAGTTTGTCTCTGAAAGCAACACTATTTACAATTTTGAGGGACTGGAGTACCTTAAGTCATTCCATGGGATTGTAGCTTTGGGTACACGACAATCCAAACTTCTCCAGAACTCTTCAGGAATAGTACAAAGTTCCATAGGTGAGGGAGCAAATGTTAAATCTGATTTGCATTGTAGCTTGTAATTAAAGCACTTAATTCACTGTAAAGGGCTGCAGCTTAACAAATTACAGTTAATAAAACACATCAACTAACTTCAGTCAGGAAACCATTTGCCTCCTAGGCTAAGTGGGGTTAGAAAACGGACACTTTAAAGGAGACAATAGCTTCTCTAGGGTGGAGATTTAATGTTTGTTGGGCATTATTACCTAATCTCAGCCTAGCACTGCCCTCCTTGTGGTTTAAAACACTTCCTTTGAGAAATAAAGGCTACATACCCTATATATTGGCGAGTAGATTTGCCACGTATGCCAGTAAATCCTCCTGATTACAGGCCTTTATCCAGTCAATATATCTGGATTAGGAATCAGGAATTTGTGAATTAATGGATAGGTGTTTGAGGGACTGACATCTCATGGATATTAAAACCAGAATTATTCGATGAAACGTGTGATATTTGTATTTACCGCTCCAATGCACGAGGAAACCGGAATGCTGTTATGTCCAGTGTGACAAGCACTGCGCAAAAAATTACCGCACAGATGTTGGTTTCCCACATTTCTGCCATTGGTTAAAATGCAAAATTATATTTCTGAGTTGATTTTAATAATTACAAACAATGTTTTCTTCAGACAAAATCGACAGGCCGCACTCAATGAATACGGGTAGACTGCTCTCTCGCGGATACATGGTGAACCGTCGCCGCCATGCGTGCGTGCGTGCGGAGCTTCCGGAACCGGCCGATTCAAAACCATGACGAAAAATTTACATGGTAAAGGCCTGATGTGTCCTTACTGTATTGGTATCTATACTGTGCTAGAGGCATGATTATTAAAACAGGAGGACAGGAACCGACTGAGAATTTTTGTTACTTGGATTAGTTATTCTTATGTACTTACTGCAGTGTAAATACATATATTAACTGTTGATTAATGTCAAGGAGTTAAAATGGTAACAAGCTTACTATGAAATGGTTTGTGTGATCATGGCATTATGCCAGATGTTGACGTACCCAAGACTAAAGCATTAATAAAAGTGGCTGTAGAATCTACATCGCAATGATTTTTAGTTATGATACCGTAATGATGATAATTGTTGCTTTAAGGGGCCTAACATCCAGGTTATCGGCCCCTGATTGTTTGGGTGATCGTGAAGATGATAATGAAATGCAAACTTAAAACTAAAACTAACTACTAACCTACATACTAGAAGAAGAAATGGAAAACTAAAGAAGAATAAGGCAAATGAAGGACAGGAGGAAAAGAAATGCCCTCAACCCTCGAAGAATGCGGATTGAGGGACTTGGAAGGAAGGAGAGCCATGAAAGGCAGATAGGAAAGTGAAAGAGGAGATGGTCCGCCCCAAAGGTAAGGGACAAAAGAGGAAAACGGACCCAGCTCAGGAATCCCTCGCGATCGCCAACTCCCGAACTCACCAGCCGTAAGTCCATGAGGGTGTAGCATTCTCTAGGGTGCACCAAAAGTGGTGGGGCTACATACACCCTGCCTCCTCGAGGGCCTTGAGCAGAAGGCAGGTGATAACATGAAAAGAAGGAGGGAATCAAAAAAGATGAGACAAGGGCCAAATAAGGCAGGAAAGGAAGAGACTCCCTAGGCTTCGGATACCCTAATACCGTCGGGGTCGGAAGAGAACAAGAGTTGACCAAGTGAGGTCGACAGGAAAGAAGACAGAGAGGAGGCCGGCACAAGTAAGTGGAAGCAATGCCGGACTCAGCTGGGGCCCCGTGGTCGCCAACCCACGTCCCACTAGATGCGAGTCCCTGGGGGAAGATTTTTAGTTAGGGACAATATAATATTAGCCTAGTACACTTCAGTAGTGCGTAAGGGAAGGCGTAATTAGCATCTATGGCTGGACCAAATCGTCAACGTTATCTTGATTGCTTAGCAACATGTGCCTTCGTAAATCCTTGCGATCTAAACTGCCTTGTATACACGCCATATAATAAAGACAGTAAACTACTTTTTTTTTGTGGTTGCCAAACAATGAACTCAATTTTATTATTATTGAAAAAGCGCACAATGTGGAAAATACAAAACTGAGTAACCTACTGTATATTATTCCAATCCCAATTGGGTTATTGATGTAGGCCTACGTCTTTGTCGGCAATATTTTGCATGATATCGAGAACAGCATTCACTGTACACATTCTTCAGTTGGTTGGTGGAATCTCTTGTTTTGGCTGAACTTGTAGTGTGTAGCGTATCGTGTCATTACGCGTCGGAGTTCATAGTTTGCCTGTTTCCATTCGTCAGTCATTATGGCGTCAGTTGAGTAGAAATCATTCCAGATAGCGTTTTTTTCTTCTTTGAGTATTTGAAGGGCACTTTCATAGTTCAGGGGCTGCGACAACGCGGTCATGTAGCCCCGTGTACTTTGGGTGTGTGTAGAATCTGTCTGATAACCGGTGTTAATTTTGGTGGCTGTATTAGTGTGTGTTATCTGTAATTCTGGTAATGTCTGCAGACGATCAATTTCAAGTAGTTCCTACTTTTGCTACCAAATGCTACCGTCAACGACACCTAGCTGTTAACGTGACTACTAGATGCCATCTCAACCAACACCTGGCGACGAACGTTGGAACTAATGTAGCGTTAATTTCTTAAGAGCGTTAAAAATCCCTCAGTATGCCTTCCTTCGGAGGGGAAGTAAAGCAAGCGGGCCCATGTCATAGATTTATGACATGTAAAAGAATCTACCACTAACTACAATTATTGTGTGAAGCTAAATTTGTAGGATTGATTTGATTAACGCTCTATTAACTTCCAAGTTCGTCACCAGGTGCTGGGTGCGATGGCATCTACTAACCAAGTTGACAGCTAGCTGTCGTTGATGGTAGCAAAAGTAGGAACTACTTAAAATTGATCGTCTGTAGTCCTTACCTGAATTACCAATATCACACACTAATACAGTCATCACAATTAACATCGGTTATCAGACAGATTCTACACACACCCAAAGTACACGGGGCTACATGATCGCGTTGTTGCAGCCCCTAAACTTGTTTTCCCGCCTAAATTTGGGCACACATTGTGTTGACCAACTAAAAAGCTTCGTTTAAGGCCACGGCCGTCCCTTTCCCAATGCCAGCCAAACTCCTACAGACACCACATTAACACAGGTTATCACTACACACAAGTACACGAGATAACTGGTCGACGACTAGTAAGTGAACAAACCAAGTATGGGTATACTTACGTCCTGTCCTGAGCGCAGCGCGTCCGGTACTGACTCGCTGCAACAACAACAACAAATCCACACTTCACTCATTTGTCAGTCAAGGTGAACACAAAGTTATACGAGTCATGGTAAACACTTGAAGCGGTTTTATGGCACGTGTAAACATGTTTGAGAGTTATTGCTATTTAAATGTAGCTCCAGTGCTAACTTATGCAAGCCGGGGGCTGATGATCGTGATGTCCCAAGCACATAAACTTTTCGCAATATCCGGTCAAGTAAACAAACACATGGACATGACGCGAACCCACGACAAAAGTTTCTAAACTACTGAAATTAGCCTTAAATATCTTCTATGAAAATCTCTTATGCCCAAGATCGCGGGTTCAAACCCGGATTTTTTAAGAGTGTTAAAAATCCCTCAGTATGCCTTCCTGCGGAGGGGAAGTAAAGCCGGCGGTCCCATGTCAAAGATTTAAGGCATATTAAAGAACCTTCCACTAATTACACCTGTGTGAAGCTAAATGTAAACAACGCTCAGGTTCCTAAGTTCGTCGCCAGGAGCCGACTGCTGTGGCGTCTAGTAGCCAAGTTCTGAACTAGTAGTTGTTGACGGTGGCGTTTGGAGGCAAAAGTAGTAACTACTTGAAAAATTCAAAGTCTGCAGTCCTTACTTGAATTAAGAAACAGAAATACACACTAATACAGTCATCACAATTAACACCGGTTATCAGACCGATTCAACACTCACCCAAAGTACACGGGGATACGTGGCCGCGTTGTCGCAGCCCCTAAACTGAGGAACCAACCAACCAACCAACCAACCTCGTTTTGTCCAGCACAGATCTCACATGGAGTGACCGGGATGTGAACCACGGACCCAGCGGTTAGAGGCCGGCGTGCTGCCGCCTAAGCCATGGTGGCTTAAAGTATCTTCTATATGATTGGAATTAAATCTGCAAATAATGTAGTTTACTCCTCTGCTGTCTATAACCCACCTCTGCCGTCCCCTTCTTAGATCACGACTTATATAGGGGAAAGGGGGGGGGGGGAGGGCGGACGGGGGGCGCAAGGTGGGGTGCTACTATTTACACATTTCACACACACACATACAAGCAACGTCGTCATCTTCGTCCTCTACACCTGCACATGCCCAGTGAGTCCAGCCTTGATACTGTAAACATTGAACCCACCCTTCTGTCTCCTCAGAAAACAAATGGCAACAGAAAATGCATTCAGCGTTGCCACTTTCTTCATCTGAAGAACTTTCCTTCCTTTATCGACGAACGATTCTTTCTTCTTGCTCTCGGACTTAAGAAGAGCCCCAAGCAGCCATTCCTCAAGCACTTGAATATGTTAGAGGTCTGGCAGCTCGTATATGAAGGGTCCCAATGCTGAAAATTGTTTATTCTGCAAATTTATATATCTCTACTTAGTATAAAACAAAGTCCCAGATTATTGGATATCACGGGTAATGGCGAGAACCACTGGATGGATTTTGATGTGGTTTTCACCATTCTGTAAAGGATTTCTCGAGGAAGGTTTCTGTAGAAAATAATTCATTTATGATCAAAGGAAGCCAAGCAGTAACGAATTCAGTCAAAAAGTCGAAAATAAACCAGGCGTCCATGCGCTCTTTAAGCTTACGCTGGGCAAACCGTTAAAAATACCAATATACTATGAGTGTAAGAATTGTACAGCATGAAATGTTCTACAAAAAAATCCGCGAGATCATATCCCTATCATCAACACATCGCCCACTATAAGTGTTTTTACGTTTTTATTTCTTCCAACAATCTCCTTTCAATTACTGAGGCGACAGTTTACGAGCTAGCTAGGGGTGAGCCTATCGCCCCAGTTACAGCCTAGCTAGTGGGCGAGCCTATTACCCCAGATACAGCTGGCAGCAAACTGTCGAGTCGTGTTGAGTTGAAACTTCAGAGAAGAGTGGTTATGTTTGCAGTTTCGCTGGAAATGCAACTCGGCCTTTCTTCATTTCGCCTGTGAACTTTTCGTTCCGCAAAATACACAGTCAAGTTAAGATTGGACGGAAGGGGGATTTGTGTTTCATGCACCTCGCCATTTTTAAATTACGTCTGACAAGAATTCGTTGCACATGCATCTCCATGATAATATAATTAATAGTCCAGTCAGTGATTTTAACCCAACATGCCGAGACGTAAAACGGATATAGGTCACGTAATGCATTCATAACTGTCACCGGGCGAAGCCGGGGCGGGTTGCTAGTATATATATATATATATATATATATATATATATATATATATATATATATATTAACTAGTGTCCTGTATGCACCATACGCTAAATAATAAATAAATAATCAGTTTGAAGAAACCACTCTGGTATAACTCGGTGCCCAACACATCATGGACCATGTGATAGGCCCGGGCACAACCAATACACAGTGTGGACACCAAGTCCTGTACTCGAGCAATGTAGTTTCCATTCGTGAATGTGGAGGGACGCCCACTTCGATCCTCATCCTCCACACTCTGCCATCCTTCACTGAACACGCAACACCAGCGACCCACCGAATGATATCGGGCACGCTGTTCTGCTGCTCCTGTCTCTGCACACGCGTCATTCCCCCTCCGTTGACGATCCTTCCGTCATTGAACCAGTCACAGGTGTGACCATTGCTGGTATCACCAGGTGTATAGTTCATCTACTGTAAGTTTGCACTTTATCGACAGCTTGGGTTGCCAACCTTCATAAGGTAAGACTCAATTTATAACGTGTAGTCCATAACAAATATATACATGTTTTATTCACATGTAAGTTTTTCAGGTTATTTTTTCGCTTGTTCCAGTAATTGTGAATATATTGGCAACATATTCTGTCGGCCAGACTGAAAAGTTACATTATCAAACTGAACTACCACGTGCTCGTGGGATGGGCGAGCGGTTGGTAATGGACGCTTTACTGTGTTCACCTGCCTGAGAAAATAATGTGTTAATTATCATCATCATCATCATTTTCCGTTTTCCAGCCTAGGCCGGGTCGGAGCAAACATGAGTCCCCTCCACTTTACTCGGTCTGTCCACCACTCTTCCTCAAGCACTGAACGCCACTCCATGTTCCGGTTTATCACGCTGCACTTAACAAGGTCCAACCACCGACCTCTAGGTCTTCCTCGTCCTCTTTTTCCCGTGTGTTAATTATATTAAATAATAATAATTATAATTGATAATATTGCACAAAGTCGTCTGAAAGTATTATTTCCATATGAACGCGTGTTTACTTTACAGATAAATATATAGTGGTTATCTTAAATGTTGAGTAAATATGTAGCCTGAGATGTCTTCAGGTCGGATATCTTTGTTTTCAATATCGAGTCGGAAGCAGTTACAGAATTTCTTGTTCAAGATATTTATTTTATTTCTCTCTTTTTGAAGGCAAAAGAAAAGGCAGCAGAACTATTGATTTCCCCAAGGACATTGGCCTGGTGAATAATTTTCATATGGCATGATTTGTGCAAAAAAGTAGGCCTAAAATATGAGTTGTTCTGTAGGCCTAGGCCTAAAAGTTAACTTACATGGTGAAATGTTTCGTACGTTTTATTGATGTGTAACATCTTTCCGCTCGGTTGCTGGATAGTTTTGTGGGAGTGATTTTGAAAATTGGGGACGGAAGTGGATCGGAACGATCGAGCAGGCAGTGGTGGATCCAACGGAAGTATGCACTGCCCGCTCGATCGATCAAACGGAAGTGTAAGTGGTCTGTGAATGAAGAGGACCTGTTTATAAGGAATTTAAGGCTATGAGCGGTGTCGCGTCTATTAATCTAGTTGATCCATATCGTATTCTTTATTTAGGCTAGTGCTGGTGGAAGCTACAAATCATCTAATAAAATGAGTTCCGTATTATAAACTACAATATCTGTAAAACACTCCCTTTTACAATAACAATTGAAAATGTGTGTATTGGAATCAAGGCAGTGTGTGCTCTGTAGCGCGAGAATGTTATGGCAATACAGTAGGCAGTTCATTTAGCAGGCCCTGGTCTGACGAGCACAGTGGCAAATGTTTCACCGACTTTCATTTGTCATTGAGCAGTTTATGAAGCTTCACGTTCAAGGTTGAACATCACATGGGGTAGGACAAAGACGACAAATTACATGTAAGTAAACGGCATTATTGTCAAGCTGTGGTTGAGTAGGCTAGTCAAATATTAAATGCATAACAGAATGTTGTTATATGAGTGGAATAAAAGCCGAGACTAGGTCATTTCATGATTGTAGGAAGGCATGTTTTGATTGTTTACGACGAATTGTATGAGAGTCTTGAGAATAATGAATGATATAGTTACTGAGGAGTGTGCTCACAGTATTTGAGAGTACAGTCGACTTTGTGTGTCACATTGTTTTTATGAATTATTAAGGAAGGAAGGAAGCTTGTAGTTTTGCGTGACCGTTAATCTCACAATCATGATCCACGGTACCTCCCTTTTACGTGGAATGCGAACCACAGGACATGGCATTTCAATTCGAAAATCTCACATGTACACCCGGTCTACCTTGGTGAGAGACTAACAGCTTGACCGCTGCGCCACAAGTGTGACAGTAGCATATCTCCAATTCAATCTATACATTCATCCTAGTACCAGTCTGAAAATGGAGCGTAAATTAACATTTTACGAATGTCCAAGCTGTGTAGTATACGAGTAGGATAACATGTCACATGTTACACATCATATGCGACTACTGTAAGGCACGTATCTTTTTTAAAATATCAATCCAACAGGTCAAGTAATGATCGTATCGTCTTAAGGACATCTTACACCGTACCTTAGTAAGCATTTTCCTCGAGCTGTGAAATGATGGACTTAAAATAATTCCACTCCCTCATTTAAGTTATCAGCTGGTGTGTCATAGCCAAGGTCTTGGTCATAGCGCGTCCAATAATGTAATATTCTGTCAGCGAGCCGTCAGTGAATGTGCTGTTAGAACGATTATTTGATAAATTTCACAAAGAAATAGCAGTTTCCTTTTAAAAAAGGCAATGAATTGATATTGCGAGATGAATGTAGGTTTAGGCAACTCATAACAGCTGTGGACACCTTGACGGAATACAGCGGCCATTGCTGGCTGATAGCTGGGTGATAGCTCATTGGCTGGAGTGCACGTGGTAGAGGTGGATTGATATGTTCTGTAGGAGTGTTTGTTCTCGCGAGAACTGTCAAAAAAGTGCAAACTTACAGTAGATGAACTATACCAACTGCTCGTGCAATAAAATGACGCAACTTACTTTTGGAAGAACCCTAGTAGTAAAATACGAGCAGTGTTGGACATTATCCGCAAGGATTATGCACAAGTACAGTATTGCCAACCCCGCGCATACGATACTAATTGTATGAGTATAATCTTTCTCTTGGCAATAATTACTAGGGCGCGTTAGATGTATATGCACCCCTGGCTTTTGTAAAGCACATCGGAAATAGACCAACCGACCTTATGTGCAGGCGTCTTTTCTATCTTATAAGTTGGCAACACTAATGTGATGTCATTGTGTGCCCCTAGGCAACAGTTGAAGAGACCTCATGCGCTTGATGAATGTCTGCTATTTACACAAATCTGCACCGTTTCACCGAACTGAACCCAATTTTACAAACGTACCTTTTACAACTCTGCGGGTAACACTGTCTGCTTGAAATTTCGAACAGCCCTCTCCATTGCGTACATTTAGGTCGTTTGATGAATTGACGAAATATTGAACTGCACTTTGGCGGATTATGACACTGTTGCTCCCACAGGAGCTCGGGACTGCTCTGATTATTTCTCTACATCGCTTTGCGGCAAAAAACGACACTATTGCTCTCTACCTTTCTAACAGCCAATGAGATAAAGGCAGCGTCTTTAATTTCACTTGCTCTTCTACCTTATCACCCCCCAGGGGCTCACATCTAGTGGGACGCGGGTTGGCGACCACGGGACCCCAGCTGAGTCCGGCATTGCTTCCACTTACTTGTGCAGGGCTCCTCTCCGTCTTCTTTCCTGTCGACCTCCCTTGGTCAACTCTTGATCTCTTCCGACCCCGATGGTATTAGGGTATCCGAGGCCTAGGGAGTATCTTCCTTTCCCGCCTTGATTTGCCCTTGTCTCATCTTTCCTGCTCCCTCGTTCTTCTAGGGATCGGCCTTCTTTTTCTTTTCATTAGAGTTCCTTTTCTCTTTAAGATTCCCGCCCTGTTTTTGTGAATTATCTCCCCGTGTATCTAAATTACATTTTGTAAGTATTTTCAATGTAAATTGCATTTTGTAAGTATTTTCAATGTAAATTGCATTTTGCGAGTATTTTCAACCTCAATTGCATTTTGTAAGGATTAACAATCTAAATTGCATTTTGTATGAGGGGCATTTTGTAAGTAGGGTGAAGTAAGATTATTTGGCGAGACCGGTAATACGGTGATAAACTTTTAAAAGAATGCCACCACAAAACAACCTATTCTATTCTTGAGCTCGCCTGTTGTCTTAAGGGAGTCTTGGGGTTTTCCTTTACTCTGAGCTCACATATAATCCTTAGACCCTACCACTTACTGAGATATGTGATTTTGTAACACTTAGTGGCAGTGAATTGATAAGTGCTGACGTCTTAAATACAGTGTGCTCTTCAAGTGAAATTTAGTGTGTCAATATATCGTTTATTTTAGTTAGACTTTGTGTCAATCTGTTCCTAAGAAAGTGAGTTATTTTTAACAGTGAGAGAAAAGTTGGATACCACAGACATTTTCGGCACAAACCTTAAGATAATACAGAAATATTTAAGCATTTTCTACTCAGCTGATAGTAAGCCACAATATTGTTATTTTATATTTTTATATCAGATTTCGAGTCTGATTTCTTTAAATGTTTAAAGGAATGAGAATTTAATGGATATTAGAGTTGTAGGTAGTGTAACTTAACAAATTTCATAATTATTTTCTGAAAATAGACTATCACCAAATTACCTTACGGTAAAATGCCGGAAAAAAGACAACGTGAAACGAAAGCCTGATATTGATGACGATGTAATCGTGAACATGTATGACGTGTGTTGTGAAAACTCATCATAAGACAAACTCCTGTGGAATGTAGTTATACAACTCTAGAAAGTAAAAACATGTTTAGAAAACTATCACCAAATTACCTTCCTACTGTCACCAAATTACATATATGTATCACCAAATAACCTTACTCAAGTGAGTTGTACAAAATGACTTAGATTTCAATAAAAAGTAATTACAAGAAGACATTGATGATCAAAACCTGTAGCTAAAGGTCTGTTCTATATGATACATTGAATTTAAAGTAAATAAATTGTGTATATTTATACTTAATGTGACGCCTGTTTGCCATCTCTTGATGAATACAGTACATTTTCATTTGTCAGTTGGCACAGGCTAGAGTAAAAGGTGGCTTTTCACCGATGTCTCAGTCTCACTCATGGCTGTGATTATATGGAAGCTACTGAGGTATGGGTGGTGCTTAATAATGCCATTCGGGGCACAGTCAGTGCCTGTGAATGCTGTGAAAGGTTCTACTCATAGGGTTAGGACTACTGTTCTGACTCAGTGAGGAAAGCAATGGCAAACTACCTCACTCCTCTTCTTGCCTAGAACGCCTCAAAATAGCGCTGCCTTGGGTTTTTGTGGGTATCTACTCACATAACGTAACGGCGGTGCTTTTTGAGGATCCAACCAGTCTTCGGGCTGACTACCTAACAGGATACGTAATATTGCTATAATATAAAATTATCACCAAATTACCTTACTTTACCCTATTTTGATTCTCAATTGCATTTTGTGACTATTTTGAAACTAAATCACATTTTGTGGGTATTTTGAATCTAAATTGCATATTGTTAGTATTGTCAATCCAAATTAATATTTTGAAATTTGTAAGTATTTTGAACCTAACCTACATTTTGTGCGTATTTGCCATTCTATTCGTATTGTGAGTATTTTCCTTCTAAATTACCTTTTGTAAGTGTTTCCACTCTCCATTTGTGAATCGTTTCAATCTCAGTTTCATTTTGTAAGTATTTTCAGTCTAACAGAATTTTCGTTCTGGTTTCCATTTCATTGTCATTTTCGCAATCAGCCAGACCATTAGGGGCCGATAACCTAGATGTTAGGCCCCTTAAAACAACAATTACCACCATCATCATCATCTATCTAATCAATTTGTTGAATTCGTTAGTAAATTACATGTTCATTATTATCATTATTATTAGGGGAAAATTACCTGGATGATAGGTCCAATATACTGTAATACTTATCTCCACCACAAATACTTGATTTTCTAAAAAATATTTTTTCTGTTAGTTTGTAAGTTTGATGTGTCAGTTCGGTAGTTGTATTCATTATCATCCATAAAACAAATAGAAAAATCCACCGGGCGAAGCTAGCTCTATATAAAAACCTGAAAATCGCAAAATAAAATGTAGATACGAGAATTGCATTGCCACTGTCGATATCTCAATTTCGATCAACATGTCACATTACTAAGTTTCTGTTTTTTGCTCCTTAAGAGGGTAGAAATAAGAAAAATATGCCATTCTCTGAAAAGTAGGTCAAAATGGCATAATTTATGAACAGAATCCATTTAGAACTAGTTATTTTAATTTTTGAAATGTATCAGGAAGAGGATCACTCTAGCCATCGCCGTCTATAATTCTCAAGCCGTGCTGCAAGACGATCCATTTTACCCGGAACAATTCCGTTTTTCGAATAATTTGATAATATATTCAATTTCACACCAATTTTCAAATTTCCCGCTTCAGAATTGATTATTATATCTAGCTTGTTTTCTGGTGAAAGAGAAAATGATTTCTATGTCTGTGATAGATTGGTACATGTTATAGGTTTATTAGGGGCAACAAAATTAAGGATTATCTTAGTCCTTGTGAAGTTAATACTCGGCATTTTCCCCTCCAATGCTTTTACGGAGAGAGTTTTTTATTATTTTAAATGATCTTGTCGACTTCGTCGTTACGCTGGGGTCTGGCGTTACGTTACGGTGACGGGACAATGTACCCAGATGCACTGAGGTGTGTGACGTCATAGTACCGCTTGGTGCATGTGTTCCCCGACAATCTCTACTTCGTTAGTATAAGACAAAAATCCCCGATTCTTGGATGTCACGGGTAATCTCGAGAACCACTGGATGGATTTTGATGCGGTTTTCACCAGTCTGTAAAGGATATCTCGAGGAAAGATTCTGTAGAACATAATTTATGTATGATCAAAGGAAGCCAAGCAGTAATGATTTCAGTGAAAAAGTTGAAAACAAACTTGGCGTCCGTGCACTTCTTAAGCTTACGCTGGGCAAACCGTTAAAAATATCAATATACTATGCGCGTAAGAATTGGTCAGCATGGAAAGTTCCACAAAAAAGTCCACAAGAGCATATCTCTTTCTTCAATACATCGCCCACTATAAGTGTTTTTAGACTGGATGGAAGGGGCACGTCCCCGCGCTCTCTGGTGAGCGTGACGGCATCCCGCGCGCTTGACCTTGCTTTGCACTTGCCGTTCGCGAGTAATTTGAAACAAGATAAGCAAGATAAATCTTATACAGATAATTTTCTAACATGTCAAGAGTCTTTGGCTTCGAGCGAATCGAGAAGCCGCCAGCCTTTCTAGCATTTTTCAGCATTTGTAGCATTTAAAATGATACAAAGCAGGGGCGGTTCTAGGCGTAGTGCCACCGTGCCATGGCACTGCCCTCTAAGAGAAAATAAATTATTCATAGTCCTGAAAGAATAATTTCGAACGCCTAAGTTTAATACCGGTATCTAATAAAATTAGTTTCAAATTACTTTGTAGTTAAAATATTCCGTCCGTAGAGTATGATCATAGATTCCATCTTCGCCCCAGTGATATCTTGAGCCGCGGTCTATACGGCACGGTTGACGCATGCGCTGTCCAATTTACGATCTTTTCCGTAGCCTCTCTCGTCACTCGCTATGAGGAAATATGCTGGTCTCCGTGCCGAATAGAGTTTGGCTCAAAGCAGTACTGAAAGTGAAGTGTACTGCTATCTATCGGTCATTACGAGGTACTGGGCCAGCGACATGCTTGTCACAATCTCTCACAAAGGGCGGAAGGGAAGAGGGTGTGGGCCAATGGCTTGATTGGCTGGAAGTAATTTGACTCATTGGTTATTGTTGGGGTGGGGCGTTGGTTGACACAAACTGACAACCAATCGCTCTCACACAAAGAGCATTAATTCTAGATTTCTCTAAAAAGGGGCTCTGCGTCCCATAGTGAAATTTAAACTTGCCGTAATAAATAGTGAAAATAATATGTACGGTATGTATTTATTAATTCCTTATTTGGTAAGGTGAATAACTAAGCGAATGAATAAAAGAGAAAATAAAAAGTAAGATCATGACTACCGTAGGCCTACATGTTAAGGCTTCACGGATTACTCTCGGTAGCTAAATATTTATGGTTGATAAACCATCTGCAACTGTCAGGCCTGGATGAAATCGCGTGAATTCCTGTTTGTAGTCTAGTCTATCTTCAGTTCTTGTTAACGGTTCGTGGTTATTTTTAGTGAGTCACGGTGTTAAAGAGTCAAACATTGAGTTTGTGTTGTAGGCTATTAGTGAGTGAATGGTTCAGTGCTGAAAAAGTTTATTTTATATATTTTTATATATTTTCTTATCGTATATATTATATTCGGCAAGTCCCGATGTGAAATGTTGACTGTCAAGATTAGTGTAGGCTCTATATATAGGCTACATCGGAAATCGAACCCTGCTCTGATATAATGTTATAAAAATACCAATATTTTCTTATTTTTACTTGGCGCTACCCCTTGTTCGGAACTGGAGCCGCCTCTGATACAAAGTCTAGTCCTTCAGACTGACTGTCACTTTTTTCTCTCATGAATATCAAAAGGAGAGATGATAGAAACAGAAGCTCCATTAGTTTGATAAAACAAGAATTGTTCACATATTACAATTATGACGAAAATTGTGGTGAATTTTATCAGAAAGTTACAAATAAAAAATCCTTTCGAAGCGTTGTTCAAATGATCAAATGAAAGGCATTTGTAAGTTGCTGGTGTCATAGGCCTATATGATATGTCAGCAATATCTAGTTTAAATTTTGTGTATTTGATTATGTAATGCTTATTTAATACGTATGTGTATTATTTGTTACGACATTTAGCAACCTTGATTAAGAAAACAATGTTTTGGGCCGTGTGTTCCATTTTTCCATTCTTGAAATCTGGCGACCCTAACAGGCGGTATAATTGGCAACACTGAGTCGAGTCCATAAGGTCTATAAACACGTAAGACCACATGCTAAGTTTTATTCATAAATATCGTTTATTTTGATATGACAGCATGTAAAAGCAGTTCGTACGAACTATTTCAACACCCGTGAAATTCCTCGTGGTAAATCAGACCTGCTGAAAGTTGTATAAGTGAGTATTTCCCGTATTAAGTTGTTCGTGTAACCGATGCCTTGTTATGAATTTAACCAACACATTCTTCACTAATATTTCATTTAACTATTTCAGATGTCTTGGAAGTGTTGTGTTCCTGGTTCTGACTGTAAGTCAAATTATGGCAGCACTGTTAAAATAACTGTTTATATTACAACGTTTTGATCACTACAGCGAGGTGGACTTTCAGTGCCTAGTAATTTAGTTTTGGTGTATATCTTCATGTGGCCTCTATATTCCAGTACATTATGAACTGTACTCAGTTGGCGAGTGCCTTTAGGTAGATTTCATTAGAAAGCTACCTATTTTTAAATTAAGTGGCCAGTGGAACATTATTGTTAGACTGTCAACATTAAGCTTGGAGGCCCATTGTGACTATCATGAGTGCATGTGTGGACAAAAAGTTTTTTTTAAATCAAAGGCAGTCTCTAAGTTAGTAAGAATAGTTTATATTTTTTTCTGAGCGCGTCAATGACGGCAGTGAACATGGTAGCAATAAAAGGAAACTTCAGACATTGAGCTACAATACAGCCTTTTATTATTACCTTATCGGGAATCGACAGTACATAGCATGATAATGTGTATCCTTTATTTGTGTAAAGATTTAGCGGACGTTATGTTCTGTTGTATTTTCGGAAACATTTGGCGCCAAAATCTATGTGTTTACGCAGAGTTAGCAATTACCATGTGCTTGAGCTAGGCCTCCCAGATGACAGATTGGCGGCGTTGCCAAACCTTATGACACGGCTTGAGAATTTAGCTCTAGCTAAACAGGCTTTCAGTAAAAAGAAACACCTTCTTGCAAACAAAAACATAAACACTAAAATTAGGAAGTGTTTTGTCAAAATATTTGTGTGGAGTGTTTTGTTGTGTGCCTGTGAAACATGGGTCTTAGCAAGACAAGTGGTAATAATAATAATAATAATAATAATAATAATATCGTATGGCCTCGGATGCCGGGTGCAAGCTTTGTTATTTGACACCCAAAGGGTAGCTTGCATGTCGAATTTCGTTGTTCCTTGAAGCACTATGAGAGTCAAGGAGGTTAGATATCTAAGGTCCTTGAACACTATAGCGCTTTCTAGTAGAGAAATGAGGATCTTTTTGTTGGCGGAAACTCCCGAGATTAATTTTGCCATTATGAACACGGCCTACTGAATTCAAATGGGTTGTTTGACATGCCAACATCGTATGACATGGTGTCGTAATTTTTGACGCGTTTCAAAAATCACTTACCACTGCCAGGAGCGAACCTGCAAGCTTGGGGTTAGTAGACCGACACGTTGACCACTCACCCACCGTGGCAAGAGACAAGAGGTAAAACGCCTGGGAGCAATGAAAATGTGTATATGGAGGTGGATACTGAAAATAAGCTGGTTAGAGAAAAAGTCAAACCAAAAGGTCCTTAAGGAAGTCGATGAGACAAGGGAGTTGATGAACATTATAAGAAAGAGGAAAACAAAAATCCTTGGCCACACACTACGCCATAACGATCGAGTTGAAAGTAAAAGTTTTGGGGAAGGAGGGAAGAGGAAGACCAAGGATTCTGTGATGGACAGACTAAACTACCAGGAATATGCTGACTTGGAACTTTCAGGAGAGGAGTGAGAAATGTCGCCTTGCCTTTAGGATATGATGATAACATTTGACATACTACCCTTCAAAACTAAGGTATCTAAATGCTTAATTGGTTAACATGTGTTATTGTGGTCTGTGTTAATGTGTGCATTTGTAATTGAGGCAAGGATTGTGTGATTGAGGTGGCCGGGGCCTTTTCAAAGAACATAAACATGTAAGAGATACTATCCATAATGTAGAATTTTGGCTTATGCCATGTTTTATTTAATCAAACTCGACGCGTTTCGAAAGAAACCATATCATTCTTCATCAGGAATAAACAGAAATACGACTAAATATTTGCTAAGAGAAAGCAACAAACAAACTAAAAAAGGTGCCCTAAGATGGACGCCATTTAAGCCCCAAGTTAGGGACAACGAAAAGCAGCAGTGTATCACTTTCTGGGTGTACTGATAATATGTAGCCAGGACTCACTAACATTGTAGCCGGTGTCACGGTTGAAATTATCTGGGTGTTTACGTATTTCAACCGCCTCCTGATGATTCTGGGACGATATTGATTTATACGGGCAAGAACATCCACTCCTTGGAACATGACATCATGGCCAGGAGTTAAAGCATGATCAGCAACAACTGATTTATCAGGTTGAATGAGCCTGATACATCTATTATGTTCCTTAATGCGAGTGCAAATCGTTCTCGAAGTCTGCCCGATATAAACCTTGCCACAAGTACAGGGAACTCTGTAGATACCCGGTTGTTGCAATTTAGGCAAACTGTCCTTAGTTGGTCGCAGGAGTTGCCTAATCTTAACAGTAGTTCCAAATACAGAGTCCGTATGTTGTACCTACGCAGGATTTTAGCAATACGATCCGTCGTTTTATGTATGTACGGTAGGTAAGCAGTTCCTCTTACATCTTTTTTTCTCAACTGACGTCCTATTATTTATTCGTTGGTTTCATAACCGTAGAAATCAAAGCTTTGCTATAACTGCTGCTCTCAAAGGTGGCTCTCAAGGTATTAATTTCTTCTTGTAAAGAGGACACTTCACAAATCCTCCTAGCCCTGGTAGTTAGAGTTTCTGGGCAGGGTGATGGTGAGAATTTGCGTGGAGATATCTATTGGTGTGTGTTGGATTATGATAAAGTCTAAATGATAATATGTAAGAGATAAGTTTAACACCTTCCAACTCCCCCCCCCCCCCCCCACCGCAGGGGCTCACATCTAGTGGGACGTGGGTTGCCGACCACGGGGCCCGAGCTGAGTCCGGCATTGCTTCCACTTACTTCAGCTGGACTCCTCTTCGTCTTCTTTCCTGTCGACCTCTTTTGGTCAACTCTTATTCTCTTCCAACCCCGACGGTATTAGGGAATCCGAGGCCTAAGGAGTCTCTTCCTTTCCCGCCTTAATTGACCCTTGTCTCATCTTTCCTGATACCCTCCTTCTGCGAGGGGTCAGCCTTCTTTTTCTTTTCATGTTATCTCCTGCCTTCTGCTCAAGGCCCTCAAGGAGGCAGGGTGTGTGTAGCCCCACCACTTCTGGTGCACCCTGGATAGTGGTACACCCTCAGGGGCTCACGGCTGGTGAGTTTGGGAGTTGGCGACCCCGAGGGATTCCTGAGCTGGGTGCACTTTGTCCCCTTTTTCATCTGACCTTGGGGTGGGCCCTCTCCTCTTTCCCTTTCCTATCTGCCTTTCATGGCTCTCCTTCCTTACAAGTCCCTCAATCCTCATTATTCGAGGGTTGAAGGAATGTCTTTTCTTCCTGTCCTTTATTTGCCTTATCCTTTATTTTTTTTATCATTTCTTCTTCTAGTTTGTAAGTCTGTAGTTAGTATTTGTTATAGTTTTCATTCTCATCTCATCTTTCACTATCACCCAAGCCATTAGGAGCCGATAACCTAGATGTTAGGCCCCTTAAAACCACAATTATCATCATCATCAACCTTCCAACTTTATTGAATCAAAGAGCCATCAGCTGGAACCTCACAATTACTGAACCTCCAAAAGAAGTAAAAGTTTGAATCCTTAAAAATAATAAGAATACAATCTCATTTGTTTTCTATAAACTCTTTAAAAAAATCTGAGTCAAATCCAGTATTTTGAAGGTTCGGTATAATCTTAAGAACCCTTTATAACGCACGTATAAGGTCTTTAAGAATTACCAGCCAACATCAGCACAATTGAAGAATTTGGACTCCGTATTAATGTAAACAAGAAAAATGTATGGGTTTTAGTCGTCATAATCACGACCAGGCTTCTCTGAGCATCAGAGGTCTTACAATCGAGCGGGTTCACCATTTTGAATATCTAGGGAGAATCATCACTGGCGGTTTAGATCCCGACGTTGAAATCAATAGAAATAGCACGCAGTGTGTCATCTTGCTTCAACAATGACAACTTAAACCCGAAGCTTCGTCAAAGAATGGTTAGAACTTATGTCTGGTCAAGGTATTGAGTCTTGGACTTCGAAACCTAGTACCAGGGAAAAAATTAGAAGCATTGGAAATGTGGATCCATCGAAGATTGCTAAAAAAATACCCTTGACCGGTAAAGTTACGAACAAAGATGTCCTCAGAAGAGCAAACTGTGATGCTCAACTTTTGTCTGCAATTAAATGTCAGAAGACTGCCTATTTAGGTCATGTACTTAGAAGCCAAAATACCAGCTGCTTCAACTAATATTGCAAGGCAAAATAGATGGCCGACGAGGACGTGGCAAAGACAAATAATGTCCTGGCTTCAGAACATCAAGGAGTGGTCACAGATTCGATCTGCAGGAGAATTGTTCCGACTTGTGGAAGATAGCAACGCCTTTTCCCTGGAGGTCGCCAACGTTCGGTGGACCGAACATGGCGCTTGAAGGAGGAGCAGAAGAAGAAGAAGAAGAAGAAGAAGAAGAAGAAGAAGATGATGATGATGAAGAAGAAGAAGAAGAAGAACCGATAAATTTCAGATCACCATCTTATCATGGGTTAGAAGAAAAGTGACCCTTAATATGGAGATGGTGGCGATGTGGTACCCTCCTTAAATCTCGCGCTAATCGAACCACTTACCCTCAAGGCTGGATAAGTCATAACAATGTTGTCTTCAAGGTAAATTCTGTTGGAAAGTTGTTATCTCCTCTCGACCTTCTTTCTTTTTTAATCGCTGATTCTTGTATCGTGATTGAATGCCAGATAAAGCTTATCAGGTACTTGTGGTTATTTTCCAGCAACCAGTGGTCCTTGGGCCAAGAGGATGTGACAGTACATATAGTAACAAGATGTTCAGTAAAGAACGTGTAGCCTACTTTCTCCTAAATGCATGGGTATTGTTATAACTAGAGACGGGAATTTGCCTATTTGCCTATTTTATTCCTGTGTTTAGAAACGTAGGCTTTCGCGATATAAATCCGTTTTAGGTTCTTTCAGGCTAGATTTCGTTGGTTTTATTGTGTCTATAAATGCCTATTTCAAGGGTTTGTGCCTATTTGGAGTATAATTGCCTATTTGATGCCTTTTGACTGTATTTTAAAGTGCATTATATTGCAGCTGGTGTGCTCGACAGAATTGTATTCTCATTTCTCAATATGTTTTTACCCCACGAACAAGAAAGGGAATTCTCGGAAATCACCAGAAATAGCGCCTGGGATCTTGATATTAAGCCTCCAAACTTAACATCCCTTCGTTTTGTATTTCGCTTTTCTTTATATTGAAAATTTACCCGTTAGTATGTGTGTGAATTAATATCATAAACTTTATGCTGATTGAATAACAAAAGAACTAAATTAGTGCCATGTTTTCGCGTTTTTTCAATCTCGATATTAAGCCTCCAATGTTAAAAACCCTTCGTTTCAGGTATTGTCCCCTTCAAAAGCCGCGTTAGGTTGGCGCTGCAACCTGACGGTGAATTAATATACAGTATATCCTGTACGCGTCTGAGTGTTGAATGGGCAGGCAGTTTAAAGCAGCCAGGAGAGATGCGATCCAGCTGGCAGTTAAAATGCCGCGGCGATCACAGTGGGTTGGTGCTGTAACCTATCTTGTGTTGAATAGACAGGCAGTTTAAAGCAGCTTGGAGGGATGCGATCTAACTGGCAGTGGGTGTAGCATGGCCTGTTACCGAGATAGATGGAAACTTGGTGGTCCCGTCTTGAGCTAATGTTGCCATGCAGCCAGGAGGGATGCGATCCAGCTGGCAGTGAAAATGCCGCGGCGATCACAGTGGGTTGGTGCTGTAACCTATCTTGTGTTGAATAGACAGGCAGTTTAAAGCAGCTAGGCGGGATGCGATCTAACTGGTAGTGGGTGTAGCAAGGCCTCTTACCAAGATAGATGTAAACTTGGTGGTCCCGTCTTGAGCTACTGTTGCTATGGAGATGGCCGGCCTTGCTATTACTTCATCAGTT
Source organism: Meconema thalassinum (assembly GCA_946902985.2). NCBI lineage: Eukaryota > Metazoa > Arthropoda > Insecta > Orthoptera > Tettigoniidae > Meconema > Meconema thalassinum. The sequence goes on from OX336388.2 coordinate 195,260,015, forward strand.
TATTTTCTGCTTTTATTAGCCTTTGCTTGAGTGCAAAGAGGCCGAAATCAGAAGAATGAGAAATACTATAGAAAATCCATGTAGCCAGCCGTTCCTTCTGGGTCCTAAACTATGCGTATGCAAAATTTGGTTGAGATTGGTGGAACAGTGTAGATTTGTATACGCAACAAATCCACCCACCCACATACATACTGAACCCGAGGGGGTCATGCTGACTGGTATCGAAAGTGGATCTCGGAGATAAGTTGAGCTCAGAAGGAAGGTTCCACTAGGGAACGAACCCGAGATCTGTTGAGGGAGTTTCGTTGTAAAAACCCCTAGAGGAAAGTATATGTTTAATCACTGGTGTGATATCAGTTGATACTGGCATTATTTAGTGAAATAATGCAGGGGAAATGAGCGGAATACAGCATTAGTGGACTACATGGAGTAGGCTATGCTGGACTTGAAACACAGAAGTGCAGAGTTTGACAGTTTACTAATAGCCCCAGAATTGTGGGAGGAGACTCATGGAGCCCTGTCAATCTCGTTGACCTACTTAAGTCGTCTGCAAGAGGTCGGGGGGTTGAATAATGATCCAGTTCTTCCCCGTTTGAGAATAAGACCGAGAAGAGAGGGGAGAGATCCCAAGGAAAATCATTGATTACTCGTGATTGGAGCAACGCAATGACATGAGAGTTGCACACAGGTGAATCTTTAGCCAGGAGGCTAACTTTAGAGCCATTAAACTGCGAAATCAAGGCATATTTAATGGAGTGCGTAAGAATACAGGACTATGGATGTTTGCGGCATGGTTTGACTATGTCACCGGGGATTTCCACTGGAAACCGCGTCCCCACGCTATGACAAAGGCAATTAATATTAATTAATTGGCCGATCGATCCTTCAGCACGCAGATAGTTTTGGGACCGGTGAAGAAAAAGGAACCCGATGAGCATTGTTTCGAGACCAGAATCATCCTGGGAGAGGAGTTGATATAGCGCGGGAATTCTAGGTCTACTTTTTCGTGTGAAACGGATATAAGGGTGTGGACCCAGTCAGGAGGTCAGTTTTTGGAACAGACTCGAGCGCGGAACGTATGTCGCTCTGGCTCAGGGAAGGACGCTCACACAAAGACTTGAACATTTTAGTGTTAATCATTATATTCGCCGTGCAGTGTAATGCACCAAGTGAGAATATAATCATGCATGGTCATGAAGTAATAATAAGTACGGTAATCAACGAACTTTATTGTGTGAAATGCGTATTACCGAAGTCAAGGAAGGGGGCCCGGACTTCAACTTGGGAAGCCGTGCAGTAAAACATTTAGAAGGCTTTTATTAAGGGCAGTCGTGCTGCATGTGTATAGTCGGCAGTACGAGCAATGGTTTGTGTTCACATAGGAAGTACCGTGTGATATAACTTGCAGAACATTGAAAGTAATAATTTGTGTAAAGACTATGTACAATGTTTAGCGCAGTGTGTAATTTATGGATTGGTTATACATGTCTTATTACGCCGGACTGCGCTGGGAGAAACTTTATGATGCATTTGGTGAAATGTCTTAAGAATACCAAATAGTAACGCTCAGGACGAAAGTAAGCATCTTTATGCAAAGCAGGAAGTTTATCGTAGGATAATTGATAGACTGTTGGTGAATCCGTAGGCAGATGACCCAGACTTTCAATCAGGAGTTGGTAGGAGCATGGAGTATGCCGTCAATACCTGTAATTCTGATATATTGCCAGGGAAGTTCAACCAATGAAAAGTTTAAAAAGTGACGTGTGTTATGTAGAAATCATATGTGAAATATCTTTTAAATTAATGATATAATAAGTGTTATAAAGTTTCATGTGTTTTGGAAGCAATAGCTTCATCATAGAAATGGAAAGTGCCGTGTGCTTGGTGAAAGAAATGTATTATAAAATGTGTATATGCAGTATGCAAATGTCGCGCTAACTCTGCAAATGGCAGGCGACATTGGAGAATATGAGTGGTTGGAGCCACCAGGATAAGCCGATATGTAAGTACCCCACAAATTATGATTATATAGAAGTATAGCCCACTGCATGTAATGTGATTTCAGGATTATAAAAATAATGCCAGTAAGAATCAGTAGTAGGAGATAGACCCTCCAAGTTTAATTGTTGTTGTGTTGATTTTAGTAGAGTTGAGATGTTGTTATACATCAGTGAGTGGATTAATCGTTACCACTATTAATAAAATGGCAAATCAGTTATGTAAACTTAACGTAACGAACACGGATGTTCGATTTTTTAAGATGGTTATGTTGTGTCGGATTATGGTAATTTATGTCAGTAATAATAATAATAATAATAATTAATCTCGTAAGTGATGAGGAAGGAGGAGGGGGAGGAGTAACACCTCGTTAAAAAACCTGGGTCCATCTGGCTCCGGATGGTAGCACCCTGTAAGGGCCCCTGCCTAGGGTTACTAGGTGAAAATTGGTCAACGGTCCTGATGGCGGAAGAGGAATCTAAGATTCCCAACGATGGATGGAGCGGAAGAGCCAGGTGGTTTCCCCACCAATAAAGAACTCTAAATCCAAAAGCGTTTGTTCCCAGATTGGGCGGCTTATGGTCAGCGTCTGTTCACCATGTGGTGCGGCTGTAAACATGCTCCAGGAACTAACAATCCCTGGTTCTAAGAAACCTAGTGGATAACCACTAGACCCCTTTTCTTACAAGTAACCATGGCGCGTGCAAATAATAACAGTATTACCCCAGGTGGTAACCAATCCACCCGTCAACTGACGGCACCCGGGCGTTCGGACTCTGGGGGACCCGGGCAACCACGGCCACAGGGAAAATCGGAGTTCTCTGGCAAACTTCCACATAAGACACCAACATACGTAGGCACTCTAAACATCAACACTCTCATACAGCCTGGAAAGTTGCACAATCTAGTGACAGAACTCGATAGACAGAAGCTTCTAATCCTCGCGCTGCAGGAGACACGTATCACAGATGAAGACACCATGGACTACGGCAATTATCGCTTGTTCAAGAGCAAGACTGACAGGCGCGTTGCCAAAGGCGCTCCACTTCTGGGGATGGCCTTCATGGTCCACAAGACCATAGTAGAATCCTTAGAAGAAGTTACTCCAGTAAACAACAGATTGATGAGCATGCGCTTCCGGTGCGCCAACAAAAAATACACACTGATCAACGCACACGCCCCCACTAACCAAAGTAACAAGAGCGATCCACAGTCCGCAGAAAAATTCTGGTCGACCCTTGACACAGTGATGTCCAAAGTCCCCAGGAATGACGTCAAACTCCTCATGGGCGACTTCAATGCACAGATCGGTAGAGAAAAGATGTACAGGAAAACAGTCGGAAACTATCCTGCACATAAATTCACAAATAAAAATGGCACACGACTCATAGAACTCTGCCAGCAGAATAACCTCAAGCTCATGTCAACATCTCTTAGAAAACACCCTAGAAAACAGAAAACCTGGCGTTCTCCAGTCCAGCAGTTAGGTGAGTTCCAAATCGACCATGTGGCAATCTCATATCCAGTACAGAAGGAGATTCATGATGTACAGGTACGTAGAGGAGCCAACATTGACTCTGACCATTACCTAACCCGCGTCAAGGTCAAGTTCACCCCAAAGAGAACTTTCTGTAAGAAAACCCCCCTACCAAAATTTGACACAAAAAGATCGCAGACTCTGGAGTGAAGGAAGCCTGGGAAAAAGAACATGCCAATGACTGGCAACATTTCCACCGAAAAATCATAGAAACAGCACAAGCTCTCATTCCCTTGAAGAAGAATTCCAAACATCCTTGGTGGGATGTTGATTGTGAGAATGCACTCATTACCAGGAAATTGGCATATCAGAAATACAACAGTAAAAAATCCCCAGAAAATTTACAGAATTTCCATGAAACACGAAAAGCAACCGCAAAAATTATCAGACAATCCAAGAGGAGATACCTGAAGGAACAGTTAGACTCCATTGAGGACAACTTCCGTAACTACAACGTAAGGGACTTCTACAGAACGTTTGCAGGACACATCAGAGGGTACACACCACCAAACCTTTGCTTCAGAAAATGTGATGGAAAATTAGCACTAACGAATAAGGAGAATTGCAAGGTGATGGCACAATACTTCTCTGATCTTCTCAACTGTCCAGAACCAATAGAGAGATTCTCAGAGGAAGAACCTACAGTCAAGAACGCAGACTCATTACCTCCGACACAAGAGGAAGTTCACAGGCACATCATCAAACTTAAGAACAACAGGACATCTGGTGAAGACGGCATAGTGGCCGAACTACTGAAAAACCTAGGGCCACACTCACTCAGGGAACTCACACAGATTATCACTGACATCTGGACATCAGAAAAGCTACCAGATGAGTGGAAATGTGCATTGATCCACCCGTTACACAAAAAAGGCGACCGCTCTGACGTAAACAATTACAGGGGCATTTCACTATTACAAGTTACGTACAAGATCCTCTCAGCGTGCCTACTCCAAAGGGCTCGGGACCAGCTGGAACACAAGATTGGCGAGTACCAGGCGGGATTTCGTCCTGGTCGCTCCTGCGCGGAACAAATCTTCAACCTAAAAAGTATATTGAAAATCAAAGCCCTCAGGAATACTCCAGTTATATGTACGTTCGTTGACTTCAAGAAGGCATATGACTCCATTGACCGTCAGTCATTGTTCAACATCTTGCACGAGCAAGGTTTGGATAGCAAGACCTTGCGATTGATCAAACAGACACTGACAGACACGACATCAAAAGTGAAATTCATGGGGGAAATCTCAGAACCATTTCAGATCAATACAGGTGTTCGCCAAGGTGACGGGCTCTCTCCGCTTCTCTTCAACCTAGTGCTGAACAAAGTTATCAAGGAATGGGAGAAAGAACTGAGACTTCAAGGTTACTGGAGGCCAGTGCGACTAGGACGACCAAAGGACGAACTGGAGGTTGGATGTCTAGCCTTCGCGGATGATCTGGCTCTACTCTCAGATAACGAAACCACATCAATCAGACAGATAGAAGTACTCCAAGAGTGCGCCGAAAAAGTAGGACTACAGATCTCGTTCCAAAAGACAGAGTTTTTCTGTACGAAATTCGACATACAGAATTTAAACACGAAATATGGCAAGATCAATAGAGTCGCCCACTTTAAATACCTAGGTGAAGTGCTTGAACCGACGGGAAAAGAGAAAATCGCGCAGAACACTAGGTTAATGAAAATGAAGAGAGCCTTATACAAGACACAGAGTGTCTACAACAAAAAATGTCTGTCCACATTCACTAAACTTCGTCATTACAACACGGTTATTAAACCTGAGGTGCTTTATGCTAGTGAGACGTTGACGTTACACACTAAGGGCGACTTGGAAAAAATCCTCACAGAGGAAAGAAAAATAATAAGGAAAATAATTGGACCAAAGCACACAGATGAAGGATACAGGCTTCACTCCAGAGACACCACAGAGAAATTGTCCAACCTCGCAGCAGACATCAGAAAGAGGCGACTAAAATTTTATGGCCACATCAGCAGACTCCCACAAACTAGACTCACCAACAAAATTCTTAGATACATACAGCGGCTCAAGATTACTACACCCTGGATGATGCAAGTCAAAATTGATCTAGTAAAAGCACAAGTCAACCCAGAAGACGTCATAGACAAAAGCGTATTTAGACACAAAGTATACAAGTGGGAAGTGTTGTCAGAGAGAGCTGCACCTACAGCCCAAAGACCAAAGTGGACCGAAGAAAGGAAGAGGGCCTTTAGTGCACGAATGAAAGAGTACTGGAAAGACAGGAAGAACAAAAAGTCATGATTGCTTCGCGTGGTCTAATAGGCCTGAAACGTGTAAAATAAAATAAAATAAATAATAAAAGGTATGAATGAATACATCAGGTAAAATGTTGTAAGCAAGAAATATTTACGCTAATTGGAAGACTTATCGATCTAAGCATTAAGATTACATTAAGGGATGAGAAAAGAGTTTAATATCAGAATATATTGTATTAATGGGAATATAATTATGCAAGGAAATGGAAGAGCTTTCTAGTGAATTGAATTTGCAGCTTGTGTAAAAGCTTATAGAGTAATTGATAGATTTCTCTTAATAATTAAAGGACGAAGATCATAGCATTAGGTCAGGAAGCCAGGTAATCTATTCGACGTATAAAATCTCGTATAGCCGTGGGCATACTGAGATATGTACTTTGTGCCAGAGTGTATTTAGTGATTGGACCCTAACTCTGATGATGGATATGGAATGGTCCGGGTTCGAATCCTGTGATAGGTGAGAGGAGAACAATGGACACCTCTGCACCCTATCTGATCGCCCGAGAACTTATTATTGAGTGATTCGGCTCTTTTGAAGCGAATCTTATGGACGGCAGCATGTGGCTGACCGCATCATTTATTAAGATACCGGTTATCCAGATCGACCAATGTTTTTATGAATCTCGTGCCTTCATGTTGAAATGGACCTAATGGTGCCAGTTATTATTATATCCTCAGGGTAGGAATAAATGTTAAGCTCATTCAGTACCTATTTGCATACCATTCAGTTTAAATCCATTGGGATATGTGCGTCATTGTGACCACGGTATTGTCTTTAAAATCGTACTACTGCTTGGGGAGATATAAGCCATGAGGCAGGAAGGCGGGGGACGGTTTACTGCGGTAACCTCACTCCACTCCATTGTATACAAGCCGCTCGGAAGGGGGCTGAGCTGTCAAGCGAACCGTGAAAGTTAAGGTTTAAGACCCTGTTAGTAACATGAAAGGAAACATTGTTATATTGAGTAATGAAGTCATGTGGTTTAAGAACACATTGGTAATTATAGATCACCCTGGTGGTTTAAGATTTTAGCAATCTAACGAATGGTTGGAAGTTGCATTTTTACTGTCACTGACACGGATTTCAGAAGTTGGGCACTTGACGCCACAGGCTACGCTCGCAAGGGTAGCTTAATAATACCATCCGACACAGCGATAACACAGTTTTGAAGATGAAATCACAACGGCATGCAGTGGAACTATATAAATAGAGAGAAGTGTAGGGGTAGCTTTACATAATTATGGAGTTGCACGGAGATTTGATGTGCAACACCTGAATAGGCAAATGCATGAAAAGCATTTGGTGGGAAGAGAGAGATCAAACACACACGGTACACATAATTGTCAAAGTAAGACAAGGTTTAAGAAACAAGTAATTTTGTGAAATTAAAGAAGTCACATTAGATGACAGAAGAGTAAAAGTACAGTTTTGTTTATGAAAGTTGTATGTGCATCAGCGCACTAGAGTGAAGTGTAAGTCAACATAAGGGTAAAGGTTTGAGTAATGATATGAGTTTATTATGATGATATTATGTTAATATTAGTGGATTGTGGAAGTAATTTTTGTTTGATTTTGTTTTATGTTTGTTGGGATTGTTTTTATATGTTTGAAGCCATGATTTTAGTACTGAATTAAAATCTTTAGAATAGAGTTGTGCCTTATCATTGTAGAGTTGATACATTTTAGTCTCAAATCCAAAATATGCAACTGCTCAATGGGGGAACGGTACACGCCTGAGACCTGACGCTAGCTGGAGGCGGAAGCATATTTTCCATGGAGATTACTCACATGGGTACAATACATACATACAGACTTTCACTTTTATATATAAGATAAGTGTGTTATTAAATTACAAGTTGCTTATTGTTAGTTCTTTTTGTAGTAATTAAATATGTTATTAAATTACAAGAAATTTTTTCATGCCTATTTTGTTGCCTATTTTACACGTTAGTGCCTATTTACATGCCTATTTTGGCCATTTTAAGAGCCTATATGCCTGCCTATTTTAACTGTTTTTAGAGCCTATAATTCTCGTCTCTAGTTATAGCTCTTTGTCCTTTTCACGGAGTATAATTGAAAGTTGGTTGTAGTAGCTTATTGAAATACAACGTACTATACGGATATTGAACATGAATATGAGGTGCCCTTTACTAGTGATACCTTTGTACAAAATTGCATTCAATTCGGTTTCACCGTGTTTTAATTGATATGGTGAATTGATTTGCACACATACATGGCCGCTATCTGCAAACTATTGGGCTGATGACCTTGTAGTTTCGTCAAAGTCAAATATAAAAGTATGTTGTTGCAAAATTTCGTAGAGATCAGATGATTAGGTTGGTCGTAATTTGATTTAAGCTTTTAATATTTGGGTGGCCGCCATTACGTTCCCGTCAAGATGGCGGCGATATAAACATGACACTGAGGTGCCCATTGCTAGTGCTACCTCGGTACCAAATTTCGTTCAATTCGGTTTCACCGTGTTTGAATTGATAGGGGGAATCGATTTGCACACATAAGTTACATTGCCGCCATCTGCAAACTATTGGTCTGATGACCTTGTAGTTTAGTCAAAAGACGCTCGCCATAAAAATATATGTTGTTGCAAAATTTGGCAGAGTTCGGATGATTAGGTTAGTCATAATTTGATTTAAGCTTTGAAAATTTGGGTGGCCGCCATTACGTTTCCGTCAAGATGGCGACGATATAAAACATGACACTGAGGTGCTACTAGTGCTAACTCGGTACCAAATGTCGTTCAATTAGGTTTCACCGTGTTCGAATTGATAGGGGGGGGGGGGGAAGACAGACATTCACAGTACACACACTCACACACAGACACACAACAGACACACAATTTTTGGCCCTGTGTAGATCTCATAAGTCTACTTTCTTTTTTTTTTTGCAAAAATCTAAAGTAGGCTAAACATTGCCAATAAATTGAGATTTTGAAAGCGAAGAGCGTTGAACGAGAATGGTCAAAATTTATCCGTACCGATGACCATCAGCTGTTGAAATAAAGTATACCACACTTTCCCCAATAGGTTTATAATGAGAGACTTGTGGAGAAACACTCACCGGTTATTCAATATTTATTAAATTATACGATTTGAGTACCCATTCCTTTGATTTACTGTTTCTGAAATCCATGCAAAATGATAAAGGGAAGACCACAGAATGTTAAAATGACATGAAACAGGCGTCACAGAGGCCAATATTTGAAGTGGACAGCAATTATATAGCGTATTTTCCTACAGCAACAGTATCTGCAAATCGCACACTTGGTATATTTTTAAGGTCATTTTTTAAAGAAATTATAGACATTTATGAAAATAGAGTGCAATTCGTCACTGCTAATGTCTATCCTCTTTCATTTGAATGTTCATTTGTCACGATCGGTTCCTTGTGAGCGACGCAGGAGGGATCTATACTACTGAAATAATATATATGATGATTTAAAATAATAATTAAACCTCAGACAAAGAAACTTTCACATGTGATGACGCAAAAATTAACATATCGGTATTCAATAATTGTAAATATTTAGGAGTAGCCATTAACACGAGAGGGATAGTGTTCACGGAACATCGGTCTTCATTGTGATGACTGTATTAGGTGTGTTATCTGTTTTTTAAATCAAGTAAGGACTGCAGACTTTTGAATTTTTCAAATAGTTCCTACTTTTGCTGCCATACGCCACCGTCAATGACTACTAGTACAGAACTTAGCTACCAGATGCCACCGCAGTCGGCTCTTGGCAACGAACGTAGGAACCTAAGAGCGTTGTTTACATTCTTTAACCTATACAATTTAGCTTCACACAGGTGTAATTAGTAAGTCTTTGAAAGCGAGAGCGGCATGTTTGTGAGTATTTTGAATCTCAATTGCATTTTGTAAGTATTTTGAATCTCAATTGCATTTTGTAAGTATTTTGAATATCAATTGAATCTTGTAAGTATTTTGAATCTCAATTGCATTTTGTAAGTACAGTATTTTGAATCTCAATTGCATTTTGTAAGTATTTTAAATATCAATTGAATTTTGTAAGTATTTTTGATTTTTATTGAATTTTGTAAGTATTTTGAATATCAACTGAATTTTGTAAGTATTTCGAATATCAATAGAATTTTGTGAGTATTTTGAATCTCAATTGCATTTTGTAAGTATTTTGAATATCAATTGAATGTTGTAAGTATTTTGAATCTCAATCGCATTTTGTAAGCATTTTGAATATCAATTGAATGTTGTAAGTATTTTGAATCTCAATTGCATTTTGTAAGTATTTTGAATATCAATTGCATTTTGTGAGTATTTTGAATCTCAATTGCATTTTGTAAGTATTTTGAATATCAATTGAATTTTGTGAGTATTTTGAATCTCAATTGCATTTTGTAAGTATTTTGAATATTGTGACGTATTTTACGCCACTGAGCTGACATAAAAGTATACCTAACCTAAGATATTCCTTCCTGCCAAATTTCACCCGTCCCTGTTTCTCCTGTTGAGGCGAACGCCTCATAAATTCCTTCACTTACCCAAAATCTGAAGAAAGTTATGACCTGTGCTGACAGTCGCAATTTCGACCTGTGAAGACCTTGTGAAATGAATCTTCATGTCTGCAACATCACTCTCGCAGTCCAAACACGCGAGGTACACTCTCGACCTGATGTGCACTGGTTATGGAGTTAATGTGTTCCCTAACCTCAAAAATAAACATTGAATTTACGTATTTAAAATATGTCAACATTGCCTGTATCGATTGTTCCAAACTGTAACCATCACCCGATGTATCGACAGCCGTAGATGACAAGTGACGTGCGTATGGCGATCGTCCAGGGATGCCAACTCTCACGGAAGCGAACACGGAAGTGTGTTATGAACTACGTTCAAGAAGGCCAGGGAATTTTAGTGTGCGTGTGTGGCTACAACAACTTGCTTTGTCAAAAATCTTAGCGTCTGATATATGTACTGAGTTTTAGCGTGGGTAACCCTCTCTCACCTGTTGACCATCAAGAAGGACAGTCGCTTCGGGGGCATCGGATCCCCCGAGGTCAAAAAAAGACAGGTACCAGTCACCAAGTCCGGTGGCTTTAGTGATAGTTCAATTTATTAGTTGAATAATGCAGTTGTATTTCGGGTGTATTCTGGGAAGCGTGATATTTTCGTTTTAACTGGTCAGTGGCAATATTTTGATTTGTGTTTCGGTTTTCCTCGTGTGTAAATTTCCGTGTTGTTATTGGCCTCGTGGTAATGCTGCGCACTGGTTGATGTTCGGCCGATCAATGGGTTGATGTGTCCTACTGTTATTCTAAATTGTTTACCAATTTTACCTTCTTCGGAAGTAGTTTTTCAGTGGGAAGTCGTCCTGTTTTTCGTGCGAGTTTTCCTGTGTTGCGTTACCACGTGCGTCTTTAGTTTGGGTTCCATTTGTTCATTTATTTCCCTGTGATCATGCTCCTTGGAATTTTCCCAATTACAGCCATGTAGTATTTTATTATTTTAGTTTTAAGGGGGCCTGTTCCTGGTAGTTGCATCACCTTATGTCCACGTGTAAGTTGCAGGTTATGTGACGTTTTGCTTTGGTTTTCCTCCCTTACGCCCTTGTGCGTTTCACTTTTGAATTTCTAATCGCTGTATTTTTGCCTTACCTATGGGATTGGTTCAAATCCCAAATTTTGGGAGTAGCGCCCTTATGGTGCAATCAGCCTAGGCGTCCCGTTATGTGTCTGCCATTGTGAGTCGAGTTCGCGTCTGGTCCCATGATGGTAGTGTGAGACTGTCCGCTCCGTTTTTCGGGAGTTAGTCATTTGTAATGTAGTTCTCATTTGATTTAGTTTTCTTTTCCTCTTACGTAATTCCGGACGCGTTGGTATGTATGTTGGTAACTTATTTCCATTCCGGATGTTACTTGAAAAATTATGTCGATATTGCACAACTATTTCGCCGTGGCATTTCATGTTTAGTTCCGGGCATTCGTGTGCTCTCGTTTACTAGTTAAGATTTTGTACATTAATTTTGACTAAGGATATTTGTAATTGTAAGATATTACCTTTTCTGTGTACCTGTTCGTTACTCAATTTTGTTTTTAAAAGAACATGTTACGTGGTGGGTCGTGCCACGTGACGTCAGACATTTACCATCCTCTCAAGTGACAATTTTTCATGTAATACTAGTCTGTAACCTCAAATTGTTCCTATTTATATATTTTTTGGTTTTTTATACAATACAGACCCCTTTAATATACTTTGATTTAGACTTAATTATGTCCTAACGTCCAATCCTCACCCTCAAGACAGCTGCGGTGGAATGAAACCCTCACCAGGTAAGTCTTCCGCTTTTCTGGCTTCTGCACAAAGCGACGTGCTACCCCTCTTGCACATCTGAGGGGGACACCCGAGCGCGTCGTCAACTCCGGCCACTGGGGTAAGGCCATCAAGTCCCGCAAAGGATATCCCGAGGCCGCCGTTGGTAAGTTTCCTTCAGGTCGGCAGGCCCTCTAGGGAGTCTGTCGAGATGAAGCGAGTCAGTGTAGGAGTAGAGGTAGGGAGTGGGGGTTACAAATATCAATTGAATGTTGTAAGTATTTTGAATCTCAATTGCATTTTGTAAGTATTTTGAATATCAATTGCATTTTGTGAGTATTTTGAATCTCAATTGCATTTTGTAAGTATTTTGAATATCAATTGAATTTTGTAAGTATTTTGAATCTCAATTGAATGTTGTAAGTATTTTGAATCTCAATTGCATTTTGTAAGTATTTTGAATATCAATTGCATTTTGTGAGTATTTTGAATCTCAATTGCATTTTGCAAGTATTTTGAATCTCAATTGCATTTTGTAAGTATTTTGAATCTCAATTGCATTTTGTAAGTATTTTGAATATCAAATGCATTTTGTGAGTATTTTGAATCTCAATTGCATTTTGTAAGTATTTTGAATCTCAATTGCATTTTGTAAGTATTTAGAATATCAATTGCATTTTGTGAGTATTTTGAATCTCAATTGCATTTTGTAAGTATTTTGAATATCAAATGCATTTTGTGAGTATTTTGAATCTCAATTGCATTTTGTGAGTATTTTGAATCTCAATTGAATGTTGTAAGTATTTTGAATCTCAATTGCATTTTGTAAGTATTTTGAATATCAAATGCATTTTGTGAGTATTTTGAATCTCAATTGCATTTTGTAAGTATTTTGAATCTCAATTGCATTTTGTAAGTATTTTGAATATCAAATGCATTTTGTGAGTATTTTGAATCTCAATTGCATTTTGTAAGTATTTTGAATCTCAATTGCATTTTGTAAGTATTTAGAATATCAATTGAATGTTGTAAGTATTTTGAATCTCAATTGCATTTTGTAAGTATTTTGAATCTCAATTGCATTTTGTAAGTATTTTGAATATCAATTGAATGTTGTAAGTATTTTGAATCTCAATTGCATTTTGTAAGTATTTAGAATATCAATTGCATTTTGTGAGTATTTTGAATCTCAATTGCATTTTGCAAGTATTTTGAATATCAATTGAATTTTGTGAGTATTTTGAATCTCAATTGCATTTTGTAAGTATTTTGAATCTCAATTGCATTTTGTAAGTATTTTGAATCTCAATTGAATGTTGTAAGTATTTTGAATCTCAATTGCATTTTGTAAGTATTTTGAATATCAATTGAATGTTGTAAGTATTTTGAATCTCAATTGCATTTTGTGAGTATTTTGAATCTCAATTGCATTTTGTTAGTATTTTGAATCTCAATTGCATTTTGTGAGTATTTTGAATCTCCGTTATTTTTCATTACGGTTTCCGTCTCACTGTCATTTTCACTATCACACAAATCATTACCGATAACCTGGATGTTAGTCCCCTTAAAACAACAATTATCATCATCATAATCATGAAAGGGACGTACAACCTATATTATTATAATTACCACGTAACATTAATTTTCATATACAGAGATGGAAAGGGAGGAGGTAAAGTACTCAGTACAAAACAAGCTGGACAATACAGGAAGTTTATTTACATTGATTAAGCACAGTATGACACATCATAGAGAACCTCATGGTTCACGTTGAAACTTGTCACACCACGTGTTGGACAGACCACAAGGAAGACATCTAGAGGCGATTGTGCTTGCCTCCAATACTTCGTACATACAACAGACTTCAAATGTTCAAGATGATAAGATGGAACTGCTTCCTGAAATCACTTTTTAACAAAGTAGTTCCGTGAAGAACTAAATAGCCTATTTTCACATACCGTACTTATGTTAATTGCCACTAACAACATACAAAATTTCAATTTTATTGCTGTAATAGATCCGTAGATATTGAGAACCATCTAAATATTTCGGATGGTCGCCATGTTGATTATTATATTATATATTATACTGTATATGTTGATTATATATGTAGATGAAGATTATTGCGAAGGTTTATTATTCAAACTTCAATCGCATAATTAGTACACAATAAATAACAAGTAGTTCCGTGAAGAACTATACAGCCTATTTTCATATATCCTACTTATGTTAATTGCCACTATCAACATACAAAATTTCAGTTTGATTGCTGTAATAGATTCGTAGATATTGAGATCCATCTAAATATTTCGGATGGTCGCCATGTTGTTTTGTTATTTGTATAGGCCGTGTACCATTAAAGGAAAATTATTGCAAAGGTTCATTATTCAAACTTTCGTTTCGATCGCATGATTACGACACAAGAAATAAAAACTTAATTGTAAAATTCGCACAGCCGCCATCTTGAGGTTATGTAAACAATTGAACTCAATTGGATACCAGTGCATTACGATGTGTATAAACATTTGCTGTACCAAGTTTTATTGCGTTTGGATCATTAAGTCGCGAGAGCGGTCTATTTAAAATTTTCAAACTCGCTTGGCCGCCATATTCGTTTTGTAGTTAACCGGTTTTTGAAAGTCTTATAGATGAACTTCCAGTAGTGCCCTTTATCTCTGTACATAATTTCAAGGTGATACCGCTAATAGTTTCACAGATATAGAATGCCGTTGTATTATTTCGCACAGCCGCCTTCTTGAGGTTATGTAAACAATTGAACGAAGTTATATGTCGGTTCATTACAATGTGTATAAACATATACTGTACCATGTTTTATTGCGTTTGGTTGATTAAATCGCGAGAAACGTCTATTTAAAAGTCGCAACTTCGCTTGGCCGCCATGTTGGTTTTGTAGTTACCAGGTTTTCAAACGTCACATAGGTGAACTTCTAGTAGTTCCAATATCAGCGTAAAATATTCCAGGGTGATATCGGTAATAGTTTCGGAGATATTGAATGCAGGTGAAATATTTCGCACAGCCGCCATGTTGGATTTGTGAGACGTAACAAAATTTGAAGGGCACGGTCGGGGTCGCCTGGAATAGTAGGCTACAATGAACTTACCGAGTTTCATTGAAATCGGTCCAGCCGTTTAGTAGTTATTAGGAGGGGGAACACACACACCATCACACACGCACACACAGCCAGACAGACGCACGGACAAAAGGTGATCTCATATGCCTATTTTTCATAAATGAAAATAGGCTAAAAACAGTGCGAGAATCTTAAAGCGTAAAGGAAATATAATGAAAAGTAAACAAGAGGTCTGACCCCTCGAAGAAGGAGGGACCAGGAAAGATGAGACAAGGGCCAATGAAGGCGGGAAAGTGAAGGACTACCTATACCTTGGATACCCTAAAACCGTCAGGGTCGGAAAAGAACAAGAGTTGACCAAGGGAGGTCGACAGGAAAGATGACGGTGAGGAGCACGGCACAAGTAAGTGGAAGCAATGCCGGACTCAGCTGGGGTCCCGTGGTCGCCAACCCACTTCCCACTAGATGTGAGCCCCTGGGGGATTTCGTGGAAGAGGGTAGGGGATTATGGGACATCAGGCGATCGTTCAATGACGTACGTACCCTTGTCAGTGGCGCCGATAATGTGGGAGCCGTGCTGGGAAGACACAAGTTCCTGTGCTAAACCTAACCGTCTTGGTCTGCTCTACAAGCCATCAAAGTGTGTAATGGGACTTCAGAAACACACTGTATTATAATATTATAACCACCCTGTTTTTGGGGCAAATTCATGTTGACCGACTGAAGAGCACCAACTGACAGTTTGTACAGAGAAATTCTACACACCCAAATATACGGGACACTTAAAGAATCGACAATACAACAGTGGCATATCGGTAACGCATAATATGACGATCTAATAAAGAAACGAATCCAGGGAAGTAAAAAGATATTATTGTATTACATGTAGGCTCCTTGAACGTAATCATATATTTAGAACATTGTTATTTTATTTAGAATTATTGACCTGATTCCACTTTTCTAAGAGGAGATTCTGTGACTGCACAAAATCGGTCTACTCAGAAAAAGATCAGGTCTCCAAAGATTAATAGTTGTAGTTTGGTCTCCAAAGATTAATAGTTGTAGTTTAATTTATTTAGGTTTATAGCTGGAAAATGTATGAATGAATGAATGAATGTGTGTTGTTTCAATTCCTGCTTCCGCCCGAAGCGCGGGAGCAGGCGGGCCATCGGCTAGACTAGTAGCCCTTAGGAAACTAATTATTGAACTTTATTTTCTTATGGTGGGTGTACGTCGTGACGTACGTATGGGTTGTAAAAGGATGGCGCAGAGGCCACCCCAACCAACAAAGCAGCCCCCCAAGGAGCCCCCCCCCCCCCCCCACACACCGCACCCCTCTCGGGCCGGCATCCTGCTAGTCCCCCATTTATTTGTCACAAAAATGTACATAAATAGTGAAAAATTTAACAATGATTATACAGTTTACTATTTTAACACAACATTAAATGATGGTTTTAGATCTTTTCTTGTGTATAATGTTTTCTGCCATTGCAGTGTAGTGTCTTGCTTATTACATACTTGTATAATGTTTTCTTCCATTGCAGTGTAGTGTCTTGCTTATTACATACTTGTATAATGTTTTCTGCCATTGCAGTGTAGTGTCTTGCTTATTACATACTTGTATAATGTTTTCTGCCATTGCAGTGTAGTGTCTTGTTTATTACATACTTGTATAATGTTTTCTGCCATTGCAGTGTAGGGTCTTGCTTATTACATATTTGTATAATTTCGGTTTCACACGTATTTTCATGTAGTATCATTGGACACTTGGCACTCTACGGCACATATTCACTTCACTGATTGTTGTGTGACTTGGCGGTGGTTTTCACTATTTTCTGGAGACGGAGCATTGCAGTGGGCATAAAGAAAGAAAAGAAAATGAAAATATATATAACAAAATGGTACGGAGATGTGGCAATACAGTTGTAGAACGTAAATTTGAGCAGGCTGTATGCCTTTGGCTCACTGAGCTTCCAAATGACCAGAAAAGCCGCCAACCCAAAGTGTTTTTTTTAACAAAGAGGGGGGATTGATATTGTTAGATGGTGGGGTGGGGGCTGGGTATTAGTTTAGTAGGGTACATTCAATGAAGTTAGGTGATTGGCTGTGGGAAAAGGTGGGAATTTGCTGGGGTGCGGTTGTCATCGAGGATGGCTTGGGCACGGGGCGAGATGGTGAGGGCTTCTATGGAAAAAGGTAAATTATCTATACTGGCTTTGGTTAAATATTTGAGGCGGAGTTTATGAATAGTTGCGAGGATAGGCGGAAAGGAATACAGGGTTGTAAAGTCTGCTGAGGGAGTATCATAGGGTAGATGGTGGGCTAGGCGGAGGGCATGTCTGTCTAATTTACAAAGATTAAAATAAAGAGGGGGTTCTGCGGTGATCCAGGATATCGAGGCATAAAGAAGGACCGGGCGAATGAAGGTCTGGTAAATCTGTAGGATTTGGGGGGCTTTGAGGCCCCAGGTGTGACCTTTAAGTTTCCGGGTGGCTGCTAAACGGTGGTAGGCACGGCGGTAGATGTTTTGGAGGTGATGGGTCCATTTAAAATTATTTTGGAATGTAATGCCTATGTAAGTTATGATGTTAGTTTCGATGATGGGAAGAGAGTGAAGGGTTAGTTGGATTTTGTTGTGCGGTCGGCAAATGCGGGAGTTTCGAGGGAAAACCATGAATTGGGTTTTACGAGGGTTTACGGTAATGTGGGAAGCGTTGACCAAACTTGAAGTCTATCTAGGTAAGCTTGTAGGAGTCTGGTAAGGCGGGGGGCTGTAGGTGCAAGGCCGAGTATAGCTAAATCGTCTGCAAACTGGTAGAGGCGCAAGGGAGTGGGAGGGTGGGGTATATCATGTGTGAAAAGGAGATAGAGAAGGGGTGAAAGGGGCGATCCCTGGGGGACGCCAGCTCTGAGAGGGAAAACATAGGAATGGGCATTGCGCAAACGGATGTAGGCAGTACGATAATGTAGAAAGTTATAGATGAGTCGAGTAATAGAAGGGAGGGGGGGGGGGAGGGAGAGATGACGGAGTTTGAACATAAGAACTGGGAGATATACTGTATCGAAGGCTTTTTCAATGTCAGGGCATATGAGGGCAGCTATGTGTCGAGGTTTTCGGTAAGCGTTAATTGAGAAAGTGAGGTGGAAGAGGTGATCCTGGGTTGATCGTCGTTTGCGAAAACCGGCTTGGGACTCTGGGATGAGGAGTAGGGTTTCCAGATAGGTGGATATACGGCGGGCAAGGATAAGTTCAAATATTTTGGAGAGTACAGGGAGTAGGCTGATAGGTCGGTAAGAGTGTAGGTCGGAGGGGGGTTTGTTAGGTTTTAAGAATAGCTGGATAGAAGCTTTGCACCAGTGGGCTGGGTAAAAGCCGGTATATAACATGGTATTATATATAAGACAAAGAATATGGAGAAAGGAGAGGGGGGCTTCTTGAATATGTCTGTATGTAAGCGTGTCTGTCCCTGGTGCGGTTGTTTTGCGTCGGTGGAGGATACGGCTGATTTCCTCTGGAGTGATAGGGTGGTTTAGAGGGTGATCCTATTGGATTTAGAGAAAGTGGTCGAAAGAGGGGAGGACGTCGGGAGTGTGGGTTGGGTTGTTTAATCGATGGATAAGCGGATCATTTGGATTACAGAATTTAGGATTTTGGACGGGGGAATAGACAGAGTGGAAATGGGAAGCAAACATGTTAGCTTTTTCTTGAAATGAAGTTGGCACTATGTTATTTGATCGTATAGGATATGTAGGGGAAGGGGGTTGGGTATTCGTCAGTCGTCGGAACGTAGGCCAAAATTTGGAGGCATCGGGGGTGTCAGAAAGTCGGATGCAGGTGTTAGTCCAGTATAGCTTTTATATATGATTTGGCATGGCGATGGTGAAGCCGATGTTGGTGTAGGTCAGCCGGGTCACGAGTGCGGATATATGTATGGTAATAGTCATGGGAGAGACGGAGGAGTTTTAAGGCTTTTGGAGGTAATGGCGGTTTAGTTGGATGGCGGGAATGGCGGGGGATATGAAGGCGATCGGCAGTCAGGAGGGCAGATTCTGCTTCCACTATAAGGGTTTGGAGATTGGGAAGGGAGGTTGGTGGTGTGGTTGTTTCTAGGAGTGAGGTGATGGTGTTTCGGTAGGCATTCCAGTTGGTTTTCTTATATTGACGGGTAGGAGGGGGGCGATTTGAGTCTGTTGAACGGGGAAATATGTTTGGTATAGATATGAGTGCAGGGAGATGGTCGCTTCCATTATGAGGTAGGAGTTTGACTTCAGGGTTGGCACAGAGGGTGGGAGGCATGAGGATGACATCCGGGGTTGAATTTGTGTGGGGAATAGTGTGCGCTGGGA
Source organism: Meconema thalassinum (assembly GCA_946902985.2). Lineage (NCBI taxonomy): Eukaryota > Metazoa > Arthropoda > Insecta > Orthoptera > Tettigoniidae > Meconema > Meconema thalassinum. The sequence goes on from OX336388.2 coordinate 195,279,588, forward strand.
AGGGAACCAGCACTCCTCGGGTCTGACGTAGCAAGTTTTGAAAATTGTTATTTTCTGTTACATTGTATGAATTTATATTGATATCTGCGGCTAGTATATAGTTGGTGAAGGTGCGATCGATATGTTGTAAAAATTCTATAGGAGGAGGGGTTCGAGGTGACAAATAAAGAGTGACTATGGTAAAAATTTTGGATGGCGCGAAAATCTCAAGGATGAGATATTCTGAAAAGTTGCGTGGCCAATTATAAAAATGTTGTTTTACTGTTAACTTACGGTGAACTCCAACTGCTACACCTCCCCGAGCCGCACCAGACAGCCTATCTGCACGATAGATAGTGAACGGGGGCAAGTGCAGCTGTTGGATAGGGTTAAGAAAAGTTTCATTTAGAATGAAAATATCCGGGGAGTGCTGATTGATGGCAAACTCAAAGGTGACCCGGTTGGCACGCAGAGAACGGATGTTGTCATAGTTAATTTGTAAAGTCACCTTAGCTTATAGGGGGAGCACTGGCAAGGGGGAAGAATGCATAGTGCATTCTATTCCCTGCATAAACAATATCTACGTGGGTATGGAACACCAACCGGGCTGCCATTTGAATGTGTTGGGTGATGAGAGGACGGTGGAATGGGAGACAGTTTTGCAATACCATAGACATGAACCTAATGATATTTTCTGTGCTAGGGGAGGGGAGGGTAGAAGATGGAGCGGCGGTGGGGAGGTCTTGGGAGATCACTGGGATAACGGTTTCTGGTTCGGCAGGAGTTGGGGGAGGTCTGTTCTTGCACTTGTAGCTGAAGGCTGGATGGGGGAGGGTACAATTTACACATTTTGGGTTTGCACGGTTATTACACAAAGATGTTGGGTGGTCCAAACTGCATATGCCACGTACCTGGGGTTGCACACAAGGTGCTCCTGGAGCATGATCATAGCGCTGGCATTTCTCGCACCTCATCCTTTGAGGGCCTGAAGCGCGGGAAGGCTCAACGCGGTGGCGCCTAGCATATATTAATGCTCCGTCTCTCAGAAGTGCATCCAGAGTGGCAGTGTCCCGGCTTAGGATTCTAACGAGCGTCGTGGGTCCCGCGTTGTTTTTAATGCGGATGGCTCTGAAGATGGTGTGTCCTTGTTGGGTTAGTTGCTGGGCCACTTCATCATCCGTGTACAGCTGGTCGACTCCGTAGATCACCACTGATAGTAGAGGGGTGGGGCGGGAGGGGGGGGGGGACATAGGGGGCGGGAAGGTTGCAGGTTGGATAAATTGGTGGCCCGCGAGCGAGGTCCAAATTGGGCTAGTCCTATTGTGTGCACCAAATGGTGGTAGAATGGCTGCGCTGTTTTGATATTATAGCCCTCTTTAGTTTTCTGAAGTTCAAGTTGGTATGATTGGAGGTCGGGGGTGAAGGAAGATATGATTGTGTATAAGGAACGAGGGTTTGCCTTAGCAAGATCCAGATTGGTTAATTTGATAATATAAAATGGGGCCGGTGGAATGGGGCAAGGTGTCACCTGGCTTCTTTGGCGTACTTGCGGGTGCAAGGCTGGATTTTTAGCCATCTCAGCGAAACTGCGAAGGTTGCCTGGCATATATGTAGGTGCTACTGGTTGTGGAAATAGTGAATGGTCTGTATTTGAAGATAGTGCAGTCGTGGGGCTGTTCATGGGCAAGAATTCAATGCCACTAAGTGTTCCTGTGTCTGGTGTAGTTGACGTGGATCCTGAAGATCTGGATTCATCGCCACATACGCGCTTCCGTTGATGGTCAGGGCTAATGGAATCTTCTGGTCTTCGTGCACATTTGATTTGGGTCTGCTCCATTTGATTCAGTTCCGGAGGGTCGAAGATACTCGCACGCCTTCCACTTTTAGGCGGCGAAGGACTTGACGTTACAGACAGCTAACGCACAGGGCTGCGAGTAGCGTAGAAAGCCGAAGTTATACGATTGACTTCGCGTCACCACATGGTAGCTTTACGATTGCTTACGAAGTGAGAAGCTTATATCCTCTCTGTTTCAAAATAAAACATGTGATTGTGCCAGAGCTTATCTATATTTACGACACTTTACTAAATGTAAAATACTGTGTAATATTCAACATATCATATTCTCAGAATACATTACATTGAAGTTTCTCCATTTTCAGTATCTTTCAAGTGGGCTTGTTGGTCTAGGGGTACGGTTCCTGCTTCGTATGGGAGAGGTTTCGGGTTCATATCTCGGAAATGCCCAGCTTTTTCACTTTTGTTTTATCTCTTGAAAAGATTCAAAAAGTGTATAACAGAACTTTAGGAACGTTCTTTTTTTTCGTGCGAGACTTGTACATATACCGGTAATATAAATACATAGCTTGAGGTCAAACGCTTCTTTTTTTCTTCTTTTCGTCGGTTTACCCTCCAGCTTGGCTTTTCCCTCGGACTTAGGTTGGTTGGTTGGTTCCTCAGTTTAGGGGCTGTGACAACGCGGTCATGTAGCCCCGTGTACTTAGGGAGGGTGTAGAATCTGTCTGATAACCGGTGTCAATTGTGATGGCTGTATTAGATGCAGACATTATGTCCTTACTTGGTTTAAAAACAGATAATACACACTAATACAGCCATCACAATTGACACCGGTTATCAGACAGATTCTACACCCACCCAAAGTACACGGGGCTACATGACCGCGTTGTCACAGCCCCTAAACTGATGAACCAATCAACCAACCAACCAACCAACCTAAGTCCGAGGGAAAAGCCAACCTGGAGGGTAAACCTACGAAAAGAAGAAAAAAGAAGCGTTTGACCACAAACTATGTATTTATATTACCGGTATATGTACAAGTCTCGCAGGAAAAAAAGAACGTTCCTAAGGTTCTGTTATACACTTTTTGAATCTTTTCAAGAGTTGAAACAAAAGTAAAAAAGCTGGGCATTTCCGGGATATGAACCCGGCACCTCTAGCATACAAAGCAGGAACGGTCCCCCTAGACCAACAGGCCGCCGTGCAATGAACAGAAAATGGAGGTACTTCAATGCAATGTATTCTGTGAATATGATATGTTGAATATTACACTACAGTATTTTACATTTAGTAAAGTGTCGTAAATATAGATAAGCTCTGTCACAATCACATGATTTATTTTGAAACAGAGAGGATATACGCTTCTCACTTCGTAAGCCATCGTAAAGTTACCATGTGGTGACGCGAAGGCAATCGTATAACTTCGGCTTTGTACGCTACTCGCAGCCCTGTGTGTTAGCTGTCTGTAACGTCAAGTCGGCGAAGGTGATTCGCCCAACATCTCAGATGATAACAATAAATCCTTAGCAGAGATGTAGAAATAGAGGTCTGAACTGACACAAGACACTGGGTGATATGAATAAAACTGAGTATAAACTTCGAAGTATATACTTCGAGCATCAGTTTTGAGTATATACTCTGTTTGTTATGAATAAAAGATCTTGAGTATCTACTACAATTTCCCCTCCTTTTGGAGCATATACTTCACTTGTGCCACGATGTTACTATCGTTTCGTCGACGCACGTTTAGTCAGTCAACTGTTTTACATGCCATTTGATGCAAACCAGTCGTCTGCTGTAGACTTGTTTGTTGATTAATTGAAAGTTCCTAGTTAATTGAAATGTCTGATAGTGGGGATGAATATGAGTCGTCCAGTTGCAAAACTCGTTTAATCCACTTGCGAATAAGGATCATGTCGTAAAATTATGTATTTAATTATTTTATTTTATTTGAATATTTTTTGATTTTGTTTTGTTTTAATTTATTTCGTTTTATTTTGTTTTAAATTGACATTTTTTGTTTTGTTTTGTTTTATTTTCGTTTTCTTTTGTTTATTTTGTTTGATTTTGATTTTGTTTTGTTTACATTTTTTACTTTAATTTGTTTTGTTTTATTTTGATTTTCCAGGAAACAAACACAAAAACAAAACTCACGAAGCAAATAGCAAAATCAAAAACAAAACCGAAGCAGAAAACAAGAAACACAAAGCAAAAAAGCAAAATTCAGAAATAAAAGCAAAAGCAGAAAACAAAAAACTAGACACACAAAACTTAAGCAAAATTCCAAAACAAAAGCAAAAGCAGAAAACAAAGACAAGTAACACAAAGCAAAAAGCAAAAGCAGAAAACAAAAAACAAGTACACAAAACAAAAAGCAAATTTTAAAAACAAAAGCAAAAGGAGAAAACAAGAAACACAAAGCAAAAAGCAAAAGCAGAAAACAAATACAAGAATTACAAAACAAAAAGCAAAATTCAAAAACAAAAGCAAAAGCAGAAAACAAAAAACAAGAAACACAAAGCAAAAAGCAAAAATTCAAAAATAAAAGCAAACGCAGAAAACAAAAAACAAGAAACACAAAACAAAAAGCAAAAATCAAAATTCAAAAACAAAAGCAAAAGCAGAAAACAAAAAACAAGAAACACAAGCAAAAAAAAATCGAAAATAAAAGCAAAAGCAGAAAACAAACACAAAACCAAAAAGCAAAAAGGAAAAAGTAGAAAACAACAGACATAAAAGTTACGGAAGGCAAATTCCAGTGAATCGTTTCTCATTGAAATCATTCTTATTCACAGGTGGATTAAACGAGTTTTGCAACTGGACGGCTCATATGATCATATATCAAATGTTTCCGATTTGGCATTTGTAAGCATCGTCTGTGACTATCCTTCAGTATTTGACAAGTCTCAAACACCTAACTCGCGGAAGGAAAAAAGCGAATCTTCAAAAGCTAGAAAGATTCGCTACGTTCGCGCTGGAAACTTTGGCAAATGTATCACAGAAAGTGAAATACTGAAGAAAATAAATTAATTTGCAGATTTTCCTCTTGTTTCCGTGTATTTGCCCGCAACGTAATCGAAAAGCCGTAGAATATTATCTATCTTAAACCGGTATAATGATCTACAGTCCCTCTCTGATACCGTTCTTCGTAATTTATACACTTTCCCAGCCCGAATGTTATTTACATCTACAAACATAACCTCAACCATCTTGAGATTAGACAGCTGAGCATGGTAATGGCCATACTTCAGATTTGTAGCATATTCTTCTTTTATTCATACCACATTGGAGTATATACTCACTAACTGAGCATTTACTCCCACCCTTGAGTATGTACTTCGCAGTGAGTCTAATCTTCAACTTTTTATTTATACCATTCTGAGTATACACTACAAAATTTTTGAGCATGAGCATATACTCCGTTTTATTCATATCACCCAATATCTTCCTCGTTGGGGTTTGTTGAAAAACTGATGTAGCAAAACATGAAAGAAACTAGGGATGGGCGCGACTGAAGCCTGGAATCGAGAGTGTCGACTCGACCGACTCCGAACACCGGTCTCGGTTCGCATGAAGCCTCGCGACTCCACGTTAATCTGATGCGTATTGCGGGGCCGCTTCGCATAGCTCACGTGATGAGTATTGCGGGGCCACACGGTCCCTTCGCATGAAGCCTCGCGACTCCAAGCTAACCTGATGAGTAAGGTCCGGATGGTTATGTGCTTATATATATTTAATTTTACTAAATATTTTCTATTTATTTACATATATTTGCCGTTTTTATAAATAAATACATATTATGGCGAATTTATTCGTAAGTAGGCTACATATTTCCTGTATTTGGTGGTATGTCGCACTCCTTGGATAAATGCTGCCGACATTTTCGACCCTTGGCAATTCCATTAATTTGCCTCTCTATTTCGTGAATGTACCCTTGTCTCGGTATTGTAGTAGTATTTCAAGACAGGAATTCCCTGGCCATTAAGTATAGCAGGGGGGGGGGGGGGGGTCTGGAGAAGACTCGTGACTCCAAGCTCCCCTGTTGAGTATTGCGGGGTCAAGTCGCATGAAGACTCACGACTCCAAGCTCACCTGATGGGTATTGCGGGTCGCTTCGCATGAAGCCTCGTGACTCCAAGCTCACCTGATGAGTATTGAGGGGTCGCTTCGCATGAAGCCTCGAGACTTCAAGCTCACCTGATGAGTATTGAGGGGTCGCTTCGCATGAAGCCTCGCGACTCCAAGCTCACCTGATGAATATTGCGGGGCCGCTTCGCATGAAGCCTCGCAACTCCAAGCTCACCTGATGAGTATTGCGGGGTCGCTTCGCATGAAGCCTCGTGACTCCAAGCTCACCTGATGAGTATTGAGGGGTCGCTTCGCATGAAGCCTCGTGACTCCAAGCTCACCTGATGAGTATTGAGGGGTCGCTTCGCATGAAGCCTCGCGACTCCAAGCTCACCTGATGAGTATTGCGGGGCCGCTTCGTATGAACACTCGCGACTCCAAGCTCACCTGATGAGTATTGCTGGGTCGCATCGCATGAAGCCTCGCGACTCCAAGCTCACGTGATGAGTATTGCGGGGCCGCTTCGCATGAAGCCTCGTGACTCCAAGCTCACCTGATGAGTATTGCGGGGTCGCTTCGCATGAAGACTCCCGAATCCAAGCTCACCTGTTGAGTATTGCGGGGTCGCTTCGCATGAAGCCTCGCGACTGCAAGCTCACCTGATGAGTATTGCGGGGTCGCTTCGCATGAAGCCTCGCGACTCCAAGCTCACCTGATGAGTATTGCGGGGTCGCTTCGCATGAAGACTCGCGACTCCAAGCTCACCTGTTGAGTATTGAGGGGTCGCTTCGTATGAAGCCTCGCGACTCCAAGCTCACCTGATGAGTATTGCGGGGTCGCTTCGCATGAAGCCTCGCGACTGCATGCTCACCTGATGAGTATTGCCTGGCCGCTTCGCATGAAGCCTCGCGACTCCAAGCTCACCTGATGAGTATTGCGGGGTCGCTTCGCATGAAGCCTCGTGACTCCAAGCTCACCTGATGAGTATTGTGGGGTCGCTTCGCATGAAGCCTCGTGACTTCAAGCTCACCTGATGAGTATTGCGGGGCCGCTTCGTATGAACACTCGCGACTCCAAGCTCACCTGTTGAGTATTGCGGGGTCGCTTCGCATGAAGCCTCGCGACTTCAAGCTCACCTGATGAGTAACGCGGGGTCGCTTCGCATGAACACTCGCGACTCCAAGCTCACCTGATGAGTATTGCGGGGTCGCTTCGTATGAAGCCTCGCGACTCCAAGCTCACGTGATGAGTATTGCGGGGCCGCTTCGCATGAAGCCTCGTGACTTCAAGCTCACCTGATGAGTATTGCGGGGTCGCTTCGCATGAAGACTCGCGACTCCAAGCTCACCTGTTGAGTATTGCGGGGTCGCTTCGCATGAAGCCTCGCGACTGCAAGCTCACCTGATGAGTATTGCGGGGTCGCTTCACATGAAGCCTCGCGACTCCAAGCTCACCTGATGAGTATTGCGGGGTCGCTTCGCATGAAGACTCGCGACTCCAAGCTCACCTGTTGAGTATTGCGGGGTCGCTTCGCATGAAGCCTCGCGACTCCAAGCTCACCTGATGAGTATTGCGGGGTCGCTTCGCATGAAGCCTCGCGACTTCAAGCTCACCTGATGAGTATTGCGGGGCCGCTTCGTATGAATACTCGCGACTCCAAGCTCACCTGTGAGTATTGCGGGGTCGCTTCGCATGAAGACTCGCGACTTCAAGCTCACCTGATGAGTAATGCGGGGTCGCTTCGCATGAACACTCGCGACTCCAAGCTCACCTGATGAGTATTGCTGGGTCGCTTCGCATGAAGCCTCGCGACTCCAAGCTCACCTGTTGAGTATTGCGGGGCCGCTTCGCATGAAGCCTCGCGACTCCAAGCTCACCTGATGAGTATTGCGGGGTCGCTTCGCATGAAGCCTCGTGACTCCAAGCACACCTGATGAGTATTGCGGGGCCGCTTCGTATGAACACTCGCGACTCCAAGCTCACCTGATGAGTATTGCGGGGTCACTTCGCATGAAGCCTCGCGCCGCCAAGCTCACCTGATGAGTATTGCGGGGTCGCTTCGCATGAAGCCTCGCGATTTCAAGCTCACCTCATGAGTATTGCGGGGTCACTTCGCATGAAGCCTCGCGACTCCAAGCTCACCTGTTGAGTATTGCGGGGCCGCTTCGCATGAAGCCTCGCGACTCCAAGCTCACCTGATGAGTATTGCGGGGTCGCTTCGCATGAAGCCTCGAGACTCCAAGCTCACCTGATGTGTATTGAGGGGTCGCTTCGCATGAAGCCTCGCGACTCCAAGCTCACCTGACGAGTATTGCTGGGCCGCTTCGCATGAAGCCTCGCGACTCCAAGCTCACCAGTTGAGTATTGCGGGGCCGCTTCACATGAAGCCTCGCGGCTCCAAGCTCACCTGATGAGTATTGCGGGGTCGCTTCGCATGAAGCCTCGTGACTCCAAGCTCACCTGATGAGTAGGGCGGGGTCGCTTCGTATGAACACTCGCGACTCCAAGCTCACCTGTTGAGTATTGCGGGGTCGCTTCGCATGAAGCCTCGCGACTTCAAGCTCACCTGATGAGTATTGCGGGGCCGCTTCGCATGAAGCCTCGCGACTCCAAGCTCACCTGATGAGTATTGCGGGGTCGCTTCGCATGAAGCCTCGAGACTCCAAGCTCACCTGATGAGTATTGAGGGGTCGCTTCGCATGAAGCCTCGCGACTCCAAGCTCACCTGACGAATATTGCGGGGCCGCTTCGCATGAAGACTCGTGACTCCAAGCTCACCTGATGAGTATTGCGGGGCCGCTTCGCATGAAGCCTCGCGTCTCCAAGCTCACCTGATGAGTATTGCGGGGCCGCTTCGTATGAACACTCGCGACTCCAAGCTCACCTGTTGAGTATTGCGGGGTCGCTTCACATGAAGCCTCGCGACTTCAAGCTCACCTGATGAGTATTGCGGGGTCGCTTCGCATGAACACTCGCGACTCCAAGCTCACCTGATGAGTATTGCGGGGGCGCTTCGCATGAAGCCTCGCGACTCCAAGCTCACCTGATGAGTATTGCGGGGTCGCTTCGCATGAAGCCTCGTGTCTCCAAGCTCACCTGATGAGTATTGAGGGGTCGCTTCGCATGAAGCCTCGCGACTCCAAGCTCACCTGATGAGTATTGCGGGGCCGCTTCGTATGAACACTCGCGACTCCAAGCTCACCTGATGAGTATTGCGGGGTCGCTTCGCATGAAGCCTCGCGACTCCAAGCTCACCTGTTGAGTATTGCGGGGCCGCTTCGCATGAAGCCTCGCGACTCCAAGCTCACCTGATGAGTATTGCGGGGGGCACACGGTCGCTTTTTATCTGAATCTCTCATTATTATTATTATTATTATTATTTAAAATCATTGTACCAAATTGTTGTAATATTGCACTTTAGGCAGGTTGCATTACTATTATTGTTATAAATAATAATCATCATAATAAACACAATAACAATTACACCTACAACATTATCGATGATAACCCGAAACAATCCTCCATGTTTGCTGGCTAATAATCCTATTGTATTCATCGTAACACAAGGTATCAAGGGACGAACGTGGATGCATAACAAGACCGTCACAATATGAGAGGCCTGTGCGCACATCTTAAACAAAGCAATTAACAAACCATAACATAGGCCAAATCTTAAATTAATCAACACCCAACTTTTGTTATTGTAGACACGGAAATGAAACACCCTATCATGAAAGTAAAATTATACACACAGTGCCAAGAACTTCGTAATTGGTATTCGACATTCCATATAACGATCTTGCCGGCAAAATAAATATCCTATCACTATGCATCAACTAGGCCTATCCAGCATATTCTCATACTGTAGAGTCCTACAGTAGATCATAACAAAGAACGACTATGCATATAATCATTCTATTGAATCGTTTTGCTGGTTATAATAGCTTGCCATACATTTCAATACCAAAAAGGTATCACTGGCAAGCTAGTAGCAAGGTTTAGTCAGCTGTATTTTAAACATGCCGCAGCGATGGCGAACAACGTTGCTGCTGGCGCCGTGTGGCATACATGTTCAAGCAGTTCCACAAACAGTTGTTAGATGGCGTTAGTGCATCAGTGGAGTCGACACTGGAGTCGAGAGTATCGGTTCCAGCGGCAGCAGTCTCGACTCTTCGCGACTCCGTTCGCAACCCATCCCTAAAAGAAACCATGCATCTTATTAATATTTACTGGAAAAAGACGGTCAGATCTACCTTATACGACATATGTCACCGACTACAATAAATCAGACCATAATGCCACTATCGAAATCGTAGAAAATGGCGGTAATCGTAGGGGATTGTTTACATTTGGTCAACCAACATTTAAGCGGGTCTGCTGCGAGAATTTCGTTCAAATGTCGCATATTTCAAGTGATTTCGAGCTGTTATATATTGTAATAGTGTACCTTAAGTAGTGAAGTGCACTGTGAATAATTATAAATGCCGAAGATACGTAATGTGAGAAGCATTGGCTGTTTATTGTCATTACTGTGTACCTGCCTGTAAATTTAATACTGCTGAAGATACTTCAACTTTTAAATTTCCTAAAGACAACTCTTTGAAAGAGAAGGGGATGAGAAATATTCACCGGGATCATTTTCGAAGTTAAAACAGTTGTATTTGTTAACTTAAACATTTCGAACCTAAATTTGTGGTTATGAAAATTGCCATACTAACCCCTGATACCATTTCGACAATTTTCCCAAATCAACCGTCCTACACAACTCCTGTTTGTTAAAGTAGATGATGGTAGTTTTAATGACATACCAGCAGTGTCAGTGTCTTCTAAAGTGTCAAGTTCTTTAAGTGTAAATATATTCTATAAGAATCATGAATCAATAATCTTTGTGTGCTTGTGGAAAAAACTCAAGTGGGTACTGTAATCTGATGGAAGCAGTGATTTTAAATGCAACAGGTATGTAAATAGAATTATGCTCCTGTTATTATCACAAGCTAGGGGGCCTGGGGAGTTATCCCCAAATTAGGTTTGTTTTTGTATATACATTTATGTCTGTTACTAGGTTAGGTAGGCCTACTGCCTGGCCGAAAATTACTGTTAGTAGGCTACCACAAGCAAGGGGGACTGGGGCGTTAGTTGCTGGTTAGGTTTGTTTTTGTATTAAAAACATTAATAAGATAGAATGTATGTCCGTTGGAATTCTATACACATCGAATTTGAAGAATGACAAGTTCATAATACAGTAAATTTTCATTTTAAAGAGTTTGTAACATCAATTGTGTGTTATTGGCAAATGCTATTTGAAATGAAGTACTAATGAGAGTACTTATGCGCCATCTGTTGGAGTTAGTTCAGGATGTCCCGATACAGATAGAAGCGAGTGCGATCTCACAGCTCTCTACGCTCAAAACAAACAACCTACGGCCGTGTTTACCTATACATAGGGTTGGCAATATCTTATTTGTCAAATAAGCCACGCCCACTGGCCGACACAACTGAAATTTCACTATATAGGCCTAAGTCGTGTTATAAATTGGGATGGTGGGTGGGTTATAGACAACGGAGGAGACTACATCTATTAGCAGATCACTGTTGTTAAAAACAAGGCAGTCATCGGAACGCGTTAGGCTATAACCATTGTCAAAAACCATTGTTCTGGATGCGTTAAGCTGTAACCATTGTAAAAAACCATTGGATTGGACAAATCGAAGGCTGCGGCTTTGATTGCGCGCAGCTATCGGGGCAGATTGATACAAAACCATTGATCTGGACGTGTTAGGCTGTAACCATTGGATTGGACAAAACGTAGGTTAGAATGGTCGAGTGTTGGTGCGGCTAGTACCGTAATGGTGAGGTTGGCAGTACTGTTCTGACGATGGTTGATGTGAATAATGGCATCCACAGCTGGAAATTCACCTATAGCCTATAATAATAAGGGGTTTATTGCAGCCAATGCCCATGCATATAATGAATAAAATCTAAAATCATACAGTAAACTAATTGTTATTCCCTAGGAATATCAAAGATTCATGTCTTAATGTGCAGAATATAGCATGGTATCTTCGGTTGAACTATACCTTCCGATACACCGGTATCTGGGGAATATTTAGGGAGATCAGTGACGTCACCGTGATCTCACGTTTGACGTATACGAACAAAAGGATGATGTAGGCCTACATATGTACGACGAGATACAAGTAAAAGAGGTACTTTTGAACATTTAGGCGAATGGTAAACTAAACTGAACTTACGCCGAAATACATATTTCAAAATATCATAGTAATTTGATACTTGAAATGGCTAGGAATATATGCCAACATTAAATATTATATTGCAGCCTGATTGTTCATCATTTTATCCTTAGATCAAAGGCAGCATACACAATAACTAAGTTATAGGCCTACTGGCAAAAAATACAAGTCGTACATACATTAAAATAAAATAAAAATAAGGTTAGGCTGGTAATGACTAACAATAAAGAAGAAAAAGTATGTTAATTGGTATTCAACATTCATATGTGTGTGAATATGCATAAGCATATAACTAAACAATTAAATAGATGCTTGGTGAACAAAAATACATAGCCTGCTTTATTTATACAAAACAACCACATGTTCAATATTCTTCAAAGCAATGGGGCATGGTGGTGCAGTGGTCAAGCTATTCACCTCTCACCATGGTGGACCAGGTTTGATTCACGGTCATTGCAAGTGAGATTTTGGAAGTGAAATGCCATGTCCTGTGGTTCGGATTCCACGTAAAATGGAGGTCCCTTGGCTCATGATCACAAGATTAACGGTCACGTAAAAACTACAAGCTTCTTTTTCTTCAAAGCAGGTCGAAACTTCGACCTCACATAAGTCATACAGCAAACGAACAGGTCCTGCAGGGAAGATCCCTTAAGCCGAATTATTTTTATCGTCTCCAAGACTGACATCATAAAAGTATACTGGAAAATGTGAAATTTTATGCCTATGCTGATGAAGAAAGTAACAGTAAATATTAGGCTACTTGTCGTTCAATAACTCTCGGTCTTTTCTTGGGTGGCTGAAGCCGATGCTGTGGGAAATTGCAAATTGCAGGTACCGCATCATCTTTAAGCAGTGGTTTGTTTCTATTTGAATGAAACAAGTAGCATGTTTATAAAAGTTTTCACAGCTATAACCCATTTCTTTAATAGGCCTACATCTGGGCGTTTCCATGGAAATCTGTAATATAAGCTAGACGTAGGTTATAATTCTGTGACTAACTTAATAACTTATAACCTACAATAGGGCCTACGTGTATTTGTCATACGTGCTATTTAGGCCTATGTCAAAATTTGATGTAAGACATATCAATAAACGCAGAATAGGCTACTTCGAAATAAAGTAGACCGTAAACCTACCGTATTATTGGAAAATACCATACATATAACGTTGCACAGAGGTACGTACGTTCAAATATATGAAAAGAATCACGACATATCAGCTGACATGCAACCTAGAGTTAAATGGTATGACAGTTTTTGGTGCGACTAGTTACGCCTGGCAGTGCACCAGGAAGCAGTTTTCAGCGAGGGTTACCATGGGAGGAGTTGTTCCAATAGTACCGACAGTTCAATGGTCTCAGCTCGCACCCCCCACTCTTCCAATCGTCAAAAATCATAGTGTCCGTGGCGCAAAAATCCTACCAATGTTCTTTGGCTCTAGTGTGTCCATGAGTTTTACATATCCTGGAGTAGAAGGTAGCAGCATTTGAAGTCTGAGTTCTTCTACATTATAAACCTCGCGAGTCACCTCTTACACCGGTCTTGAAGGTGTATACTTTGATAAACCCAAGGCCTTCTTTATGTAAGTCGCCTTCAGTTTCTCCATATTGTTCCAAATACTTCATATTTAAATGTGTCCAAATGCTCTCCAGTCCATAAGTCACAATACGGGTAACATTTAACCGCAAAAGTTTTAAGGCTGTTTTTATAGATAGCTTAGTCAAATGTTTTATGTCGTTGAAGGCTTTGGTAGTGACGCTGGGTCTATCCTTGATTTGCAGTGTGAAAACATTGTCAGTTGACTAATGTAGGACCTAAGTAGGACTACTTGTAATGTGGTACACCCTCAAGCGGTTTTCCTGCAATGTGGAAAATTGCTGGCTTTCCCCCTTTCCTAAAGGTCATAGATTTAGTCTTGTTTCTGTTTAACCTAAGGTCATTGTGTAACACCCATAATTCAAAGGGGTCGAGAGCAGATTGCAATTCGACCTGTGAACTTTAAGCGAGCACCATGTCATCTGCGTATATAAATGAGATTACCCGCTCTGATAATATATCTGTGATATTATCTGCCATAGCAGTGATACATATTACGAGGGCTTAATGGGTCTCCTTGTAGCAGCATGCCTGTAGTCTGCTCAATTGGGCTTGATGTTGTAATGCCATCGTTAATGACTATATTGTTAGAGCCTAAAATACTTTTGACAAGATGTTTAGTGTAGCTGTTACCTCTCAATAGTCTGTCTAGTTTTTCCAATATTTTCTTCCTGCTAATCGAGTCAAAAGCTTTAGAGTAGTCAATGAATATGGATTGTAACTTTCCCTTCGGTACTGACAGGGTAGACGCAATCTCAGTTTGAAGACTTCGAATTGCCTGGATTGTGCATCTTTCTCTCCTAAAGCCAAATTGTGAGTCACAATGCTATTTGGGATGGCTGGGTGGGTCACATACAGCGGAGGAGGAAGCATCTTTTAAAACATCATTCCCTGATTTATTTCTCGTTGTTTGATAAGGTATTTTGGCTAATTAATGTACTATAGAGAATATTATCGCTCGTTCTACTTTCGTTCAGTGGTACCATTCTGTTTTAGACCACCTCGTTGTGTAGTGCCTAGCATTCTTGGCTGTCGTCCCGGAGGTCCGGGTTTGATTCTCCGGCTCTGCCAAGAAATTTAATTCTCATGTGAGGGCTGGGATGGGGTGCACTCAGCCTCATGAAGCAACTTAGTAGAGGAGGGTTCAATTCCCACCTCAGTCATCCTGGAAGTGGTTTTCCATGGTTTCCCCACTTCTAATCCAGGCGAATGCCAGGATGGTTCCTAACTTAAGGCCATGGCCGCTTCCTTCCCACTACAATACCCAATTTACAAACACACTAGTTCAGCCATAACAATAACACAGGTTATCACACAAATTCCACACACAAATACATGGGGCTACAAGACCACGATGTCGTAGCCCCTAATATAAGCAACAACCATTTATATTTGCATTTTATACACACATCAAAAAAAGTTTTGCATCACCTCGGTTCCCAGATCTCCGGCATATAGACGTTGACTGTGTATATTGTATCCAAGATACAGTCCCTTTGACTGTTCATAGATGTCACTAAAACTGCCCAAAGATGTAAACAACCATGCATGAGCAGGGCCTATTAGACGGAGGGGGTACGACAGCCGATCAGTTCCAGTCATTCCACCAGGACGAAGGTACGCTGCTCATGTTGTCTGTAGTTCTACCATGCCTAGAAGGTCAATACCGCAGTTCGATCGCGTCGCATTGTTACTTTGTGTCAAGAAGGGCTCTCAACAAGGGAAGTTTCCAGGCGTCTCAGAGTGAACCAAAGCGATGTTGTTCGGACATGGAGGAGGTACAGAGATACAGGAACTGTCGATGACAGGCCTCGCTCAGGCCGCCCAAGGGCTACTACTGTAGTGGATGACCGCTACTTACGGATTGCCGCTCGGAGGAACCCTGACAGCAATGCCACCATGTTGAATAATGCGTTTCGTTCAGCCACAGGACGTCGTGTTTCAACTCAAACTGTGCGCAATAGGCTGCATGATGCGCAACTTCACTCCCGACGTCCATGGCGAGGTCCAGCTTTGCAACCCCGACACCATGCAGCGCGGTACAGATGGGTCCAACAACATGCTGAATGGACCCCACGGAATTGGCATCACGTTCTCTTCACCGATGAGTGTCGCATATGCATTCAACCAGACAATCGTCGGAGACGTGTTTGGAGGCACCCTGGTCAGGCTGAACGTCTTAGACACACTGTCCAGCGAGTGCAGCAAGGTGGTGGTTCCCTGATGTTTTGGGGTGGCATTATGTGGGGCCGACGTACGCCACTGGTGGTCATGGAAGGCTCCGAAACGGCTTTACGATACCTGAATGACATCCTCCGACCCATAGTGCAACCATATCGGCAGAATATTGGAGAGGCATTTGTCTTCATGGACGACAATTCTCGACCTCATCGTGCACATCTTGTGAATGCGTTCCTTCAAGATAACGACATCGCTCGACTACAGTGGCCAGCATGTTCGCCAGACATGAACCCTATCGAACATGCCTGGGATATGTTGAAAAGGGCTGTTTATGGACGTCTTGACCCACCAACCACTCTGAGAGATTTACGCCGAATTGTCGTTGAGGAGTGGGACAATTTGGACCAACAGTGTCTTGATGAACTTGTGGATAGTATGCCACGACGAATACAGGCATGCATCAATGCAAGAGGACGTGCTACTGGGTATTAGAGGTAGTGGTGTGTACTGCAATCTGGACCACAAATGCTGAAAGTCTAGCTGTATGATGGTACAACATGCAATGTGTGGGTCTCATGAGCAATAAAACGAGCTGAAATGTTGTTTGTGTTGATCTCTATTCCCTTTGTATTTAAAGGTTCCGGAACTCTTGGAACCGAGGTGATGCAAAACTTTTTTTGATGTGTGTATTTGCCTAGGCCCTTCATGGGCTGTGTAGTGTCAGGGGTTGACTTTGTTGTTGGTTGACTATTATTGTAGTTCCATTTAGATATATTTGCATTTTTTAACATAATGTCTTACCTCTGCTTTATTTATGTCTGTATTTTTAGCTACTGTCTGTTCTCGTTGCTTGTAGCGAAATACGTCAGGGTTTCATATTGAATTTGTGCCTTATTACATAAAAACCTGTAATTTCTGGCGGAATTTAATCAAATATGCGAATGTTTGTCTTCGAATTTGCCGCTATTTCGATGGCGCCATGCCCGCTAGTTGCTACAGCTGTTCCCCTACGATTTCCGCCATCTTGGTTTTGATGTTACGGTCTGAGATATTGTAATCTGTCCTGAAAGATACTATGCATCTTATTAATATTTACTGGAAAAAGACGGTCAGATCTACCTTATACGACATATGTCACCGCACACATATGAGAGATAAAATTCAATTGGTAGACTGTTCGTAAACTAATACAGATAGGATCCTTGAAAGTAGCTCGTCTGATACAAATAATTATTTTCATCAAACAAAATGATCATTTCGTCATTAAACGATGATCTGTGGATGCAAGTTGATATTATACAGTCCTTTGTTGTCCGCCTGCCAATAAACTGAGCTGACGGCGTACTACGGCTTCTCGAAACAGCGAGCAGCACCGACCAGATACGGACTCAGTCGAAGCTTGCCAATACAATACACCAGGCGCGGATCTAGAGTTTGGTTTTGGCGGGGGTCAGAGAATCGATCTAGAGTTTGGCTTGGGGGGGGGGGGGGGGGGGGCGGGCGGTGGAGGGGGGGGGGTCAGAGAATCGAAATTGTTAAGAAAAATGGTATCACTAAAAACGCAATCAAAAAATAACCAAACGTACAAAACCAGACCAATTTTTTTGCAAGCTTCATGGATAGAAATTTGATGCGTTTAGCGCGCCAAAAATATTCGTACAAATTGCAACGGCGTGTTTTGCGACTTTTACATCGAGCTTCGAGAAAAGGATCAAGGTACGTAACAGTTTCGGCAAGTCGAGTTGGTACCGACAAAGGGAGAAAGTCACAGCTTAAATTGCCAACCAAGCTTGCAGTTTGGACGTCGGCAAAACATTTTGGTGCGAAAAAAGCCCCAGTTTCCTATCCGTGCATTACTGCACATTCATCGTGACATCACTATAAACATCGATTAGGTAATCACAAGGTTTGCTAAACAAAATAGACGAGTTGATTTGTTGTATAACTAATAGTTTTTATACAAGAGGTTAGAAGTTGTAAATATGTACAGTTGTAACAGAACATAATAATTCCAATAAAGATAATTCAGTATTGAATAAAATGAAAAAAAAAACTGTTTTTCAGTTAAAATTCGTTAAGTTTTATTTGTCGGGTGATTGTGTTTTCGTTTTTTGAGTTTGCAAAAAAAGTTGGTCTCCGTTTGGGGGGGGGGGAGTCATGACCCCCGTGACCCCCCCCCCCCTTGAATCCGCGCCTGCAATACACGACCTAACAACTGCGTCTCCTTCTCCCATCTGTGCGCCCTCAACGTAGTAATAATTAATTAGAATAATAATAATAGACCGGCCCCGTGCTGTTGGGGTAGCGCGCCTGCCTTTCACCCGGAAGACCCGGGTTCGATTCCCGGCTCCGTCAGGGATTTTAGAAACGGACGTGAGGGCTGGAACGGGGTGCACTCAGCCTCGTGAGGACTATTGAGTCGCTGTTTGACTGTGAGTTAGCGCCCCGATCACCAAAACCAAGATTAACTGCCAAGGGGACCCGATGCGCTGATCACGCGTCACCCCAATATCTGCAGGCCCAATTACTGGGCTTGGTAGGCCTAGGTCCTTCACTGGCTGTTGTGCCAGGGGTTATATAATCATACTAATATATAAAAATGAGATGGTGTGTGTCTGTCTTTCTGTCTGTCTGTCTGTTACCTAATAACACAAGAACCACTGGTCCGATTTAAATGAAATTTTGCATGGATGTAGCTGAAATACCAGGTTTACATATAGGATACTTTTAATTTCTATATTTTGCTTTATTAAGAAATGGCGTCCATTTTAGTGACGTCACTACACCCTTTGGTTTCAAAATTTAATATTTCCATATCAAATAAAAAGAGAACGGTAGGAAATAGCAAACTTTTGATGGCACGTACGAGCTTTGAAATTTAATTTCCTATCCGAAAGGTCCTTATCACTTTTCGTGTATCTCCAACGGTTAGCGAGTAAAACCTACTTTTGTGACGTCACTACACCCTTTGGTTTCAAAATTTCATATTTCCATTTCAAATAAAAAGAGAACGCTAAGAAATAGCAAACATTTGATGGTATACACGAGCTTTAGCATTTAATTTTCTATCCAAAAGGTTCTTATCACTTTTCGT
This sequence comes from Meconema thalassinum, assembly GCA_946902985.2. Lineage (NCBI taxonomy): Eukaryota > Metazoa > Arthropoda > Insecta > Orthoptera > Tettigoniidae > Meconema > Meconema thalassinum. The sequence continues at coordinate 195,298,551 of OX336388.2, forward strand.
GTATCTCCGACGGTTAGCGAGTATAACCTAAATTTGTGCAATAAAACACGGTCAACACCGAGCGGTGCAGTATATCTCTATATATACAAATAGATAATTTGTCTGGTTTTTTTTTCTGAATTTCTACGGAAATTTGAGTTATTTACACGTTTCAGACTGTTTTATGATAGATGCGCGCGAAAATAATGTTTTGGTCTGTCTGTTTGTTTGATTGTCTGTGGACAAATTTGTTCCCTTATAACTCGAGAACGGCTGGGTGTATCAACGTAAAATTTGGTACAGATATCCATCAGAGGCACGACACTAATCATTGATGTAACCCTTCTCCGTACCTCTCATAAAAGGGGGCCTACCCCCTTAAAATGCATGCTGAAATAGGAGTAGAAGGACGAGACAAAAATCAATTTCAGCCCCTCGATGTGAGAGACAAAACTCGGGGGCCCTGAAGGGTCCCCGAAATCCACATTTTAAGGCCCTAAAACCAACAGTTTTTGAGATATTCCCAGAAAACTAATTTCATTTAACAGACAACAAAACCCGCAAACTCATTCTAGAAACCTTGACCAATACCCATTCCAAGGTTAAATTTAGAGGCGAGGTCTCAGCAAGCTTCGAGATAAAAACAGGGGTGAGACAAGGGGATGGACTTTCTCCACTTCTTTTCAACTGTGTCCTTGAAAAGGTTGTGAGAGAATGGCGCAAGGAACTGACCAATATGGGTGTCCAGAGTGGGATATACCTGGGGCGTAGGAAGGAAGGACTGGTTGTAGATTGCCTGGCCTTTGCTGACGACATGGCACTTATTGCCGATTCTCTGGATACAGCAACAATGCAGGTCAATTGCCTCAGAAGACAGGCAGCCAAAGTGGGTCTTCAAGTGTCGCTGGAAAAAACAGAATTCTTCACCAACATCAAAGAAGCTAACAGAGAGATGCTACTAGAACAGGGAAAAATCAAGAGGATTGAGAAATTTAAGTATCTCGGCGAATGGATTGAACCCAACTTATCAGAAAGAGCATCATTATCCATGAGAGTCAACAAGCTGGAACTGGCTTATCGACTGACAAAGAACATCTACAACAAGAAATGCCTGTCACGCAACCTGAAACTGAAGCACTACACCTCAGTCATACGACCAGAAGCCCTGTATGCCATGGAGTGTCTCTCATTGAACCGAAGTGGTCTGATGGAGAAAATGGAAGTCAGAGAGAGGAGAATTCTCAGGAAGATCCTAGGTCCGGTAAAGGAAGATGAGGAATACCGTAGGCGGCACAATTCCGAGCTCTACGAACATATAGAAAGGCTATCTGACTGTGCTAGGAAAAGGAGAGTAGCATTCTATGGTCATGTGGCAAGATTGCCTCCCAAAAGACTGACCAATAGGCTGTTCACTTTCTGGCAGAACAAGAAGGTTCGTACCACTTGGCTGACAGAAACTGAGAAAGACATTAATGAACTGGGAATATCAGATCTTCAAGACAGGCAATCTGTGAGACATGCCCTGAAGGAAGTCCATGGATTTCAGGAAAAACCCCGGAAGAAAGGTACCCCTTGGACAGATGAAAGGAAGGAGTTACACCGGCAGAAAATGCGACAACACTGGGCAAAGATCAAAGCTCAACAGTTGAACAAGCGTGGTCCAAAGTAGGCCCATTCGAAACAAGAAGAAGAAGAAACTATTGAACGAATACAAGCCGGTAACCATGGCAACAGATTCTCAGAGGTCCATATATTGCTGTAAGACGCAATGCAATTCCATTAATTACATTGGTGTGAAAGTTTGCAAACGGCTAGAAGGTTATCACGGAACCAAATTAAGCTGTAGAATTCATCAATACGTATAATGCGCTTAAGGGGGTCAAGGGGTACAGTAGAATTTTTTCACGCGATTTACACCGCCGGGTGTGGTACGGCAGGTCTATTATATTCCTATCCCTATATTATATTATTATTATTATATTATGGCGTACAACGAGGAGACAAAGCCCCCTCGGTGCCAGAATCAAAACTTGGGGGCCCTAAAGGGTCCTCGAAAACTACATTATAAGGCCCTAAAACCAAAAGTATCTGAAATATTCCCAGAAAACTAATTTAATTTAACAAACTAATGAAGGAATGGAAATTGTCAACCATGACAACATTATCTCAAAGGGTGGCATCCAACTTTCCATCTATTTCTGTAAGAAGTAATGTTACTCTATTTATTACATTTCTGTGAAAGTTTGCAAATGGCTATACGGTTATCAAGGAACCAACGTAGACTGTATAATTCATCAATGCAATTAAGGGGGTCAAGGGGTAACCTAGATTTTTTTCATGCAATTTTCACGTGCGACATATAGTACAGAAGGACTATTATATCTCCAAACATTTGCAAAGTGAAATGCCATGCGCTGTGGTTCAGATTCCACGTAAAATGGAGGTCCCGTGGCTTATGATCTCGCGATTAATGGTCACGTAAAACTACAATCATCCTTTATATCTCCAAACAGCAATATTATTTTCAAAAATTCCTGAATTGAATCAGCATTTTTTGCGGCTTTTAGGAATTTGGGCCATTTGAGACTAACGAACCTGAATTTTCATGCACCACAAGCCTTTGTAATTTATGAAAGAGGTCTTCCTGTGTATGTGGACCTAACACAACGTAGAGGGTCATTTTTTATGTGAGGTGTATTGCGTTTCGTCTACAAGTCTTTCAATTCTATTTCACGTCAAGAAGTACAAGTTAGGTGAATTTAGTTTGAGAGCAAATTTTAACTAATCTTTCTTTTGTCGACATACGGGTTCATCGTAAGGATGATTTTGTTTGATACTGTATGGCAGATATACCCATATTTGGATATATGGGTGATATGTTGTAGACAATAGAATTATCTGTCTGTCTTTCTGTGTATCTTTATGTACGCCTATAAATCGTGTTCGTAGGCGTGGTGCATCGTAAAATTAGGTATGGTAAACATGAGTCAATACACCAATCATTTGTAAAACTCCTCACCGTACTTTTCAAACAGTAGAAGGGTGGATATAGGGAAAAACTTCTCAAAATACATGCTAAAATAGTCGAAATATCCTAGAAGGACGATCAAAGCATATGTTGCGCTTTTCAATGTGAGACACAAAATTCGCGAGTCTATAAGGGGTCTCCGAAAACCACATTTTAAGGCCCTTAAATTAACAGTGTGTGTGGTATTCCCTGAAAACTAACTTCGTTCTGATAAACTTATGAAGGAATGAAAAACCGCTAACCATTGCAACAGTAGCTCAATTGATAATGTCTGGTGTTAATATATAACACCGTTCGAAGGACGGGTACTTCTGCTATACAAATATATAAAAATGAGATGGTGTGTGTCTGACCTTCTGTCTGTCTGTGTGCTACTCAATAACGCAAGAACCACTGGTCCGATTTAAATGAAATTTTGCATGGATGTAGCTGATTTACCAGGTTTACATATAGGATACATTTTATTTCGATAATTTGCACTGTTAAAATGGCGACCATTTTAGTGACGTCACTACACACTTTAATCAAAACCTGATATTTCCTTATCAAATAAAAAGAGAACGCTAAGAAATAGCAAACTTTTGACGGTACATACGAGCTTCACTTTTCGTTTATCTCCAACGGTTAGCGAGTAAAACCCACATTTATGACGTCACTACACCCTTTGGTTTCAAAATTTGATATTTCCATTTCAAATAAAAAGAGAACGCTAAGAAATAGCAACCTTTTGATGGCATACATGAGCTTTAACATTCAATTTTCTATCCAAAAGGTCCTTAACACTTTTCGTGCAACTCCAACGGTTAGCGAGTAAATCCTAAATTTGTGCAATAAAACACGGTCAACACCGAGCCGTGCAGTATATCTCTACATATATAAATAGAAAATTTGTCTGTTTTTTTTTTCTGAATTTCTACGGAAATTTGAGTTATTTACACGTTTCAGACTGTTTTATGATAGATGCGGACGAAAATAATGTTTTGGTCTGTCTGTCTGTTTGTTTGATTGTGGACAACTTTGTCCCCTTATAAATCGAGAACGGCTGGGTGTATCAACGCAAAATTTGGTACAGATATCCATCAGAGGCACGACACTAATCATTGATGTATCACTTCTCTGTACCTATCATAAAAGGGGGCATACCCCCTTAAAATACATGCTGAAATAGGAGTAGAAGGACGAGACAAAGCCCATTTTCAGCCCCTCAATGTGAGAGATAACATTCGGGGGCCCTAAAACACATTTTAAGGTCCTACGTCCAACCGTTTTTGAGATATTCCCAGAAAACTAATTTAATTTAATAAACTACTGAACGAATGCAAGCCGATAACCATGGCAACATATTCTTAGAGGTCCATCTATTGCTGTAAGACGCAATGCAATTCCATTAATTACATTAGTGTGAAAGTTTGCAAACGACTAGATGGTTATTATGGAACCAAATTAAGCTGTAAATTTCATCAATATGTAAAATGCGCTTAAGGGGGTCAAGGGGTAGTCTAGAATTTTTTCACGCGATTTACACCTGCGGGTGTGGTATGGCAGGTCTATGATATTCCTATCCCTATGATGATAGCAAACACTCGTCTCGAGTAGGTTGGCCTTCCAATACTGAATGACTCTTCATCGATGAGTCCGGAGGTGACTAAAAAGCCCAATGCGGGAGAGACACAGTTTCCCGCAGTGATGACAGGTAGTATCAGGGTCAGGTGAGACATCCGCATTCATTCCCTGTCTTCTAATGAACACTCTGTTCTTTCTGCGTTGCCTCCGATCTTCTATCATACGTCGGCGGTTTTCTTCAAAAAGTATCGCACCACGATGAACAATTGATCTCCAGGATGAGCGATCAAGAGCTAAGGTCTCCCAGTTGTTGATATTAATATGGCACATTTGCATATTAGCCTTTAGTACGTCTTTGAATCGCTTCCTCGGACCTCCCACACAGCGCTTGCCCTCAGTTAGTTCAGAGCAAAACACTTGCTTGGGAATGCGATTATTGGGCATGCGGATTACGTGTCCTGTCCATCGCAGCTGACGTTTTAAAAGCATGGCTTCAACACTGGTAGTCTGTGCTTCTTCGAGAATGCTGGTGTTTGTGCGTTTGTCTTGCCATGTGACACGAAGAATTCTCCTCAAACAACGCTGGTGATATTGCTCCAGCTTTTTAAAATGACGTCTGTAGCATGTCCAGGATTCAGATCCGTAAAGTAAGGTGGGAACTACAACCGAGTTGTACACAAGGATCTTCGTTGCAGCATTGATATCATGGTTGTCAAAAACTCTAGACCTCAATCTTGCAAAGGATGCCCCAGCACGGTTAATCCTGTGTTGGATTTCGGAATCTATATTTGCACTTGATGACAGGGTGCTGCCAAGATAAGAAAAGGCGTTAACTTCTTGAAGCTTCGCTCCGTCGATGGTGACATTGATGTTTCTTTGTCCTTGTCCAGGGGCTGGTTGGTAGAGGACTTGGGTTTTACTGGTGTTAAGTTTCAGCCCAATCTTTTTGTAGGCTGAAGAAAAAGCATTCAGGATTTTCCTAAGTTCGTCCTCTGATTGAGCTACTACTGCATTATCATCAGCGTACTGTAACTCAACCAATGCAGCAGGAGATGTTCGAGTCCTTGCCTTTAGACGGCTCAAATTAAAGATCTTCCCATCCATCCTGTAAGTTATCTGTATGCCTGTAGGAAGATCATCTTTGACTAACTGCATGACAGTGGCAACGTACAGAGAAAACAATGTAGGGGCAATCACACAGCCTTGTTTAACGCCGGTATTAATATGAAATGGTTCTCCAATCGAGTCGTTACCAATGACATTTGCCTTCATATCATTGTGGAGTAGTCTTAAGATGGTAATAAATTTCAGTGGAAAACCATACAATGATAAAATCTTCCACAAGGCTTCACGGTTTACCGAGTCAAATGCCTTACTGAGGTCTATAAAGGCAATATAAAGAGGTCTATTTTGCTCTCTACATTTCTCCTGAAGCTGACGAACAGTGAATATCATATCTGCAGTTCCTCTAGAAGGCCTGAAACCACATTGGCTCTCTGGGAGTATTTTCTCCACCAGGGATAGAATACGATTCGCCAAAATACGAGCAATAAGCTTTCCAAGGCATGATAACAAAGATATACCACGATAGTTGTTGCAGTCTGCACGATCACCTTTCTTAAATATGGGAACTATCAGACTATCTCTGAAATCAGCAGGCATTTTTTCAGTTCTCCAAATTTTAATGATAAGATCATGTATGTGGCTTATGAGTTCCTCACCTCCTTCTTTGAGAGCTTCCGCTGGTATTCCATCACATCCAGTAGCTTTGTGTCGCTTTGCTTGATTAATAGCACACTGAACCTCATCTAGTGTTGGCAGGGTACCGAGTTCTTCTTTGATGGGTGCTTGTTCTAATATATCATACACCTGCTCATCAATAACTGAGTCCTGGTTCAAGAGGTCTTCAAAATGCTCCTTCCACCTATTCATGATGGAGTATTGATCTTTTAGAAGTGTACTTTTGTCACTGGACCAAAGTGGATTTCTACCAAACGTGGAGGGGCCATAAATCGCTTTTGTGGCTTGGAAGAACTGTCGCGAATCTTTGTCTGCTAGATATTGCAGCTCTTTAGCTTTGGATGTCCACCATGCATTTTTGAGAGCACGAGTTCCTCTTTGGACATTTGCCTTCGCAAGACAAAATGCTTCTTTCTTAGTACGGGAGTTCATATCTTTTCTCCAAGTTTGCAAGGCTTTTCTCTTTTCTGAGATTAATGCTTCTATTTCTTCATCATTTTCATCAAACCAGTCTTGATGTTTCCTGGTCTTATATCCCAGCGTTTCCTTGCAAGCATTCTGAATAGCGGTCTTCAGACTCTCCCAGTGCAGTGTTACATCTGGATGGTATTCCTGTGGCAGTGTCTGGCTAAGCAACTCTTTATATTGGGAGATATGCTCTGACTTACCAAACTTCTCGGTATCAAAAACATGCCTACAGCTCTTCTGTTGCTTCCTCCTCTGTGTGGACAATGGTATACGCATAACTGATCTGATAAGCCGGTGATCTGTCCAACAGTCATCGGCTCCTGTCATTGCTTTGGTGATAAGAACATCTCGTAAATCTTTCTTGCGTACAATCACATAGTCAATAAGATGCCAGTGCTTCGATCTAGGGTGCTGCCATGATGTTTTAAAGCGATTCTTTTGGCGAAAGATAGTATTGGTGATTACCAATTCATGTTCAGTGCATTTGGAGAGCAGTCTGACACCATTGGAGTTTTCGCTACCAACTCCCTCCTTACCAATGACACCATTCCAAACATTGTAGTCCCTGCCCACTCTAGCGTTAAAATCTCCGAGTAAGATGATCCTATCTTCACGGTTGATGTTTGATAGGACGGTATCCAGATCTGAATAGAACCTTTCCTTAATGTCATCATCAGCATCTAGTGTGGGGGCGTATGCGCTGATCACCGTGGCATGCTGGTTGTTATATAACCGAAGTCTTAGTGTCATGAGGCGTTCATTATACCCAGTTGGAAGCTCTGACAGATCCTTGAGAAGCTTGCTCTTAATGGCAAAGCCAACTCCATGTATTCTGTGTTCGTCCTCACGTTTACCCTTCCAAAAGAAGCTGTACCCTGCACCTTGCTCATTCAACTGACCTTCCTCAGCAAGACGGGTCTCCTGAAGTGCTGCTATGTCAATGTCATATCTCCGTAGCTCTCTACCCACAATAGCTGTTCTCCTTTCAGGTCTCTCATTTGCGGGGTCATCAGTGAGTGTTCTTACATTCCAGGTTGCAAAATAAAATTTGTTACTTATACATTTTCGACCGCATGGAGGTGACACCTTTGGACGCGGCTATCCAATCGGTAGTATAAGTGGCTGACTATGTTTAGGGCACCTTTTCTAGCCCCTTCCCCATGTGGGGTGAGCAGAGTGGACCCTAAATAGGACTGCTCAGTCGTAGTTGCAGCGGCCGAATTGCTCTACAGCCACAACCCTAAGCAAGACGACCGATCACACATCTACCGCCTACGTGCCAAGTTATCACTAGAGGCTCCCAGACATCACAATCCTGCCCCCGTCGCAACTTCTTGATCGCCGCAGGACTTTGAAGAAAGTCAATGTTGTTGGAAGACTGCTGTGCGTGAAATCTTTTTACGTGAGAATGTTGCTGCACATCAACAAACGCACATTACTTGATGACTTAGGAAAGATGTTCAATGGCAAGCAAATGCAAGACGATTGAATAAATCCTAGTCACTGCAGCCTTCATCCGCCATTCCAGCCAAGGAGGGACTCATTGCCCTTATGCCTGGTCCGCCGTTGAGGACTTTCTATGCCGTTGACCACAGGTGGTTCATCCGTCTTTAGGGAAAGTTTCCTGTCCCAAGGGCAAGAGAGTGCCCTAACCACTACCAGCTCATTCGCCTCCCTGGGGAGCCGGTGGCATGGTAGTGGGGGACTCCTTATCCCGGGAGTCACTCGGTCGTCAGAGCCTCGTTAGTCTAAAGCAGGGTGCACCACGTGCAGGTGAGGTTGACATTTGAGTAGAAAGCCTACCCCTTACATCCCTATATTATATTATTATTAGTAGTATTATATTATGGCGTACAACGACGAGACAAAGCCCCACGGTGCCAGAAATAAAACTCTATGGTCCCCGAAAACTACATTATAAGGCTCTTAAACCAACAGTTTCTGAAACATTCCCAGAAAACTAATTAAATTTAATTTAACAAACTAATGAAGGAATGCAAATCCGTAACCATGACAACATTATCTCAAGGGGTGGCATCCAACTTTCCATCTATTTCAGTAAGAAGCAATTTATTACATTTATTACATTTCTGTGAAAGTTTGCAAATATAAGGTTATCACGGAACCAACGTAGACTGTATAATTCACCAATGCAATTAAGGGGGTCAAGGGGTAATCTAGGATTTTTTCATGCAATTTTCACGTGCGACATATAGTACAGAAGGTCTATTATATCTCCAAACAACAACATTATTTTCAAAAATTCCTGAATTGAATCAGCATTTTTTCGGCTTTTAGGAATTTGGGCCATTTGAGACTAAAGAACCTGAATTTTCATGCACCACAAGCTTTTATAATTTATGATAGAGGTCTTCCTGTGTATGGGGACCCAACACAGCGTAGAGGGTCAGTTTTTATGTGACGTGTATTGCGTTTCATGTACAAGACTTTCAATTCTATTTCATGTCAGGAAGTAGTTTGAGAGCACATTTCAACTAATCTTTTTTCTTTTCTTTTTTTTTTTGTCGACATACGGGTTCATCGTAAGGATGATTTTCTTTGATACTGTGTGGTAGATATACCCATATTTGGATTTCTGGGTGATATGTTGTAGACAATAGAATTGTCTGTCTGTCTTTCTGTGTATCCTTATGTACGCCTATAACTCATGTTCGGATGCTTGGTGCATCGTAAAATTAGGTATGGTAAACATGAGTCAATACACCAATCATTTATAAAACTCCTCGCCGTACTTTTCATACAGTAGAAGGGTGGATATAGGGAAAAACTTCTCAAAATACATGCTAAAATAGGCGAAATATAAAAATTATCCTAGAAGGACGCCCAAAGCATATGTTGCACTTCTCAATGTGAGACAAAAAATTCGCGAGTCTATAAAGGATCTCCGAAAACCACATTATATGGCCCTTAAATTAACAGTGTGTGTGATATTCCCAGCAAATTAACTTCGTTCTGATAAACTTATGAAGGAATTACAAGCCGCTAACCATTGCAACAGTAGTTCAATTGATAATGTCTGGTGCGTCTCTAAAAGCAACAGTACATAAAAGGGATGTAACACCAATAACATTGTTATTATTATTATTATAATGTCTGGTGTTAACACCGAACACCGTTCGAAGAACGGGTACTTCTGCTAGTATGTGATATGTCTCACGATTGTGTCGGCTAATACATTACTGATTAACTGAGAGGCATATTCATTATTTACAACATAGAGATTGTATTTCAATATAACAGTGCATGCAAAAGAGATGTTAATATTTTTATTATTTTTTAATTTATTATTATTATTATTACTTATTTTTTAATTTTTTTAATATAAACAATCTCTACGAAGCATGGTGTGTTCAACAAAACGTCCGCGAGAGCATATCTCTATCTTGAATACATCGCCCATTATAAGTTTTTTTGCGTCGTCATTTCTTCCAACAATCTCCATTCAGTGGAAATTTAAATTATTAGCTTCGGAGCGAGCGAGACTATCACCCCAGCTTCGGCCAGCAGCTGTCAAGTCGTGTCGAGTTAAGACTTCAGAGAAGAGTATATGTGTTTGGAGTTTCGCTGTTCACCTCGGCTTTTCTGAATTGCATCTGGGACCTGCCGTCCGTGCGGCTTTTAAGCTTACGCTGGGTAAACCGTTAAGGATACTGGAGAAGCCGTGACGGATTGCAGAAAGAACTATTTATTTTAACATCTAGAAGGTGGCAAGACTGAGAACTTAGGCAATAAGCCCTAAACTAACGCTATTTTGATTCCATTTTTGACGGGGGCCTTGAGCTTGCAGCCAAGGCCTAATGCATTATTCGACCTCCCACTGTTCATCTGTCACGTCACATCCGGGGAACATTCTGCAGGCGTACCACAACACTTTTGGCCTTGTTTCCAATGGAATAAGAGATCCATCACCGTCGCTTTGAGAAGACACACAGACTAATGCCAACACCATTAGATCAGGCAGGGAAGTCATTTTCCAGGGTTGCCATATTAACATTATTGTAGGTTTACGACGGTCAACACTGGAATATGTGAAAAATACCTGAAATGGAATTACAGGCGATTTTGATTTATATTGTTACGGGCTATTAGCGAAGTTAGTTAGTCAGTTAGGTATTGAACTAAGAGGTCATCTGCCCCACTTAACACAGATTAAATTATACAAATTTAGAATGGAATTAGAAATTTTGAGGAGAACACCTAATTATGAAAAGACCGAAAATTAATAAAACAAAAAATTAAAAACTAGCAATAATTATAATAATAAACAAAAATTGCAGGAACAAAACAAGTAGTTCCGTGAAGAACTATACAGCCTATTTTCATATATCCTGCTCATGTTAATTGTCTCTATCAACATACAAAATTTCAGTTCAATTGCTGTAACAGATTCGTAGACATTGAGAACCGTCTAAATATTTCGGAAGCTCGCCATTTAGGATTGTTATATGTATAGGCCATAGAGTTATGTACAATTCAAGGACAATTATTGCCTAAGTTCATTATTCAAACTTTCACTTCGATCAAATGATTATGACACAAGAAATAAAAATTTAATTTTAAAATTTCGCACAGCCGCCATCTTGAGGTTATGCAAACAATTGAATTAAATTAGATGGCAGTGCATTACAATCTGCAAAATCATTTACTGTATCACATTTCACTGCGCTCAGAGAGTTAAATCACGAGAAAAGTTTATTAAAATATTTCAAATTCGCTTGGTCGCCATGTTCGTTTTGTACTTTACAGGTTTATGAAATATACATAGGTAAACTTGTATCAGTACCCTTTATCTTCTTCTTCTTCCTAGCATTAATCCCTTGCGGGGTCTGCTACTTTGCTACATCTCCTCCACTTATTTCGGTCGTTGACATCTTCTGGTGTTAGACCAACAGCGTGCATGTCAGCCCTGATGTTGTCAGTCCACCGCTTTGCAGGTCTTCCACGTGGTCTTGTTCCACCTGGGTTGATGTGGAGTGCTCTTTTGGCAACTGAGTTGTTCTGTCTTCTCATGACGTGACCGTACCAGCGTAGACGAGCCTCCCTCACCTTCTCGACAATTGGTGCAATACCAAATCTTCGCCGGACGTCTGTGTTCCTTGCGTGGTCAAATCGGGTCAGCCCCATCGACCATCGGAGCATCTTCATTTCCATCGTACTCAAAATTTGCTCATGTTGTTTGGTCATAGGCCGACATTCGGTCCCATAGATGGCTGCTGGGCGTACCACAGACTTATAGACCTTTGCCTTTAAATGCAGAGGCATCTTTTTATCACAGAGAACTCCAGTGACTTGTCTCCACTTGAGCCAGGCTGCGTTTACCCTCATCCGAGTATCAGGAGTGGCGTCACAATTTGAAGTGACAGTGGACCCTAAGTACTTAAAATGCATGGTCTTCTGCAGATTTTCTGTGCTGATACTGATGGTACCTCTAGTTTGGGGGCCACATTCCAGGTATTCTGTCTTCTGGATATTGAGGTGTAGTCCATTTTCAGCCAGTCTGTCGTTCCACGTTTGAACCCTGTGCTGGAGTTCAGGGCGGGTTTTTTGGGCAAGTACCACATCATCCGCATAGAGAAGGGTCCAGGGATGTGAGGTCTGTATGTCCGCCGTTGCTGTATCCATGCAGAGGATGAATAACAGTGGTGATAGAGCAGAACCCTGATGAACACCCACAGTGAATTCAAAAGGTGGGGAGACTCCAGCTGGACTCCGAACTACACTAGTGGCATTGCGATACAGAAGTTGCACCCAGCTTACATATTCCTCAGGGACTCCATGGCAACGAAGAGCTCGCCAAATAAGATCATGAGGGATACGGTCAAAAGCTTTCTCTAAATCGAGAAATGCCAGGTGTACACTCCGCTGCCTCTCTCTGTGCTTTTCCATTAAAAGGCGTGTGGCATGGACAGCATCGATGGTACTGCATCCCTTAACAAACCCACACTGGTTTGGTGTTACAGTGACAATATTTCTGAGTCTACAATCAAGCACACGCTCAAATATTTTAAACGTATGACAGAGGAGTCGAATAGGGCGATAAGTTGAGCAGTCACCCACATCACCTTTTCCCTTCCAGATTGGAACTGTTATGCTAGTTGTCCATGCATGGGGAAGTTGGTTCTCAGCAATGATCCGGTTAAAGAGTGTGGCAAGGAATTCTGAGGCAGGCCTTCCTAGAATCAGTACCCTTTATCACCGTACAAAATTGCAGGGTGATATCTGTAATAGTTTCGGAGATATGGAATGTCAGTGAAATATTTCACACAGCCGCCATTTTGAGGTTATGTAAACAATTGAACTAAATTATACTCCAGTGCATTACAATGTGTATAAACATTTTCTTTACCAAGTTTCATTACATTTGGATAGTTAAATCGCGAGAAAAGTCTATTTAAATGTCTCAACGTCGCTTGACCGCCATGTTGGTTTTTTAGTCACCAGGTTTTTGAAAGTCTCATAGGTGAACTTTCAGTAGTGCCCTTTATCACCGTACACAATTTCAGGGCGATATCAATAATAGTTTCGGAGATATTGAATGCTAGTGAAATATTTCGCACAGCCGCCATGTTGGATTGGTGAGACGTAACTAAATTTGAAGGGCACGGTCGAGGTCGCTGGGAATAGTGCTATGAACTTACCGAGTTTCATTCAAATCGCTCGAGCCGTTTAGATTTTATTAGGACACACACACACACACACACACACACACACACACACACACACACACACACACACACACACACACGGACAAAAGGTTGATCTCATAAGCCTATTTTTTTCAAAATTGAAAATAGGCTAAAAACGAGATTTTAAAATTTCGCACTGCCACCTTCTTGAGGTTATGAAAACAATTGAAATAAATTATATGTCAGTGAATTAAATTGTGTACAAGGTTTTACTGTACCAATATTAATAGCGATCGGATGGTTAAATCGCGATAAACGTCAATTTAAATATTTAAATTTCGCATGGCCGCCATGTTGAGTATGTGCTCACCAGGTTATTGAAATTTACATAGGTGAGCTTATGTCCATTGCCTTCTTTAGCGTACAAAATTTCAGTTTGTTTGCTGACATTGATTAGTACATATTGAGAACCGTCTAATTATTTCGGATGGTGGCCATGTTGGATTTTAATGTAGGCCATAGAGTTATGTACTATTAGATGACAATTATTGCACAGTTCATTATTCAAACGTTGACTTCAATCGTATGATTAGAACACAAGATATGAAAAGTTAATTTCAAAATTTCACACAGCAACCATCTTGAAGTTAATAAAAGCCCGTAATAAAATCTAAACGGCTGGAGCGATTTCAATGAAACTCGGTAAGTCCATTGCACTATTCTGGACGCCCCTGACCGTGCCCTTCAAATTTTGTTACGTCTCACCAATCCAACATGGCGGCTGTGCGAAATATTTCACCAGCTTTCAATATCTCCGAAACTATTACCGATATCACCCTGGAATTTTGTTCGGTGATAAAGGGAACTACTAGAAGTTCACCTATGTACCTTTTGAAAACCTGTTAACTACAAAACGAACATGGCGGCCATGCGAAATTCCAACTTTTAAATAGACGTTTCTCGCGATTTAACCAACCAAACGCAATGAAACTTGGTACAGTATATGTTTATACACATAGTAATAAAGGACATCTACTTTTGTTCAATTGTTTACATAATCTCAAGATGGCGGCTGTGCGAAATATTTCACCGGCATTCTATATCTCTTAAACTATTACAGGTATCACCCTGAAATTTTATACGGAGATAAAGGGCACTACTGGAAGTTCACCTATGAGACTTTCAAACACCGGTTAACTACAAAACGAACATGGCGGCCAAGCGAAGTTGAAAGTTTTAAATATTCGTTTTTCGCGATTCAATTACCCAAACGCAATGAAACTTGGTACAGAAAATGTTTATACATATTGTAATGGACTGGTATCTAATTTAGTTCAATTGTTTACATAACCTCAAGATGGCGGCTGTGCAAATTTTAAAATGAAGTTTTTATTTCTTGCGTCGTAATCATGCTATCGAAGTGAAAGTTTGAATAATGAACCTACGCAATAATTTCCCTTTAATGGTACATGACTCTATGGCCTATACATATAAAAATCCAACATGGCGACCATCCGAAATATTTAGACGGTTCTCAATATCTACGAATCTATTACAGCAATCAAACTGATTTTTTAAATGTTCATAGGGGCTATGAACATAAGTTCACCTATAGGATTTTCAATGATCTGGTGATCACAAATCCAACATGGCGGTGACGCGAAGTATAAATATTCACATGGACGTTCCTCGCAATTTAACCATCCGAGTGCAGTGAAACTTGGTGCAGTAAATCCTTATACAAATGTTAATCCACTGGCATCTTATTTATTTCAATTGTTTCCATAATCACAAGATGGCAGTTGTGCGAAATTTTAAAATCGCGTTTTTACTTCCTGTGTCCTAATGATGCGATTGAAGTTTGAATACTACACGAACACAATAATTTTCATGTAACAGTACATAACTCTAGGACCTACATATTATTAAAAAAATCAACATGGTGACCATCCGAAATATTTAGTCGGTTCTCAATATCTACGAATCTATTACAGCAATCAAACTGAAATTTTGTATGTTGATAGAGGCAATTAACGTAAGTAGGATATATGAAAATAGGCTGTATAGTTCTTCACGGAACTACTTGAATATAAAAGCGTGTTATTTTGTGTTGAATATCTTATGTAATATCTATTTCAGGTTAGGGTGTATGAATACTTGTTTTCCCGCCTAATCCAAGCTTGTGTTGACCGACCGGGAAGCTTTCTTGTATAATTGAGTTGATTTAAGCTGAACACTAGTCGCTTGATAATTCTCCCGCGCAGCGCAATGTGTAATTACAGAAGAGGAACGAAGTAGCCTACTCACAGAGGAAAATCACCAAACCCGAACTGTGTTTTAGGCTGAATCTCTTAACGTGGCGCATTGATGTCTCAAATAAAATCAAAGATTGATTTAATAATCGCTAAACTGAGCTTTAATAATAACAATAATGATATCGTATGACCTCGGGTACCGGGTGCAAGCTTTGTTATTTCACGCCCACAGGACAGCTTGCATGTCGAATTTCGTTGTTCCTTGAAGCACTATGAAAGTCAAGGAGGTTAGATATCTAAGCTCCTTGACACTATAGCGCTTTCTAGTAGAGAAACGAGGAACTTTGTGTTGGCGGAAAATCCCGTGATTCATTTTGCCATTATGAACACGGCCTACTGAATTCAAATCGGTTCTTTGACATGTCAACATCGTATGACAGGCGTGTCGAGATTTTTGTTGCCTTTCAAAAATAAATCACTTACCACGGCCAGGAGCGAACCTGCAAGCTTGGGGGTTGGTAATCCAACACGATAACCACTCACCCACCGTGGCAAACATTAATCGCTCTTAACACGAGTATCTTGTTACAGGTGGTTAGCATTCTAGGCTGTCACCGTGGAGGTCCCGTTTCGATTCCCGATAAATTTAGGAATGAATCTTAAGTTACAATCAATCCCAGAATTTGCCTGCAGTAGGCATGATTACAAATCCACGCATTGCTACAGACACAGATTATCACACGCTACATTCAAGTACACGGGGCTACATGAATCAACAACTTTATCTCGTGATGGTTGATCACATTGCAGTCTGACCTACATGTGATGGATTTCAGTCGATCTCCAGTCTCTTGAAGGATCCCTGAATTCCAAACAGATCTTGAGCGCTTGTGGCCTTCCCTGGTCTTCTGGTCTCATCCACCAGCAGCAACTCCTGGTCCAGCAGCCAGCGTCTGTTCTGGGTCATCCTCTGGATGGCGTACTCTGAAAATAAAAAATGATATGATGATGATAATTGTTGTTTTAAGGGGCCTAACATCTAGGTTATCGGCCCCTAATGGTTTGGGTGATAGTGAAAGATGAGATGAGAATGAAAACTATAACTAATACTAACTACTAACTTATATACCAGAAGAAGAAATGGTAAACAAATAAAGGAGAAGGCAAATACAGGACAGGAAGAAAAGAAATGCCCTCAACCCTCGAAGAATGAGGATTGAGGGACTTGGAAGGAAGGAGAGCCATGAAAGGCAGATAGGAAAGGGAAAGAGGAGAGGGCTCGCCCCAAGGTCAGAGGAAACGGGGACAAAACGGACCAGCTCAGGAATCCCTCGGGGTCGCCGACTCCCGAACCCACCAGCCGTTATCCCTTGAGGGTGTAGCAATATCCAGGGTGCACCAGAAGTGGTGGGGCTACATACACCCTGCCTCCTTGAGGGCCTTGTGCAGAAGGCAGGAGGTAACATGAAAATAAAATAAAGGCTGACCCCTCGAAGAATGAAAGTATCAGGAAAGATGAGACAAGGGCCAATTAAGGTGGGAAAGTGAATGACTCCCTAGGCCTCGGATACCCTAATACCGTCTAGGTCGGAAGAGAAGAAGAGTTGACCAAGGGAGGTCGACAGGAAAGAAGACGGAGAGGAGTCCGGCACAAGTAAGTGGAAGCAATGCCGGACTCAGCTGGGATCCCGTGGTCACCAACACACGTCCCACTAGATGTGAACCCCGGGGGGGGGGGGGGATAAAAATGGCTCATGGGTTAGCGCAGCTACCTTTTAATTACGTACAGTATTATGCCCAATCTCCTATGCCTAATTATTCCCCTGACTGGTTGGGGGTTTATAATTAAATCCCGAAAATGAAGCAATTACACAGATAAGTTGGCTGGTTCCTCAGTTTAGGGGCTGCGACAACGCGTTCATGTAGCCCCGTATACTTTAGGTTTGTGTAGAATCTCTCTGATAATAATAATAATAATAAAATTAATATTAATAATATCGTATGGCGTCGTGTGCCGGGTGCAAGCTTTGATATTTCACACCCAGAGGGCAGCTTGCATGTCCAGCTCCTTGATACTATAGCGCTTTCTAGTAGAGAATGGAGGAACTTTGTGTTGGCGGAAAATCCCGAGATTAATTTTGCCTACTGAATTCAAATGGGTTCTTTTACATGCCAACAACATATGACATGCATGTCGTGATTTTTGTCACCTTTCAAAAATCATTTACCACGTCCATGAGCGAACCTGCAAGCTTGGTTAATTAATTTTCGTGTGGTCTCCTGAGAGGCCGAGTGCATGTCTTTCTAGTCATGTGGGCGACCTGCGCGTCGGGATGAGAAATGGAATGGATGAAGATGAATGAAACTGGGCAAGGATGTGGAAGGAAGCGGCCGTGGCCTGTCAGAAGGTACCGTCCCAGCATTTGCCTGGTGTTGAAAATGGGAAACCGCGGAAAACCATTTCAAGGACGGCCGACGGTGGGGCTCGAACCCACGCGTCTATCGAGTCAGCAGAGAGCTTGGCCCCATGACCTAACACTGCGCTTTAGCCAGCGTAGCCACTGCTGTCGGTAGTTGGGGTTGGTAGTCTGACACGATAACAACTCGCCCACCGTGGAGAGCTATCTGTCTGATAACCGGTGTTAATTTTTATGGCTGTATTAGTGTGTGTTATCTGTAATTCAGGTAAGGACTGCAGACAATCAATTTTTTAAGTAGTTCCTACTTTTGCTTCCAAATGCTACCGCCAACGACACCTAGCTGTGAACTTGGTTACTAGTTGCTAGCGCATCTGGCACCTGTGATCGTTGGAACTTAATAGAGCGTTAATCAAATCTAACCTACAAATTTAGCTTCACAAAATTGTAGTTACGGTAGTGAAAGGTTCTTTTACATGCCATAAATCTATAATATGGGGCCTCCGGCTTTTCATCCCTCCGAAGGAAGGCATACTTAGGGATTTTTAATGCTCTTAAAGAAATCTGATGACTTTTGCCGAGTTTGAACCCACGATCTTGGACATAGAAGCTCAGCATGCTACCCACTACGCTTACAAATAGTATAGCTTAATAAGTCTGCTCGTCCTTGTTGCCATGGATACCAGTTGTTTCATCTCTCCATAGCCAGCAATGTCTTCTTTCACAACTCGTTTGATCGCTCGATACGTTCCTACAATCAAATTAAGCAATGGAGATATGAAAGACCTTATGTATAGGGTCTTTCATATAAAGTAAGATCGCCAAGCGGCGGCTTTGTTAACCGGAGCTGTGGTCACCTTGGCCGAGCTTGTGGCGCGCCACGCCCCCTGCTGTGGTATTGAAAGCGCGCGCGTAGTACATACGAGGGCTGTTTTTTTTTTCCTTTTTTTTTTTCAAGTTCCGATGGACTGTATAAAAATAACAGATTGACAATACCAAACTTGACCTTGCAATAAGCGTGCAGTTGTTCAGTCGCCAGTCTAAACCTCAAGTGCTGACATGGTGAGACAGTTATCATTGCAACATCGTATTTTTTGTGTAAAACTTATTTTAAGTACGAGTCGGCTCGGCGGGTACGTGATGCATTTGTTCAGCAATTTCCTGATGGATTTCCTTCACTAGCACAGATTCACGTAATTGCAAATAAGTTTGACACTACTGGCTCGTGCTCATTAAAAAACATTCCCGCACACGAACAGTTTTAACAGAGGATGAGCTAGATGACATTAGCGAGAATCTTGAACGGTCTCCGAATAAATCACTCACAAAATTAGCACAAGTAGGGGTTTCAGTTACATCAACAATAACTAACTAACTAACTAACTAAAGTAAGATTTCAGCATTGTACACACGCTAGCAAGGCCGCTGCATCATATAGGATTGTACACCCGCTTAGAGCAAGGGGCCTTGGCGCGCCACAAGCTCGGCCAAGGTGACCGCAGCTTCGGTTAACAAAGCCGCCGCTTGGCGCTCTTATTTTATATGAAAGACCCTGTATATGTATATGTATTCATTATGCGTTTGAGTCTCTTATTATTTATTTGACTTGACTGACTTGACTTATTTCCTGTGGCTCCTTCATGAGCGTAGGGCTTCGGTGAATTTTCGTCAGCGAATTTTGCTGCGGACCATCCATTCCTGCCTCACTTGCCTCCTCCAATACAGATCCCTTCCAGGTCTGCCGTGGTCGACCCCGCTTTCGTTGTCCCTGCGGATTCCATTCCAGGGCTTCCTTCTCGACGGCTCCATCCTGCTTTCTCAACGTGTGTCCTATCCACCTTCACTGCCACTGTTTGATCTGCTTTCCAATAGGTGTTTCCACAGTCACTTTCAATAGATCTTCGTTACTAATCGTGTCCGGCGAATGAATGTTTAAGATCCTGCGCAATGTCCGGTTTAGAAAGGTCTGCAGCATCTTAGTAATTACTGTCAAGGTCTCACATGCATAGAGGAGGACTGACTTGATGTTACTGTTTAAGATCCTCAATTTCGTTCGTTGAAATATTGCACGATTTTTTCACAGTGGAGAGAGCTGTACAAATGCACCATTAGCCTTCCTTATGCGTGAATTAACATCCTCTGTAGCCCCGCCTTGTTTGTCTACCATACTTCCCAGGTAGCAAAATTGATCTATAAGGTGCGTTCAAAAAGTAACGAGCCGGAGGCATAATTACAAAAACCCAGTACCTGTATGTTAGATGTATTGGCCCTGGCTGTTGAGGCACTTGTCCCACTGTGACACGAGGCGGTGAATGGCTGTCTCATAAAATTCCCTGGGCTGCGATGTCAACCAGTTCCGCACGTACAGGTGGACGTCGGCGTCCGAGGTGAATCATTGGCCCCGCAGAGCCCTTTTCAGGGGACCAAACATGGCGTCATCACAGGGAGAGAGGTCTGGACTGTATGGAGGGTGGCCGAGAACCTCCCATTTGAATTTCTGCAGGAGTGCCGCGACTGTGTTGGCCGTATGAGGACATGCATTGTCGTGGAGAGACCATGGCAGCTATGGTGTTCACTGTCACTCGGTGGTCCTGGGTACTGAGTGCATCAACCAGCTGGACGTTGTCATCGGTAATGCAGGGGGGTGCCCCAGACCGGGCATCATCGGCTAACGACACCCGTCCTTCACTGAAGCGCTTGTGCCACGCCTTGACCCTTGCTAGGGGCATGCAGTGTTCGCCGTGCACTTGTGACATTCGGTGATGAATGTCCATTACCCCTACTCCTTCCACTGTCAGAAACCGAACAACACCTCTTTGCTCTTCGGTTGACGCCTCCATGTCACTGTTTTAAATGCGACTGGCAGCGTTGGACGATTGATGCATGCTGCTGCTCGCTTTGTATCGTCACGTGACGTGCACGCGAGCCATTTAGTGACGGGCTGTGACCTTCCACGCTCTGGTCGGAACCACACCTCGTTACACACGCCACGTTTAGCCAATGTCGTCACCGGTTTGCGCATTCCAGCCTCCCGCTCGTTACTTTTTGAACGCACCTTATACATTTTGAATTTCCTGTCCATATAGACACAATCGCTCTTGGGTATTTGAAAACAGCCTCATATCTTTGGTCTTACTGGAATTAATCATGAGTCCTGTTTTCCGTGCCTCGGTTTCTAGCTATTTGAGTTTCTCTTTCATATGCTGGAAGGTATGTGTCAGCAAGCAAATATCGTCTGCATGTTCCAGTCTCTCTAGCATTCCCCACTGTTAACCCCTTCTATTCTGCGCACACTTCTATCACCAGAAGGAAGACAGGACACACCCTTGACTATTGCTCTTATTTTATTAATTTATTTTATTTATATTTAATTATTTTCATATTTCTACCGCATTATTCAACTAAATTTTTTTAGCGTATGGCTTTTAGTGCCGGGAGTGTCCGAGGACATGTTTGGCTCGCCAGTTTTGTAGCTGCTTCGAGACGGACACCCAATGGGTAAGCTACAAGTACCGTTGGGGAGGAAAGTTGGAAGGGAAGGACGAGGAGTTGGAAGGTAGCGGCTGTGGCCTATAGTGAGGGACCAACTCCGGCATTTGCCTGGAAGGAAGATGGGAAACCACAGAAGACCATCTTCAAGGTTGCCGGCGGGGGGATTCGAACCTCCTCGCCTCTCGGATGTGAGCGACTGCCATTAGTCATGCCGTAACCACCACGGCTAACTCACCCGGTTTCAACTAAATGTTTGTTTATTTATTAATGTATTAATTAATTACCGTAATCAATTGAAAATGAAAATCCACAGCCTGCTTTCAGTCTACCGACCGGGTCAGGGAATGGAATGAATGAAGCCCCCATCTAGCGGCGAGGATATGAACTGTGCCGGCTGCCGAAGCCTGTCGCACTCCCCTGGGGCAATGATTAAATTAATGACACATGAAATGAAGTGATAGTGGAGAGTGTTGCTGGAATGAAATATTGACAGGGTAAACCGGAGTACCCGGAAAAAACCTGTCTGCCTCCGCTTTGTCCAGCACAAATCTCACATGGAGTGACCGGGATTTGAACCACGGACCCAGCGGTGAGAGACCGGCGTGCTACTGCCTGAGCCACGGAGGCTTATACCGTAATCAATTAATTAATTATTTTTTATTAAATAATTCATTACCGAAATTAATTTATTAATTACCCTAATTAGCCTAACCTATTAATTCATTTAAACTTTTATTTATTTATGTATTTATTTATTTATTTATGTATTTATGTATGTATTTATGTATTTATTTATGTATTTATTTATGTATTTATTTATTTATTTATTTATTTATGTATTTATGTATGTATGTATGTATGTATGTATGTATTTATGTATTTATTTATGTATTTATTTATTTATTTGTGTATTTATTTATGTATTGATTTATGTATTTATTTATTTATTTATTTATTTATGTATTTATGTATTTATTTATGTATTTATTTATTTATGTATTTATTTATTTATTTATGTATTTATGTATTTATTTATGTATTTATTTATTTTTATTTATTTATGTATTTATGTATTTATTTATGTATTTATTTATTTTTATTTATTTATGTATTTATTTATTTATGTATTTATTTATATATTTATGTATTCATTTATTTATTTATTTATTTAGGGATATCAGAGTGAATTATAAAGCATGGTAGATTTCAAAGAACACATGACTCGTGTGAACCTGTGCTATTGTGAAGTCTGTAGAGTAGTAGGGAGCGTAACTACTGTATTATCATTATTAGATGTAAGTTACAGCTCTGATATTTGTCTGCAGTGAGACAGAGGGTCGAACCCCGGATACTAACCATGATAATCCGCCATGTCTATGTGGTGCGTGCCCCCGTATTCCTTGGGCAGCACCTCTCTGGGGAACTGCTTGTAGAGGTCGTCCATTTCTCCCGAGTGGAAGTGGAGCTGGAACAAGAAACAAGTTGGAATTAATGCACAAAATTTAAGGTGGCTACACACGTAGGCCCTAACTGCAAGCTTGCATGATCAATCTTGTTGTGCAAGCAGGCTGTAGCGTCTGTAGCGAAGATTGGACCCTTTCGCAAAGGGGATGAACGGAGACTAACGAGTGCCGAGATGCGGTTCATGAGGAGAACAGCTGGATACACACTATGGGATAGGAAAAGATCTGAGGTTATCCTTAAGGAACTAAAAGTAAAACCAATTATCAACATAGTACAGAACTACAGATCAGCTTGGAAGGACCATGTACTATGTAAGAAGACCGGCCGGTTCACCAGACGAATCCTCAAATACCAACCTACTGTCGACCAAAGTATTATGTGTACTCGAGTTTGAAGGTTGTTTGTGAAGTAACCAATAGACCTACATAAAATCCAATAACATCATCATTTTCGTCGTTCTATTTTACGTTAGCTCATGTAGGTTTGTAATTTTTAAGTTATATTTTAATATTCTTTGTCGCAGTTGGAACACAAAAAGTGAACGCTTTAAAGCGTGTTTCAACCATGTGTCACATTTAAGAATTATTATCTCATAAACCCGTCATCAGATCGAATCCAAGTTTTAACACAATATACATTGGAATGTTGTATAACTGGTTTATTAATTTCAAAATGTTGCGTGTCCAAGAAAAAAAGTTGTTATCCTTTTTGTAAGGTAACTTTTTCTCGGCTCGGGGTGGATGGAAAATGTAGTTCTTAGTTGCGATGTAATCCTTATACATAAAAAAGTTATGCTGTATGACTGTGAAATACGTAAATTAACTCACTTATTTTATGTCGGTTTGTATTTGTAGGCGGAAATAACACATCGTTCATCACCTACCCGCTCCGGGAAAGCTGTACAGCGTTACTGTGATGGAGCCCATCACTTCCGAGCGAGGCACGCCATGATGCGTGATGGGCTCTATTTCGGCAAAGCTGTACAGCTTTTCCGGGAGCGGGTAGGTGGTGAACGATGTGTTATTTCCGCCTAAAAATACATACCGATATAAAATAAGTAAGTTAATTTACGTATTTCACAGTCATACAGCATAACTTTTTGATGTATAAGGATTACATCGCAACTAAGAACTACATTTTCCAACCACCCCGAGCCGAGAAAAAGTTACCTTACAAAAATGATAACAACTTTTTTTCTTGGACACGCAACATTTTGAAATTAATAAACCAGTTATACAACATTCCAATGTATATTGTGTTAAAATTTGGATTCGATCTGATGACGGGTTTTCGAGATAATAATTCTTAAATGTGACGCATGGTTGAAACACGCTTAAAAACGTGCACTTTTTGTGCTCCAACTTCGACAAAAAAAATATTAAAATATAAATTAAAAATTCCAAACCTACATGAGCTAACGTAAAATAGAACGACGAAAATGATGATGTTATTGGATTTTATGTAGGTCTATTGGTTACTTCAAAAACAACCTTCAAACTCGAGTGCACATAATACTTTGGTCGACAGTAGAGGCAGAAGAGACGTAGGTCGTCCTACGAAGAGATGGAACCAGACCGTAACAGGCCGCCTGGCCAAACTGATAGGAGGAAGAAGAAGAAGAAGTCAGAAATTAAAACACAACCTGTTAATATGAGTGATACTGTGTTGAGACACTGAAAGTAGTGATTGAACCTCAAATTTGCTTGCTTAGTGTGATTATTATTATTATTATTATTATTATTAAAACTCAGCGTTTCTCGTAGGTTAGTGCCGTGTCTTGTGTGGGGTTTCGCCTAGGACACCAAGCTGGCTCATCGGCGGGCTCTTGGTGTCCTTCCCCGGACTCCAACAAGAGTAGCGAACTGAGCGCTACATCCCTTTATATGAAGCGCACCTGCGTCTGTTTACTGTGAGTACTAAAACCTCAAGCAGCGATAACCTCCCTATGAAGGGTTTGAAAAATATGGTATATTGGCTTTCACGGCCAGTGAATTAAAACTCAGCAATTATTCTGGTTGGTTGGTTCCTCAGTTTAGGGACTGCGACAACATGGTCATGTATCTCCGTGTACTTTGGGTGTGTGTAGAATTTGTCTGAAAACCGGTGTTGTGATGAGTGTATTAGTGTGTGTTATCTGTTCCTCCACCCCTGCGAAGGCTAACAGCTCTAAAAAGGGAATGGTCAAAATGCGCTGCAAATGATCTCTTACCCATACATCAGGTCTGTAATCCACAGAAGCAAGGGAGATTAAAATCTCGACATCCGTCATGGCAACTAGGCAAGATGCTAGTTGAATCTAAGTTCAATATGGACGAAACTTGGCGAGAAGAATGGACTACATCAAACCCTGATGAGCTAGGATTGATCACCGACCCCTTCAGGAAACCTCCTGGTTTCCATCTTCCAAGAAGGATATGGACGTCACTGAACAGAGTGCGGACCTGTAACTTTTGGCTCCACAAATGGGGGAAAATTTCTAGTCCTCAGTGCGATTGTGGCGATTCAGTGCAGACAGCCCATCATATTGTGTCGGAATGCCCTTCACGGTCCTTCAAGGGAGGATATAACGACCTGCAGAACGCAACTGATGATGCAGTTGTAACTCTATGAGGTTGCAATGTTTTTGTCTGTTCATTCTCTTAGATTAGTTTGGTTACTCTTTGCTGGTGAGCTATTGTAGGCCTCAGCGCAAAGCTTAGGGATTACTTGCAATGGTTCACTAGTAGAGGAGAAGAGGGCCATGTTTTATTTAATTGAGTTCATGTCTGTAAATATTTTCCTTTTACGATGGTGTTTTGTATCTTTTTTGGTTATTCTTGGTCTGGGATAGGGTTTTGTTCTTAGAGAGTATTTGTTGAAATTAGCTAGGTGGATATTAGATCATATGAGGAAGAAGAGATATCGTAAGGAAGATTCAGTTAGGTTTGGTGATGGTCTGATTATTGTTTGACAAGAGATCATGAAAGTGGTTGTTTATAGCATACCGTACTGGAAGAATTGTAAAGTGAAGCTAATAAATGTTCTTAGTAAAATTCCGTTATGGTGTTAATCAAACACTACCCCCCGAATAGAGAACGTACGGTTACACAGTGGAGTGGATTACTGCTCTGGACATCATACCGGTGTTAATTGTGATGGCTGTATTAGTGTGTGTTATCTGTTTTTAATTCAAGTAAGGACTGCAGACATTCAATTTTCATGTAGTTCCTACTTTTGCTGCCAAACGCCACCGTCAACGACCAACTAGTCCTGAACATTGTTGCTAGATGGCACCGCAGTCGGCTCCTGGCGACGAACGTTGGAACCTAAGAGTGTTAGTCAAAATTTACCTATAATTTAGCTTGACACAAGTGTAGTTAGTGGAAGGTTCTTTTTCAAGCCATACATCTATGACAAGGGACCGCCGGTTTTACTTCCCCTCCGAAGGAAGGCATACTGAGGGATTTTTAACGCTCTTTTAAAATCCGCTGATGAGCCAGCTTCGTGTTCCGTGGCTAAACCCTACACAAGACACGGCATAAAACTTGAAGAATTGCTGAGTTTTAATTAACGGGCCGTGAAAGCCAATATACCATATTTATGTGATGTTTAGAGTGGTTTGTATGCTTAGCTGTTTGGGTGGTGTGCGGTCCGGATGCAAGCAGTTGACCTGGTCACTGCCTGCACTGAACTGGAAGGAATTTCCTGTCTGCGACCCGGGCTCCCCCTCAGCGTTCCTAACTGTCTGTGTTTGTCGAGCAATGTAACATAGGCCTATGTGTGTTGCCAAATCTAGAGATTCATTTTGGACATCTTCAACTATTAAAGGCATCAGGGGCGTATATAAGGGAGGGGGCCCGGGGGGGCCACCCTCCCCCCGACATTTTTGTCACATATATTATTTGTTTATGAATTAAGACATTAAAAACGAATATACTCGTACTTATCGTGCAGTGTACTATTGTTACTAAGCGACGCATGGCGACGGTAGAGCGATGTGGACAGTGTGACAATCAGTGTGCTCTGATAACCTCTTATTACTCTCCAGTGCCTTCGCTCTTATGAACGAACCAAGAACAGCAACAAGTGCCCTTGAAGCGTGTGACGAATGTTTTTTTCCCTAACTTTTATACCCTTATCAAATTTGTGGCGAATTTGCCTCTCTCTGTTGCTACTGGTGCTGCCGAACGGAGTTTGAGTTGGTTGAAAACATACTTAAGAAATTCTACTTCTGAAAACAGACTCAACGGTCTAGTATTGTCATCTATTCACAGAGACACATCTCACTGACGATGAAGTTATGAACCGATTTGGCAATGCTTCAAGAAACATTGACTTCATATTATAGTGTGAGTTGTAAATCAAAACAGTAACATTAATTCTTTCCTTGTAAACACTATCAAGTGAGCAAGGTGATTGTATTAATAAAAAGTAACAGAAAATGGTCTTAGTTGTGTTTGACATTAATCAAACATAAAACATCACAATAAATTAGTAGATGTTGTTGTTGTTGTTGTTTTAAGGGGCCTAACATCTAGGTTATCGGCCTAATTGGTAGACAAAGTGATGCCGGATAGCCTTAAAACTCATCCGTTTGCACCAAATTATACAAAAGTTTCCCGGGGAGAACCTCGGACCCCCTATTATTTGCTGTAATTTGGCTATATTGTTCTGTTTACCCCCTCTTCTCCCAACCCCCGGTTGGGCACCCCCCGAAATAATACTCTATATATGCCCCTGAAAAGCATTCTCGCCACGCTCTATACGCGCTACCCGATCTAATGAGAACACTGCCGTTAATGCCAGCCTTGGTTTAACCTCTTCACACCCAGGTAG
This sequence comes from Meconema thalassinum, assembly GCA_946902985.2. Lineage (NCBI taxonomy): Eukaryota > Metazoa > Arthropoda > Insecta > Orthoptera > Tettigoniidae > Meconema > Meconema thalassinum. The sequence continues at coordinate 195,326,419 of OX336388.2, forward strand.
CAAACACAGGGTGTTTTGAAATAAGTGTCCGATATTGCAACAGCGGTTGGGATTGGTCAGAACGAGAAGAAATCTCTACTTAGTATAAAACAATGTCCCCGATTCTTGGATGTTACGGGTAAACTCGAGAACCACTGGGTGGATTTTGAAGCGGTTTTCACCATTCTGTAAAGGATATCTCGAGGATGATTTCTGTAGAAAATAATTTATTTATGATCAAAGAAAGCCGAGCAGTAACGATGTCAGTGAAAAAGTCGAAAAAAATACCTGGCATCCGAGCGCTTTGTGAGCTTACGCTGGGCAAACCGTTAAAAATATCTACAGTCCAGCCGTCGACTGTCCGGCTCTGACATTTCTCATGAGGGAGGGAGACAGCGTTGCCCGTTCTGTACCGCGAAATATAAAACAACGTCGACTACATAAAATAATCCACATGTGTTTAAATGAATTCTGACGAACCGCTGACCATATTACTCCAGTAATATACTTACACATAGTTAACCGGTAAGTGTGCACAATAAAACAACAAACCTGCACTAACACACAGAGCAACAGAAGAGAGACTTGGCAACATCGAGCTAAATTTAAAGACCGGCTTACTGGGAAGACCGCTGATTGGTACAGGTGACAACATTCTTCATGGCAGTAAGCGACTTGGCCAACATAGGCGGAATTCCACTGCGATCGAAGAATTTAGGTTTTGTAACCAAAAAATGTCGGAAGAACAAAATAATGCATAACATTGCAAATGGGGTGTGGGACTTCCACGATACATAGTGAAGTCGCTAGAGAAGAATTAAAATGATGGCAAGTTTCAAGGTTCTATTAACAGCTTCTCACTGCTGTAAGTTGGCTATATTGTTCTCTTTATCCCCCTTCTCCCACCATCGCCAAACGTCAGAGCCGGACACTGAGCGGCTGCACTGTAAATACTATGAGTGTAGGAATTGTTCAGCAAGAAAAGTTCGACAAAAAAGGCCGCGAGAGCATATGTCTATCTTCAATACATCGCCCACTATACGTGTTTTTACGTTTTAATTTCTTCCAACCATGTCCATTCAACTACTGAGGCAACAGTTAACGAGCTAGCTAAGGGCGAGTCTATCATCCCTGTTACAGCCTAGCTAGCGGGCGAACCTATTGCCCCAGATACAGCCAGCAGCAAACCGTTGAGTCGTATTGACCTAAGACTTCTGAGAAGGGTGGTTGTGTTTGGAGTTTCCCTGGAAGTGCAACTCGGCTTTTTTTTTATTTCGCCTGTGAACTTTTCGTTCCGCAAAATTCACAGTCAAGTTAAGATTGTACGGAAGGGGATTTGTGTTTCATGCACCTCGCCATTCTTAAGTTACGTCTGACAAGAATTTGTTGCACTTGCATCTCCATGATAATATAATTAATAGTCCAGTCAGTGATTTTAACCCATCATGCCGAGACGTAAAATTGACAATGAAAAAAAAAACCGCATTCATAATTGTTCCCGGGCGAAGCCGGGTCGGGTTGCTAGTGTTCCTGTAAACATATGTACGGAAATAAATGTCTGTTGAGATATGAGCCATTTTACTTGCGTTGTGTATGTTCCTTTCAGACAATGGACGTCATGCTACCAGCTACTTCTAATGAATACTAAGACCTCCACACACGTTTAACAGAACACGCGTGGGTCAAACATCCATCATCACCACCGCCCAGGAGCTGTGATGATTTCTGCCGGACTGTCCGCGGATACCATCTGGCACGTTACAAGACATGTTCCACATGGTTAACACGAATTCGTACAAATGCTTCGGCTCTTCTTCGCAAGGAATCCCGGTCTTGTCCAATCACGGCTGGCTGCTCGCGGATGTGGGCACTCTCTTGTAACATGTGCACATTGTCGATGGGTGTGGCATACACCAATATCTTTAAATGTCCGTATATCCAGAAATCCAATGGATTAAGGTCCGGCGAACCACACAACCGCTTACAATGACTGAACATCCAACTCATGCAAAAAAGAGGTATTTGATTCCGGACAGATGTTTATAGGAACATTTCCTCTGTTGGAATATCGGACACTTTTTTCGAAACATCCTGTAGTGCACCTTCACTTTTTAATATTTTTAACAGCAGCAGTTGGTATTACGTAAATACTGCCCTTAAACATTTCCATTTCAAAGAGATCGGGTATTAGATGTGGTTTCCATGTGGCGATGATTTTTACGACCGGACGGCCTTCCCAATGCCTAGTTCTTCAGAGGTGTTAATTAAAGGTGAAATGAATGGTGACGAATGAAACTGGGCATGAAATCGGAAGGAAGCAGCCATGGCCTATTAGAAACTACCTTTACGGTTTCGCCTCAAGTTGAAAACGATAAACCATGAAAAACCATCCCAACGACAACCGACTGTGGGATTCGAACCTTGTCGTGTTTGCAGTCCTAAGCTGACATAGACACTTGCTACTTACCACATTACCACTATTGGTAATTGTGACCGGTGATTTAATTATTTTAAAAAGATGTACCGTCTTGTATTCAAATATATTTTATTTGTGTCATTATTTTATAAGAAGAACAGGAAAAGAAAATTTCAACAACAAATTTTGTTTTCGGTCTGAAGACGTTATTGAAGACGTGGTAGTACATCCTGATCCAATATCGGGTTTCTCTTAACATGTTTATTAATCTCATTTAAATGTTTTTCAGGATTAGTGAAACAATTCGGTACGCTCGTGCTTACAGACTGAAAATCTTGTACTAATAGATTATTACTAGCATTACCCGTCTCGGTTTGGCCCGTGAATATTTTAGTTGTTAAGAGTACACTTAGCAAAATCTCAATCATGAATGCTATGACTGATGTATCCTTGGTATGAATAATCAGACTTTATCAATTCAGCTACTGGTGCAGTGGTTAGGGGTTTGTCATTCCTTCATAGGTATATCAGAGCGAAGTTAGTTTTGTGGGAATATCACAGACTCTGTTAATTTAAGGGCCTTTAAATGTAGTTTTCGGAGACCCTTTATAGTCGGGTGAAAAATATCTTTCGTACCAGACTCACACGTGAAAATTGTGTGAAAAAATCTATAGTGCCCCTTGACCCTTAAGCTCATTATACTGTATCTATTGATGAATTTTTCAGCTTAATTTGGTTCAGTGATAACCTTATAACCGTCTGGAAACTTTCACAGTAATGTAATAATTGGAATTGCATTGCGTCTTACAGAAATAGATGGACCTGTGAGATTCTGTTACCATGGTTACCGTGTTGCATTCTTTCATTATTTCATTGTAAATATACATGTTTTAAGGTATTTACTTAATTTTGAGGCATTTAAAGAGCAAGTGAGGCGTTTCGCTTACGCATAGGGTTATGCTGAACCTGTAGGTACCCCATATGTGTAGGTTGGTGTTAATGGGACCTTATTTTCGGTACAAAACTGGAATGGGACCTTAGCAGAATAATATAGGGAGGGATTGCTAATAATAACGATAATAGTCTACGGAACTGGGGCTGAAAGAACATGGAGCCGTTCTCCAATGTCGGTCTACAGAAAATGGCCATGATTGCCTCCTGCCCAAATGACAATGCTAATGAAAATCACACTCACCCAAGTACACGGGGATGGAGTTACTCACCAGTTGCGCCAGCTCTTTGCCCAGGAACGGTTTAATTAACGTCATGATGGTGTCCACAATCGGGGTCACGTGGATCACATGAATCTCCTTCAGCCTTAGGTTGAGAGCTCCCTGGGAACAGACAGTGGTACCAACATTAGCCAGTCTCCTCATGGTACTAATATCAGCATGTGACACAGTGGTACCAACATTAGCCAGTCTCCTCATGGTACTTAATATCAGCATGTGACACAGTTGTACCAACATTAGTCAGTCTCCTGATGGCATTTAATATGAGCATGTGACACAGTTGTACCAACATTAGCCAGTCTCCTGATGGCACTTAATATGAGCATGTGACACAGTTGTACCAACATTAGCCAGTCTCCTGATGGCACTTAATATGAGCATGTGACACAGTTGTACCAACATTAGCCAGTCTCCTGATGGCACTTAATATGAGCATGTGACACAGTGGTACCAACATTAGCCAGTCTCCTGATGGAACTTAATATGAGCATGTAACACAATGGTACCAACATTAGCCAGTCTCCTCATGGTACTTAATATGAGCATGTGACACAGTGGTACCAACATTAGCCAGTCTCCTGATGGCACTTAATATGAGCATGTGACACAATGGTACCAACATTAGCCAGTCTCCTCATGGTATTAATGTGAGCATGTGACACAGTGGTACCAACATTAGACAGTCTCCGGATGGTAATATTATCAGTATGTGACACAGTGGTACCAACATTAGCCAGTCTCCTGATGGCACTTAATATGAGCATGTGACACAATGGTACCAATATTAGCCAGTCTCCTCATGGTATTAATGTGGGCATGTGACACAGTGGTACCAACATTAGACAGTCTCCTGATGGTAATATTATCAGTATGTGACACAGTGGTACCAACGTTAGACAGTCTCCTGATGGTACTAATATCAGCATGTGACACAGTGGTACCAACCTTAACCAGTCTCATTCATGGTACTAATATCAGCATGTGACACAGTGATACCAACTTTAACCAGTCTCCTGATGGTACTAATATTAGCATTAGCATGTGAACTACTAGTCAAACACACAGTGGTACCAACCTGGGCGAAGGCGAACAGTCTCCTAATGGTACCAATACCAGCCCTGGCGACATGCGCCATGGTCACCCCTTTAGAGTCCAGTATCAACACGTGACCTGGAGCCACCGGGTCCAGCCTGTTCATCACGTCGAAGGCCATGAGTGCGATCCTCATGTCCAGGTCGAAGATGTACTCCGAGGCGTCCACGTGAGTCAGCATGCGGCTGGTTGACACCCAGTAGCCTCGAGGTGTCTTCCATCTCAAGGTGCCCACCTGGCTGGCAAACACAACACAGGATAAAGTCACACATTGCCAATGCCACTCCGCCTCGGGAGCATCCTCACCATTAGTGTTCGGAGGTTTAGGACCTAAGAAATTACAAAATATGCTGTTAAATATGCCCTAAAACGGAAACAAACTGATAGAGCAACGATACCAACATTTAGCCTTGAATTGTTATTGATAAGAAAAGCGCTCAAGTGGAGCATTAATATACAATACATATTTTAGCCTATTTTCATTAATGAAAAAATAGGCTTATGAGATCACCTTTAGTCCGCGCGTGTGTGTGTGTGTCCCTTATTTATTTATTTATTTATTTATTTATTTATTTATTTTATTTATCGTATGGCTTTTAGTGCCGGGAGTGTCCGAGGACATGTTTGGCTCGCCTGAGAATGTAGCTGCTTCCAGCGGACACCCATAGGGTGAGCTACTATTTCTTAGCGTTTTCTTTTTATTTGAAATGGAAATAAAAATAGTCGCCATTTTTAAATAGTGCAAGTTCCGTTTAATTTCAAGTAGTTCCAACTTTCGCTACCAGATGTCAATGATACCTAGTTGTGAACGTTGGAACTTTGATAGAGCGTTCCAACGAAATCTACCTTAGAAATTAAGCTCACACAAGTTTAGTCTGTGGAAGGATCTTTTTCATCTCTGACATGGGACCACCGACTTTACTTCCCCTCCGAAGGAAGGCATACTGAAGGATCTTAACGCTCTTAAAAATCCCCCCGCCCTAATAACTTCTAACGGCGGAGCGATTTGAATGAAACTCGGTACGGTCTTAGTACTATTTTCGTCGACCCCGAACGTGCCCTTCAAATTTTATTACGTCTCACCAATCCAACATGGCGGCTGTGCGAAATATTTCACCGGCATCCAATATCTCCGAAACTATTACTGATATCACTCTGAAATTATGTACGGTGATAAAGGGCACTACTAGAAGATCACCTATGTAACTTTCAAAAACCTGTTAACTACAAAACGAACGTGGTGGCCAAGCGAAGTTGAAGCATTTAAATAGACTGTTATCGTGATTTAACCATGCGAGCCCAGTGAAACATGGTACAGCAAATATTTATACACATTGCAATGCACTGATATCTAATTTAGTTTACATAACCCTTAAGATGGCGGCTGTACGAAATTTCATTTCTTAGTTTCTAATCATGCGATTGAAGTTTGAATAATACACGTACACAATAATCTTCAAGTAATAGTACATAGCTCTAAGGCCTACATATAAAAATTCAACATGGTGACCATCCAAAATATTTAGACGGTTCTCAATATCTACGAATCTATTACAGCAATCAAACTGAAAATTTGTATATTGATGTTGTTGTTGTTGTTTGAGTCTTCAGTCTTTTGACTGGTTTGATGCAGCACTCCATGTCTCCCTGTCCTGAGCTAATCGTTTCATCTGTACATAGCTACCACACCATACATGCGAGGCAATCTGTTTAACATATTCTAACCTTGGTCTACCCGTACAGTAGTTCTTGTCCTCGACCCATCCTTCCATAACTAAGCTTGCTATTCCTGGGGGTCTTAGTATGTGTCCTACCAACCTATCTCTTCTCTTCATTAGCAGTCTCCAGAAACATATCTCCTCTCCCACTCGTTTTAATACCTCTTCGTTTGTAACCCTATCTACCCATCTGATCTTCATCATTCTCCTTTAACACCACATTTCAAATGCGTCCATTCTCCTGTATTCTGCTGCACCAATAGTCCAAGTTTCACTTTCATATAGCGCCACGCTCCAGACAAAGGCTTTCAAAAATGACTTCATAATACCTAAATCTATATTCCTTTTTTGTAGAAATGCTTTCCTTGCCTGAGCCAACCTACTTTTTATATCCTCTTTGCTTCGTCCATCACTGGTTATTTTGCTTCCTAAGTAACAGAAATCTTCTACTTCCTTCAGCTTTTCACCTGCCAATTTGATGTCTGTAGAGGTTTCTGATTTATTTCGACTGCATTCCAGTATTCTTGTTTTTATGTTGATAGAGACAATTAATATAAGTAGGATATATGAAAATAGGCTGTTTAGTTCTTCCCGGAACTACTTGTTAGTCCTTGCTATAGGCCTAGTCCGTTACGGATTGTGTACTATTTGCTCATATTATAATGTGTCATTTTCCACATATTTGTCCACATAGAGAACATTGACATTTTTCGGTCGGTTCTTTGAATCTCTTGTTTGGCGGCTTCGGTGACGTAGTCGGTTGCATGCTGACTTTCTATGACCAAGATCGCGGGTTCAAACCCGGCTGAAGTCGTCGTATTTTTTAAGAGCGTTAAAAATTCCTCAGAATGCCTTCCTTCGGAGGGGAAGTAAAACCGGTGGTCCCATGTCATAGATTTATGGCATGTTAAAGAACCATCCACTAATTACACCTGTGTGAAGCTAAATTAATTATAGGTTAAACAACGCTCTAATTAGGTTCCTACGTTCGTCGCAGTCCTTACTTGAATTTAAAAACACACACTAATACAGTCATCACAATTAACATCGGTTATCAGACAGATTCTACACACACCCAAAGTACACGAGGCTACATGACCGCGTTGTCGCAGCCCCTGAACTTAGGAACCAACCAACCAACCAAACTCTTGCTCTCGCATATTCTGTGATGACGTGTCTCTGGTTTTGTCATTATTTCTTCTAGCTGTCATCCGCCATGGCTGTTGTGGTGTAGAAATCCAGTCCTATTTCTTTTTGATGTGTAACATCTTTTCGCTCGGTTGCTGGATAGTTTTGTGGGAGTGATTTTGAAAATTGGGGACGGAAGTGGATCGGAACGATCCAACTGGCACTGGTGGATCAAACGGAAGTATGCACTGCCCGCTCGATCGATCAAACGGAAGTGTACTAGCTGGCAGTGGTGGACAACGAAAGTGTGCACTGCCCGCTCGATCGATCGAATGGAAGTGTGCCCTAGCTGGCAGTGGTGGATCGAACGGAAGTATAAGACGCACTGCCAACTCGATCGATCGATCCAGCTGGCACTGGTAAGAGAAACAATCAGCGCGCGGTGTCGAAAATGGATACAATGACGCACTCTCGGCCATGTGGAATGTATATGACATACTGAACAGAAAACGCTCATGCGAACTCTGGTGTCAAGTGATTTTAACAAATGACAAGGTACATGTTCGAAGTCTTCGTATCAGTATTTGAAAAATCCACAGCCTGCTTCCAGTCTCCGACCGGGTCAGGAATGGAATGAATGAAGCCCCCATCTAGCGGCGAGGATATGGACTGTGCCGGCTGCCGAGGCCTGACGCACTCCTCTGGGGCAATGATTAAATGAATGACAGATGAAATGAAATGATAGTGGAGAGTGTTGCTGGAATGAAATTTTGACAGGGAAAACCGGAGTACCCGGAGAAAAACCTGTCTGCCTCCGTTTTGTCCAGCACAGATCTCACATGGAGTGACCGGGATTTGAACCACGGATCCAGCGGTGAGAGGCCGGCGTGCTGCCGCCTAAGCCACGGAGGCTTGTATCAGTATTTAAATGGTAAAATTCCTTAATATCAAACATTGTAAGTAGTCGGCATTGCATCGGCATAAGGCATTTTAAACTCAATGTCACTCAGGAACATTATCGAAACAAGCAAAATATAAATGAAACTTAATTCCGTAATGCAGTATTATTGGAACGTGGAAATAAGTCACAATCTTATTCACAATATTGCACAATATTTGCGTAGTCGAAATAGCCGTGGGGTTAGCGCCTATGACTGTGAATCTAGAGATCTTGGGTTCGAAACCTGGGCGGGGTAGATATTTTTGCTACCAGATTATCATTTTAAACGATATTTATCATATCAATATGACTCATTTTAACAGAATCCATATGAAATTACGTGTTGGTCTGTGAATCAAGAGGACCTGTTTATAAGGAAATTAAGGTTATGAGCGGTGTCGCGTCTATTAATCTAGTTGATCCATATCGTATTCTTTATTTAGGCTAGTGCTGGTGGAAGCTACAAATCATCTAATAAAATGAGTTCCGTATTATAAACTACAATATCTGTAAAACACTCCCTTTTACAATAGATTAATATTTGTGCCAATAATACTATAAAATACCGGTGTATCAACAATTTCACGTGAGGTTTCTTCTATGTCAGATGTTACACATCATATGCGACTACTATAAGGCTCGTAATTTTTTTCTTATGGTCTCTGATTTTGATCAATTCCTAATAGGGTCCTGTGGATGGTTATGCCATCGTCATCTTAGCCGACACACCAGAGGATTTTCAATGAGTTTTTAAATGGTATGGACTTCGTCTTGAGGAAAGAATTCATGGTGAAAATTAATAAATGTTAAAGAAAAATATTGGAATGCAGTCGAAAGAAATCGGAAACCCCTATGGAGTCAAATTGGCAGGTGAGAAACTGAAGGAAGTAGGAGACTTCTGTTACTTAGGAAGCAAAATAACCAGCGATGGACGAAGCAAAGAGGATATAAAAAGTGGGTTGACTCAGCTAAGGAAAGCTTTTCTACAGAAAAGGATTCTGTTGACATCGAATATAGATGTAGGTGTTAGGAAGTCATTTTTGAAAGCCTTTGTCTGGAGCGTGGCGCTCTATGGAAGTGAAACTCGGACTATTGGTGCAGCAGAAAAGATGAGAAATGTGGTGTTACAGGAGAATGATGGGTAGATAGGGTAACAAATCAAGTGGGAGAGGAAAGATGTTTGTGGCGACTGCTAATGAAGAGAAGAGATAGGTTGGTAGGACAGTTACTAAGACACCCAGAAATAGCAAGCTTAGTTATGGAAGGAAGGGTTGAGGACAAGAACAGTAGGGGTAGACTAAGATTAGAATATGTTAAACATTCATTCAGTATGGTAGTAGCTTAGCTTTTGGGACGCAGTTCTCATTAGCCTATCCCAAAATGAGAACCTAAAAACGAAGTATTAGCTTGCTTTTAATTATTTGTTGGTAAAAGAAGACACAAGCACACCCACCACTCTTTTGTCGATGGATTTAACAAGAGTGACTAATCTGTTCAAATACGCTGGTTCTGCGGCCTGTCATGGCCGAAGTGGGTGTGAGAAACAAGACAGAAAAGTATTGAGGAAAATCCTTGATCCAGTCTGCTCAGAACGAATGTGGATGAAACAGAAGTCTCGGGAATTAAATGAGATTGCTGAAAAGATCACTGACACCTTTAGAAAAGGGGATTTAAGATCTACAACCACATTCTCAGAATGAATAATGACAGGCTTAGCAACCTTGCTCTCTCAATTAAAGTCAACAGCAACTGGCTCCGTGAAGCAGAAAAAGACCGTCAAGGAATTGGCATTACGGAGAAAATTATACAAGATGGACTTCAGTTCAGAACATTAATCAACACCCAAGATTTCTGTGGTTGTCGTCTTTACTTTACCTAGAGATGCATCTGTGTTCACTTATATCCTCTTTGCTATAGACCGAAAACATCACATCTCTGTAACTAGCAACGTCGATGAGACTCTTCGAAACGACAATCGCTCCCATCGCTACTTATGGGATTGAACTCATATGGGGTGATTTGAAAACCAGTGATTTAGAAAAGCTAGAAAACGTGAAAGCACGCTTCATCAAACGGGCCATAGGAGCCAGCAAATATGCGCCAAATAGAATGGCAAAAGAAACGTTTTTCCTCGAGGATATAAGGCTCAAGGAATTCCTACCAAGTAAACGCACTTATACAGATGTAATAGAAAGAAGGAAACGGAAGGAGAAAGAGATAGATAATGGAATTATTTGGAACAGATGCCATGTTAAATAGTCAATTAGGGTTGGCAGACGTTACGTTTTAACCGGAACAATTCCGTTTTTTTCTTGTTTTGTACCACGTTTCGTTTCAATCTTTAACGGAACGCCAAATAACTTAGTCCGTTTTTTTGTTGTTGTTAATTTGATAATGTATTCAACTTCGCACCAGTTTCCAAATATCCCGCTTCAGAATTGATTGTAATATCTAGATTGTTTTCTGGTGACACAGGTGCAAGTTTGTAAGTGAAAATGATTTCTATGTCTGTGTCAGATAGATTCGTACATATTATAGATTTATTAGGGACAACAAAATTAAGGAATATCTTATTCCTTGTGAAGTTAATACTCAGCATTTTCTCCTCCAATGCTTTTACGGAGAGAGCTTATTCTGCCATGAATATCAAAAGGAGAGATGATAGAAACAGAAGCTCCATTAGTTCGATAAAACAAGAATTGTCCACATATTACAAATATGACGAACATTGTAGTGAATTTTATTAGAAGGTTACAAATAAAAAAATCCTTGCAAAGTGTCGTTCAAATGAAAAGTATTTGTAAGTTGCTGGTGTCATAGGCCTATATGATATGTCAGCAATATCTAGTTTTAATTTTGTGTATTTGATTATGTAATGCTTATTTAATACATAAGTGTATTATTTATTACAATATTTAACAATAGTATATTATGCAACGAGCCTATAATGGCAATAATTAAGACACGAGTATGTTTATAAAACGAGCGTATGCGAGTTTTATAATTTCCATACGAGTGTATTAATTACCATTTTAGTCGAGTTGCATACAACTGTTTATGTTCACGGTGGGTGAGTGGTCAACGTGTCGGTCTACTAACCCCCCAAGCTTGCAGGTTCGCTCCTGGTCGTGGTAAGTGATTTTTGAAAGGCGTCAAAAATTACGACGCCATGTCATACGATGTTGGCATGTCGAAGAACCCATTTGAATTCAGTAGACCGTGTTCATAATGGCAAAATTAATCTTGGGAGTTTCGGCCAACACAAAGTTCCTCATTTCTCTACTAGAAAGCGCTATAGTGTTCAAGGAGCTTAGATATCTAACCTCCTTATCTTTCATAGTGCTTCAAGGGACAACGAAATTCGACATGCAAGCTACCCTTTGGGTGTCAAATAACAAAGCTTGCACCCGGCACCCGAGGCCATACGATATTATCATTATTATTATTATTATTATAACTATTTTATGTTCGAACATAAATGTTCATAAATATCTGTCGAGATTTCGCCAATGTTATGTAATGAACGGAGCGCAAGGGGCGCAGACAATGCCTTGTATTTGATCATGGCCTCCTCGATTACCCCACTATGACACTAGGTCACGCAGTATAATTTAAATTAGAAGGCCTTGGAACTCAGCGCAGGTGCGATGCTATCCTTACCTAATTGGTCACACAACTGTTTCTTGAGCTCTGATTGGTGGGAGAAACTGTCCCATAATGAAAACTTGTACTATAATGCGCCTCATTATAATACAATTCTCTGACATCTAATATTTACATTTCGACATCGTCGAACATAAATGTATTATTATTATAGACTATAGACTCTTTGCTACAGTGTATTCCACCGCCGTATCGATTCTGTTATAAGAGGATCGAGACGGCGGTGGTGTACCCTCAAGAGTTTGGAGTAACCTCCACCAGGAAGCAGAACAGTACCCTCAAGAGTTTGATGTTACCTCCGCCAGAGCGCAGAACTGTACCCACAAGAGTTTGAAGTAACCTCCGCCAGAGTGCAGCACTCTACTTACAAGAGTTTCAGCTGGTGCTGGATCGCTGTGCAAAGAACATCTCTGTTGGCGAACAGATCTGGCGCATGCGTGCGGATCGTGTAATGCTTGTCGATCATCACCTTGGCTCGTTCCAAAGAGTAATAACAAGCGTGCAAGAAGGTCACCAACTGCTCGTCTGGAACACAGAAGGCGTTTATTGTTTACAAAATAGACTTTCATTGCAATGGAGAAAAAATCAACAGGAAAGTTATTGTAATCGACAAAAATATATTCAATGAAAGCGCACAACGTGCATATTGACATATACATTATTCTTGTCCTAGTCTAATTATTGAGATTTTGAGCATAATATTGTTACGGCTGTGAGTTCGTTTCATCGCTCGCCGCATGAGTCAAAACTGCCCCAGGGCTGGACTGCTCTCCCTCAGTGTATTGCATGCGCGTTACGCAACGGACTGCGAAGTGAAAGGGATGGTCCAGAATCTTCGTGACACCACCAGCGAAGGAAATGTCGAGAAGCCGTGTGTCCTGGACGATTCTAGAATTTATTGAGTCACCAGCCTGCTATATAAGCGGCTTCAACAGTGAGGGGACCGAGTTTTCTGTGGGTGTGTGTTTTTGAGCGAGTGCGACAAAGTGTGGTGACGAAGTGCTGTGCGAGTTACGAAATCCAGTGACATTGTTTCTCCAGCTTGTGGACAGCAAAATAGCCTGAAGCAAGTGATCGTAAGTAATTGTGGTCGGTGAACATAAGAGAGAGGGGCAGGTAGTTTCTGTCAAGGCCACCGTACTCATTAGGACGGATTAACTTCTGTGGTCTGTTGACAAGTGGAAGGGCCAAGAGCACTCAAGGAAGAGACTTGAGGAAACTGGAGTAAGGCTCCTAATTGCTTGTATTTGCTGATTAGTGTAATTTTCTGGCCACAATAAAGTTAATTATTTCTTTAAGCAGTAATTGGTGTTGTGCTTTGTACCCCACCGTAATCCAGTTAACAAAAGTGCCACTAGGGGGGTGGCTCGTAACAACTGGTGTCAGAAGCCGGATTACGAACTCAAGCACAACACCTGATGGTCCTGGTTTCAAAACCCGAGCAGGTCATTTTCTCTAAATTTCCTGTGAGTGCATGCCCTTTACAAGACAAACAACTAAAACGGAGGCGCAATTGGCAGCATTGCTAGAAAAGTTAAATGGCATGGAAACCAAGATGGAGGACGGCCAGAAGAATTTAACCAAGGACTTAACTGCCAAATTAGAAGACTGTCAAAATAAGTTAGCGGCGGACCTGAAGAAGATGGAAGACAGCCAGAAAAGTTTAGCCGAGGACCTAACTTCCAAATTAGAAGACGGTCAGAATAAGCTAGCAGAGGACCTAACCGCCAAATTTCTGGATGGCCAGAAAAATCTGGAAGAGCGTCTGCTGACGAAATTACAGGAAAGTCAAAAGAAATTGGAACAGGGTCTGCGTCAGGAAGTCAACACCGTCTGCCAGGGCCTACGTGAGGAAGTCACAGCAGTACAAAAGAAGTTCGACGCCTTACAAGAGGAAGTTGCCGAACTGCGCCAACGCCCACTGACGGGGATGGAAGCGAGATTCAACGCTCTTCAAGAGGAAGTTGCCGAGCTGCGCCGACGCCCGCCCACAGGTACACCGGGAATATCAGGAACGGGACAGAGCAGAGTGACGCCCCCAACCTTCAACGGAAAGGCCCCGTGGAGCACCTATTTACGTCAGTTCGAGGCAGCCTGTTCAATAAACAACTGGAAGAGCACGGAAAAGGCTACAGCCCTCATTGTAGCGCTGAGAGGGGACGCCCTTAACGTCCTTCAGGCCATCCCGACTGGATCCCAGGACTACGCTTCACTAATCGCCCATATGGAGTCCCGATATGGAGATAGCCATCTTCTGCAGGCCTACCAGATGCAGCTCCGGACCCGGGTACAAAAGAACGCGGAAACCCTGCAGGAGTTCGAGATGGACATCGCACGTCTCGTAAGGCTCGCCTACCCAACAGCGCCGGCCGACTTTCTGGAGCAGATAGCGACACAGACTTTCACCGACGGGCTACGGGACTCGGACACTCAACAGGCGCTGCGACTCGCGCGCAATAAGACCCTGGCAGATGCCCTGAGCCACGCACTTGAGTTCGAGACGGCAAAACAGGCATCCAGAATGCACGCGCGGGTGCGTCAAGTGGACGTCGACGAACCAGTAAAAACCAACGAGACCCAGCCCCTGGCCGACGAATTAATGGAGGCGCTAAGCCCTTTCTTCGATAGTCGCGGTACCACCAGCAACGACACAGCCGGAAGACAACCGGAGAGGCGGCCCGGAAGAGGACTACCGACTTGCTGGGCCTGCGGTAAGAAAGGCCACCTGAGCAAGGACTGCGGTGATCGCCGCCGCCGAGGGTATCCGACGGGAAATCAGTCGTCTGAAAACCGCGCGGCCCAGGGAAACGAGTATTAGCCAGCCTTGGGGGGCAAAGGTTGGCTTGTGACAGTCGTCAAGCCCCAGCGGTCCAAGTGCGTGTGACGAAGTTACGGAGGGACAATGGCAGCCTGATGGTCGACGGAGTCGTCAACGGAGTGAGCTGGCCCATGCTGATCGATACGGGAGCGTCGAGGACCATCGTCAATCCCACCGTGATCCCGAAGTGGAGAGTGCAACCCACACAAAGGAACCTCCAGCTAATAACCGCGACCGGAGAGACCGCACCGGTACATGGCGAAGCATCACTGGAGCTCGTCATTGGTCGACGGGTGGTGAAGCATCCAGTGCTTGTGGCTGACGTATCAAACGTAGTGATCATCGGACTGGACTTCCTGGACCAGAACAACATCATCTTGGACTTGAGTACCAACACTCTGCACTTCGGAGGTGAGGAACTTGCTTTGCAACCAGCACACGAGGCCGTCACCGCACGACGAGTAAGGCTGAGAGAGGACGTCATCGTTCCTGCCAGGACGGAGGTCAGCGCCGCCGTAATTGTCGACGGAACTGCTGAGGGAGTGGCTGCTGTCATCGAGCCAAAATATGAGGACATCCAGGCAAAAGGATTGCTAGTTGCCAAGACGCTCATCAACACGACGCCTCGGCCGTACGTCCGCCTGTCCAACCTGAACGACTACGATATTACGGTTCACCGGGACACCAACCTAGGAGTCTGCGAGCCCGTTACCTGGATTGCCCGCATCACAGAAACGACGGACGGACACCTGCAGACGGACAACCGAAGAAGACGCGCCCTGCCAGAAGAACTACAGAAGCTATACCAAGGATCCCAGGACCATTTAGACGAAGGGCAATCACGCCAACTTCAGGACCTGCTACGCGAATTCCAGGATGTCTTCTCCGTGTGGAGCAAAAACTTCGGCAGGACAAGCTTGGTCCAGCACAGAATCGACGTTGGGGACAGCGCACCGATTAGGGCCCCATTCCGACGTGTCCCGCTCGCCAAGCAAGCCGAAGTCGACCGGATGGTAGAAGAGATGAAGGAGCAAGGGGTGATCGAGTCATCACATAGTCCTTGGAGTTCTCCGGTCGTGCTTGTGAAGAAGAAGGACGGTTCCACCAGGTTCTGCGTGGACTACAGGCGGGTGAACGACGTCACGAAGAAAGACAGCTACCCTCTACCCCGGATCGACGACACGCTGGACACCATATCAGGGTCAAGATGGTTCTCCACCTTGGATTTGAAGAGTGGCTACTGGCAGGTGGAGGTCCACCCTAAGGACCGCGAGAAAACGACGTTCTCTGTGGGCAGTGGGCTCTGGCAGTTCACCGTCATGCCATTCGGTCTGTGCAACGCCCCTGCGACCTTCGAAAGGCTAATGGAGTCCATTCTGAGGGGACTACACTGGAAGACCTGCCTGGTCTACCTAGACGACGTCATCGTTCTGGGGAGGAGCTTCGAGGAGCACTACAGCAACCTGAAGGAGATCTTGTTGAAGCTACGGGCTGCCCAGCTGAAGTTGAGCCCCAAGAAGTGTCAGCTCTTCCAGAAGCGGGTCCAGTACCTTGGGCATATCGTCTCCGAGGAAGGGGTGCGCACCGACCCAGAGAAGACCGCAGCTGTGAGGGAGAGGCCAGTCCCGAAGGACAAGTCCCAACTACGAAGCTTCCTGGGACTCTGCACTTATTACCGTCGCTTCGTGAGAGGATTCGCAGACATCGCCAAACCTTTACATCGACTGACTGAGAAGGACCAACTCTTCACGTGGACAGCAGAATGCCACAGTGCCTTCGAACAACTCAAGCAAGCTCTGTGCACCGCGCCTATTCTGGCCTACCCAAGACCGGGAACAAGGTTCATCGTCGATACCGATGCCAGTGACTTTGGCATAGAGGGAATCCTGTCGCAAGTAGTGGACGGCGAGGAGAGAGTAGTGGCCTATTTCAGCAAGGCCTTGTCAAAGCCAGAAAGGAACTACTGCGTCACCAGGAAGGAGCTGCTCGCCATCGTGAAGACCATTGAACACTTCCACAAGTATCTGTACGGGCAAGAATTTCTCATCAGGACCGACCTTGCATCCCTGCGGTGGCTCCTGAACTTCAAGCAGCGGTGGTTAGAGAGTCTCAAACAATACAACTTTGAGATTCAGCACAGGAAAGACCAACTGCATTCTAACGCCGACGCCCTGTCACGAAGACCGTGCCCCGAAGACTGCACCTTCTGTACTAGGAGGGAGGAGAACACCGGGATACAGTGCCGAAGGACTACCGTGGAACTACAAGGGAGCTGGAGCCGCGAATCTTTCACGCGGGCGCAAGCAGAAGATGATGACCTGGGACTGATAGCCGAATGGAAGAGGGCCTGTGTCCCCAGACCCGGGTGGAACATTGTGAGTGACTGCAGCCCAAAGTTTAAGTCCTACTGGGCGCAGTGGGACTCGCTGATTGTAAGGGATGGCCTCATCTGCCGTTCCTGGGAGAGCACCGACGGGAAGACATCTCGGGAACAAGTCGTCGTTCCAAAGGCTATGACGGAGGAAGTCTTGAAGGAAGTTCATGGAGGATCATCTGGTGGACACCTAGGGATAAAGAAGACCCTGGAGAAGCTGAGAGAGCGGTTCTACTGGATCGGATGCCGAACAGACGTGGAGAACCACTGCGCGAGGTGCCACGATTGCGCAGCCAGCAAGGGCCCAGGACGAAGACGACAGGGTCCACTGAAGACCTACAACGTGGGCGGCCCCATGGAGAGAGTGGCCATCGATGTTGCTGGGCCATTCCCGTTAAGCGAGGCAGGGAACCGCTACATATTAGTCGTCAGCGACTACTTTACCAAATGGCCGGAGTCGTATGCGCTCCCTAACCAAGAAGCCGCGACGATTGCAGAGACCCTGGTGAAGGAATTCGTCAGCCGGTACGGAGTACCCCTGGAGCTGCACTCCGACCAAGGGAGGAACTTCGAGTCGCAGGTGTTCCAGAACCTATGCCAGCTGCTGGGAATCCGGAAGACAAGGACAACGCCACTACACCCTCAGTCCGACGGGATGGTAGAGCGATTCAATCGCACCATCGAGAACCATCTTCGAATAGTCGTCAGCGAGCACCAGAGGGATTGGGACAAACATCTTCCACTATTTCTCCTGGCCTACCGCGCCGCCGTGCATGAAGCACCGGGTGCACACCAGCCCGGGCCATGTTTGGGAGGGAGCTCCGTCTACCTGTCGATCTTGCCTTCGGCCGACCTGGGAATGATCCGATCCCGGTAAGCCAGTATTGTCAAGAACTGGTCGACAACTTGGAGGACGTACACGCGTTCGCGAGGAGGAAACTGCGGATCGAGACCGACAGAATGAAGACCCGATACGACCAGCAGACGGATGCCGGCGGATTCCACGAGGACAACCTGGTCTGGCTCTTCAACCCATTACGGAAGAAAGGCCTGTCACCCAAATTGCAGAAGTCCTGGGAGGGCCCGTACCGAGTCGTGAAACGGATCAACGATGTCGTCTACGGGATCCAGCGGAGCCCGAGGGTGAAGATGAAGATCGTGCATCGAGATCGCCTGGCAGCCTACGGAGGGACACAGACGGACCAATGATTGATCGGGACGATCAGCCTTTTAGGAAGGGTGTGGTGTTACGGCTGTGAGTTCGTTTCATCGCTCGCCGCATGAGTCAAAACTGCCCCAGGGCTGGACTGCTCTCCCTCAGTGTATTGCATGCGCGTTACGCAACGGACTGCGAAGTGAAAGGGATGGTCCAGAATCTTCGTGACACCACCAGCGAAGGAAATGTCGAGAAGCCGTGTGTCCTGGACGATTCTAGAATTTATTGAGTCACCAGCCTGCTATATAAGCGGCTTCAACAGTGAGGGGACCGAGTTTTCTGTGGGTGTGTGTTTTTGAGCGAGTGCGACAAAGTGTGGTGACGAAGTGCTGTGCGAGTTACGAAATCCAGTGACATTGTTTCTCCAGCTTGTGGACAGCAAAATAGCCTGCAGCAAGTGATCGTAAGTAATTGTGGTCGGTGAACATAAGAGAGAGGGGCAGGTAGTTTCTGTCAAGGCCACCGTACTCATTAGGACGGATTAACTTCTGTGGTCTGTTGACAAGTGGAAGGGCCAAGAGCACTCAAGGAAGAGACTTGAGGAAACTGGAGTAAGGCTCCTAATTGCTTGTATTTGCTGATTAGTGTAATTTTCTGGCCACAATAAAGTTAATTATTTCTTTAAGCAGTAATTGGTATTGTGCTTTGTACCCCACCGTAATCCAGTTAACAAAAGTGCCACTAGGGGGGTGGCTCGTAACAATATCTCTCACAGTGTTTGTCGCCCAGTTTGCACACGCAGTCTTCTTCAGGTTGATGGAATCTTTTGTAAAAGCATAATTTGTGGTGAAGACCACAGTATAAATATCAATTACAGTAATGACACTTAGGTAAAACCGGAAGAACGGATTTTCAAAAAACAAAAACAATTGATAAGGGGCAGCACCAATTCACCTGTAAGCCGCTTGGCAGCACCACTTATGGACGAGCACATGATAAACAGTTGGGTGCTGAATGTATATTTTATGTAATTTATTTAACTCGATTTCTCTTTATAATCAGATTCCGTATTTTAAGAAAAAGGAAAGTGTTAATATTACTGAGTTTTAGTTCTAAGAGGTGTGCAATTTAATGTTTAACACCACATTCCTTCAGTGCTGTGGTGTCGCATTGTGATTGCATCGCAACGATGAAAGGTTATGATATGTTTTAAATGATATATTGAAAAGTGTGGGGGAGATGTGCTTTTTGTTTTGTAAATTAATGGATAAGTGTTTGAGGGACTGATATTTCATGGGTATTAAAACCAGAATCATTCGGTGTAACGTTTGATATTTGTATTTACGGTACCGCTTCAATGCCCGAGGAAACCAGAATGCTGGTATGTCCGGTGTGATAAGAACTGCGCAAAAAAAAAAAATACCGCACAGATGTTGGTTTCCCACATTACTGCTATTGATTAAATTGCAAAATTATATTTCTGAGTTGTTTTTAATAATTACAAGCAATGTTTTGTTCCTACAGAATCGACAGTTCGCACTCAATAATGAATATGGGTAGACTGCTCTCTCGCGGGTGTTGCATATCTTGTCATTATATGTCGGAGTTCGTAATTTGGCTGCTTCCATTCTGATGTTGTAATAGCGTCTGTTGTGAAAAAATCGGGCCGTATGGCTTTTTTCTTCTCATTTAGCCTAGTAGGCGGAGAGTCTTCTCATAAGCCTTTGTATCTGGTTGCCAGAATTATTGTGATTTAATGTCCTCAATGAAGAATGTTTCTTTTGTTAGTACAACTCCAAGAATCCGGACGTTTACTTTTTCAATTGTTGACAGGTTGGTGATCGTAAGCTTGTCGCAGAGGATATTGATCCCGTAGGTTGAAATTGGTGCTATGCCCGTTTTAAACAGTGGTATTGCGGTAATTAGTGAAATTTGTTGCGGCTGTGGAATGTTATATATGGCTTTTATTGCTGCTGTTGCTCTCTCTGTAACATGAATGTTGAAGGAAGATAGTGTTGGTTGTAAAGTAATTCCAAGGTATTTGAACTTACGGACTGCTTCTAAAGGTTCGTTGCGAAGTGTCATTGTGTTTCTTGAGGCGAAAATTAAAACACATTCCACATAACCAATTTTTGTGCCGAATACGGAAAGTTTTTACGTTTTGTTCCAGTTTATCGTCATCATCTAGGAATCATTCCAGGGGGCCGGGTAGGATTTGAGTGGGCGATTTGCCTCCATCTAACTCTGTCATAGATTTCTCCTTTAATATCTTTGAACGTCAGTCCTCTCGTTAGGATAACTTCTTTAACTTCACCCCTGGGCTCACAACTTGTGGGACGTGGGTTGGTGATCACGGGGCTCCAGCTGAATCCGGCATTGCTTCCACTTTCTTGTGCCGGGCTCCTCACTGTCACCTTTTCTTTCGGTCTCTCATGCTCAACTTTTGTTCTCTTCCGAATCCGACGGTATTAGGGTATCCGAGGCCTAGGGAGTCTTTCACTTTCCCGCCTTAATTGGCCATTTCTCATCTTTCCTGATCCCTCATTCTTCGCGGGGGGGGGGGGGGGGAGGGAGAGAGTCTGACCTCTTGTTTTCTTTTCATTGTATATCCTGCCTTATGCTCAAGGCCCTTAAGGAGGCAGGATGTGTAGCCCCACCATTTCTGGTGCACCCTCGATAGTGCTACACCCTCAATGGTTCACGGCCGGTGAGTTCGGGAGTTGGAGCCCCGAGGGATTCCTGAGCTGGGTCCGGTTTTCCCATCGCGTCTGGGGCGACTCTCTCCTGTTACCCCTTTCCTACCTGCCTTTCATGGTTCTCCTTCCTTCCAAGTCAATCCTCATTCTTCAAGGGTTGAGGGCATTTCTTTTCTTCCTGCCCTTTATTTGCCTTATCCTTAATTTGTTTACCAATTCTTCTTCTAGTATGTAAGTCTGTAGTTAGTATTAGTTATAGTTTACATTCTCAATTCATTGTCACTATCACCCAAACCATTAGGGGCCGATAACCTAGATGTTAGGCTCCTTAAATCAACAATTATCATCATCAACCTTCATCCTGGCACTGTGATTGTCCTTCCGCTCCGGAGTCTATATCACACCTCCTCCTGCTGTTAGTGACTGGAGCGAGTCTGTCTGATCTTCTGATCAAAGTTCCGTGTTTATTCCTGTCGCAGATGTTACTGGGGTCAAGGTCAAGGTCTTTCCTGACTAGTTTCGTCCACTTGACATTAGTTGCTTTCTCTCTAGAGACAGTGTTTACATCTTTGAAGGTGAGCCTCTGATTATCCATAGAAGATCAGCCTCCTGTACCTCAAAGCATTTGCAGTGCTCTCCACTTGTTCATACAGTTCATTGTTGTGCCCGATTCTATACAGTAGAGTCTCGCAAACTCGGCCTAATGTGGACCGAAGGGTGGCCGAGTTCGCGAAAATGCTGGGTTATCGGGAAATGTGTTAAAAAGACGAAATAAGCTGTTTGTTTTGGTTTAAAAGTAATGCAATGGAGTACATTTATTTGTTTATAACAGAAACACAAGTTTTTAAAAGACTACAATTACAGTACTTGAATATGTACAAAACAATTCCCGTAGGCAAATAGTTTTTTCACTTAATGAAAATTACTCTTTCCTTTTTTGCAAAAAAGTAAGTAATGTTCTTTTGCTTTTCGCTTTGATACCTGTTTCTTGGAGGCTCGTCACGAAGACGGCGAAGAAACAGAATCGCGGAGAATGCGCAATCAAATAAATGCAACGCTCTGCGCGAGAACCGTTTGTTTACTTCTTACTACCGGGTGAGTTAGCCGAGGTCGTTACGGCGTGGCTGCTGGCAGTCGCTCACATCCGGGTGGCGAGGAGGTTCGAATCCCCCCGCCGGCAACCTAGAAGATGGTCTTCTGTGGTTTCCCATCTTCCTTCCAGGCAAATGCCGGGGTTGGTCCCCAACTAAAGGCCACAGCCGCTACCTTCAAATTCCTCGTCTTTACATTAACACGTTCCTCCCCAGACAACACTCCACACGAGACGGTACTTGTAGCTCACCCAATGGGTGTCCGTATAGAAGAAGCTACAAAAACTCTGGCGAGCCGAACATGTCCTCGGACACTCCCGGCACTAAAAGCCATACGAAAGAAAAAATCTTCTTACTGCCAACAGTTTGTGCATTTACAGTACTGCATTCATCAGGTCGTCGTTACTCTTCTTACTATCTACTGTAGATCAACTTGTTTCGCGTCGTATTTAACTGTCGATAATTCCATTGACGGAGAAGGCGAAAGAAAACATAATAACGCTCTGAGCGGAAACACAAAAACAAACAAAAATCATAATTATTTTCTCCTGTCAGGGTGGCCGAGAACTCCGGACTGCCGGGTTACAGAGTGCCGAGTTTGCGAGACTCTACTGTACTTGCCTTCCTCTTTAATAGAGCCCATGATTTTTCTTCAGCTCCAATTTCCAGAGTTGTCCTATTCTGACCATATTTACAGTGCTTGCAGAAAGTTGAGGGACAGGTCTAAATTTCATTTGAAGCACATTTGTCCCTAAAGTACCGGAACCGCATTTCAGTCATGGTTTTATATGATGTTATTAGACATCTATTTGAGGGGTTTTCATTTTACATTTCACTCTCTAGCTCTAATACTTTTGGAGATGGAATGTTTTACACTTTTTAACAGGGCTATAAAAACTGGTTTTCCTACTAAAATTTTTCATTTCACAAAAACTGCTAGTTCTACAGCTATGAATTTTTAGCCTACTTTCGATTTTTGCAAAAAATGAAAGTAGACTTATGAGATCACTACAGGGCCAAAAAATGTGTGTCTGTCTGTGTGTGTGTGTGAGTGTGTGTACTCTGAATGTCTGTCCCCCCTATCAATTCGAACACGGTGAAACCGAATTGAACGAAATTTGGTACAGAGGTAGAACAAGCAAAGGGCACCTCAGTGTCATGTTTTATATTGCCGCCATCTTTACCAAAACTGAATGGCGGCCACTCAAACGTTCAAAACGTAAAATCAAATAGCGACTAACCAAATTTTCCGATCTCTACCAAATTTGGTAATAACATACCTTCATATAGGACGCGTCTTGTGACCAAACTACAAAGTCATCTGCCGTACCATTTCAGAATGGCGGCCGTGCGAATTATGCAAACTTTATAATCCATATCATGGGACCCACCAATTCCGATTATCGAGCCGAGAATCGATTTAACTGTTCTAAAGAAAGAGGCACGTTCGAAATTAAAAGTTTATTTTGTAATACTATAGTGCAGAAGTGATTTTAAAAAGCTGAGCCGTCTCGGTAAGAAGACAAGATGGCAGCGGATATCTTGTGCCTGACTTATATTTCACTAATTTGAGTATTGAATGCAATATAGCGTACTGATACAGAATAAATAAACTTTGTATGAAATGCTTTATAAATAAATAATATACTCCACTGATGAAATCGTTTAGTCTAAATCATTACTTGCTAACAAGTTATATGTAAGTCATTTTATATAGAACGATGTTCGTTGGCACAAATGGCTCCGAGGTAAAGCGTTGTCCTATCACTCATATGCCTATGGTTCAAACCCCATCAGAATTTTTTTTTTTTTTGCTTGAAATTTTATATATTTATTGTTTTGTAATGATTCAGACGTTTTAAAATTAAGCGTTATATTTTTCATATTACGGTGGACAGTATATATTTAATTAAAACATAATTCACCAGCATATTTGCTCGAGACATCTAGCAGCCAAAAAGGTAACTGCACGCCGGCCTACTTATTAACTTCAAGATATTATTGTAATGTTTCTTCTTATGGCCACTAGAATGCACTCGCCCTGTTAGGGTTATATTGTTCAATACTTCTCCACTAGATGTCACGACTGGTCTACGTGGGACTCCATTGGTTAGTACCCTATTCCATTGGCATTCTATGCGCATCGAACTTGAAGAATGTAAAGATGGTACTACGATAAATTTTTACTTTTTATTTTAAAGGGTTTGTAACAGCCTATTGTGCGTTATTTGAAAATGTTATTTGAAGTAAAGAACAAAACGATTTCACATAGTAACTGAATTCTAGCCGTTGGTGCTAGTTCAGGTTATTAATTAATACTTTTATTTCAGGCAAATAGCAATCGAAAATATCCACATAGTTTGTATACACACGTCTCTGTAGGGTCATGGAAAGATTTGTTAATTCAATTAGGGTTGTGAAAGCCATGCACAACCAGACGTGTAAAGACATGCCTCAACTCAAAGTTGGATGTTGCCCACGGCAGGTCGATTATGAAATAATAACAATAATAATAATGTTATTTGTTTTACGTCCCTTTTAACTACTGCTGCTTTTAGATACGCCGGGGTGCCGGAATTTTGGCCCGAAGGGGATCTTTAACGTGCCAGTAAATCTACTGACACGGCTCCCTCGCATTTGTGCACCCTCAAATGCCAGCTGACTGCGCCAGGATACGAACCTGCAACCTAGGGCCCAGCAAGCGAGAACGTTACCGCTGAGCCACGCAGCCAGTCCGGTCGATTATGTCTCCAGATCCATAACATTCTTGAGATACTTCTTATCTATCTTTCTTCAATAGCGGTAGTAGTTTTTTTCTAGGTTGTGGCGTTTGGTAGAGGTAAATAGTTTCTAAGGTCTTCAACCAAGAAATGATTCTATTATACTCTTTGATAATAACAACGAGTTATAACTATACTCATACATTTAGGAGAAAGTAGGCTATATGTTCTTTACTGAACATCTTGTTTACTGCAGTTTTACTACAACATATCAATCATAACAATAAAAATACAACCTGGGGAGAAATAATTACTACTCATTTGGTCGCCTCTCAAACAACCCCCCAAGGGCTCACATCTAGTGGGACGTGGGTTGGCGACCACGGGGCCCCAGCTGAGTCCGGCATTGCTTCCACTTACTTGTGCCGGGCTCCCCTCCGTCTTCTTTCCGGTCGACCTCACTTGGTCAACTCTTATTCTCTTCCGACCCCGACGGTATTAGGGTATCCGAGGCCTAGGGAGTCTCTTCCTTTCCCGCCTTAATTGGCCCTTGTCTCATCTTTCCTGATACCCTCCTTCTGCGAGGGGTCAGCCTAGTTTTTCTTTTCATGTTATCTCCTGCCTTCTGTTCAAGGCCCTGAAGGAGGCAGGGTGTGTGTAGCCCCACCACGTTTGGTGCACCCTAGATATTGCTACACCCTCAGGGGCTCACGGCTTTCTCCCCTTTTCCATTACCTTTGGGGCGACCCCAATGATCTCTATACATGGATGGCTGGTAACCAAGGCAGCAGTAAGCCGAATAGACGATGACAGGTATAGCAAGATGGCAGCGAGCGCATGGTGCAATACTGCGAATCCGGTTGTGATTGGTTACTGGTAGTTTGATATTATACATGTATTTATACTGGCAGTAAATATTGTGTGTTTCTTGTAGTTGTAAAATGGGCTGAATTTGGTTATTTAAAGCATAAAATCTTAGTTTTAAGTACCGGTTTGGTGACCCATCATCCCAGACAAGCCGGTAATACCTTTACTTCTCAGGCAGATAGGTAATTGTGAAGTTAAGTATACATATGCGGTGGTGCTGAAGCAGACGTGATCGGGCTCGGCTATTGCGAATAGTTCGCTGTGGGGAGAGTATATTTTGAGTAGGTTTTTAGTTGTGTTAAGTTTTATGTGGAGCTGAGGAGTGAAATTGGTTTGGCTTAAAGTGCGTTTTTTGCTTTGATCTACTTCCCGTTATTATTAAGTTTATTGTGCTGCTAGCGTGATTAAAAGCTGTAATATTTGATGTAGAGTGCTGGGATTACTTGGGGGAAGTGTTGGTTATTTCATGGAAACAGGAATTCATTACCTTACCAAGCACCGATTATGATACCGGTATGTCGAATCCAGGCCTGTATAGTGAGCTACGTTAATAGGTACCGGTACATCATTTGAAGAATGCATAATTTCGTGGCATACATATGTATACAATTTACAAGAATGTTTCCAGATTTTTTTTTTCACACGTTGCTCTGTTACTGATCGCTAATTGCGTGTACTCAGCACCTAAGTTGATATTTGTCAGCCGTTATTATACATTCATTTTTATTGCTATTCTGGAGATTTACTGACCTCGGAATGACGTGTCAGTGATCCCAATGCCCTTATGCTATGAGTGAACATATCTCTATATTTTTATTTGTTCCAAAGCACCTTTAATTACGATTTAAAATTGACTAGATTATCATTGCATCCCCATAAGGAGAGCTCGAGAATGGGTACGCCAACATGGCGAACCGCGTGCTCAACCTGGCGTACTTTCTCGTGCAGCGGAGAGCTGCGATCAGCGATCCAGGTATAGATCAGTGGTCGACCCTCTCCTCTTTCACTTTCCTATCTGCCTTTCATGGCTCTCCTTTCTTCCAAGTCCCTCAATCCTCATTCATCATCACCTCTCAAACAAACCGAGAGGATAGCCGCGAGGCGGGGTGCCACGGTGGTCCCGGGTTCGTTTCTCCTGGGGTGCCATGCCTTCATTTTTTTCTTTTTCTTTATTCTTTGGAGGGGTAGGAGCGGGCGTAGTCACAGTGCGTGTTTATTCTGTGCTGATTTTTTTTTAAACTATCGTTGATTCTGTAAATCAATTGCCTTTTGATTATTATTATTATCAACGAGTTACGTGTGTTTCTGTAGTAGTTAAAGACGACGGAACTATCAATTGGCA
Organism: Meconema thalassinum; assembly: GCA_946902985.2. Classification (NCBI taxonomy): domain Eukaryota; kingdom Metazoa; phylum Arthropoda; class Insecta; order Orthoptera; family Tettigoniidae; genus Meconema; species Meconema thalassinum. The sequence continues at coordinate 195,353,651 of OX336388.2, forward strand.
AGAGGAATGCAGTTCTCGGCTAACGCAGGGTTGAGCGGTGGTCGCGCCAAGACCGTTGACAGCGAAAGAGTGCCTGACCTCAGAGTAACACGTGGCGCGCTTCCCTACTTTACAGGGGAGGAGGGCCTGAAACAAACCTGTTTTCTGGGGTTAGGAGGCCATTACGACCCCAGGTTCCCTATCTCAAATTGATCCTATACCCATCCCCTACACGCCCCTTAAGGGTACCCAAGTACATAAATGACACCCTGTATATAAACAAGAAGTCCAGTCGCAACAACCGCCACTATCGAGGTATATTATACTGCTACGGAAATTATTGTCATTTCTCTGTATGTTAAATTTGAAAAATATAAATAAACCTCATTTTATATTGGGAATAATTCATAGGAAGACACCAGATGTAAAATTACTTCATTAAAATCCGTACGACTACGACAAAAAAGGAGTGACACACTATGAGTCAACATGGCCCGGCGGCAGTCTTCGTGTTATACTTTTTCACGCCAGAGTGGAAGGTCGCCTGCAAAGGTTGAACAGGGATCTGTTTAGAGATTTATTTTAAGTTTGATGCTCATTGTGTTGAAGAAGATCGCATTGTTGGATCAACAATCACATATTACTAAGACTATTATTGTATGGATGGAGAGTACCTGCTATGCCCGACGGTAGATGAGGCTGTTTCGCAATCCACTTCTGAAGATGTTCCACATCGTCGAGCTTCAATTCGGTGCAGCTCCGTAACAGATGATCCAGGGTGGGGAAGGTCGGAGGGATCTCCACACACTCCAAGTTAGGAGGCATCACTTCACTCTGAAAGTAGAATGGGGACATTGTACAACATGGCTACTGGAGGAAACAAAGAGAGAGAGAGAGGGGGGGGGGGGAATGACTTGAACATCATGAGGAATCTTCAGAACCTCTGTAAATAAGCACACATTTAGGGTGAGAACAGGCACAAGACGGACTGAAGCAACACAGGGAGTTCATGAAGATAAGTAACAAGTTCCAACTTGCTCCTGAATGAGCATAACGAAGAATAACATTTATTTATTTATCGTATGGTTTTTAGTGCCGGGAGTGTCGAAGGACATGTTCGGCTCGCCAGTCTGTAGCTGCTTCCAGCGGACACCCAGAGGGTGAGCTACACGTTCCGTTCAATTTCAAGTAGTTCCAACTTTCGCTACCAGATGTCAATGAAACCTAGTGGTGAAGGTTGGAACTTTGATAGAGCATTCCAACGAAATCTAACCTAATAATTTAGCTTCACACAAGTTTAGTCTGTGGAAGGATCTCTTACATGCCATATATCTATGACATGCGACCGCCGGCTTTACTTCTCCTCCGAAGGAAGGCATACTGAAGGATTTTAACGCTCTTAAAAAATCCGAGGACTTCGGCCGGGTTTGAACCCGCGACCTTGGGCACAGCAGTTCAGCATGCTACCAACTACGCCACCGAAGCCGCTACGAAGAATAACAAAAAATAATAATATAAACTAGAGAGCCTCGCATGTGTACCGACCACACGCCTGGTTCTAGTGCTATGCGGGCTGAACGCAACACAGTTCTGCCAAGGGCTATCGTCTTGTTTAAACACACTTTATAAACAAATAAATATATATTTCCGTCGACTTTTGAAGAAAAAGAAGATTTCTCCTCTACTATTGAGACGATTTGGGAGATTTTGATACAAGCCACACCTTCTAACTCTCTCTGGCTTCAGTTTTGTTAAACATACACCTTAGTATGGACACCAAGAGCCCGCTGATGAGCCTGCTTGGTGTTCCTGGTAGTAACCCCACACAAGACACGATATAAACCTAGAAAAATGCTGAGTTTTAATACACCTTAGTTTTTATATACAGGATGATTCAGCTAAGAGGGCCACTCTACGGAACCGTTTAAGATTGCGTCATTCTGTTTTCATTTTCTTAAATCATATTAAGGGGCTCATACAACATGGACCATTTTGCCCCAAGTGCATACGTATTTACCGAGAAACCGGTAGCAACTTTGTTTTTTTTTTAATATGACTATAGTAATTTCACCCACTGAAACATTAAGAATCAAGTGACTAGTTCAGAGATCTGCTTATTTTGCGAATCCAACGAGTACTTTTCGAGATATTAAATGTTTCCGCATGTGTCGGCATTTGACAGAAAGCGATAAAAATATAAATCGAATATAATTTTGATACAACTCTAAGATTTGCTGATGACATCGTCATCTTGGCCGACACACCTGAGGATTGAATGAGTTTTTGAATGGTATGGACTCCGTCTTACGGAAAGAATTCATGATGAAAATTAATAAATGTAAAACAAAAATACTGGAATGCAGCCGAAATAAATCAGAAACCTCTATGGACATCACATTGGCAGGTGAAAAGTTGAAGGAAGTAGGAGACTTCTGTTACTTAGGAAGCAAAATAACCAGTGATGGACGAAGCAAAGAGGATATAAAAAGGAGGTTGGCTCAGGCAAGGAAAGCATTTCTACAAAAAAGGAATCTGTTGACATCGAATATAGATTTAGGTATTAGGAAATCATTTTTGAAAGCCTTTGTCTGGAGCGTGGCGCTCTAAGGAAGTGAAACTTGGACTATTGGTGCAGCAGAAAAAAGGAGAATTGAAGCATTTGAAATGTGGTGTTACAGGAGAATGATGAAGATCAGATGGGTAGATAGGGTTACAAACGAAGAGGTATTAAGACGAGTGGGAGAGGAGAGATGTTTCTGGCGACTGCCAATGAAGAGAAGAGATAGGTTGGTAGGACACATACTAAGACACCCAGGAATAGTAAGCTTAGTGATGGAAGGAAGGGTTGAGGACAAGAACTGTAGGGGTAGACCAAGGTTAGATTATGTTAAACAGATTGCCTCGGATGTAGGGTGTGGTAGCTATGTAGAGATGAAACGATTAGCACAGGACGGAGGCATGGAGCGCTGCATCAAACCTGTCAAAAGACTGAAGACTCAAACAACAACAACAGATTATTTTTTTATTTATTCTTTTAATTGGATTATTCCATGGATGAAGTCAAGGTGCGAAATAAGCACATAACTCAACTTGTCACTTGATTGTTGGTTATTCCTGTGCGTAAAATTAGTAGGCCTAAAGTCCCATTTAAGAAACTTAAGTTGCTACCGGGTTCTTGGTAAATACGTATGTACCGTACCTGAGGCAAAATGGACCGTGTTGCATGAGCCCCTTGAAACGATTTAACAATTTGAAAACAGAATGACGATATCTTAAACGGTTCCGTAGAGTGGCCCTCTTTGCTGAATCGCCCTGCATATGATAATATTATTAATAATAATGCAACAAGCATGTATCCCTCCCTCCCTCAGAAGTGCTAAAATATCCAAGGATTCACCGCTCACCAGGCATGCTGCAACTGCTTGCATGCCTCATGCAGACAAGATACATTTACGTGTGAACAGTTGAGACGAACCAGCATTTTTCTTGTTACTCATAAAACCAGGATGTCCAATTATTCTTACTGTAGATACTATTTCACAAAGTGTTCACATTTCTGACTTCCAAAACTTGTGAAGAAAACGTGCAACAGAATCTCAGAGAGCATTACGAAGGAACGATAGCGCATGTCTCTGGTAACAGGTTTTGTTGCTCAAGGTAGGAGTCAAGGTGGGCCGGTCAACTGCTGTATCAGTGTAGTAATTTCAGTTTCGTTATAGTTTTACCCTCCAAGTTTGGCTTTTCCCACGGACTAAACGAGTGATCCCACCTCTACCGCCACTGAGGGTCATGGAGCTTGAGACTCTTAGTCGGGGGATACAACTGGGGAGTGTGACTAGCACTTCGGCCTCACCTGCAGAGCGAACAGGGGGATGGGAAGATTGGGAGGGATAGACAAGGAAGAGGGAAGGAGGCAGCCGTGGCCTTACGTTTGGTAACATCCCGGCGTTTGCCTGCAGACGAAGTGGTAAACCACGGAAAACCACTTCGAGAATGGCTGAGGTGGGAATAATAAATATTTATTACAGCCAATGGCCAAAGAAAATTAAATTAAAATACTACCGTACATTTCGGACTAACATGGAGGATCATTGTCGCTAGACAGTTCCTTGAGCGACAGCTTCCGTTCACATTCCAGAGCGTGATAACGTTCACAACATTTCACACAAAATTTGCAAATACACTCGGCAGCAGGCGAATGGTAAACTTCCGTCTTACAGACTCGAAAATGAAAACCATGCACTGCAAATCTTGCCCATGTGTGACGCAGCTCATAGTCTGGTCTTTTCCATTCTGCTGGGTTCAACATAGCTTCTGTGGAGTAGAAATCTAGCCAAATCGCCTCACGTTTGGCTTGAATCTCTTCCAGTAGTTCCTGGTAGGCGCCTGTAGCTGGCAAGAGCAGATTTACACGGAGTTCTTCTATGAATAATGGCTCACCTGTAAGCTCGTAAGTCAGTCTGGATAGTGTTTTTTTTTTTTTTTTTGACCACCCAATGCTGAGTAGACCCCGTTCCAGTCCTCATACCACTTTTCAAATTTCGTGGCAGAGCTGGGAATTGAACTCTGGACCCCAGTGCTATCCACTACACCACGAGCTGGTCAAGGAGAGAATAATTGAAGAGTAGTTAAACCTCCGTTAAATACAGCGAGACAAAAACCACGCTTAAGGGAACATTCTCCTTCTGTTTTACCTTGATCCACATGTGAGCTGTTCCAGTCAGAGAACGAGTTATTCATTCTAGCCCCAAGCAATCCTACCACTTTCATGTTGTCGTTGTTATTTGAGTCTTCGGTCTTTTAACTCGTTTGATGCAGCTATTCATGCCTCCATGTCCTGAGCTCTACATAGCTACCACACCTTACATCCGATTCAATCTGTTTAACATATTCTAACCTTGGTCTATCCCTACAGTTCTTGTCCTCGACCCTTCTTTCCATAACAAAGTTTGCTATTCCTGGGTGTCTTAGTATGTGTCCTACTAACCTATCTCTTCTCTTCATTAGCAGTCGCGAGAGACTTCTTTGGTCCAGTATGCATTGATATTATATTAGACACTATTAGGTGGCTTTAGTGGCGTAGTCGGTAGCATGCTGAGCTTCTATGCCCAAGATCGCGGGTTCAAACCCGGCCGAAGTGCGGATTTTTTTAAGAGCGTTAAATATCCCTCAGTATGCCTTCCTTCGGAGGGGAAGTAAAGCCGGCGTTCCCATGTCATAGATTTATGGCATGTTAAAGAACCTTTCACTAATTACACCTGTGTAAAGCTAAATTATAGGTTAAACATTTGACAAACGGTCTTAGGTTCCGACGTTCGCCAGGAGCCGACTGCGGTGGCATCAGGTAACCAAGTTCTGAACTAGTAGTCGTTGACGGTGGCGTTTGACGGCAAACTACTTGAAAAAATTCAATGTCTTCAGTCCTTACTTGAATTAAAACAGATAAGACACACACTAATACAGCCATCACAATTAACACCGGTTATCAGACAGATTCTACACCCACACAAAGTACACGGGGCTATATGACCGCGATGTCACAGGCCCTAAACTGAGGAACCAACCAACCAGACACTATTAGATTTTTATTTTATTTTGTCGTGTGGTCTCCTGAGAGGCCGAGTGCAGGTCTTTCTAGTCTACGACCGCCGGGATGAGAGATGGAATGGATGAAAATGAATGAAACTGGGTAAGGATGTGGAAGGTACCGTCCCAGCAATTGCCTGGTGTTGAAAATCGGAAACCACGGAAAACCATTTCAAGGACTGCCAACGCGTCTACCGAGTCAGCAGAGAGCTTGACCCTATGACCCAATGCTGAGCTTTAGCCAGCGTAGCCACTGCTGTCGGTATCTGTCTGATAACCGGTGTTAATTGTGATGGCTGTATTAATCTGTTTTTAATTCAAGTAAGGACTGCAGACTTTGCATTTTTAATAGTTCCTACTATTGTCGCCAAATGCCACCGCCAACGACTGCTAGTTCAGAACTTAGCTACTAGACGCCACCGCAGTCGGCTCTTGGCAACGAACTTAGGAACCTAAGAGCGTTGTTTACATTCTTAACCCATACAATTTAGCTTCACACAAGTGTAATTAGTGGAAAGTTCTATAACATGCCATAAATCTAAACATGGGACCGCTGGCTTTACTTCCCCTCCGAAGGAAGGCATACTGAGGGATTTTTAACGCTCTTAAAAGCCAAGAATAACTGGGTGATAGAAATTGGAAATTAGCTTCAGGAAACCAACGTAACAAAATAAATTTTAAGTGACAGGCCTAGCTTCAGATTACAGACACACTTTGCTGCTAACCTCCGAATAAGAGCCGTCACTATATGGTCAGCAAGACGGAACACCAATCATAGTGGGAGAATGGAGAGTTCGGGAAGGCAAGGAAGCTAATTCAAATCCATCTGTCAAATAGTCTCAATCGCGTCCCGTAGTTGTACATAACGCCATATAATAATAATAATAATAATAATAATAATAATAATAATAATAATAACAATTAAAACAGCAGGGTTAAATCAGCAAGCTAGCAGAGAAAGAACTACAAAGAGTATTCAAAATTACTTGGAACAGATACAATAGAGGAACTACTGTGTATCAACAAAAGCAATATTAAGACAGCAGCTCTAAATGCATCTGAAACTATTGTAATTGGTGGCAAATCTCCAATACAAATTATCGTAAAACAAGAAAGAAAAATCCTTCAGGAAAATCTTAGGACCAAAGTGTGAAAATGGAATTTGGATGATAAAAAACAAAAACAAAAAAAAAACAACAACAACAAAACAAACAAACAAACAAACAAATAAATAAATAAATAAACAAATAAACAAACAAATAAACAAATAAATAAGCAAATAAATAAATAAAGAAATAAACAAATAAACAAACAAATAAACAAATAAATAAATAAACAAATAAATAAACAAATAAGCAAACAAATAAACAAACAAATAAGCAAACAAATAAATAAACAAATAAACAAACAAATAAACAAACAAATAAGCAAACAAATAAATAAACAAATAAACAAAGAAATAAATAAACAAATAAATAAATAAACAAATAAACAAACAAATAAACAAATAAATAAGCAAACAAATAAACAAAGAAATAAACAAACAAATAAACAAATAAGCAAACAAATAAACAAACAAATAAGCAAACAAATAAATAAATAAACAAACAAATAAACAAACAAATAAGCAAACAAATAAATAAACAAATAAGCAAACAAATAAACAAACAAATAAGCAAACAAATAAACAAATAAATAAGCAAACAAATAAACAAAGAAATAAACAAACAAATAAACAAATAAGCAAACAAATAAACAAACAAATAAGCAAACAAATAAATAAATAAACAAACAAATAAACAAACAAATAAGCAAACAAATAAATAAACAAATAAGCAAACAAATAAACAAACAAATAAGCAAACAAATAAACAAATAAGCAAACAAATAAACAAACAAATAAGCAAACAAATAAACAAATAAACAAACAAATAAACAAACAAATAAGCAAACAAATAAATAAATAAACAAATAAATAAACAAATAAGCAAACAAATAAACAAACAAATAAGCAAACAAATAAATAAACAAATAAACAAACAAATAAACAAACAAATAAATAAACAAATAAACAAAGAAATAAATAAACAAATAAATAAATAAACAAATAAACAAACAAATAAACAAATAAATAAGCAAACAAATAAACAAAGAAATAAACAAACAAATAAACAAAGAAATAAATAAACAAATAAACAAACAAATAAACAAATAAATAAGCAAATAAATAAATAAAGAAATAAACAAACAAATAAACAAACAAATAAACAAACAAACAAACAAACAAACAAATAAACAAATACTTAAACAATTAAGTAAACTAAGTTGCAGAATATATCACAGATACCGTCAGGACGGCGGTTGCAGTTTTACGGACAACTACAGTATATACCTAGAATGGATAATAACAGTCTCAAGAAGAAAATTTTCAACCTAGCCTTATCAATGAAAAATCCAAACAAGTATCTAACAGAAATCAGTGAAGACATGAATGAAATTGGCTCTCATGAAGAAACCAGTCAAGACAGAGCAACATTCAGAACTTTAATTCACAAACACAAATTTTCTAAGAAGCTCGCCCGACAAAATACAATATGGACAGAACAGCGTAAAAGGGAACACAGCGAGAGCATGAAGAGAGCTTGGGAAGGGAAGAAAAGTTCAAACACGCTCCTTAGTTGGGCACAACGAATCATAAGATAAAATAGCAATATTAGATGATCTAGCTATTCTTTCTAACAATAGGCAAGAAACAGTTGGCCCTTAAAAAAGTCAATACATGCGAGGATCCGATATTTATCTAGATGGAAACCCTTAGACTAAATTCTGAAAAATTCATCGAGAAATTAGGAGAAGTAATTCAGCCATCAGGATTGAATCATTCAGGCAAACAGAGAGAGAATTTTCAAATTACAGAAGGCCTATTGTTTGGAACAGTTAAACACGTAACCCTCAAGAGGACAGCACCGTCAGATACAGATCGAGAAGGAATGATTGTTAGTAAACGAGTATATCTACAACAAGAAGTGCATCTCCTGGAATACCAAAATAAAGCATTATAACACTGTCGTAAAAACGGAATGTTTCTTTGCCAGTGAATGTCTCTCGATGAGCTATAGCCTCAAAAAACTAGAAGTCCTGGAAAGGAGAATTCTAAATAAAATCCTGGGTGCAGTTCGGACTGAAGACGGGTGGAAACTGCGAAGCAACATAGAAGTCTACCAGAACGTGGAAAGAATCTCAGAGACTATGCGGAAGAGGAGGCGGACATCTATGCAGAATGCACAAACATAGATTACTTACTTACTCTATGGCGCTACAACCCGGGATGGGTTTTGGCCTCTTGAACAACTGCTCTCCATGTTGATCTATCCATCGCCTTGCTCCTCCATCCTCTCACTCCCATTGCGACGAGGTCTGCATTCACACTATCCAACCATCTCTTCTTAGGACGTCCTTTCCTCCTCCTGGAGAATTACCTCCCTTTCAACATTCTCTTGGGCATCTGGCTCTCCGGCATACTATTCCTTACTGCCTTGGATACCATAAATCCTGTACCATGTTGTCCTGTTCTGCTATTTGGACCACTATACAATAGTGAATATTCCCTTTTATCTATCCTTCCTTGTCCTTGCCATCTTACCTCTTGTAACGCTACAATGTCTAAATTAAATTTAGTTATCTCTCCTCCTATTTCATTCATCTTTCCTGGTCTCAACATCGTTCTTACATTCCACGTCGCAATATACAAATCTCTTTTCCGTAATTCAGGCCAAAGTCGTCTTCTGTTAAGTCCGTCCTTCCGAGGCAATTGTCCTTGTTTCGTAACAGGTTCTTTTTCATGGTGTGGGGTTGTTAGCCCCACGTCCAACCCCCAACCTGGAGGGCCAGAGTATCCCGTTTAGTCTGGATCATCACCTTCGACCTGTCCGGCTTGGGAGACCCTACCAATAGCTAAGCTACCGCCGGCATAGCTCTCAGGATCATTTGACCACGCAAGCTCCACCACCGCGTCAAGGTAAGGATACCATTGGTGGAGACAAACATAGATTAACAATACAAATATTCGACCATCTCTGGAAGAAGAAGACCATTCCAACGTGAACTAAGGAAGTTAGGAAAGATTTAGAAAAGTTGAACATCACTGAGTCTCAGATACTAGAAAGAAGTTAACTTAACAGTGATGTGGAAGGGTTTCAAGATGAAGGAAGACCTAAGAGAAGTGGACGAACTTGGACAGAAGATCAAAGGAAACATGACAGTGAACGCATGGAGGAATATTGGAGACAAAGGAAACTCCAGGCAAAGGAAAAGAGAAAGAAATGAAGTTGTTGCGTGATCCTAAAGGTCAATTCGCTTGAAAAATAAAACGAGTATCCGTTAGCCTCTCCTTTGGACCATATATAATTTTATTTTGTATTTGAGGAGAGAGCTTGACCACATAATTTGTGGGCAGCGCCACCTATAGAATCACCGGAACATACACAAGTAATCAATATCGAAGAACGCAAAATTGAGACATTATAACTAAGGCTCGGATTTTTAGGTGCTAAATATCGGGAAAATATTTATTTTTTTATGTAATAAAAATACCTGAAATATGTGCCAAAAAGTAAAAATATTTCATTATTATTTAATTTATTAATGTGAATATAAACAATATGCAGTACTCACAAATGCAATTTATTCTATGTCTCACTGACTGCTGAAGCATTACAATACACAACGAGATACATCTTCTGGTTGTCCATCACAAATGACCTATGATTATCGCGAAGCACTTATTCTGAAGGCGCGAAACTGGCCCTTGAGGTGTTGTGTAACTTGAGATCGCTGTTCAGCCTGGATTTCTGACAGAACAGAACGCCCCCATCATAAATAAAATTATTTTTAAATTCTGAAACAGACGATAACTTGTAGTTGTTTTCACTTTAGGCATCGTAGAACTGCCTTACACTTGACAGTGACAGAAATGAACTGTATGTGAGTGACACTGGTTCCAGGTAGCTGGAGGGGAGGTCTAGCACGTGGTGCAATATGGCTACGGACAAGGAAAACCCCGGCATCCACAGTGAGTGGCACGGGGCGACAAGTTAATAGCACAGTTGCAAGCTGACATACAATCTGCATGAAGATTAGATAGCTCACAGGTTCTTCCCCGTTGAAGTACCGCAGACCAAAAATGCAATAAACTTGAAGATCTAGCATGCTGATTTTAAAAAAATGCAAATATTATGTCTTTTATGTGCTAATAAGTGAAAAGCAGGAATTTATGTATTTAGAGAAAAAATGCTTAAAATATGTATTTACATAAAAATATTTATTTACCTATAATCCGAGCCCTAATTATAACACAGTAACCGAACCTGAAGCACTAAACGCCTCGGAAACCTTGATCATTGGGGGCAGATCTCATATTGAACACGTAGAGAATGAAGGATTTTGGTTGGTTCCTCAGTTTAGGGGCTGCGACAACGCGGTCATGTAGCCCAGTGTAATTTGGGTGTGTGTAGAATCTGTCTGATATTGCGATGGCTGTATTAGTGTGTGTTATCTGTAATTCAGGTAAGGACTGCAGACGATCAATTTCAAGTAGTTCCTACTTTTGCTACCAAATGCTACCGTCAACGCCACCTAGCTGTGAACGTGGCTACTAGATGCCACCACAACCGGTACCTGGAGGCGTATGTAGGAACTTAAAAAGCGTTAACTAAATCTAACCAACAAATTTAGTTTCACACAATTATTGTAGTTAGTGGAAGGTGTTTTTATATGCCATAAATCTATGACATGGGACCGCCGGCTTTACTTCACCTCCGAAGGAAGGCATAATGAGGGATTTTAACCCTCTTAAAAATCCGACGACTTCGGGCGGGTTTGAACCCGCGATCTTGGGCATAGCAATTCAGCATGCTCTTCATCTGGGCTTTGAAAACCTTCCTCCGTTCCTCAGTCTATGATTTCTTGGTCCTGGTAGTAATTTTCTCAGATAAATGTTGGTCTTTGATGAATCTTCTGAACTGGAGTCCATCTTGTAAAGTTTCCCCAGTATTACCAATTTCTTGAAGGTGTTTTCTATTCCACTGAGCCAGGTGTTGTTGACTTTCATTGAGAGAGCAAGGTTGGTGAGCCTGTCATTGTTCATTCTGAGAATGTGGCCGTACAACTTCAAACATCTTTTCCTGAAGATGTAAGTGAACGTTTCAGAATGCTCATAAAGCTTCCAAGATTTCCGCTTCATCCAGATTCCTTCTGAGCAGACTGGACCAAGGATTTCCCTCAATATTTCCCTCTACGTCTTTAATATGAGCGAACCTACAAGCTTGGGGTTGGTCATCCGACACGATAACCACTCACTCACCGTGACAAGCTTATATAATAATATGGAGGAAGAGATTTTGGGAGAAGAAAAATAAATCTCTATCCAAACAAGAAGTTCCATGACGAACTAAAGAGCCTACTTTTCTTAAAATTTAAGATTCATGCCAATCATTAATCTATATGGATCTATCTAGAATAATGACAAAAATAAGTTGCTAATATCGAAATTTCTAATTAGTTCGTAATACTGTATACCTGGCATAATGTAGCCTAATAGAGCACTACAGTTGGCAGCCCTGGTGACTGAATATATTCTTAGTTCCATCTCTTAAGGTACAGAATGCACATACAAAATTTGGTTGAAGTCCAATGGATAGCATGGGCGTTACTTGCAGTTAAACATTGGATCTAACAGCGCGTAAAATCATGTTGGCAAGAATGTCATGCATGTATTGGTCAGAAATAATCTGAAATAATATGATCTATTGTTGTGCCAATTTTGAATGAAATCCATTAGTTAGTATAGAAGTTACAATCATTTTAAAATTGGTCCTATCAGCAGGCTTAGAATCTTGTTGGCAACACTGACGTATATTAGTTACTCCAAATTAATCTAGAATGCCAGGTACTATACGTGTGCAAAGTTTAGAGCTATTGGCTTGCATACTTTCTGATATATTGATATTAGGGTAACAAAAATAGAGACAGCATTTATTAACAGTTTGCATCCCTGGTTGCTCTTAAGGATAGTCGACGCTTAGTCATATCTGTTATGGTACACATAGCACATACGAAATTTGGTTGAAATTCAATTGATAGTATGGAAGTAACATGTATTTAAAGTTGGACTTCTCAGCAGGCTTAGAATCATGTTGGTAGCACTGACGAATATAAGTTACTCCTAATTAATATACAATGTCAGGTACTATACGTGTGCATAGTTTAAAGCTATGCATACTTTCTGATATATTGGTATTTGGATAAAATAAATTGAGAGCATGTATTAACAGTTGGCAGCCCTGTTGGCTCTTAAGGATACCCGCAGTCCTATCTGGTTATGTACACATAGCACATACGAAATTTGGTTGAATTCCAATTGATAGTGTAGAAGTTATATGCTTTTAAAAATTGGACCTATCAGCAGGCTTATATCATTTTGGCAACACTGCCATGTATGGCATCCTGGAAATTAAACTGAAATATTATTATCCCTACGTGTGTCAATTTTGAAATAGCTCCCATTAGTACCTTCGAAGATATCCAACATGGTGCTCAAATTTCAAATGCGATTTTTCAGCAGTTGGTAGCACTGACATCATTTTCAAATACGGCATTGAGATATTCAGGTATAGATCTTTACTCCTACCAAATTTTGTTTCGATTGCTGCAGCCATTTAAGGGGACACACACACACACAGCCAGACAGGCAGAAGGGCAGACAGACAGACACACATTTGCCCGGATCAATCGCATAAGTCTACTTTTTTCTCATTCTTGCAAAATGTGAAAAGTAGGCTAATAATTTGTATCATGGGGCAGATGACCTCGAAGTTCCGCCCCTTAAATCTCAATAACTAACTAATTTCTAATCACGCTGCACAGATGGGCGTAACGATAACCCCCATTTTACGAGGCAAATCAATACCCAAAGCAAGATCCCACCATTGTTAATAGAATAATTACAGGACAAACCCTATGAATGTACAAGCAGGAGGAAGGAGAGTAGTTGGTACGTTGCCACCTTGAAAGCGGACAAAGAAAGTATGAGACGTGACACGGAAATATTCCGTGTCTGAGGAAATGGAAAGTGAGGACTTGCTATTGTTTAAAACAAGACAAGGTATCAACGTCAATGAATCTTCTCGTTATTACAGCTCGTGTCTCAGGCCGGGAACAAAAGTTTAGCCTCCTATATTTGACAGTGGATATCACAAATCATTTCAGATACTCCTTTAATAGTACATTTTGCAAAGAGCCTATAATGGCAATAATTAAGACATGAGTATGTTTATAAGACGAGCGTATGCGAGTTTTATAATTTCCATACGAGTGTCATAATTACCATTATAGGCGAGTTGCATACGACTGTTTATGTTTGACGATAATTATAACTATTTTATGTTCGAACATAAATATTCATAAATATCTGTCGAAATTTCGCCAGTTTTATGTACTGAACAGAGCGCATGAGACGCAGAGAATACCATGGCCTCCTGGAATACCCCACTATGACACGAGCCACGCAGTGAAATTAAAAATAGAAAGCCGTGGAAGTCAGTGCAGGTGCGATGCTATCCTTACCCAATTGGTCCCACAACTGTTTCTTGAGCTCGGATTGGTGGTTCCTCAGTATGCCTCCTTCGGAGGGGAAGTAAAGCCGGCGGTCCCACGTCATAGGTTTATGGAATGTTAAAGAACCTTCCACTAATTACACCTGTGTGAAGCTAAATGAACGTATAGGTTAAACAAAGCTCTTAAGGTGCCTACGTTCGTCGTCAGGAGCCGACTGCGGTGGCGTCTGGTAGCCAAGGTCTGAACTAGTAGTCGTTGACGGTGGCGTTTGGCGGGAAAAGTAGAAACTACTTGAAATTCAATGTCTGCAGTCCTTATTTGAATTAAAGAGAGATAACTCACACTAATACAGACATCACAATTGACTCTGGTTATCAAATAGATTCTACACACACCCAAAGTACACGGGGCTACATGACCACGTTGTCGTAGCCCCTAAACTAAGCAACCAACCAACCAACCATCTGATTGGTGGGAGAAACTTTTTCATAACGAAAAATAGTGTTATAATGACCCTAATTATGATAGACTTTTCTGACATATAATATTTACATTTCGACATCGTCGAACATAAATATTCATTCGGCCAATAGAAAATTCGGACAACCCGGAAGTATTCTTTTTTTTTTTTTTTGCGATTTAACGAACATACAACATCTACGCGTGCCTTAAATTCCATTACCGTCCATAAATTAATCTTGAATAATGCTGATTGTGTTCGTAGTGGTCTCTGGGTTGTCGCAATGGTTTATTTTACACTAAACAAAGACCTAACCTTTCTAAGCCACCTGAGCTGGGTCCTGTTTCCCCCTTATGTCCCTTACCTGTGGGGTGGACCCTCCCTCTTTCACTTTCCTATCTGCCTTTCATGGCTCTCCTTCCTTCCAAGTCCCTCAATCCGCATTCTTCGAGGGTTGAGGGCATTTCTTTTCCCCCTGTCCTTTATTTGCCTTATTCTCCTTTCGTTTTCCATTTCTTCTTCTAGTATGTAGGTTAGTAGTTAGTTTTAGTTTTAAGTTTGCATTTCATTTTCAGGCGCCGATAACCTAGATGTTAGGCCCCTTAAGACAACAATTATCATCATCATCATCATCGTCATCAGACAAATAATTATAAAGATACGTAATGTGATTCAAGTTTTATTTTGTAAACAAAAGCCAATTTTGACAAACGACTTGAGAACATTGTGTAGAATGTTTAGTGTTAGCCCGCACATTGGCAGGTTTGGTTTCATTGGTTGTCCCCCGCACAAAGCAAAAACCAGACAGAAAGCAAACACCACACAAGACACGGCATGAACCTAGAAAAATTGCTGGAGTTTTAAGTGTATAAATGTGTTGAACTATTTGGGAGTGCCTCATCCGTCACACGGCGCCTGCAAGGTTCCGCTCTGTAGAAAAGACTCTCGCTGATACTCGGAACATGTGCCAAGACAATGCGTTTGGGATCGCTAGCCAAATGTAGCGACAGCGCGTGTTCTGGTAGCCTAATGGAGCTGTGACCCAACATGGTGGAGTGACCGGAAGTAATGTTGTATGAGCCTCCTGGTGACGTCATGTGAGCAACACAATAACACCCACCTACTCTCCTATATTCTTTTACACTTGATTTTTTTTTCTACCCAAATGAAGTACATTACACATCAAGGAGAAATAATTTCAACTCTGAGATTTGCCGATGACATCGTCATCTTAGCCGACACGCCAGAGGATTTGAATCAGTTTTTGAATGGTATGGACTCCGTCTTGAAGAAAGTATTCATAATCAAAATTATAAATGTAAGGAGTTGTCTAGCTAACTTCTTTCGTAAGGTATCAAACTACATTCTCAGAGACATGCAAATACTTACCTTCAACACAGAAGAAGACAAATGGGTTCGAAGTCGAATATTTATTTTTACTTTTCACATTAAAATCACTCAAAGCTTCATAACTCCCTTCTAATACTCACAACGGTATCCTTGTCTCCACAGCATTTGCAGAGAGAGGTCCCACACTTATGCAGATGCTTGTTACGTGCTGTAGCCAAACGGTTGATTTTAAAACTAACTTTTAACAACTTGCCCCTGTTAACAACATATCCCATTCTCCCCTACGTTAACCCGGGGTGTAAGCTATCTCTATTTCAAATTTCATCCAAATCCTTCCGGCCGTTCTAGTGTGGAGAGGTAACAAACACACACACACACACACTCACAAACTTGTACAAGTATAATATTGGAATGCAGCCAGAATAAATTAGAATCCTCTATGGACATCAAATTGGCAGGTGAAAAACTAAAGGAAGTAGGAGACTTCTGTTACTTAGGAAGCAAAATAACCAGTGATCCAGTGATGGACGAAGCAAAGAGGATATAAAAAGTAGGTTAGCTCAGGCAAGGAAAGCATTTCTACAGAAAAGAAATCTGTTGACATCGAATATAGATTTAGGTGTTAGGAAGTCATTTTTGAAGGCCTTTGTCTGGAGCGTGGTGCTCTATGGAAGTGAAACTTGGACTACTGGTGCAGCAGAAAAGAGGAGAATTGAAGCGTTTGAAAGGAGAATGCTGGGTAGATAGAGTAACAAATGAAGAGGTATTAAGGAGAGATGTTTCTGGCGACTGCTAATGAAGAGAAGAGATAGGTTGGTATGACACATACTAAACACTCATGAATAGCAAGCTTAGTAATGGAAGGAAGGGTCAAGGACAAGAACTGTAGGGGTAGACCAAGGTTAGAATATGTTAAACAGATTGCCTCGGACGTAGGGTGTGGTAGCTATGTAGAGATGAAACGATTAGCTCAGAACAGGGAGGCATGGAGAGCTGCATCAAACCAGTCAAAAAACTGAAGACAACAACAACAACTATATGCACTATTGCCATCTATGTGTCAGTCACTGCAGACCTTCCTGAAAACATTCTTTCGGAGTGTTGCGTACACGTGCCTTGACAACTCTGTCCAGTTCTGCAAAACGGCGACCAGTTCACCGCCAAAGAAATATCGAACAGAGCCATCAGTTGGTGACAGTGTTCTGGGACACAAAGGGCATCACCCTCATTGACTGTCTGGAATTGGGGGCCACGATTAATAGTGCAGCATATGTGGCAACCCTTAATCGCTTACGTCGTGCCATTCAAACTAAGCGGCCATGAAAATGCGCTAAAGGTGTGATCCTGCAACATGACAATGCCCGCCCCCACACTAGCCAAGAGTCCACCGCTTCCATTGATCAAATGGGGTTCACGATGCTGCCACACCCACCATACTCTCTCAACTTGGCACCAAGTAATTATCACATGTAAACATGAAGAAACCTCTGGACACAGCTGTCAAGGCATGGGTAGGCAGCACTCCGAAAGAATGGTTTCAGGAAGGTCTGGAGAGACTGACACATCGATGGCAAAAGTGCATAAAGTTACATTGTGAAGGTGGACGTAACAACTGATGTGTAATGTACTTCATTTGGGTAGAGAAAAATAAATTGTAAACAATATAACAGGCCCTTCATATAATACATACCGTAGTGAAATATATGAGAATTGGTGGAGATATATATATATACCAACTTAGCGAAATGATAATAATATTTTATCATTTTAAATGATCTTGTCGACTTCGTCGATACGTTACTGCAACGTCACGAAATGTACCAGGAATGCACTGAGGTGTGTGACGTCATAGTACCGCTTGGTGCATGTGTACTGAGTTCACTGGTGAGCTCTGGCGTTACGAGACGGCAACGACACGGCGAGCGTGACGTCATCAGGCCAGCTCCCTCCTTTCACCGCGCACTCGCTCGAAGCCTCCAGCCTTTGTAGCATTTTTCAGCATTTGTAGCATTTAAAATGATATAAAGTCCAGTCTTTCAGACTGACTGTCTCTTTTTTCTTTAAATCGCTTATCCTTCTTGCTTGGCTTCACCCACGGACTCTGCGAGGGATCATTCCTCTACCGTCGCAAGGAGCTGAATACACAACAGGCGACCGCTAACTTGGTTCTAATTAAGGAAGCGATTTTGGAAGGAAGAAACCGTCCCAGCATTCGCCTGGTCGTGAAAATGGTACACCACGAAAACTATTTTCAGAACGACTCAGGTGGGATTCGAACTCTCGCTCTTCCTATACCAGCATTAGAGCTCTCGTCCACCCAATTGGGTGATGTACGCACAATATCAAAGTTTCGTTTCCAGTGCCATCAAGCAAATAAACGTTAATTCCTTATCGGCTGAGAATTGAACGTTGTGTGAGAATTGTTTACCTAACTGACATGGTTCAATTTGAAATACAGATTATTCCACGCACACCCAAGTACACGGGACTACATTAGGACGATGTCGCAGAGTTCCTGAATAAATCAACAACAAAAACAACTGTACTACCTCAGTACCTAGACTGGAAACCAAATCCATTGATGCACCGTGGATACAAGTACACATAGCCGATTACCAAGGTTTCCCAATCTCCAGAAACAATAAGAACAACAACCTTCCATGGCCTTGGGTTCGATTCCTACCTCAATCATGCAAGAAGTGATTTTCCGTGGTTTGCCTCACTCCCATAGCTTATTTTTTCCCGTAATTGGTATGAGATTTTCTAGAAATTTATGCTCAATTTGGAAATAACATACTGTACGTTGAAAATTATTTCGTTTTTGCCAACACAATACATAAAATTATCTAGTTAGCACAATAACACTGGTTATCAGACGCACACAGTTAAATATACAGGGCCGATGACCAACATATCCAAACGACTAATTGAACCAGCAATGAAATCGAGTTAAATATGCTAATTGTTTTAACGGGTCTAAGATCTATGTTAAGGGGCTAATGACCTCGTTGTTCTGACCCTTAAAGCAACTACAACAACTATGTCAATGACCCAACAAGACAGAATAATCTCCTCGCAATGTTGAGGAGTTGGCCATCCTGAGTTTATCGAGACAGCTAACCAATCCCTGGGCTTGATACGTACAATTACTAGCACACAGTAACACTCCTAAGTGTACGGGGCTGATGACCATTTGAATTAATAAACCGTCCCGTGGCATGCTTGTCAAATTGTGCACCATGGCCTTGGGGACAGTTGCAGCTAGTCCGGAGGTCACTGGTTGGAATGCCGACCCTTACAATGCCTATCCTGTGTATTTCTCCCCGGGTTTTCCCCACAAGCAAATGCCGGGATAGTACCTTACTTTACTCAACTACACGGGGCTGATAATGACAGCAGAACTAGACTTACCTCGTGTGTTGCGTATCCAGGCTGGAACTGAGAGCGCCGCGCCTGTCAAGGTAGACTAGCCCGGTAGCGGTGAGAGAGTGGGGGACCAATAATCGCGCCCTGAGGAACTCTCTTCTGCCTGACCTCTCCTCCTTTCAACTTCCTTGACTAAGTGTTTAATTAGACGCACGTTAAGTATTTGTGGACAATCAAGTGAACATAGCCGCATTAATGGTTGACCATGACACACATATTGGACCTCATGGTCACCAGCCCCGTGTATTTGAGTGTATTGAATTTATCTGATAAGCTGTGTTACTGTAATTATTAGGTCTGGGAATGAGGTAGGTACTATCCCAGGGAGTGTGAGGGGAAATAATAACAGTAGAATCATGGCCACTCTTCGATTTGTGTATGGTAAGACTGCTTGTTGCCATGGTAACCACGCTAATCCCAGTCGGTTAGATTAGCAGTTTGTCTTTTCTAGCACTACGAGCGCTAGTGTGAGTCAAAGAAGCTCAACAAGATCCGATCGATTAGATTAGCAGTTTTCCTTTTCTACCGCTACGAGCGCTAGTGTGAATCAATGAAACTCAACAATATCCGATCGATTACCGGTCGATTAGCAGTTTTCCTTTTCCACCCCTACGAGCGTTAGTGTGAGTCAATGAAACACAACAATATCCGATCGATTAGACTAGCATTTTTCTTTTCTACCACTATGAGCGCTAGTGTGAGTCAATGAAACTCAACAATATCCGATCGATTAGATTAGCAGTTTTCCTTTTCTACCCCTACGAGCGTTAGTGTGAGTCAATGAAACGCAACAATATCCGATCGATTAGACTAGCATTTTTCTTTTCTACCACTATGAGCGCTAGTGTGTGTCAATGAAACTCAACAATATCCGATCGACTAGAATAGCAGTTTTCCTTTTATACCACTACAAGAGGTAGTGTGAGTCAATGTAGGTGCCACTTAAACCCATATAACTACTTGCTAGGGCGAGGATTTAAAAAAAATCAAAATGAGGGTATTGAACTAATCGCCCAGTATAGGGCAATTTTAGCACGCCAGTGGGCGAAACTGACAGAATGTGAATTCGATGGACGATTTGAAAAAATTGGTGGGCAAATAATTCAGTTTTTAGCCTACTTTTCACATTTTGCAAAAATGAGGAAAAAGTAGACTTATGAAATCGGGCAAATGTGTGTCTGTCTGTCCTTCTGTTTGTCTGTGTGTGTGTGTGTGTGTGTGTGTGTGTCCCCTATCAACTCCTAAACGGCTGCAGCAATCGAAACACAATTTGGTAGAAGTAAAGATCTATACCTGAATATCTCACGGCCATATTTGAAAATGATGTCAGTGCTACCAACTGCTGAAAAATTGCAATTGAAATTTGAGCTCCATGTTGGATATCTTGGAAGGTATGAATGGGAGCTATTTCAAAATTGGCACACGTATAGAAAGTAATATTGCAGTTTAATTTCCAGGAGGCCATACATGGCAGTGTTGTCAAAATGATTATAAGCCTGCTGATAGGTCCAAATTTTAAATGCATATAACTTCTACACTATCAATTGGATTTCAACCAAATTTCGTATGTGCTATGTGTACATATGTAGATATGACTGAGCGTATTCTTAAGAGCCACCAGGGCTGCCAACTGTTAATAAATTATCTCAATTTTTTAAAATCCAAATACCCATATATCAGAAAGTATGCGAGCCGACAGCTTTAAACTATGCACACGTATAGTACCTGACATTCTATATTAATTTGGAGTAACTGCCAACATGATTCTAAGCCTGCTGAGAAGTCCAAATTTAAATACATGTAACTTCTATACTATCATTTGGATTTCAACCAAATTGTGTGTGTGCTATGTGTACCATAACAGATATGACTATACCGATTCTTAAGAGTAACCAGGGCTGCCAACTGTCAATAAATACTGTCTCTATTTTTGTTATCCTAATATCAATATACCAGAAAGTATGCAAGCCAATAGCTCTAAACTTTGCACACGTATAGTACCTGGCATTCTAGACTAATTTGGAGTAACTAATATAGGCCTACGCCAGTGCTGCCAACATGATTCTAAGCCTGCTGATAGGTCCAATTTTAAAATGCATGTAACTTATATACTAACTAATGGATTTCTTTCAAAATTGACACAGCAATAGATCATATTATTTCAGATTATTTCTGACCAATACATGTATGTCATTGTTGCCAACATGATTTTACGTGCGCTGTTAAATCCAATGTTTAACTGCATGTAACGTCCATGCTTTCCATTGGACTTCAACCAAATTTTGTATTCTGTACCTTATGAGATGGAATTAAGAATATATTCAGTCACCAGGGCTGCCAACTGTAGTTCTCTATTATTACCAACTTAATTTCGTCATTATTCTAGATATATCCTTATAGATTAATCATTGGCATGAATCTTAAATTTTAAGAAAAGTAGGCTCTTTAGTTCGTCACGGAACTTCTTGTATTTATATACAATATGACCGAGAAGTTTTGCCTATAAAACAAGGAATAAAATAAAAATGCAAACAAGTAATTTAATAATGTCAAATTATGTTTCCTTTTTAATCTATTTACAACTACAGTAGTTTATCAAATTACATTAATTAGACATAGGTTTAATTAATTAGATATAAAAATTCGCTTTTTTTCGCTAGCGTTTTACCCTCCAGGGTTGGATTTTCCCACGGACTAAGCGAGGGATCCCACCTCTACTGCCACTGAGGGCAGTGTCCTGGAGCTTGAGACTCTGAGTCAGGGATACAACTGGGGTGTGTGACCAGCACTACGGCCAGGCGGCCTCACCCGTAAAGCGAACAGGGGGCCTGATGAAGGGATGGGAAAAGTGGGACGGTTAGGCAAGGAAAAGGGAAGGAGGCGGCCGGAAAACCACTTTGAGGATGGCTGCGGTGGGAATCGAACCCCCTCTAATTATTTTGGCCACCCGAGGCTGAGGAAACCCCGTTCCAGTCCTCACACCACTTTGCAAATTTCGTGGCAGAGCCGGTAATCGAACCAAGGACCTCCGGGGCGTCAGCTAACCATGCTACGCTACGGAGGCGACGATATAAAGGTTCATGTAGTTTTAATTTTATTTTTTCCTTAATTCATTTAATTGATTATATTATATTATATTATATTCCTTTTTTGGTTTTAATAAAACTAGGCCTGTGAAGAGTAAGACGGGCGAGATCCTCACGACGTGTGAACAGCAGCTGACAAGATGGAGAGAACACTATGCGGAGGTTCTTAATAGAGATAGAGGACCAGAAAGTAAGCAGCGAGGAGAAGATGAAGAGGAAGCAGAAAGTGACCCAAGCATCAGCCTCGACTCCCCAACTCGAGGCGAAATACGGACAGCGTTGAAGCAGATGATATGCGGGAAGGCACCAGGTCTGGATAATATCCCTGCGGAAGTACTGAAAGCAGACCTGGATATTACGATCGATCTGCTGCACCCTCTGTTGGAGAAGATCTGGAAGGAGGAGAAAATACCAACCGACTGGAAGAAGGGGTTGATAGTCAAGTTGCCGAAGAAAGGGGACACCACAAATTGTAACAACTGGAGGGGTATCACCATTCCAAGCAAAGTGCTGGCGAGAGTCATCCTGAATCGTATAAAAGACTGCGTAGAAAAAAGGCTTCGGAAGGAACAAGCTGGATTTAGACAACATCGCAGCTGTGTGGATCTCATCAACACCCTCCGAATCATCCTGGAGCAGAGTGTGGAGTGGCGGAATACCCTTTACCTCACATTTGTTGACTTTGAGAAAGCCTTCGACTCCGTAAATCAAAGAATCGTGTGGAAGACCCTCGAGGAATATAAAATTCCAACAAAGATCATCAGAATCATGGAAGAGATGTACGAAGGGTATGAGTGACAGGTTCTTCACGAAGGCAAATTAGCAGAAAAGATAAAGGTCAGTTCTGGAGTGAGACAGGGGTGTGTCCTTTCCCCCACTCTGTTCCTGTTGGTCCTGGATAGTGTGATGAAGAAGGTAATGGGAGGACGGAAGAGGGGTATAAATGACAGGCTTGAAGATCTGGATTTCGCAGACGACATTTGTCTTATGGCACAACGGTACCGAGACATAGAAGATAAGCTGGGGAGGTTGCAGAGAGAAGCAGGACGTGCAGGACTGATAATCAACACCAACAAGACCAAGGAGATGAGGATAAATTCTGACATCACGACTAGTTTGACAGTCAACGGAAAGGAAATTGAGCGAGTTGAGTCCTTCCTCTACCTTGGAAGTATAGTCACAAATGATGGGGGAGCAGAGGAAGATGTTCGAAGCCGTATCAGGAAGGCAAATGGTGCCTTTGTCCAGCTCTACCCCATCTGGAGAAATAGAAACATTTCCAGGAAGACCAAGCTCCGCCTTTTCAATAGCAACGTAAAGTCGATTCTCCTCTACGGCTGTGAAACATGGAAAGTCACAAAACCGATCAACAACCAGCTACAGGTGTTCATTAACAGATGTCTGCGTCGCATCATGAATGTGAGGTGGCCGGACATAATCTCAAATGAAGATCTTTGGACCATCATCAATCAACAACCGATTAGCATCCAGATCAAGGAGAGGAAATGGCGCTGGATTGGTCACACACTAAGGAAGCCGGGCGGAGCTATTGAGAGGGCGGTGCTAGACTGGAATCCTCAAGGCGCCAGGAAGCGAGGTCGACCTAAGAAGACCTGGAAGAGGACGACCGAAAATGAAATTGCAGAGGTGGACAAGAACTGGAGTCAAGTGAAGAGAATGGCCAGGAACCGTACTGCGTGGAGAAATTTCGCTAAGGCCCTATGCTCCGGAAGGAACGGCAGGAATTAAGTAAGTAAGTATATTCCTTTTTGACCTATTATTATACCTAAATAAATATGATGTACCTATTAAGAGAAAAATGTCCGTAAAAATCCTCATTCCTCAACTTATATGTAGGTATGTGGTAGTAATTTTAAGATCTGTAATGAGGTGGGCGATAAAAATTATAAATCTCGAAAGTGGGTCGCCTCCGTAGCGTAGCGGTCAGCATGGTTAGCTGCCGCCCCGGAGGTCCTGGGTTCAATTCCCGGCTCTGCCACGAAATTTGAAAAGTGGTATGAGGACTGGAACGGGGTCTACTCAATCTCGGGTGTTCGAAATGAGTAGAGGGGGGGTTCGATTCCCACCTCAGCCATCCTCGAAGTGGTTTTCCGTGGTTTCCCTCTTCGTCTTCGGGCCAATGCTGGGATGGTACCTTCTTCAAGGCCACGGCCGCCTCCTTCCCTCTTCCTTGCCTATACATCCTGACCATCCCTTACCTTCCCTCATGAGGCCCCTGTTCGCTTTGCAGGTGAGGCCGCCTGGGCCAATCACACCTCACCAGTTGTATCCACTAGAGATTATATATTCCCAGCTCTAGGACACTGCCCGTAGAGGCGGTAGTGGTGAGTTCCCTCGCTGTGTCCGTGAGTTCCACCAACCTGGAGGGTAAACGACTAAGGGAAGAAAGAGATGAAAGTGGGCGATGGTCAGAAAAATTTGGGAAACCTTGAACTCAAGGATAAGAAAGAATGATGCTAGGATTTGATTCAAACAGAAAACGAGTGAAGTAACAAGTGATTTTAGGCTGGATGTGATCGAAATTTGGAAATTTGAAACCTCTCCGTGCCCTTTAGCGCTTCAACATTTGGCAAAATTGAAGAAAATGGTTAGTTTTGTTGGCTAACAAATGTTGTTGTTGTTTGAGACTTCAGTATTTCAACTGGTTTGATGCAGCACTTCATGCTCTCCTGTGCTGATCTAATCGTTTCATCTCTACATAGCTATCACACCCTACATCCGAGGCAATCTGTTTAACATATTCTAACCTTGGTCTACCCCTACAGTTCTTATCCTCGACCAATCCTTCCATAACTAAGCTTGCTATTCCTGGGTGTCTTAGTAAGTGTCCTACCAACCTATCTCTTGTCTTCATTAGCAGTCGCCAGAAACATCTCTCCTCTCCCACTAGACTTAATACCTCTTCGTTTGTAACCCTATATACCCACCTGATCTTCATCATTCTCCTGTAACACCACATTTCAAATACTTCAATTCTCCTCTTTTCTGCTGCACCAATAGTCCAAGTTTCACTTCCATAGAGCGCCAAATACCTAAATCTATATTCGATGTCAACAGATTCCTTTTCTGTAGAAATGCTTTCCTTGCCTGAGCCAACCTACTTTTTATATCCTCTTTGCTTCGTCCATCACTGGTTATTTTGCTTCCTAAGTAACAGAAGTCTCCTAATTCCCTTAGCTTTTCACCTGCCAATTTGAAGTCCATAGAGGTTTCGGTTTATTGGGGCTGCATTCCAATAATTTTTTTTTACATTTATTAATTTTCATCATGAATTCCTTCCTGTAATGTTACAACATTATTTTTTTCCACTGTTATTATTTTGCCCACAAGAATGATCCCAATATCACAACATGTACCCCCAGTACGGTGAAAGCGACCAGAACTGGATGACACCAAACACTATATTTTAACAGGCTCGAATGAAGCCCCTGTACTTACAGAGAAAAGCCAGGTTATTGTTCCATGTGAGCACCCACCAAATACAGTGGTTAGCTCTCGTATTCAGGTGAACTGAATTATGAGTGTTCTTCCTGGATTGGGGCACAAACCGTCTTGTATAGATATGGCGGTTCTACCTGCTATCTTACCTCTGGGGCGGACCCTCTCCTCTTTTCTATTCCTATCTGCCTTTCATGGCTCTCCTTCCTTCCAAATCCCTCAATCCGCATTCTTCAAGGGTTGAGGGCATTTCTTTTCCTCCTGTCCTGTATTTGCCTTATTCTCCATTTGTGTGCCATTTCTTCTTCTAGTATATAAGTTAGTAGTAAATTTTAGTTATAGTTTACATTTCATTTTTCATCTTCACGATCACCCAAACCATTAGGGGCCGATAACCTAGATGTTAGGCCCTTTAAAACATCAATTATCATCATCTACCTCGGATAAGTGTGGACTTAGACCCCAGCTGTTGAAGCGTGTTGTATACACAACTAGTTACCATGGCAACAAGGACAAGCAGACTTAGATCCCAGCTGTTGAAGCGTGTTGTATACACAACTAGTTACCATGGCAACAAGGACAAGCAGACTTAGATCCCAGCTGTTGAAGCGTGTTGTATACACAACTAGTTACCATGGCAACAAGGGCAAGCAGACTTAGATCCCAGCTGTTGAAGCGTGTCGTATACACAACTCGTTACCATGGCAACAAGGACAAGCAGACTTAGATCCCAGTTGTTGAAGCGTGTTGTATACACAACTAGTTAACATGGCAACAAGGGCAAGCAGACTTAGATCCCAGCTGTTGAAGCGTGTCGTATACACAACTAGTTACCATGGCAACAAGGACAAGCAGACTTAGATCCCAGCTGTTGAAGCGTGTTGTATACACAACTAGTTACCATGGCAACAAGGACAAGCAGACTTAGATCCCAGCTGTTGAAGCGTGTTGTATACACAACTAGTTACCATGGCAACAAGGGCAAGCAGACTTAGATCCCAGCTGTTGAAGCGTGTTGTATACACAACTAGTTACCATGGCAACAAGGACAAGCAGACTTAGATCCCAGCTGTTGAAGCGTGTTGTATACACAACTAGTTACCATGGCAACAAGGGCAAGCAGACTTAGATCCCAGCTGTTGAAGCGTGTCGTATACACAACTAGTTACCATGGCAACAAGGGCAAGCAGACTTAGATCCCAGCTGTTGAAGCGTGTCGTATACACAACTAGTTACCATGGCAACAAGGACAAACAGACTTAGATCCCAGCTGTTGAAGCGTGTTGTATACACAACTAGTTACCATGGCAACAAGGACAAGCAGACTTAGATCCCAGCTGTTGAAGCGTGTTGTATACACAACTAGTTACCATGGCAACAAGGGCAAGCAGACTTAGATCCCAGCTGTTGAAGCGTGTCGTATACACAACTAGTTACCATGGCAACAAGGACAAGCAGACTTAGATCCCAGCTGTTGAAGCGTGTTGTATACACAACTAGTTACCATGGCAACAAGGGCAAGCAGACTTAGATCCCAGCTGTTGAAGCGTGTCGTATACACAACTAGTTACCATGGCAACAAGGGCAAGCAGTCTTAGATCCCAGCTGTTGAAGCGTGTTGTATACACAACTAGTTACCATGGCAACAAGGGCAAGCAGACTTAGATCCCAGCTGTTGAAGCGTGTCGTATACACAACTAGTTACCATGGCAACAAGGGCAAGCAGACTTAGATCCCAGCTGTTGAAGCGTGTTGTATACACAACTAGTTACCATGGCAACAAGGGCAAGCAGACTTAGATCCCAGCTGTTGAAGCGTGTTGTATACACAACTAGTTACCATGGCAACAAGGGCAAGCAGACTTAGATCCCAGCTGTTGAAGCGTGTTGTATACACAACTAGTTACCATGGCAACAAGGGCAAGCAGACTTAGATCCCAGCTGTTGAAGCGTGTCGTATACACAACTAGTTACCATGGCAACAAGGGCAAGCAGACTTAGATCCCAGCTGTTGAAGCGTGTTGTATACACAACTAGTTACCATGGCAACAAGGGCAAGCAGACTTAGATCCCAGCTGTTGAAGCGTGTTGTATACACAACTAGTTACCATGGCAACAAGGGCAAGCAGACTTAGATCCCAGTTGTTGAAGCGTGTTGTATACACAACTAGTTACCATGGCAACAAGGGCAAGCAGACTTAGATCCCAGCTGTTGAAGCGTGTTGTATACTTACTAATGAAAGCATGTCGTTGATTGTACATCTGCTTTACCATGAGTTTATCATATTTTGATTTGGTTACACTTTGGACCTACTATCGTTGTTTGTTGATCGCTGAAGTATACGGAAGATTATGTAAAATATCTTATCGAAACTACAGGTTTAGTGCCGGACGTGACTGGGGTCTAGTTATGTTCTACGGCTACGTGACCTGTCTTTCAGATAACCTGTACCACTTTGTCCGTGAGCTGTGGTGGTTCACCTTGACCGTTCTCTGTTACAGATGTCTTATATAAGATGTATGTTTTTGGTTTTAAATAGTTCCATTATACAGAGTATTAAACAATTTGTAGCCCCCCAAGTCCATTACACCAGTCAATTATTGCAATCGCGATTGAGTAACCGACCGTGCTAAGGTTTTAGCAGATTTCTTGTTAGCTGGATTGTTCAGTGTGAAGTCGCTGTTATTATTGTTCCACTTGAGGGTCTTGGATATTGTGGGCATCAGACCTGTGAACTTGGGTGTGTGTACTTGTAATTTAGTGTTGCATGGAGAAGGCTTCAAGTGAAGAACCATGACGATGATGATGATAATTGTTGTTTTAAGGGGCCTAACATGTAGGTTATCGGCCCCTAATGGTTCGTGGGATAGTGAAAGATGAGATGAGAATGGAAACTATAACTAATACTAACTACAGACTTATATACTAGAAGAAGAAATGGTAAACAAATAAAGGATAAGGCAAATACAGGACTGGAAGACAAGAAATGCCCTCAACCCTCGAAGAGTGAGGATTGAGGGACTTGGAAGGAAGGAGAGCCATGAAAGGCAGATAGGAAAGGGAAGGAGGAGAGGCCCGCCCCAAGTTCAGAGGAAAAAGGGGACAAAACGGACCCAGCTCAGGAATTCCTCAAGGTCGCCAACTCACAAACTCACGAACCATAAGCCCTTGAGGGTGTAGCACTATCCAGGGTGGGGCTACATACACCCTGCCTCCTTGAGGGCCTTGAGCAGAAGGCAGGAGATACTGTGAGCCCTTGAGGGTGTAGCAATATCCAGGGTGCACCAGAAGTGGTGGGGCTACACACACCCTGCCTCCTTGAGGGCCTTGTGCAGAAGGCAGGAGATAACATGAAAAGAAAAAGAAGGCTGAACCATCAAAGAATGAGGGATCAGGAAAGATGAGACAAGGGCCAATTAAGGCGAGAAAGTGAAAGACTCCCTAGGCCTCGGATACACTTATACCGTCGGGGTCGAAAGAGAACAAGTGTTGACCAAGAGAGGTCGACAGGAATGAAGACGGAAAGGGGCCCAGCACAAGTAAGTGGAAGCAATGCAGGATTCAGCTGGGGTCCCGTGGTCGCCAACCCACGTCCCACTAGATGTGAGACCGCGGAGGGGAGGGGGGGGGGGGGTGCGGGGGGGGGGGGGGGAGGGGGGGAACCATCACGACATATGCTTGTGAATAGAAGTAGAAAATGAAATTTTGGAAGTCATTTATTTCTCTGATGTCTTCGTAAACCAGTCAAGGTTTCCTAAGGGGTAGATGACCCTTTAGACATCAATAACATGGATTGAATGCGCACAAGTTAGTTGGTCAGATCAACTGAAAAGCAATTCTATTTCTAGAAGTGGGAAACCACGGACAGCCACAACTAGCATGAATGCAGATCAAGGTGAACACAAATTGTTGATCATAAAACTAAATGGTTGTGTAAAACTACTCTTTGTGCAGATGACGTCGCTTGGACCAAAAAGTGGAATCCTTCATCCCCAAGACACGAGGCAACAGCTTCACACTCTTACCTCAGGCAAATGCTTGCATTGTACCCGGTGTCCATTGACAAGTATGCACGCAGTAGTTCAGCAGACACCATAACAACACAGTTTAGTTACTCTCGACATAATAATAATAATAATAATAATAATAATAATAATAATAATGGAATAGATGAAGAGGTAGGAATTGCTGCCCTTGTAAAATGCTACAAGACTCATCTGACTTATTACTCAGGGTTGTGCAACAAATCACTGGATGCCACTTGTTTTGTAAATAATTCAAGAAATATTCATTTTTGACATCTGATTGCTTCAATTCATTTTTTTAAATTAATGTTTTGTAAGAACACTTATTTATTCATTTATTTATTTATTTATTTATTTATTTATTTATTTATTTATCTATTTATTTATTTATCCATTTGTGTATTTATTTATTCATTTATATATTCAGTTGTTTATTTTTATTTATTTATTCATTTGTATATTTATTTATTGATGTATTAATTTATTTATTCATTTGTTTATTTATTTATTCATTTATTTATTTATTCATTTATTTATTTATTTATTCATTTGTTTATTTATTTATTCATTTATTCTTTCATTTGTCTGTTTATTTATTCATTTGTTTATTTATTTATTCATTTATTTATTCATTTATTTATTCATTCATTTATTTATTCATTCATTTATTCATTTGTTTATTTATTCATTTGTTTATTTATTCATTTCTGTATTTATTTATTCATTTGTTTATTTATTTATTTATTTATTCATTTATGTATTTATTCATTTATTTATTTATTCATGTATTTATTTATTCATGTATTTATTAATTCATTTTTATTCATTTATTTATTCATTTGTTAATTTATTCATTTGTTTATTTATTCATTTGTTTATTCATTTGTTTATTTGTTCATTTGTTTATTTATTCATTTGTTTATTTATTCTTTTGTTGTTTATTTTTTCATTTAATTTTTATTTATTTATTCATTTATTTATTCATTTATTTATTTATTCATTTATTTATTTATTTATTTACTCATTTGTTTATTAATTTATTTATTCATTTGTTTATTTATTCATTTGTTTGTTTATTAATTAATTAATTAATTTATTTATTTATTCATTTATTTATTTATTTATTTAGTCATTTAGTTATTTCTATATTAGTTTATTTGAATGGGTGATTGATAAAAGGGACCTAAGTCACTTATGGACAGTTCGGTGAAACACTCAAAAGACTGCTCTATCCTCTGAATTTTGCACCAAAGAAGTTGAGAGTTTTTTGGATTTAGTTAACTGGAAATAGAACCTAGGGCATACTGTGTTGCTCCATGACCGTTGCAATTATTTTCAAGGAGAAATTATTTTTTATAATATGATCACTCGTGTACATTTTAACAATCTTACTTCTGTGCCACAATAAATCACTGCTTTTTATTGTATTTCCGAACAAAATATATTATAACTTTCACCAACCACAACACTACAGTGTAAGACACTAAAGGGACATGAGTCAATGACCAAGGTACCTGTGGTACGTCCATCCCAAGTCGTCGGATTTGTTAAGAGCGTTAAAAATCCCTCATTATGCCTTCCTTCAGAGGCGAAGTAAAGCTAGTGGACCCATGTCATAGATTTATGTCATGTAAAATATCCTTCCACTAACTACAGTTATGAGAAGCTAAAATTTGTAGGTGAGATTTGATAACTCCATATTAGTTCCAATGTTCACCCCCAGGTGCTGTTTTCATTGGCATCTAGTAGCCAAGTCTTCGGCTAGGTGTCGTGGACGGTAACATTTGGTAGCAAAAGTAGGAACTACTGGAAAATTGATCGTCTGCAGTCCTTACCTGAATCACACATTAATACAGACATCACAATTAACACCAGTTATCACAAAGATTCTACACACGCGCAAAGTACACGGGGCTACATAAC
Source organism: Meconema thalassinum (assembly GCA_946902985.2). NCBI lineage: Eukaryota > Metazoa > Arthropoda > Insecta > Orthoptera > Tettigoniidae > Meconema > Meconema thalassinum. Next base: position 195,385,558 of record OX336388.2, read on the forward strand.
CATGTTGTTACCAACCAACACATTTCAGCGAAATAATTCAAGTTGCAAGCTAATTTATTTTATTTTGTGTTTTAATTTGACAATTTCAGGATGGCAAATGCAATAAAAGTATTGTCTGGGTATTACATGAACAGCAAAGCTAGTAAGCATTCTTAAAAGAAAGACGGGTTTCCTCATGGTGGGTAAAAGCTTTCCGTGTTTGCAGGGCTACTTGGTTCAGGGTTGTCAAATTTCATTTACCGGTGGATCAGGCAAGTATCAAAACCGAAAATTGGACGATAAAGTTCTTTCTGAAGAACTTCCCTCTAGAAATACAATGGCATTAAAGCAACCGTGGTTCCTCAATACCCCCAGAAGTAGACAACACATTTATCATGCTCCCTCCTGTCCCCTAGATGCAGGCAACACATTCATCATGCTCCCTCCTGTCCCCTCCAGACAGGCAACACATTTATCTTGCTCCCTTCTGTCCCCTAGATGCAGTCAACACATTCATCATGCTCCCTCCTGTCCCCTTCAGTCAGGAAATACATTCATCTCGCTCCCCCCTTTCCCCTAGATGCAGGCAACACATTCATCATGCTCTCTCCTGTCTCCTAGATGCAGACAACACATTCATCTTGCTCCCTGCTGTCCCCTAGATGCAGGCAATACTTTCATCATGCTCCGCCCTGACCCCTCCAGGCAGGCAACACATTCATCTTGCTCCCACTTGTCCCCTTCATGCAGGCAACACATTCATCTCGCTCTTGTCTCGACTGGCAGTAGTTGATCGACCTTGACGGTGACAGTGAAAGTGTCCCTTCTATTGTGGGAGAAAGTATTCCGTGTTTTACCGTCGGTCGTTCCACTCTCGCCCGCTAAACCTGTCATAGGAGTGAAGCGTGTTCGAACCTCCACTTTGGTAAAGCGCAGACGTTATGGGTTGGAGTTCCTCAAAATAATGAACGGCTGACACTAACATTCCACGCATTGAAAACATTCTGGATGAAGTCGACTACCTTCAGCGTTTCTGACAATGATGATGAGGATGATAATTGTTGTTTAAATGGGCCTAACATCTAGGTTATCGGTCCCTAATGGTTTGGGTGATAGCGAAAATGAAGGATGATCAAATGTAACTTACAACGAAAACTAATTACTCACTTGCAAACTCTCCCCAGGGGCTCACATCTAGTGGGACGTGGGTTGGCGACTACGGGGCCCCAGCTGAGTCTCGCATTGCTTCCACTTACTTGTGCCGGGCTCCTCTCCGACTTCTTTCCTGTCGACCTCACTTGGTCAACTCTTGTTCTCTTATGACCCCGACGGTATTAGGGTATCCGAGGCCTAGGGAGTCTCTTCTTTTCGCGCCTTATTGGGCCCTTGTCTCATCTTTTCTTATATCCTCATTTTGCGAGGGGTCAGCCTTCTTTTTCTTTTCATGTAATCTCCTGCCTTCTGCTCAAGGCCCACAAGGAGGCAGGGTGTCTGTAGCCCCACCACTTCTGATGCACCCTGGATAGTGCTACACCCTCAGGGGCTCACGGCTGGTGAGTTCGGGAGTTGGCGACCCCGAGGAATTCCTTAGCTGGGTCCGGTTTTCCCCCTTTTATCCATTACCTATGAGGCGGACCCTCTCCTCTTTCACTTTCCTGTCTACCTTGCATGGCTCTCCTCCCTTCCGGGTCCCTCAGTCCGCATTCGTCGAGGGTTGAGGGCGTTTCTTTTCCTCCTGTCCTTTGTTTGCCTTATTCTCCTTTTGTTTTCCATTTCTTCTTCTAGTATATAAGTTAGTAGTTGGTTTTGGTTATAGTTTGAGTTTCATTATCATCTTCACGATCACCCGAACCATTAGGGGCCGATAACCTAGATGTTAGGCCCCTTAAAACAACAAAAAGGAGAAGAATGTATATAAAAGACAAGAGGAAAGGAAATGCCCTCAACCCTCGAAGAATGCTGACTGAGGGACTTGGAAGGAAGGAGAGCCATGAAAGGCAGACAGGAAAGGGAAAGAGGAGAGGGTCCTCCCCACAATGGTTGCTAACCACAGTCCCACTAGATTTGAGCCCCTCGGGGGTTTTGACAATGACATAACCACGCTGTGTTGAGGCAGATCTCATCCACGGCAGTTTCTACCCAATTAGCAATTACTACAACAGTCACCAGAGTAACATAGGTTAGTAATGACTGATCTTGTGTACCTGTCGTTAACGGTATCCTAGGGCAAGGGAAGTAATTGTGACGACAACTTTCAGAAAAGAAATGGAAGTCATATGACACAACAATGGTGGGCAGCCTTGTCCTCTAAATTATAGATTACTAATTCCATGGCGCTTGCGCAGTGAGATGAGCAATACGGAGTGCGCAACACATGCTGGCAATACTAGTGAAATAACCAGATACGTGCTATTTTCACAAGATGCAGCAATTTTGGGATTATCCTTCAAAGAGAGTTGTGTTAATTCTTCTGAGTGACTTAGGACATCTGGATCATCAGCCCTGGTGCTAGAATGAGTCAGGTATATAATTGATAATCTGAGTTACTATAGTGACCTTGTGATTGTAACTAGAAGGCAGGAGCTTTCAGAAATTACTTTGGAAACCAATTCTAAGATGGCAGAGAGTGGGATACGAACCCAGCACTCTCCATCTTCTCAGCTTTCCTCGTGAGGCTGCCCAAGCCGGGAATCGAACCAAGATCTGTTAGCCATTGCAACATTGTTTTTATCTTTCCGTATTATAATTTTATTAAAGCAGCCAATGTCCAATTATTTTACGGTTACGTTCTTACCTGCTGTGGCCAAGATTGCAGGATCGAATCCTGCCGCAGTCAGTTGGCATTTGAGGCTACGCTAGTGTGAAGGAGCCGTGTAAGTAGATTTACTGGCACGTTAAAGATCCCCTTCAGGGCAAAAATTCAGCGCCTGGCGTCACTAAAAGCCGCAGCAGATAAGACGGACGTTAAACCAGTAATATTGTTTTCAGCACGGGTCAGGGAAGTGGTTTTGGAAAGGAACCATTCTGAGGATGGCCAAGGTGGGTTTGGAACCATGCTCTCGGCCACCATGGCAGGTTATTATTCCGTTCAGATCAAACAAACTATAGTATTCATTTAAGGGGCTTCGTCATCAACCCCATGTAGTTGGGTGTACTGTAGTAGTGAGTATAACAGGCACTTGCTGCCCCCGTGACCGTAGTGAGCCATTTGACTATAGTATTCTTTATAGAAACCTAAATGAAGCACAGTAGGAGACTTCTATTACTTATGAATCAAAATAATCAGTGATGGACGAAGCAAAGAGGATATGCAAAGTAGGTTGGCTCAGGCAAGGAAAGCATTTCTACACAAAAGGAATCTGTTGACATCGAATATAGATTTAGGTATTAGTAAGTGAGTTTTGTAATCCTTTGTCTGGAGCGTGGCGCTCTATGGAAGTGAAACTTGGACTGATGCAGCAGCAAAAAAGAGGAGAATTGAAGCGTTAGAAATGTGGTGTTACAGGAGAATTATGAGTAGATAAACAAATTAAGATGTATTAAGACGAGTGGGAGAGGAGAGATGTTTCTGGCGCTGCTAATGAAGAGAAGAGATATTAATAATAATAATATATCGAATGGCCTCGGGTGCCTGGTGCAAGCTTTGTTATTTGACACCCAGAGGGCAGCTTGCATGTCGAATTTTATCGCTCCTTGAAGCACTATGAAAGTCAAGGAGGTTAGATATCTAAACTCCTTGACACTACAGCGCTTTCTAGTAGAGAATGGAGGAACTTTGTGTTGGCGGAAAATCCCGAGATTAATTTTACCATTGAACACAGCCTACTGAATTCAAGTGGGTTCTTTAACATGCCAACAACGTATGACATGAGTATCGTGATTTTTGTCGCCTTTAAAAATCACTAACCATGGCCAGGGGCGAACCTGCAATCTTGGGGTAAGTAGACCGACACTATAACCACTCACCCACCGTGGCAAGCTAAGAGAAGAGATAGGTTGGTAGGTCACATACTAAGACACCCTGGAATAGCAAACTAACTTATGGAAGGAAGGGTCCAGGACAAGAACTCTAGGGGTAGACCTAGGTTAGAATATGTTAAACATATCGTCTTGGATGAAGGTGTGGTAGCAATGTAGAGATGAAACGATTAGCTCAGGACAGGGAGGCATGGACGGTTGCATTAAAACCAGTAAAAGACTGAAAACACAAACAATTATTTAAATTAACTTGTGAGCCATTCTGTGTCAAACGCCAATTATTGTCATTCACCGCAGCTTTCCCACTTCTATTCTAGCAAATGCTGGGATGGTTCCTAACTTAATGCCTGTGCCACCCTCTTCCCAGTTCTCGCGTCAGTTATAAATACACAACACAATAACACTGGTTATCAGACCTCAATGCCCCAGCCGGTAGAAGAACAATTGATAAAGTTTGTGAGTGTTTATCTGTAAAAATATTCGCTGTCACACCAAACGATGTTAAACTTTTTCCGCAGAGTTGGTAACACTGCAAGTGCTGGAAGTCCTTCAGCATATTCCCGCAAGATAGCAGTAGTCACAGCACATCACTACTAGCGCCATCTCCGAGTGACGATTATTATTATTATTATTATTATTATTATTATTATTATTATTATTATTACTAGCAGTAGTGCCCGGCTTCGCCCGGTGGATTTATTTGTTTTATGGATGATAAGTATTACTACTACAGTACTGGCACATGATACATAAACTAATAGTAAATAAATATTTTAAAAGTATAGCTTTTTGTGGTGGTGGTGGTGTGGGTGATAAGTAGTACAGTATAATGGACGTAACATTCAGGTCATTTTCCCGTAATGATAATAATGAATAGGGAAACGGCTATTTTGTAACTACAGCACTGACACATGTAATTTACAAACAAATTTTAAAATATGTTTAGAAAGAGGAGTAAGTGAAATAAGACACTGCCTAGGGCCTATATCTCATTGGCTGTTAGAAATGTAGAGACCAATAGTGACGTCTTTTGTCGCATAGCGCCGTAGGAAAATAATCAGAACACTTTGGAAAACTTCTGTTGTCCCGAGCTCCTGAGGTAGAATAGTATCATTTATCGCCACATAGCACTCAACGATAAGTTTCAGAATAAATGAAGGTTAATTTGAAAGCTCCAACGCTTATTGCAGATGATAACCTCAATGTACTGCACCAACACCATTGCACTTATACAGAGGCATAATATTTTCATGAAGATAACTGTTTTAAGGGACCTAAGAAATCTTTTCCCACTAATTACTCCCCGTGACTGCAATTTACAAGCAGCGCAAGATTTAACTATTTTCGCAATTCTGCACCAGAACACTGATAGGGGCGACGTGATGAAGACCGAATTGTCAGTCAACAATGGACTTACTGTATTAAAATACTCTTACAGTTACACTACAACGGACATAAATGGTTCTAGGGCCGATACGTGGTTTTCAAGATCAGTTTGTTTGTTATTCTAAATGTAGGGAATGGAGAGCGTTGTCCAAAATATCAAGCGGACAGTGTTACCAGCAGGGTTTCAAAGTGTAAGTAAATTTGGTGCAATTAGGAGGAACGGTGTAGATTTGTGGTAAAGGACCTTAAATGAAGGGAATGGAGTGGTCTGTCCAAAATTTAAAGCGGACAGTGTCACCCGCAGGGTTCCAAAGGGCAAGTATACAAAATGTGGTTCAGATCGGTGAAACGGTGTAGATTTGTGCCAAAGGGCCTAAATGCAGGGAATGCAGTAGTCTGTGCGAAATTTAACATAGCCTTAACTATTCCTCTTGAATCTGGCTATCATATACAAAAATAATTTTTCGAATCCCACTGGTAGTTCCAGAGATTAGCGCGTTTAAACACACAAACACACAAACTCTTCAGCTTTATTATATTGGTAGAGAGAGCGTGGTTCAGAGAATGGTCTTCAGTAGTTTCCTATTTTCACCGCCAGGACAGTTCCTTCCTTAATTAGACCCAAGTTAGTGGTCGCCTGTCACCATCCCCAGTTGTATCTCCAACCGGACACCGTCCTTGCGACGGTAGAGGAATGATCTCTTGCAGATTGAAGCCGAGCTCCGATCATTGATAATTATTGGCATTCGAAAATATAACATTATGAAACTATCATTTATTTACTAGCAACCCGTCCCGGCTTCGCCCGGTATCTTTAACGATTTACCCAGAGTACGCTTAAAAGGTACACGGACGGCAACTCCCAGACGCAATTCAGAATAGCCGAGGTGAACAGCGAAACTCCAAACACATATACTCTTATCTGAAGTCTTAACTCGACACGACTCAACAGTTTGATGCTGGGGGTGATAGGCTCACTCGCTAGCTCGTAAACTCACTCTGAAACTAGTAATTTAAATTTCCACTGATTAGAGATTGTTGGAAAAAATGAAAACGTAAAAACACTTATAGTGGGCGATGTATTAAAGATAGAGATATGCCGTCGAGGACATTTTTTTAGATTTTTTCATGCTGATCAATTTTTACACTCTTCGTATATAGATATGTTGAACGGTTTACTCAGCGTAAGCTTAAAAGGCGAACGGACGACAGGCTCTTCTTCGACTCGATCCAACAATTTATTGTAAGTAGTTTCTGTAATTTACGCTAACACTTACAATGTCATAAGCATTCTGGGTAATATGTGTGTTCTAGTGACGTCACACCCGAGGGTTTTGATACAGAGAAGCGTACACATACAAAGAATATTTTTTCAGCAAACGAACTAATTATTCTCTTACTGGTCGGAGATCTGTTGATGTATTTTGATTTGCCTGAGTCTCTCAATGTAGAGATTCCTTTTTCAGTGTTGCCAACACAAATTGACTTTGGTAGCTTTTCAGTCGGTCAACACGAGTGTGCCCAATGAATGGGCGGGGTACAAGTTACAAATACACTGCTGGAATAAATTACAAGTATTAATTAATATTCACAATTAAATGGAGTAACTTAAGATTATGTGTTTCGCCCCTCAGTTGGCCATCATCAGGTTCTGATAACGGTGTTCAAATATAATGTAAATTCACTATTGTAGTCCAATGGTATCGTTAAGTGAACTATAATATGAGTCGCTTGAATCTCGTCGTACGTTTTTTTTTGTGTGTGAATAATGTGGGTAACGGTGTATACTATTTAGAGTAACACACTGTAACAATAATAGACTAATTAACAAGTTTCGGCTTGCACTAGAGGAGAAAATTTTAATGTTCACTTATCTTGGTGTTGGTAATCCTCACTACGATGTTGAATTAGTACCCTCCACACCGCTACTGACGCGGTGAGCTAAATGCATCCTGTCATTCAGATATCATTCTGCGTGCCACCCGAGGTTTTGAAAAGACTATCGTTGTACCTGAACCAAAAAAGAATGAAAATTCTACATGACGAAGTAAGCGTAAAGCTCTCGACATAAAAGAATCCATAGAAATATTTCTAGCGAAGATAATCCAGCGAAACTGAACGAACACATATCTTTTGAAAGACCACTCATCACGTCCTAAAATACAATAATAAAACTGAGGCGAGGAATACAAAATGGGAAGGGTTTGATGGGAACTATGTTATAGGATGAGGATGCACATTCCATCTATTTTCAACAAAGCTAATCCTGTCTATAGGTAGTTTCGTAGGGTCGTATACCGTCTAATAGACCGGCAGCAACCATAGGTGCGGCAGACGGATAAATGGCCTATGATAGTGATGGAAGCAGTTCCAGAGTCCATAACATACATTTTCATAAGACATTCCAACCTCATTCGGTGCCACCCTCTTCCCAGTTCTCTCGTCAATGATGAATTCACATCACAATAACACTGGTTATCCGACCACAATGCCCTAGCCGCTAAATGAAGTAACAACAGCAATGGATAAGCTTGCTTGAAAAATTTATTCGCTGTACACCAAACGATATTAAACTTTGTCCGCAGATTTGGTAACACTGCAAGTGCTGGACATCCTTCAGCATATTGCCACAAGATAGCAGCAGTCACAGGACTTGACTACTAGCGCCATCTCTGAGTGGAGGCGACAAAATGCAAGTCCTCGAGCGTGGCGATTATTATTATTATTATTATTATTATTATTACCGACCGTGGTAGCAAGAGCGTGGTTCTGAGAAAGGTTTTCCGTAGTTTTCTATTTTCACCGCCTGGAAAGTTTCTTCCTGTCTCCTTCCCCAGTTGTATCTCCTATCAGACACCGTCATTGTGACGGTAGAGGAATGCTCCCTCGTAGAGTACGTAGGTGAAGCTGAGTTGGGAGGATAAACAAAGAAATCATTGATAATTTATTGGCAGGCGAAAATATTACAATAGAAAGCTATCATTTATATATGTATTTCTTTAAATAACCTCTAGCAACCCGCCCCGGCTTCGCCCGGTACCTTTAACGGTTTACCCAGCGTCAAATTAAATGGCGCACGGACGTCAGGTTAGTCTTTGACTCGATTCACTGAAATCATTACTGCTCGACTTCCTTTGGTCATCAATGAATGACTCTCCACAGAAACGTTCCTCGAGAAATTCTTTACAGAATGGTGAAACACGCATCAAAATCCATCCAGAGGTTCTCGAGATTACCCGTGACATCCAAGAATCGAGGACTTTGTTTTATACTAAGTAGAGATTTATTTACCGGTATTTATTTATTTATTTGCTCACAAGTTGGACAAGAAAACCAGAAGGAAAGATCTCCCATGATGAATTTGTAGAAGTAAGTTTTAGTGTTGCAGACGTAGAACCATGGATATATATTTATTAATATTTTTAATCGCTTATTCTCCCAACTCGGTTTCACCCGCGGACTCTGCATTGGATCATTCCTCTAGCGTCACAAGGTCGGTGCCTGGGAGCTGAACTCATTAACAAAATAGATACAACTGGGGATGGCGACAGGCCGATCAACCGCTAACTTAGGTCTAATTGACGAAGGGTCAAGGAATGGATTTTGGAAGTGGACCTTTTGAAAGAGAGATTCCCGTCATTTGCCTGGTGATGTAAATGGGAAACCACCAAAATCATTTTCAGTTACGGCCAAGGTGAGATTCGAACCCAGATCTCCTCGCCAGCTGCCGGTTGTGGTGGTATCTAGTAGCCAAGTTCACAGCTAGGTGTCGTTGACGGTTGCATTTGGTATCTTAAGTAGGAACTACTTGAAATTGATCATCCGCAGTCCTTACCTGAACTACAGATAACACACACTAATACAGCCTTCACAATTAACAGGCAGATTCTACACACACCCAAAGTACACGGGGCAGCTCCTTAACTGAGAAACCAACCAACCAACTAATGAGAGAACAAATGAGATGAATGAAAGTTCAATTTCAAGTAGTTCCAATTTTGGCTACCAGATGCCACTGTCAACGCTCAGTGGCGAACTTTGGAACTAGAGCGTTTCAACGAAATGAAATCTACAATTTGGCTTCACACAAGTTTAATTAGTGGAAGGTTCTTTTACATGTCATAAATCTACTGTATGACATGGGATCGCTGGCTTTACTTCCCCTCCGAAGAAAGGCATACTGAAGGATTTTAACGTTCTTAATATATCCTTGGGCTTAGTCACCGAAGCCGCTGATCATTAAAAACGACTCAAGTCACATATTTACGTAAGCACATTAATTTCCCGTGCAGTAATTTCAATTGGTAATGACTCCCACAATATCAAACAAGGTATGAAAACCACATACCGTATATTAGCTAAGTGAAAGTACAGGATTTTCATCACTCATGAAGAATTACCAAACCATCTCCACAACTATTATTCATCATTAAGAAAGGTTTTTCGGGTAATTTAAGTAGATTTGTAGAAGGTTCAACACTTCTGAACTGTTACCTGGCAAATGTTGCCTTATTAGCTAGCAATCACTATTGTAGTACAATAGTATCGTTAGGTGAACTATAATATGATTCGCTTGAATCTCGTCGTACGTTAGGTTTTTATGAATTACGTGAATGACGGTGTATACTATTAGTTTAACACACTGTAACAATAATAGACTAATTAACAAGTTTTGGCTTGCACTAGAAAAATAATTATAATGTTCAGTTAACTTGGTGTTGGTAAACTCACTAGGATGTTGAATTAGTGCCCTCCACACCGCTGCTGACGCAGTGAGGTAATATGCCTCCTGTCGTTCACACATCATCCTGCGCGCCATCTGTTATCGGAATTATGTAATTGAGGGTCAGGGAAAGTATTTTGGAAAGAAACCATCCTCAGGAAGGCCAAGGTTGGTTTGGAACCATGGTCTCGGCCACCATGGCAGGTAATTATTCCGTTCACATCAAACAAACTATAGTATTCATTTAAAGGGCTTCGTCATCAGCCACTCACGTTCTTCATTTCCAGGGGTTTTGGAACAGAGAAGCGTACACATATGCTTCATTTTAATATTTAACCAGATTGCGTATTTCGGAGGAAGGATCTTGTGCCTGCACTAGACCACTCCTCTCGACAAACAATCTGGTCTCCAAAAATTGTCCATTCAATGCTCACATGAATGTCATATTTAATAAATACCATGTATTCAAGCCAAGCTGAAATTATACTCCTGTCGTAGCTTGCCACGGTGGGTGAGTGGATAGCGTGTCGGTCTACTAACCCCAAGATTGCAGGTTCGCCCCTGACCGTGGTAAGTGATTTTTGAAAGGCGGCAAAAATACGATACGCATGTCATACGATGTTGGCATGTCAAAGAACCCATTTGAATTCAGTAGGCCGAGTTCATAATGGCAAAATTAATCTCGGGATTTTCCGCCAGCACAAAGTTCCTCATTTCTCTACTAGAAAGCGCTATTGTGTTCAAGGAGATTAGATATCTAACATCTAACCTCCTTGACTTTCATAGTCAAGGAACTACGAAATTCGACATGCAAGCTACCCTCTGGGTGTCAAATAGCAAAGCTTGCACCAGGCACCCGAGGCCATACGATATTATTTATTATTATTATTATTACTCCTGTCGTTACCAGCGACACACGAGATATAACGATTCAATGTAGAAATTGACATAAACCAATGAACTGAAGAACATTTAGAGTTGCCCATTTGATACAAAGAATATTTTTTCAGAAAACAAACTAATTATTCTCTGTCAGAGATCTGTTGATGAATTTTGATATTACACATCTCCTTCGCCATCCACATGTCAATGTTATCCTGAGCTGACGGCGTACTATGGCTTCTCGAGACTGCGAGTATCGACCAGCTACGAACACAGCCGAAGCTTGCCGATACAATTCACGACCTACCAGCTGCCATCTATGTGGTCCTCAAGGTACTACAACAATCATAATAAGGAGCCTGCAGAATCACATGCAACAGGTTTAATAAGGAATCCGTCTCCCGTAAAGCTAAATTACGACATTACAACACGGTAATCAAACCTGAGACACTGTGCGCTACAGGATGAGGATGCACATTGTGTCTATTTTCAATAAAGCTGGACCTGTATTATACTCTGCATTTCAAAAGAATGAACGTGAAGGAAATGGTGGGTGCTTGGAACAGCTGACCGCCACGGGCTCCTATTGGCTGGATTTTGACAACTAATACCATACCAGTAGCGTAGTGTCAGGATAGACAAGGTAGACCCTGTCTATCCAAATTTACGTAATAAATTACAGGTTATAATATTATTTATTGTAATGTTGTTTTTCTTCCAAGTTCTCAAGCCATAATAGTAATTTTCATGATTTAAGAGATTCAGCGCTTGCATCCTGCGTACGAACAACGAGGGAGATAGACACTTTGAGGATGTCTCCCTTGCCATCTTATTAAAGCGTGCAAGATCGTGCGCGCGCCGCCATCCCCTCCATTCCTCTCCACACTGCCTGCCGTGAACATAGTAGACATGTCTTCTACCAATCACAGCCCAGCAAAGTTACCCGCCGAGGCAACACGTTCAAATACAGCCATTCACTGCACGTTCCATTAACACTTTTCATATAAATACTTAAAACATTAATATACACATTTGAGGCTATTATTATTATTAATTTCAAAACCCACAACCTACTCAAGGTCTATAAATTTTCATACTTCCAAAACCAGCCTACTTGAGGCCTTTCTCACTTCATATATTGTCGCAGCCCCTAAAGTGAGGAACCAACCATCACTTCATATAACTAATTAACTACAATTTCAAACCATTTTCAACTACCACTTTTATTATTATTAATATTATTACTACCAACTGAAGCTGTTGCACCAAGCCTGACGAGCGAACGAACAAATATCATCTATTGCCGCTGCGAATCTGATGGTCATCAGCCCTAGCAGCAGACCCAAAGTCAGCATTCGCAGCTCAACATGCAAATTAGGCGTCATTTCAAGTTCTAAAATACTGAAAAATATATTTATCTAAATCAACCAACTTATACATTTCAACCCACTTAAAATCACAAGCTCTATCTCGTTCATATCTAACGAGGCTATAGAGTTTATTTTCAACCAACTCATTTATTATTCACAAAAGGGTAAAAGGAGCACCTCTAGGAGCACTAGTCCCTGACAACATCCCATGGGCGCTTGGTCGCGCTTCGCACGCTAGGGGATGATTCTGCCCTAGAACTAGACTGGACATGTCTTTTGGCGATGTGGTGAACGTTTCGTGATTCTGTACTTACTGTGCCTTAGTTTCTAGTTATTTCAACCATGGAAAGTGATGAGCTATTAGTTGACATGAACAGTGGCACTTTTGATTCTGTAAGATTTCTTCATAGTATCACTAGCATCATTAACATTTGAAACTAAAATCTAAAATAAAACGCCCTCAGTTGGATTTGTCCCAAAAAGATGGCAAAGTTGCAAGAAAATTTAAAAGTAGTGAACCCTTATTGATTTGCAGATCAATGTCTTCATGATTTTTATTATTATTATTATTACTTATATCCAGGCAGTGCCTGTTGGAGTGGACAACGGAAGACAGGTAGTGTGTCGCAACGCTTGCAACAGAGGTGGCGTGATAGTTATTCCTGGGGATGACCGGGTAAGTCCAGTTCAAGGACAAATTCAGAGTGAACGCGCATCCAATTTGGCGTCATTATGGGCGTGCCAGAGGTGAATTTCCAACCGATACACGATTGAATCATCGAATCAGGAGAGAGGACACCTGGACCACGCGGCGAGGTGCGTGCCTTAAAAAGGGCGCTGAAAACACGTGTATGAAGAACCGCCGATACGATAGGATTCCGCATGAGTGCATTGAGACGTTTAGATAAAAAGAAGAAGTTTGATACTAGTCCCAAGTCTGTGAGTTGAAAACTACAGATTATTTTCTCAGATTGCCCCCACTCCATTCCATTCTGCCGGTTTCTAATAAATTGATCGGTGATGAGTGGTTTGACACACAACTTTATCGAGCTCTGAGGAGCATCGTTCACGCCGGTTTGAGGCACGCTTTTATCAGGCTCTGGTGAGCTTAGTTCACGTCAGTCTGAACGAACATTTTATTGTGCTCTTGGGAGCAGAGTTCATGCCTAGAGGAGGGGAGATCTCGAGTTGAGATAAGCGCTACTCGGCATACGTAATTTGTGAGACTCGTTAAATGCCAGCTGCGTGGCGGGCTAAGATTGTAATATTTTCTGTAAATTTTGTGTTATATTTTTTGTGTGATGTATATGTGCGTGTGAAGTAAGCAAATGCTTAGATAGGACCAATTCAACGTGGAGTAATCGCCCAGGACTTTTGAGTGAAAGTCAGTAGCTCTTAGCGATTCTAGCTAGGTAGAATTTTAATTTTGAACATTTCTTTTCAAGAAGCCACGCCAAGATGTCTACAGCAAGGTCGATTGGTGGAATGATGTGCTACGCCTCTACCAGAATGTCGATGATGACGGAGTAGTTTTCCCGTGGGGGAATGCACTGGGATGGAGGTTGATTTTCTGCAAGCTGGGCGGTGATGTACAAACCACTGATTTATTCAATATGTAGCTAGATTAGACGCGGGGACGTGTAAATAATTTTTATTCATGGTTTTTCTTGTGTATTTTAGATTTTGTGCGCCGACACTGTTATATTCAAATATATGTTGGCACGTGGCCAAAAGTTTGTTTGATTGTATATTTTTCTTATTGAGTCATTATTAGTATGCACGGCGCGTGCATGTGGGTTTTATTCATGCGAATGCGAAATTCGTCATGGTCGATAAATGGTGCTGTATTTAAATTCATTTTAAGTAGGAGAAGGGGGTTAAAGTTGTTAGATGTTTTACGAACAGGTTTTTATTCACACTAGGATTGCCGAGCGCAACAAGTTAAGATGTCACTGTAGAACACCTTAGTTCTATATTTTTGAGTTTTTTTATATCCCTTTTCAGGTTCTTCAGTCACGGACTAGACTGGAGACGCAAGTCGGTGGAAATATTTATGTCTTTTATTTCAGGTTTCTGTCAAACCCATACGTGTGATTTTGGTGTGTTTATTGTGTCAAGGTGTGTGTATTTGATTCTTCGTGATGAGGGGTAGAATGTGTCTACTGCCCTAAAATTCTGATGGTATTTTATGGAAAGGGAGAGCGCTCGTGGAGGCTACTGTACCTTGTCCTGTGCTGATTCTTGGATTTCCTCGGGAAATGCTAAGATATTTTTATTTGACACATACACGTATATTATGTGTCATTGGGAGCACGCTTCTTCGAGACTCGAGCCATTGCTACGGCAGGTCGAGGTATGTTTACACGTGGGTTGACAGATGTGCAGATTCCACCTTGCGCCCGTCTATGTCTGGTGATTCATCGTTTAGGCAGTCCAGCTGACTGACTGACCCCTGTAAGCTATCTGTAGCTAACCTGTTCTTTTAATGATCATTGGATCATAATTTTAAATTGGAAGTTCGCCACGTCCGTTACGAATTACCGCATATCGTATGAAATGAAATATTTGTTTTATGATGTAAATGTTGGCTTTGAGCCTAGTGATTTCTGTGACTCATTTCATTTGCTTATATGTTAGATTTCTGTCTGTTGTGACACCGTTGGGTGTATTTTGTTTTCCATGTAAAAATGGCAAGCGGCCATGCGTGTATTTTTCTTGATTGGTCACGTGTTGATTTACTTGTGTTGATTTGAAAAGTCCTAATTTTAGGCGTTAATGTTGTTTGCTACGGCAATTCTTTGATTGCAATTTCATGCGGAAATTATTTTTGTCTTATTCAGTGTAGGAAGTGTCGGATTTAGTTTAATTAGTGTTTAGTTGGTTCCTCGTGTCTGTCTAGCTCTAAGACAATGCAGATTCGTCCCCTGAAGGTTTACTGGATTGTAACGAATCTCACATTAAATTGTACACATCGTACCGCATGCAGAGAAGCCACACACGCACATGTCATTGCAGTAATTTGGGACATTTGGTCCAGATGTTTACGATCTCTCCTGGGATCAGGCCTAATTTGGCAATTTTATTAATTCAAGAGGGTGTCATTTGGGAGTCCTTGTGTTTTTGTTGTAAATAGCGTAAATTTGTTGATCTATTTATTAAATTCATATGTTTTAATCCTGGTATTCACTTTTTCCTGCATGTTATTTTGTTATATGTTACTCTGCATGCTATAAGAAGCGCTTAACAACAACTTTACGAAATGGACTGTTACACCCCCCGAAATTGAGTCTCATATGCTTGTTTGCAAGGGTTGAGTAGTTGCCATTCGAAATATAGATGGTTATGTGTTTCTCAGCACACAAAGTACCGACAGCGGTACCGACAGAATTGAGCATTGTTTAGTGGAAACAACGTGATTAGCAGCTGTGAAATATGGTGAAAATGTAACTCGAAATAGACGAATAGTGGGTCGCCTAATAGATGGTGTGCCATCTCAGGCGGCAAGAACTTGCCTTTAGAGGCCACAGAGATGACAACAAATCTCTTAATAAGAGCAATTATTTAGAAACCCTCGATTTGCTGGCAATAGAAGAAACATTTATGAAAGAAGGCAGCTTGAAGGCAGGTCTGTTTAGGAAGGTACGTCTCCAGACATCCAGAATAATTTATTGCAATCTGTCACTAATGCAGTAAGGGAAAGGATTGCAGAAGAGCTTTCGTCATGTGAATCTGTGGCCATTCAGGCAGATGAGACTACTGACGTGTCCTTCAAAGCTCTTAATTAAGTGTAATAATTGTGCGATATGTCTGTAACTCGAGAGTTGAGAAATATTTGTAGGTTTCTTCGATGTATCATTAGATATAAGTGCACAGGGTTCGGCAATACACACGTAATTTTCGATCTCGAAAAATATAAAATAGATAAGAAAATAGTTGCCCCCTTAAAACCTCAATACCTAACTAACTAGACATATGCTGGAGCTACTGTCATGTCGGGTAGCAACAATGGTTTTCAAGCAATTATCAGACAGCATTGTCCCATGGCATTATTTGTACATTGTTACGCTCAGCCATTAAACTTAGTTCTTTTACATGGGGACAAGAGAATAGGTAGTATGTAAGATTTAAGTTAAAACTTGAAACATTTTCTTTAAAATGTGTTACTGCAGTTTTTCTTTTTATTTGTGTCAACCCAATTATTTTCCTCACGCTACGCAACTGTACCATACGTTGCCAGCTTATTTTTATTCATTCAGTCGCCTGTTAACTGTGTCGGAGTTTGTTTCATTGCCATCGTTTCGTTTACTTTAAGCATCGAGTCAATAAGTTGTAAATAGCACCGCAGGAAGAACGTGGGAACATGCTGGAAATACTGCTGGAGACCGCGCGCGCCAATCTGTAACGGCCGGCTATCGTTCATTTCGACATCAAACTATTTTCAAGGTTAGCCTTGTTTGTTCAATTCAAATTTAAATAAAGCCTACTTAATTTAGAATATATACGTGACGTAAAAATAGGCTATGTACATTTAGTCTTAATGTTTACGTATCCAGTAATGTTTCATTGCATACCGTAGGGTTCATAT
Organism: Meconema thalassinum; assembly: GCA_946902985.2. NCBI lineage: Eukaryota > Metazoa > Arthropoda > Insecta > Orthoptera > Tettigoniidae > Meconema > Meconema thalassinum. The sequence goes on from OX336388.2 coordinate 195,402,461, forward strand.
TAACGCTTGTCATTTAATAACCTACAAATCGACAATGTAAAATCACTGCCACAGCTTGTTTGTGTGCTTGGTGCTAAATACTTAACCTTAACATTACGTATGTGGAGGCTATTATTAACCCTACAGAGTCATGATACAGTGAGTGAGTGTGCTTGGTATTGTCATGATGTTATTTCTGCGTTCTGTGTTAACTGCTGTAAACTGTGAACGACCTTCACCCAAACTCTTGTTTCATCTTGAAGGATATAATCATTGCATGGTGAGTGTTGATATATTCATCATCATATTACTTTGTGTTTGTATTTTGTATTATATTTGTATAGCTGTCGAGTGTTTGGCCTCTTTCTCGTATTTATTGAATAACGGTGACTAAGGTAGCATAGCTTCGGTGTGTTATTTAATCATTTTATACCGTATTTCTCTATTTGAATGTCCTCCGCGTTGACTCGGGATCGACATTTGCATTATATTGCACATAATAGTACCGAAATAATATCCGAAGCGTAGCCCTCTGTATTATTCGAATAAGTTGATCTACATCAACAATAAAAACTTGGCAACACAGCTCAGCTGTTCCAAGCTCCCGCCATTTCCTTCACGTTCATTCTTTTGAAATACAGAGTATAGGTAGTTTCGTAGGGCTCTATGCCGTCTAATAGACCGGCAGGAACCAATGGGACATATGTCTAAGGTGCGGTAGACGGGTAATAAGACACCTTACAGCTGGTGGCACAGCGTCATATTCCCCTTACCCCATATACCCTTCCAGACCATCCAACCCCCTAAAGCCCGTCGCCTCATAGCCCTTTCCCATGATGCAACATACCTCCGAACCAGGGATCGCTATTTCCTGCAAAAGCACCGCCAGACTTTAAGACAATTGAAGTCTCACATCGAGGCCCATAAGCGGTTAACATGGCAAAACACCTGCTCACGACTGAACGCCGTGACCTCCTCCCTCACCAAATTCTGGCGCCATCTCAATTGCCTCACAGGCAAATCTACTCCCATGACCTATCCTATAATCTACAACAACACCGCACCACCAGATGATCCCGCCAAGTTGGACATATTTGCCAACAGACTCGCCCGCATATTGCGCGATGCACAGACCCTACATTCACATACGACGAAGACGAATTTATCGCCACAGTGCCTCTACGCCCACACCTCCAGCCCTCAACTACACACGTCTTCTCGCCGCACCCTCTTGATATCCCTATCACCGAAGTGGACATTTCCCTAGCCCTTTACCGCACAACCAATACCGCCCCTGGTCCGACTACATCCGATACCGTCATCTTAAGGAGGCACCCCCATCATTTTTCACAGCCCTAACACATCTATACAACCATCTCCTCCGCACTGGGTTCTACCACACACCAGGCGAGGATCTAGAGTTTGGCTTTGGGATGGAGGGGGTGGGGGGCAAAAGAATCTAAGTTGTTAAGGAAAATGGTATCACTAACAACGCAATCACAAAATAACCAAACGTACAAAACCAGACCAATTTTTTGGCAAGCTACATGGATAGAAATTTGATGCGTTCAGCGCACCAAAAATATTCGTACAAATTGCAACGGCGTGTTTTGCGACTTTTACATCGAGCTTCTAGAAAAGTATCAAGGTATGTTACAGTTTCGGCAAGTCGAGATGGTACCGACAAAGGGAGAAGGTCACAGCTTAAATTGCCAACCAAGCTTGCAGTTTGGACGTCGGCAAAATTTTTTGGTGCAAAAAAAAAACCAAATTCCTATCCGTGCATTGCTGCACATTCATCGTGACATCACTATAAACATTGATTCGGTAATCACAAGGTTTGCTAAACAAAATAGACGAGTTGATTTTGTTATATAAATAATCGTTTTATATAACAGGTATGAAGTTGTAAATATGTACAGTTGTAACAGAACATGATAATTGCAATAAAGATATTTTCAGTAATGAATAAAATAAAATAAACTGTTTTTCAGTTAAAATTCGTTAAGTTTTATTTGTCTTGTTATTGTGTTTTCGTTTTTTGAGTTTGCAAAAAAATTTGGTCTCCGTTGGGGGGGGGGGGGGGTCATGACCCCCGTGATCCCCACCACCACCATTGAATCCGCGCCGCCACACACCCTGGCGCCATGCCACCATGCTTCTCTTCCCAAAACCTAACAAACCACTCTCCTCCCCTGATTCATACCGTCCCATCTGCATCACCGCCGTCCTCTCGAAAACCTTCGAGAAAATCCTAACCAAACGAATCCACACCCATCTCCATCGCCACCAGCTCCTTCCCCTCTCACAATGTGGTTTCCGACCCCCTCTCTCCGCTCAAGACCAACTCCTACGCCTCTCCGCCTCGGTAGCAGAAAACTACAACCGTCCCGGTCCTACCTTATTTATCGCCTTCGACTTCCAGAAGGCGTTCGACACAGTCTGGCACGACGCCCTAGTCGTGAAACTCCATTACTTCCACCTCCCCCATACCTAGATCCACTTTCTAAACACCTTCCTCCGTAACCCCACCGCACGAATCACCATTAAAGCCTCTAAACACGACCCAATTTGCTGGGCCCAATCTGCAGGGTGGGTGGTGTGTAGGCTTGTTGGAACCGGTCGGGCCGACATAATTCTTGTCGGGAGGTTGGTTGGGGCGACCACACAATCTTCCAACTTATTATTGCGACATTGAGGAAGTTGACCCATTAGCTCTTGAACACTCACACTTTCTCTCATTACAGTGTATTGTGTCTTTATTAAAGGTGCCACCATGTAGAGCAGTTCATTGAATGTGTCGATATCCATTCGTAGAAAGTTTCTAAAAACGCATGGTTCTAGTTCTTTAATAATATTTGTATGACTAATTATTTTCTCAGTAATAACCACTTTTTAGCCCAATATGTTCTCTTTCGTATCGACTTCAATGGCAACAAAGTCAATGCGATTCCTATGTTTTGAAATTTAGAAAAGGAAGGAGCCATGATCGCGCGTGCTTTCAGACCAGAGCGAGCCAGCCTACTGCAGATCGGGCCCAGCAGATTGTGTCATGTGAAGAGCAGCACCCGATTTACCGCGCTAATTACCCAGCAGATCGGGCCCAACAGATTGGGTCGTGTGTCGAGGCCTTTAATGGCCACTACTCCCGCCCCATCCCCTTCGAACAGGGCGTTCCACAGGGCTCTGTCCTCTCCCCCTCCTCTACATCTTATTCGTCGCCGACATTCCCCAACCCTCCCCTCCCATGCAACTATTACAGTTCCCTGACGATACCGCTATAATTGCGCCGTTTGCCACCGTAAATCACATCAACACCAACGTCCAACCCTACCTTGATCTTTTCACCTCCTGGTGTGGCAAATGGCATCTGCGACTCAACTCCGAAAAAACACAGACCATCCTTTTCCGGCCCCGCAGGCGATCTTTCGTTCCAACCCGCAATTCCGCGAACCTCAATCTCCACCTCCATCACCGCCGCTTAGTCCCCGCTCCGACCATCCGCTACCTCGGTCTCCTATTTGATCAATTCTTCACCTTCCGCCCCTTCTTTAAATCCCAACTTCCCGTGGCACGGAAGGGGGCGTATCTCTTACGGCGTCTGGCTGGAACATACTGGGGCCTAAACGAGAAACTACTTCTCCACACGTATAAGGTTCTAATCCGCACATTTTTGGTGTATGGCCATCCTGCACGGGCAGGATTCCCTGACTGTCCCCTTCGTCCATTCCTCTCAATGGAGCGCCGCTTAGTCCAAGTCGCGATGAGACTGCCATTCACCTACCCCACAGAAGACCTCGTGAACAGAATGCCACTGCCTCAACTTACGACATACATCGAGTTATTACTTCGTCGCTACCTCCAACGGGCACAGGATATCAATAACCATATAGCAAGCCCACTCCTACGCAAGCCGCTTCGAGCCCCGGTACGTACAAAGCTCGGCATCTACAGTCTCAGGGCACTTCTCCCAGCACCAGATTAATGGTCCAGTATAATCATCTTACGCTCACGAACACCACTCCATTGCAAACAGAAGGCCTTCCTAACTGGCTCCACCCATAGTCTTCAAAAATTACAACAAACAATAATATTTCAAAAACAGAATTTTTTAAGGTCATTATCATCTTCATCTCCACAAACATTCACCCACCACCTTCATCCCACATTCATCAATCACCCAGCATCATTTTCCAATACATCTTCCCACATCATTTTCACCATAACCATCCCCTCAATCATCTCTACATACTTCACATCATCATTCACAACACAAGCAATCCTCATCTTCATCCTCCATACAATCTTAATCCAACATTATTCTACACTACCCCCTATACACCTTACTATTCCCCATTACACATTGTCTTCACCATGGCCATCCCCTTTAACGGCTATGTGAAAAAAAAATCATCATTTTCATCACAAGCATTCACCACATTCATCCTACATTCACTTTTCGTCTAACATCCTACGTTGCACCTCCATACATCATACTAAGCTTCATTTCCACACCATCTTCACCACGTTCATCCCCCAATATCATCTTCCATTATTACAACAACGACTTCATCAACGCAAGAACTCATCACAACCACGCCTCTCAAAAAAACAAACACAACATAACGCAGCTACATCTCCGCCCTACCCCGTCACAGCAATGCTTCATACCATTCAACAGCATCCCCATTACATCGACCTATACTTCATTCACACATCATCTTCACCACGACCTTATGATCTGGACGTAAATACAGCCCCCTCATTCACCCTACTTACTTACTTCCAAACAACCAAACTCTTATAAATCCCCGAGCAATATAAGTTACTCCATCTACTTTTGGCAATTGCAACGATTGTTTCTGTGTTTTCTTTGTTCTTCGAAAATATTAGTCATTTAAAAACTATTCCTACAACTAATAAAGCAGTCACCTTTCTCCCCATCATCCCCTTTCATACATTTAACTATCCCTTCTCAGAAGCGTTACTCCCACCCCCAGCCCACCGCTATGCCCCGAACTAAAAATTCCAACACACCCTCTTCCAAATTCAAACATCAAACTCCCCCATCATCAAAATTTACACCTCTCCCAAAAACCTTATCTCCTTGGTCCAAAGAGAAGGCGGAACCGTCTAATGGAGCCCGCCACCGTAGGGGCAATAGCCATGTGGCGGAATGAAACGACTGCTATTGATTGTTTGATTGATAATTTCCGTCGAACTAATATCATACGCCTGCTTCCTCCATGACATTATGGTGTGTTTATGACTACAACTGCATTCACTAAAATTGTCGGCGAAATCTTACGAATGTGTAGAAATTGGAGTTGTGGATATTAAGGTACAGTGCAATTTCTTTTGAAATATTGCCCAGTTTGTTTATGCATTGTAACTACAATGGTTGATCCAATATAGGCTACATTGTCACCTTTCAAAGCATGTAATCCATGTCCGACATGTTAATTTTCAGTTCGTGTAAAAGGCTATCCTTACCTAATTGGTCAATGAATGAAAATATTGAGCTCTGATTGGTTGGAAAAACAATGTTATGATGAAAAACATTTTCTTTGTTGATCTAATTCAGAGAATCTCAAATCCTATTTCCCCCCAATAATTTACCCCCCCCCCCTTCCATATCCTCTCTCCCTCATAACCCCATCCACCTTTCTATGTTCCATTTAGGCCTATAACAATTCCAGGTCACAAAGATATAAAATTATATTACCTCACCTTATTTTAATTTAAATCTCATATAGTATTTTATGAGTGTTTATTATCAACCTATTTTCATTTTCTGAAAAAAAAAAAAGGCTTATGAGATCACCTTTTGTCCGTGTGTCTGTGTGTGCGTGTGTGTGTGTGTGTGTGTGTGATGGTGTGTGTGTGTCCTCCCCTAATAAATTCTAAACGGCTGGAGCGATTTCAATGAAACTCGGTAAAATCATAGCACCATTCTGGTCGACCCCGACCGTGCCCTTCAAATTTTATTGTCTCTCGCTAATCCAACATGGCGGCTGTGCAAAGTATTTCACCAGCATTCAGTATCTCCGAAACTATTACCGATATCACCCTGAAATTGTGTAGGGTGATAAAGGAAACTACTAGAAGTTCACCTATGAGACTTTCAAAAAAACCTGGTAACTACAAAACCAACATGGCTGTCAAGCGGATTTGAGACTTTTAAGTAGACTTTTCTCGCGATTTAACCATCCAAACTTAATGAAACTTGGTACAGCAAATGGTTTTGCACATTGTAATGCACTGGAGTCTAAGTTAGTTCAATTGTTTACATAACCTCAAAATGGCGGCTGTGCGAAATATTTCACTGGCATTCTATATCTCCGAAACTTTTACAGATATCACCCTGAAATGTTGTTCTGTGATAAAGAGCACTGGTACAAGTTAATCTATATAACTTTCTGTCTGTCTGTTAGGTAGTCAGCCCGAAGGCTGGTTGGATCCTCAAAAAGTACCGCCGTTACGTTATGTGAGGAGATACCCACAAAAATCCAAGGCAGCGCTATTTTGAGGCGTTCTAGGCAAGAAGAGGAGTGAGGTAGTTTGCCATTGCTTTCCTCACTGAGTCAGAACAGTAGTCCTACCCCTATGAGTTTAACCTTTAACAGCATTCACAGGCACTGACTGTGCCCCGAATGCCATTACTAAGCACCACCCATACCTCAGTAGCTTCCATATAATCACAGCCATGAGTGAGACTGAGACATCGGTGAAAAGCCACCTTTTACTCTAGCCTGTGCCAACTGACAAATGCAAATGTACTGTATTCATCAAGAGATGGCAAACAGGCCAATATAACTTTCATAAACCTGTAACGTACAAAACGAACATGGCGGCCAAGCGAAGTTGAAACATTTTAGTAGACTTTTCTCGAGATTTAACTCTCTGAGCGCAGTGAAATGTGGTACAGTAAATGATTATACATATTGTAATGCACTGGCATCTAATTCAGTTCAATAGTTTACATAACCTCAAGATGGCGGCTGTGTGAAATTTTAAAATTAAGTTTTTATTTCTTGTGTCGTAATCATGCGATCGAAGTGAAAGTTTGAATAATGAAGCTACGCAATAATTTTCCTTTAATGATACATAAATCTATGGCCTATTTATATATCAATCCAAAATGGCAAGCATCCGAAATATTTAGGTAGTTCTCAATATCTACGAATCTTTTACAGCATTCAAACTGAAATTTTGTATGTAGAAAGAGACAATTAACATGAGTAGAATATATGAAAATAGGCTGTATAGTTCTTCACGGAACTATTTGTTGTCATTATTTTTTAAATTTAATAATATATTATTAATGAGAGTGCAATGGTTGCATATTTAGATACTTCATGACCTAGACAATGCATATAATCTAGAAGCCTTAGATCAAGGGTATCTAAGCAACTGGATGAAGCAATGATGGGGCCATGAAGTTTATACAATTTTAATAAAGACAAGAAGCAGAGATGAAGCTTTGGTTGAAAAATAGGATTTGAGATTCTATGAATTAGATCAACAAAGAAAATGTTTTAGTTGGTCTAAGTAAAGTATGTTTTTTCTACGCTTGGACATCTCCTCATCATGATGATGTATTTCATTACATGACAATCAGTGTTTTTCTCTCTAATAAGAGACTATAAGCTCAGAAGTCCCAGCTTGAACAGCAAGTTTCAGTCAACAGCATAGTAAACAACAGGCCATTCATCCCAAGTGAAGTGATTTTCACACGCACAAACATTAGAACAGTGCTATATAAGTGTTTATTCACAAGAACCTAGCACTACCAATGGTGTTACTTATTACTGATGCGCACTCATATTACTTCTCATGGTTAATATGTTCTTTTTCTCCTCATTTCATCCATTCACTCATCATTTTATGTATTTTTATGATATCTTTAATTATGCTAGATTTTTCATCTTAATTTATGGTTGAAGAAGGGACCAGTAGCCTACTAGAGGCCCCGAAACATGTACCATATAATAACAAGTTTATAACGACCTATTAACATTAGAGAAAGTCAAAGCCCCCTATATGACAAGAGTCTTGGGTATCGGGAAGACAGCGCTGTCAAGACTTACTTATGTCTTCACAAAAGAAATTTTCTTCGTACAAGACATTAGACTGCAGATGTTACTACCGTGTACCGAGGCCTATGAGAATGCCCTTCATATACTAAAAGAAAAGAAAAACGCTATCTGGGATGATTTATTATCTACTGACGCCATAATGACTGACGAATGGAAACAGGCAAACTACGAACTACGACACGTAATGACACGATACGCTACACATGGCTTTCACTACAAGTTCTGCAAAAACAAGAGATTCCACCAGCCAACTGAAGATTGTGTGTGTGATCTATGCAGTGAATGCTGTACACGATATCATGCAAAATATTGCCGACAAAGACATACTTCAATAACACAATTGGGATTGGAATAATGTACAGCTGGTTACTCAGTTTTGTATCTTGCACTTTGTGCGCTTTTTCAATAATAATAACTTGTTTTAAATAAATGTAATGACTAGGCGGAACAGTTTCTCTTTTGTTATATAATAATGCATTCCTTACGAGATTATATAATCTGATATACATTGGTCTAGGTTAGATGTCAGCTTGCCATATAGTGGCGTTCCTAGCGGCTAGGCCTTGTAGTTACAATGTGTTCCCTAGGAGATTATATTATCTGATACACATTGCTCTAGGTTAGATGTCAGCTTGCCATATAGTGGCGATCCTAGCGGCTAGGCCTTGTAGCTACAATGTGTTTCCCAGGAGATTATATTATCTGATGCACATTACTCTAGGTTTAATGTCAGCTTGCCATATAGAGGCGTTCCTAGCGGTTAGGCCTTGTAGCTACAATGTATTCCCTAGGAGATTATATTATCTGATACACATTGCTCTAGGTTAGATGTCAGCTTGCCATATAGTGGCGTTCCTAGCGGTTAGGCCTTGTAGCTACAATGTATTCCCTAGGAGATTATATTATCTGATACACATTGCTCTAGGTTTGATGTCAGCTTGCCATATAGAGGCGTTCCTAGCGGTTAGGCCTTGTAGCTACAATGTATTCCCTAGGAGATTATATAATCTGATATACATTGGTCTAGGTTTGATGTCAGCTTGCCATATAGTGGCGTTGCTAGCGATTAGGCCTTGTATTTACAATGTATTCCCTAGGAGATTATATTATCTGATATACATTGCTCTAGGTTTGAGTCAGCTTGCCATATAGGGGCGTTGTTAGCGGTTAGGCCTTGTAGTTACAATGTATTCCCTAGGAGATTATATAATCTGATATACATTGGTCTAGGTTAGATGTCAGCTTGCCATATAGTGGCGTTCCTAGCGGTTAGGCCTTGTAGTAACAATATGTTCCCTACGAGATTATATTATCTGATACACATTGCTCTAGGTTAGATGTCAGCTTGCCATATAGTGGCGTTCCTAGCGGCTAGGCCTTGTAGTTACAATGTGTTCCCTAGGAGATTATATTATCTGATACACATTGCTCTAGGTTAGATGTCAGCTTGCCATATAGAGGCGTTCCTAGCGGTTAGGCCTTGTAGCTACAATGTATTCCCTAGGAGATTATATAATCTGATATACATTGGTCTAGATTTGGCGTCAGCTTGCCATATAGTGGCGTTGCTAGCGATTAGGCCTTGTATTTACAATGTATTCCCTATGAGATTATATTATCTGATATACATTGCTCTAGGTTTGAGTCAGCTTGCCATATAGGGGTGTTGTTAGCGGTTAGGCCTTGTAGTTACAATGTATTCCCTAGGAGATTATATTATCTGATATACATTGTTCAGGGTTAGATGTCAGCTTGCCATATAGTGGCGTTCCTAGCGATTTGGCCTTGTATTTACAATGTATTCCTTAGGAGATTATATTATCTGATACACATTGTTCTAGGTTTGATGTCAGCTTGCCATATAGTGGCGTTCCTAGCGGCTAGGCCTTGCAGTTACAATGTGTTCCCTAGGAGATTATATTATCTGATACACATTGCTGTAGGTTTGATGTCAGCTTGCCATATAGAGGCGTTCCTAGCGGTTAGGCCTTGTAGCTACAATGTATTCCCTAGGAGATTATATAATCTGATATACATTGGTCTAGGTTTGATGTCAGCTTGCCATAAAGTGGCGTTCCTAGCGGTTAGGCCTTGTAGCTACAATGTATTCCCTAGGAGATTATATTATCTGATACCCATTGCTCTAGGTTTGATGTCAGCTTCCCATATAGAGGCGTTCCTAACGGTTAGGCCTTGTAGCTACAATGTATTCCCTAGGAGATTATATTATCTGATATACATTGGTCTGGGTTAGATGTCAGCTTGCCATATAGTGGCGTTCCTAGCGGCTAGGCCTTGTAGCTACAATGTATTCCCTAGGAGATTATATTATCTGATATACATTGGTCTGGGTTAGATGTCAGCTTGCCATATAGTGGCGTTCCTAGCGGCTAGGCCTTGTAGCTACAATGTATTCCCTAGGAGATTATATTATCTGATATACATTGGTCTAGGTTTGATGTCAGCTTGCCATATAGTGGCGTTCCTAGCGGCTAGGCCTTGTAGCTACAATGTATTCCCTAGGAGATTATATTATCTGATATACATTGGTCTGGGTTAGATGTCAGCTTGCCATATAGTGGCGTTCCTAGCGATTTGGCCTTGTATTTACAATGTATTCCTTAGGAGATTATATTATCTGATATACATTGGTCTAGGTTTGATGTCAGCTTGCCATATAGTGGCGTTCCTAGCGGCTAGGCCTTGTAGCTACAATGTATTCCCTAGGAGATTATATTATCTGATATACATTGGTCTAGGTTTGATGTCAGCTTGCCATATAGTGGCGTTCCTAGCGGCTAGGCCTTGTAGCTACAATGTATTCCCTAGGAGATTATATTATCTGATATACATTGGTCTGGGTTAGATGTCAGCTTGCCATATAGTGGCGTTCCTAGCGATTTGGCCTTGTATTTACAATGTATTCCTTAGGAGATTATATTATCTGATACACATTGGTCTAGGTTTGATGTCAGCTTGCCATATAGTGGCGTTCCTAGCGGTTAGGCCTTGTAGCTACAATGTATTCCCTAGGAGATTATATTATCTGATACCCATTGCTCTAGGTTTGATGTCAGCTTCCCATATAGAGGCGTTCCTAACGGTTAGGCCTTGTAGCTACAATGTATTCCCTAGGAGATCATATTATCTGATATACATTGCTCTAGGTTTGATTATCAGCTTGCCATATAGTGGCGTTGCTAGCGATTTGGCCTTGTATTTACAATGTATTCCTTAGGAGATTATATAATCTGATATACATTGGTCTAGGTTTGATGTCAGCTTGCCATATAGAGGCGTTCCTAGCGGTTAGACCTTGTAGTTACAATGTGTTCCCTAGGAGATTATATTATCTGATACACATTGCTGTAGGTTTGATGTCAGCTTGCCATATAGTGGCGTTCCTAGCGGCTAGGCCTTGTAGTTACAATGTGTTCCCTAGGAGATTATGTTATCTGATATACATTGCTCTAGGTTTGATGTCAGCTTGCCATATAGAGGCGTTGCTGGCGGTTGTAATGTATTCCCTAGGAGATTAAATGATCTTATACACATTGCTCTATGTGTAATATCTGCTTGCCATATAGTGACGTTCATAACGGCTTAGTCTTGTAGTTACAAGGCACACAAAATGTAATTTAGAGTGGAAAACACTGACAAAATGCAAGTTAGAGTCAAACAAATTTACAAAGTGCAATTTAAATTCAAAATACTTATAAAATGCAATTTGGATTGATAATACTCACAAAATGTAATTTAGATTCAAAATACTTACAAAATGCTCAACCTACAGAATGCAATTTAGATTGAAAATACTTGCAAAATACAGATTAGGTCCAAAATATTTACAAAATGCAATTGAAATTCAAAATACTCTCAAAAATGCCGCTCCCGCATTCAAAGACTTACTAAAAACCAATTTAGATTGCCAATCATTAGAAAATGTAGTGTAGATTCAAAAAATTCACAAGATGTAATTTAGATAAACGGGGAGCCAATTCATAAAAACACGGCGGGAATCTTAAAGAGTAAAGGAAATGTAATGAAAAGAAAAAGATGGCTGACCCCTCGCAGAAGGAGGGTATCAGGAGAGATGAGACAAGGTCCAATTAAGGCGGGAAAGGAAGATACTCCCTAGGTCTCGGATAACCTAATACCGTCAGGATTGGAAGAGAACAAGAGTTGACCAAGAAAGGTCGACAGGAAAGAAGACGGAGAGGAGTCCGGCACAAGTAAGTGGAAGCAATGCCGGACTCTGCTGCGGTCCCGTGGTCGCCACCAGATGTGAGTCCCCTGGGGGGGGGGGGGTGCTGCACTGGAAATATGTGCTTATTCAACGACGGCAGGCGCATGAGTTCTCTTCAACTGTTACCGAGGCGCACATTGACTTCACATTATTGTTACCAACATATGGGACACAAAATACACCTAGTAATTAAGTGAAAAAATATTTATTGACAAGGCGATTGGTCTGGATAAATATTATTGATGTGTGAGTACTCCCATTGTGCGTGACAATTATTGGTCTCGGCAAAAGCCATTCGCTGGATAAGGAATATTGAGGAGTTGGCAATGCTGTATTGCGCGTATTATGGCGGACACAGCACTAAAACATGTGAAACAGCGCTATTCAGCTCTAAAACACGTGAAACTGCGCTATTGAGCTCTATAACACGTGAAAATGCGCCTTCTTCTTCTTCTTAATGTGTCGTCTCCTCTAAGAAGGTTAGCGATCATAGCAACAATCCGGTATTTGGATCTAGCAGCACTGATAAGTTCACTGGAACTACATTTATTGTGAATTTTTCCAGCCTGATAAATTGATTTTACATTGCATGTTCCTAGATTCATTTCTGGAACTAATATTTTCCTCTGTCCAGCAGCATTCAAGGCATTCCCCCTCGGAGATCCGAATGGGGGAATAGAAACTCCGGAATATTTTACAGTGAACGCAGCCATGATGATTATACTAGGGATTTCCGAAGATCTTTAATGTGGTGGTTTCCCGTTGCCTTCCACATACTGACGCCGTTGATCAATCATGATTCATCCGCCTTCAGGAATGATTTCTCATCCCAAGGACAACAGTGTGCCCTAAACCTCTACCTGCTCATCCGTCCTCTGAAGAAGCCGTTGGCATTTGATAGAAGGGATATATTTGATATATGGCAACCATATACCTTTTTCTCTTAGTAACCTGAGCACTAGGTTGCCTCTACCACCACTGTTCCAGAGTCCACCTCTTCCACTGTAGATACCGTTGAGGACTTCACCGTAACCCTGGCAAGGGACCCTTACAAGGTACTACCAGCCGGGTCAGCTGGACCAAGTTCTTTTTTAAAGAGGTGTTACTCCTCTATCACTCCGTACTTTGTTCTGGCTTGTGACAGACAGAGCATGGCTTCCCAGTAATGGGTCCAGGTTGGCGAGGTTGAAAAAGCGCCATTGAGCACTAAAACACGTGAAACGACGCTATCGAGGTCTACAGTATTATTGATGCGTGAGTACTCCCATTGAGCGTGACAACGCTACCTGCCAATTACTGGTCTTGCTAATGAATATTTATTTATTTATTTATTTATTTTATGTCTTCGGTAGTGGCGAAGTTGGGGCTCATGGCCCTCTCTTACACTTAACCACGAAATATGCTACCAGTACATAGCTTATGACAATTTCGAAAATACAAAAAATATTATGATGATAAATAAGGAGTAAATTAATTATGCTAATACTAATATTAGTAAAAAAGGCACACGAATAATGATAGTAATAATTATAACAATACAAATAATAATAATAATCACATTGTCACAGACCTTTCTATAATATCCTAGATATAATCCTAGCTCAGTCATACGTCCTATCATCCATCACCATTCACACGGGGCAATCAGCAGTATTCAACAGGTAATCTCGGCATGCGGCCTTAAATTTATTTATTGTTGTGGAATTTCTGATATCGGGAGGAGTTGAATTCCATAGTCGAGACCCAGCTACAGCAAAAGAGCGGTTAAACATGGATGAGTGGTTGATGGGGATGACGAGGGAAGAGCCAGATCGAGTGCTTCGATTATGATAAGAGGACAAGTAACTACATTTTGATGACATGTACGTGGGGGTGTTTTCATGCAGAAATCGATAGATGGATGTCAACAAGTGAAATTTACGGCGTTCATCAGGTTTAAGCCATGAAAGAGCACGGTAGCTTGGGGTTATGTGGGCACCGTATCTTAGATTGAAAGCGAACCGAAGACAAGAGTTCAATGCTTGTTGAAGGTTCATTGTTTGTCCATGAGTCGCGTCAACGAGAACGACGTCACAGTAGTCTAGAATTGGTAGTATTAGTGTCTGGATGAGTTTAATCTTAATGTCTAGTGGTAAAATATTCTTATGGCGCACGAGTGGGTGAAGGGATGTGTATATCTTTTTACGTGTATTTCTTATATGTGGTGACCAGTCGAGAGTTTCAGTTAAGGTTAACCCAAGGTTCCTTACTTCTTTACTAAAGGGGATGGTGATTGAATTCAGTGTTACTGGAGGCACAACGTAGCTTTGTTTTTTAATGAGTTTAGTAACTTATAAGAGCCGATGATGATAGTTTGGGTTTTCATAGGATTGAGCAGGAGAGAGTTGTCATCGGTGTATACACTAAGTTGATGGATATCAGGGTTTATATTCCTTATTGCATTTGATATATTGTTGATACTAGTGTGGCAATATATTTGGAGATCATCTGCATAAAGATGATATTTATTATAGTTAATTGTGGAGGAGATATCGTTGATATAGAGCACGAAAAGTAGGGGCCCAAGGACCGAACCTTGGGGGGTTCCTGCCTTTTTCTGACGCCACTGTGAGGTGGTGTCCTGTACAATCACACGCTGATTTCGACCCGTTAGGTAAGCAGAGAAAAAATTTATGGCTTCGGAGCCAAGAAGGGATTTTAGCTTCTTCAATAGGGTCGGAATATCTATGGTGTCAAATGCTCTGCTGAAATCGAGGAGTGTGAGTATTGTTACTTGTCTTTGGTCCATTGCTGGTCTGATGTCATCAGTCACCTTAAGTAAGGCAGTAGCTGTGCTGTGGCCCTTCTTGAAACCAGACTGGAGTGGGTCAAGTAGAGAGTGAGTGTTCAAATATTCCAGTATTTGGGTTTGTACTAACCGTTCCAGTACTTTGGAGAGAGCAGAATAGATACAGGGCGGTAGTCGGACGGTAACAGTGGGCAAGGTACCTTAGGAAGAGGGATCACGTTGGCGTATTTCCAGATAGAAGGCAGTGTGCCATTGTTTGAACAGTAATTAAAAATGTGTGTGAGAATGGGGAGAACAGCACCAATAATGTAATGTATAAATTTTATAGGTATATCAACAATCCCGCTCGCCTGGGATCTAATGGAATACAACACTCTCTTAACTTCATTAGTGCTTACGTTACGAAATGCAAAGCTGGGTCGATCTGGTGGTGGAAATGATGGGCCGTGACTGGCAGCGTTATTTGGGCTGGATTGAGTATCTGCATCCGTGAAATATGCATTTAGCTCGTCTAGTGGAATGTCAGGTATAGGAAGTTGCTCCTGGTTTTTTCCTATGCCCAAAGCACCGAGTTGTTTCCACGCCCTAGCTGTGTTTAGTCGGCAGGTTGTATCACGAACATACTTAAATTTAAGATTACGTAAAGTTTGCTTAATTTGGTTTCGAAGTACTCGGTACTTTTCAAAATCTTTTGGTAGACCAGAACGTTTGTATTGTCTGAAAAGATTATCTCTACGGGACATCATTTTCTTGACTTCCGGAGTTAACCACGGCTTAGGTTTACGAGAAATCCTTATCTTTCTCTTGGGCGCATGTTTGTTGTATAGTGCATGTATTTATAGATTAAACTTGTTTACTTTTTCGTCAATGTCGTCCAGTCTCAATATATCGTTCCATGGAAGACTGTAGGCATCATATTTCAGTTGTACTGGGTCTTTGTCCTTTATATTTCTGCATGTAACATAGTCATGTACTTTGGAACGCGGAGCGAATACGCTAAGTATATTAAGTCATGGGTGGATATAGCCGGCACTGGTATTTGACCATGAGTCACTACTTTCTGTGGGTTATTTGTTATGATGAGATCAATTAGTGTATGTGAAGTGTAGCTTACTGTGCTTACGAAGTTAGTTGGCTCGAGAGGAAGTATCGTCATGTCACAGGAGGAAAATAGATCTTCAAGTTTCTTTGCTTTGTATGTTTTGGTTAGTAAGTTAGTGTTAAAATCTCCTAAAATAATGACATGTTCGTAAGATGGCAGTAAATTAAGCAGACTAGTTTCAAACTCGGAAATGTATGATACAGTAGGTGGGCGATAGACAATACCTATCAATACTTTCAGCTCACTCAGTGTTACCTCAACAAACATGAACTCCGTCCTCAGCAACTCAACGGACGATGATGAACAAATAACCCTGCTTTTCAGATCATCTCTGCAATAAAGGGCAACACCGCCTCCCATCCTATCGGCTCGATCATGGCGAAGGAGATTATATCCTTCAAGCTGAACCACACAATTCGGAAGTGATTCAGACAACCAACTCTCAGATATTCCTATTACATGAACATAGTTTTCACAGAATATTGCTGTAATCTCTTCTATGTGTGCTGGTAAGCTTTGGCTATTCAGGTGGCAGCAATGATGTAAGGTTCTAGGACAGTTTGAAAATGCTTGCTGTAAATTAGTACCAGCGTGCGCTGGTGAAAGTGGAGGGAGGGGAGAATTTCTATTGTACGAGCCTCGGTCATTGCCTGAGGGTGAATTGGCTCCTACGAGGACATCAGAACTATTTCTAAATGGCATGCTCACAGGGTCAAGAACTTACCGTAACGGTACCTCGACTTCCTGATGAAACTAACAGCTGACTGCCTAAATACTAAACACACACACACAATCGCACACACAAACCTAATGTAACTTCTAGTACACATGTCTATGAACTTATTCCATTTCCTTCACCTAGCCTATTAATGTGCAACTTTAGTTCCGCAGGTGTGTTAATATTTAGTTTTCTGCCATTGTTGAGGTGGACAACAATTCGGCCGTCTTGTGTGGATACATTACGTAATCCCCAAAAGTCCCGTGCTTTTCTTAAGATGTCCTTCCTAGTTGCAGTAAGGGATTCGGTTATTAATAACGATGTGCCTTTGAGCAACCGCTTGGCGCGCCAAACACGATCTCGTTGGTGGTATCGTAGGAACTTTAATATTATAGGCCTACTCCCTGAGGCCACGATTCCTGCAGCAGTACTTGGCTGGCGACCCAGTCTGTGACATCGGTCTATACTGTCAATTTGCAGAGTCACATTTAGTTTCCCAGAGAGTGTTTCGATTGCTTTCGCGTAGACGTCCTCGTTGGGAGTTGCACGTACTCCGTGGAGGAGAAGGCAGTTTCTCCGACTGTACTGCTCTGCCTCATCTTGCCGGATGTCCTGCTTCTCGAGATGCTCCTGGACGAGGATTACCTCTTTCTTCATCTCGTCCAGTTCCGCAGTAATTACTTTTCGGAAGTCCTTAAAGTCTGACGCGAGAACATTCAGGGTGTCGCTGGGGTTGGTAGCACTGATCGTGGAGGCCTCCATAGCTTGCTCCAAGCGAGCTTGAAATTCAACCATCCGCTTTTCAAACCTACTCACACGCTCGTTTACTGCCTTTAGAGTCATAATTTTGTATTAATCACTCAACAAAAGCTTGTTCAAATAAATAAGCACACTGAGGACACTGATAAATGATACTTAACTGGCTGTTTTGGCTGGTGACTTGCGGAGCACTTTTACACTCGGTATGTACTAGGCGCCATCTTGTATGTAACATGACAAGGACACCGTATATGAGCCAATCCTGGCCTTTGCTCAGCTAGGAGCCAGTCACGTGACCGCGCTGGTGATGGTATGAGGGTCTGAACGTTGTACTCACACTTTACAACAATACAGTATCCAGCTAAATAAATAAACGAATAATTAAATAAATCTCATACTCGTAGTATAAAACTAAGTCCCGGATTCTTGGATGTAATCTCGAGAACCACTGGATGGATTTTGATGCGATTTTCACCATTCTGTAAAGGATTTCTCGAGGAAGGTTTCTGTATAAAAGCATTCATTTATGACCACAGGAAGTCGAGCAGTAACGATTTCAGTGAATCGAGTCGAAGAAAAACCTGCCGTCCGTGCGCCTTTTAAGCTTACGCTGGGCAAACCGTTAAAAATATCTATATACTATGAGTGTAAGATTTGTATAACATAAAAAGTTCTACAAAACAGTCCGCGACAGCATATTTCTATCTTCAATACATCGCCCACTATAAGTGTTTTTACGTTTTTATTTCTTCCAACCGTCTCCATTCAGTGGGAATTTAAATTACTAGCTTCGGAGCAAGTTTACGAGCTAGCGAGCGAGCCTATCACCCCAGCTTCTGCCAGCATCAAACTGTAGGCTATATGTGTTTGGAGTTTCGCTGTTCACCTCGGCTTTTCTGAATTGCGTGTGGGACTTGCCGTCCTTGCGCCTTTTAAGCTTACGCCGGGTAAACAGTTAAAAATACCGGGCGAAGCCGGGGAAGGTTGCTAGTAATATTTATTTTCCAATCCGAACAGGCCCCGTTCTCAATTTGTTGGAAGTAGCGATGTAGGTGTAAGTTACATCTTAGCCCACATAGCATAATGGACCCGACGATGAGCGCTTGACGATCGAAACTGGTCATCCAAGTATCATTTCTTTCAGGTTTGAGGAATAACGTGGTGCGTCTGCCTCTCACCTGGAGGTCCAGGGTTAGTTTCCGTGCTCCGTCAGGAATTTTGAAACTGACGTGAGGGCTGGAACGGGGTGCACTCAGCCTCGCGAGAACAATTTAGTAGCCTTCTGAGGGTGAGGAAGCAACCTGGTCATGAAAAACCAAAATTGACGGCCGAGGGAACCTGCAGCGCTGACCACGCAGGTCAAATGGCTGGGCAGCGGTCGCTTAGTTGGCCTAGGCTCTAGCGCCATGGAGGTTGGGTTTCTTTGGCGAACAACGCCAGTGTTGGCCAACTGAAAACTTTACATTTAAGGTAAGAAGGACGCGGGTAATTGGCGAAAAATTCGAAAATGGGATTTTCGGCGTTTTGGGTTGATTGCTCCATAATGAACAGGATTCTGTTGAAAAAAATGAAGGAAAGTAAACAAGTAGTTCCGTGAAGAACTATACAGCCTATTTTCATATATCCTACTTATGTTAATTGCCTCTATCCACATACAAAATTTCAGTTTAATTGCTGTAATATATTCGTAGATATTGAGAACTGACTAAATATTTCGGATGGTCGCCATGTTGGATTTTATATACTGCATGTAGGTCCTAGAGTTATGTACTGTTACATGAAGATAATTGTGTACTTGTAGCATTCAAACTTCAATCGCATGATTAGGACACAAGAAGTAACAAGGAGATTATAAAATTTCGCACAGCTGCCATCTTGTGGTTATGGAAACGAAATAAAGTAGATGCCAGTGGATTAACATTCGTATAAGGATTTAATGTGCCAAGTTTCACTGCACTCGGATGGTTAAATTGCGAGAAACGTCCATGTGAATATTTATACTTCGCGTCGCCACCATGTTGGATTTGTGATCACCAGGTTATTTAAAGTCCTATAGGTGAACTTAAGTTCATAGCCCCTATTGTACCCGTTCGTCCTGGGGATGCGATGACCCATCTGCTATTACATCGCATTCCTGGATTTCCAGGACAGAGCGGACTTAAATGAACATGAAGTCAAATAAGGAATGTGTCGGAAATTCAGTTGAAATATTACAAAAGCAGAGGGTAACACGAGATAAAGTATCTCCAGGGTCGTTACGGGCTTAAATTTAATTTAAAAAAATGCAAATATAAATGGGCGCCATCAAATGAATCCCTAGCAAACCACATCCTTCCTGGTTAAGCCTTAATTAAGACAAGGAAAGAAATAGGAAAATCACATCATCATCAGATCACAACTAAGATAAAAACAAATGTATTCAACTTTGATAGTCAGACAGACATATTAAACACTCATCCTACCTACGAGCATGGTCGAATGCCAACGTTAAATTGTCATTGTCCAGAAAATCGAACCATCTCTATTCTACTCAAGGTGTATTTAATCCACATAAAATAGGAAAAAATTCTAAAGTTCACTTGGGTTCTCAGGATCACCGTAGCACTATGTCTTTGCGTCACTGACATTCGTGATACCTGAGACCTAACTTCTCTTTAAATTAACATCATGAATGTGGATGTAAACATATAATTAATCTGTCTAAACCCATATATTCTAATCACATATTTAAATATCACATAATTTATGGCTTGCATGGCATTATTCAAATGCTGAATATGTTAGTAAAATGCTCCTAAACATCGAATAATTAATTTACACTATTTACACTGTCATTAATAATTGCTTGTTTGTGAATCACAGAAAATCCACTACTCATTGGTTATAATCATCATCATCATCATCAAAATTAAATATTTCTCACATTAGTTCTCATCTCAAAATTCAATATATTCATGTCAGAATAATTAATTCATTACCATTAAATCATTTAAATGAATATTATGATCATCAATCCTTTATGCTCTCTAATTATTCACACACTCTCATTTCATCATCTCCTTCAAATTAAATTATCTTAAATCATCAATATAAATTGTTTAATTCATCAACTCAAGTTGCAATTCTTCAAATCATTCAAATCATATCTCTCAATTAAATTTATTTAAATCCATTTAAATTTATTAATCATCAGCTTCTTTAATTAATTATCACCTTCTAATTCAGTTATTCATCATCTATTTAATCATCTATTAATTTATTTAAATCAGCTTATTTATTCAATATTTACTTCATCCATTTATTTAATTCATTGATCTATTCCTAAATTTAATTTATCAATTTATCTAAATTTTATTCATCTGGTTATTTAGATTTTTATTATTTCATCTAGTCATTCTGATTTTTATTTCATTAGGTCAGATCATTAATATGCTTAAACTTCAGATTATTATTTCATTAATTATTATTATCAGAAAATCTTGTATTATCAACATTATTTATTTGTTTAATTTCCTAACAAATTGTTTAATATGGGTTATAGAATGTTGTCATACAGTTTTATCACTTCCAAGTTATATCTCGTATTTAATTATCATGCCAAAAAATATTATTGCCTTCACCAAATCACGTTGGATCTCACTATCCACAACTTCATCATCTACTCTCACTTTATCAAATACCACATTTGAATACCATAATTATTCCACATAACACTATAAATATTCAGCGCACAGCATGAATCTCAAAATTATGCTAGACTGGGTTCGACAACCTCATGTCTGCCTCAAAATACATTAGCAATATTGCAACTTCCACTTGGCAACTTCCACAAAATGCCTATCACAAACTTCACTTAATCACGTTGCATGATCTACAAAAATATATAACTGGCTTCAAATTATCAACGCACACAATCTCCAATAACTGTAATTAATCTGATCACATCTAGACAACTTCTTAAACAATTAGGAAAAATATTACCTCAGTAATCGAAATCAAATTCAAGATCTGCTTTCAAATAGCATAAATTCTCTTAACATTCTCATAATTCACTTCACAGAAAAACACCAATGTGTTATAATCTCTCACATCAAAATATGCAATACTGATCTGCCTCAAAATAAATCTGACCATTAATGATTCATCTTACAAGATTCAATTACTTTAAATCCTTCTCAAAGTTATCAAACTCAATCATAAAAAGTTATCAAAAGCATCAACTGTATCAGCTGTTAAATGAAAGTACTCTCAAAAGAGTATAGCAACAAAATATTGGATTGGCAAACAAGAATTACAAAATGTAACCCTGCTGACATTTATCTTTAATTTATTTAACAAAATTCGACTGATATGTGACTAGTAGTTTCTTGTTTGATCCTCTTACAATCTCAAGTACACTCGGATGATAAAAATGAGTTCCTCAATGGCAAGTTAGGTGTTTACCACCACGCAGTCGTATAAATACGAAAGGCCTCACCTCGTAGACTATCATGATAATGCCCTGAGCGATGGGTAAAGATGTGTACCACCACGCAATCGCCTAAAGCGAAAGGCCCCATCTCGTCGTCTAATGAGTGAATGTACCAGATTGGAATCAACAAGTCTCTAGTTGTCACATAAAAGCGATATGCATTCACTTGAGTGAATAACATCTTAATATCTCCAAACAATCCAATGGAAAAAATCCCTACTGATGAATAATACACACTCGCTAGTATGCAATGAACTGACGAAGTAATTTAAATAATCCAATTGCAGATCACGAGTTCGAAATACTCGCCACAAAAAATAACTATCCAAGAAAAACTATCCTTACTGGAAAATGTCTAAAAGACCAAACATCTGCTTAATAAAGCCAACCAATGGTGAGAATTTCGTATAATGGTGCCTGCCATATCATATGGTAACGCCATATTCTAGCAAAATTTGGAGCAAATAACGTCTAAGCCATGTCAAAATAATCGTAGAACTCCTACTAGAAATATATACAAGTATGCCCAGTGTTCATGAAAAAATCATATCAGAAAGTCATAACTCTTACAGTACCTTCTCATATCAGCTGTTAATATATTTCAACGATCGTCGATTATCCTCATGTGTAATAAATTTCTCGAAAGATCGACGGGAATATCGTATCACCCACGCAATAACGATCGCCTTCATGTCCCAAGTGAATCAGCTGTTGGACCTCCTCTTCTTCAGGAACCGAATCCATCGCTCTGTGGTGCCATCACGTCTCTGTCTTCGCTTACTTCGACATGATGAACTGCATGTTATCCATAACGGATACTGTCCAAATTCTTCCGTAAAAGTTCATGAACGTAGCATACCCCATATTCTTCTTCTATGTTACGCCACTGTCCCATACAATGTTCGGTTTGCTTGTGATAAAAGTCAATCTCCACAGCGGCTAAATCTCACTTGCAGAAAATATTTTTTATATAAAAGTTTATAAATTTCTGAAACACCCTGTAGCTGTGTTCGTACTCGATATTTTATAATAATTCGTGAAAAAGAATTATATTAATGCACGTGCCAATGTTCATAAGTGCATATACTTGTAACATTTCGTTTGCCTAAAAGCGTTAATGTTGGCTTGACCCCATGGTCGCTCTAAATATTCCGTTATGAAATGCATAGTTTGATAAGTCGTAATGTCATTTGAATATCTAAGTTCATTTGAAGTTCACAATTGCAGTATATGATAACTATCTGCCTGCACAATTCTACTACTGAATACAAGTCCCAACTCATAAAGTTGTAACTGAATGTCGAAATGAAGTTCAGCTTCTTTAATGTTGCCTGCGTATAAAAGTCGGAACTAGCACGCTCTGTTCTACTGCACTGTTCCAGAATGATCTACGCTTAAAGCCGGCCTCGCCATACCGCTTCGCTGTGCTGTTCTGCGTTACAAAATGCAGCTCGAAATAAAGTTCCCAATCTCGTTATAATGCTGTTTGTTCCTTAACATTTGAAAAAGCATTGCTGCCTCGCATAACTGTAACTACGATGTCTGAAATAATACTGTTCTAACCCCGGCTCTTCTCTTGCTTACACGGCCCGTACAGCTTGCCTCGCAACCGGTCCTCGTACCGCCTACCGTGCCTTGCTTGCCTCGACTCACTGACCTACTTTCCGTTCTCCGCTTGTTGAAGTAATACTGTCGCTTTCACTCCACGCAACAAGTGCTGTACACCGCTCAACTTGCCGTTCTCTCTGCGCAACATGTGTTCTACTCAGCCCTGCTGGCTGATCTCAACTGCTGTCTCTAGACTGCGTTGACCAGCTCCTACTCCGCGCTGTCACGTGATGTTCCCTTACCTTCTGCGGTCATGCGTCACAAGTATAATCTCGACCACCATCATCTCGGCTATTAAGTTATACAATAACTTAAGGGGTTATCTGTCTTTCTTCAAGTTATTACCATATATATTGCTTGACATTTCTTCTCTTCTGAGATGATTTAATATTATGTTCCATATAGATCTTAATAATACTTCAATATTCCTCCCATAATTCCATCTGCTTGACTGGTAGTGCCATCTTTATCCTTGGCCTTCTACGTCATTTCCTAACATTCTTCTCGACTCGATCTGAGCGCTATCTTTACAACTTTTCCCATAAATCTCAACTACGGCTCAATATCAGCTGGCGTAGCCGATAGCCTTAACTCGGTATCGGGTACACTATGAACATAAAAAAGTTCAGTTTGATTACTATAATAGATTCGTAGATATTCAGAGCTGTCTAAATATTTCGGATGGTCGCGATGTTGGATTGTTAAATGTATAGGCCATAGAGTCATGTACCATTAAAGGAAAATTATTGCGTAGGTTTATTATTCAAACTTTCGCTTCGATCGCATGATTACTACACAAGAAATAAAAACTTAATATTAAAATTCGCACAGCCGCCAAATTGAGGTTATGTAAACAATTGAACTAAATTAGATACCATTGTATTACAATGTGTATAAACTTTTCCTGTACCAGATTTCATTGCGGTTGGAACATTAAATCGCGAGAAAGGTCTATTTAAAATTTTCAAATTCGCTTGGCCGCCATGTTCGTTATGTAGTTAACCGGTTTTTGAAAGTCTTAATGATGAACTTCCAGTAGTGCCCTTTATCTCCGTACAAAATTTCAGGGCGATACCGTTAATAGTTTCAGAGATATAGAATGCCGGTGAAATATTTTGCACATCCGCCATCTTGTGGTTAGGTAAACAATTGAACCAAGTTAGATGTCGGTGCATTACAATGTGTATAAACATATACTGTACCAAGTTTTATTGCGTTTGGTTGGTTAAATCGCCAGAAACGTCTATTTAAAAGTCGCAAGTTCGCGTGGCCGCCATGTTGGTTTTTTAGTTACCAGTTTTTCAAAAGTCACATAGATGAACTTCTAGTAGTTCCCTTTATCACCGTAAAAAAATCCAGGATGGTATCGGGAATAGTTTCGGAGATATTGAATGCTGGTGATATATTTCGCACAGCCGCCATGTTGGATTGGTGAGACGTAACAAAATTTGAAGGGCACGGTCGGGGTCGTCCGGAATATTGCTATGAACTTACCGAGTTTCATTGAAATCGCTCCAGCCGTTTAGAAGTTATTAGGGGGACACACACCACACCTCACACACACACACACACACACACACACACACACACACACACACACACACCTACACACACACGGACAAAAGGTGATCTCATAAGCCTTTTTTTTTTCAAAATTGAAAATAAGCTAAAAATGTACATTGTATAGCTCATAAATCAACATGATGTATCGTAAGAGGAAACGCCCACTTTTACAGAGAAAGGCGCAATCTTCATGTTGGTAGCACTGATAACATTGAGTTAGTTTTATTTCTGAGCGGTTTCGCACAGCCACCATATTAAATGAATGGGCGTTTGCCTTGGCCAAAAGAGGCCACATATAGGTTCTACCTTGTCACTAGTTCGTTACTGTAGCTCTTAAGTGTTGAGAGTTAGTTATGTTTATATTGTATTAGCAGCACAATTCGCCCGATGGATTTATTTGTTTTATGGATGATAATGAATGCTACTACAGAACTGGCACATGATACTTAAACTAACAGAAAAAAAGATATGTATGTATGTCTACCCCTTATTATTCCCGTTTTCCAACGGGGTCGGGGATGAAATGGGATGGAAGTCATTGTGGCGATGGTTTTTACGGCCGGATGTCCTTCCTGACGCCAACCTCATGAGAGGAGTTAATGAGAGATGAAATGAATGATGGTGAATGAAACAGAAAAAAGATATATTATAACTTTTTGTGGTGGTGGTAGTACGGGTGATAAGTAGTACAGTATAATAGACGTAACATCCAGGTCTTTTTTTTCCAGTAATGATAATGATAATAATGAACGGGAAAACTGACTCATGTAATTTAAAAACGAATTGAAAAATATGATTAGAAATAAAAGACACTGCCCAGGGCCTATATCTCATTGGCTGTTAGAAAAGTATAGACCAATAGTGTCGTCATTTGTCGCATAGCGCCATATAAAAATAAGCAGAGCACTTTGGAAAACTTCGGCTGTCCCGAGCTCCTGAGGTAGCAATAGTGTTATTTATCGCCACATAGCGCTCAAGGATGATCGGAATAAATGAAAGTAAATTTGAAAGCACCAATGCTTATTTCATTTGATAACCTCAATGTACTGCACCAACACCACAGCACTTAAAGCATAATATTGTCATTATGATAACTGTTTTAAGGGGCTTAAGAAATCGTTTTGCACTAATTACTCCCCGAGACTGCAATTTATAAGCAGCGCAAGATGTAACTATTTCTGCACCAAAACATGGGTAGGGGCGGTGTGATGCAGCCCGAATTGCCAGCCAACAATAGACTTATTAAAATATTCTCACAGTTACACCTTAAAACGCCTTTCGCCTTAAAACGTGGTTTTCAAGTTCCTCTTGTCTGTCATTCTAAATGCAGGGAATGGAGTGGTCCATCTGAAAATTAAACTGGACAAGGTTACTCGCCGGGTTCCAAAGGGCATGTATGTAAAATTTGGTTCAGATCGGTGAAACAGTGTAGATTTGTGCCAAAGGACTTAAATGCAGGGAAATTTAAAGTGAACAGTGTTACCCGCATGGTTCCAAAGGGTAAGTATACATATTTTGTTTCAGATCATGAAACTGTGTAGATTTGTGCCAAAGGGCCTAAATATAGGGAAAGGAGTTGATGACTGGATGGAGAATTGAGAAGCTAGAACTTCTTTTCAAAGAGTCAGAAGAGACCTGTCCATTGCAATACGGACACGACTCTCAGCATTCTACTCTACGACGTCGAAGCATGGACATTATCTGAAACTATGTGCAATAAGCTACAAAGCATTTGAAATGTGGACGAACCAAAGGATGCTGAAGATACCTTGGGTAGCCAAAATGATCAATGTAAAAGTTTTGCAGCGTGGTAACAAAAAACCTGACACCAAGAGAAGAAAGCTGGAATACTTTGGTCATATTATGTTGTTGTTGTCTGAGTCTTCAGTCTTTTGACTGGTTTGATGCAGATCTCCATGCCTCCCTGTCCTGAGCTAATCGTTTCATCTCTACATAGCTACCGCACGCTACATCCGAGGCAATCTGTGGAACATACTCTAACCTTGGTCTATCCCTACAGTTCTTGTCCTCGACCCTTCCTACCATAACTAAGCTTGCTATTCCTGGGTGTCTTAGTATGTGTCCTACAAACCCATCTGTTCTTTTCATTAGCAGTCGCCAGAAACATCTCTCCTCTCCCACTAGTCTTAATAACTCTTCTTTTGTAACCCTATCTACCCATCTGATCTTGATCATTCTCCTGTAACACCACATTTCAAACGCTTCAATTCTCCTCTTTTCTGATGCACCAAAAGTCCAAGTTTCACTTCCATAGAGCGCCACGCTCCAAACAAAGGCCTTCAAAAACGACTTCCTAACACATAAATCTATATTCGATGTCAAAAGATTTCTTTTCTGTAGAAATGCTTTCCTTGCCTGAGCTAACCTACCTTTTACGTATATAAAACAAAACAAAACAAAAGTTTGGTGCTTTTCAGTCGGTCAACACTAATGTACCCAAATAGCAACACGCAACTGCTTCAAGTTCCAGTTAAAGAGACAACTCGATAAGTATAAGCTTGTATTATTACAGTATAACCATAGTTGATTTTGTATAACCATATAATCACCCCTAACAGACAAATTCCGGATTTTTATCACTATTTTAGCATTTCACCTAACATTAGATATACCACATTTAACATACACCGACTGTTGCATTACCACACTGCAACTAAATAATTGTACATATTGTATATATTTTTCACCTGTATTCTCAAACATAGATGTTATAGCCTAAGTGTAATGGATCTGATGATGATCGCTTGACGATCGAAACTGGTCATCCTAGTGTATTTATTAATCTTATGTAATTTATTTCAGGATTAGGGCACAACCCATCTCTTTTGGGTACATTCGTGTTGACCGACTGAAAAGCACTAAACTTTTGTTTACTTATGTAACATTTTTAATAGAAGTCCTTAACTGTGGTGACAACTGTAATGGTTCTTTTTTTAAACATACCTGATAAGAATAAATAATATACACTGTGGTGTGACCTTACCTGTGATAGTGTAATATAATAAGTGTTGTTGAGCGCCAGATTCCTATTTAAGACAGTGAATCGAAATTTATAAAATATATCCTCGGCAGTCAACAGTAGAGTCGAGACCACTTACCCCTGGTCGTAGTGTAACTTAGTTGACTAACCAATCCAGTATTTATTTATAAGGAGTAGTTGAATTTGCCTATAGTATGTGCTAACTACAAGAAAAGTTACAGTCATGAAGTTAAACAAATAATTTATTGACTCAAGAACAAAATACTAATAGTTACAAAAAAGAATTTAATTTACCAACTGCGGTTTAATTATTTAAAAGAAAATGAACATTTAAATTACTTGAATAAAAAAAGCTTGACTCTAAATTGCAAATGGAGACGGAAGTAATAATTGTTTATGCTCACCAACTTGCAGCTTTGTCATATTGAATGTTATAACAGATAACCTCGATGTTCCTTCTCATATTTCTAAAAAATATTGTAGTATGTCATAAGATGCAGCATACTACGTTCCATTGTGTTGCCATCTCTAGATTTATTGTAGAATTGAACTATAAGCCATTGTCGGCTTTTATATATATATCTTGTCAACATTGTGGTTATTATGTCGAGACATGATGTATGCTAAAGCTATGAATGATCTTTCAGGTAGCAGTCGGTGGACCTCAGTCGCTGCTCTCTGTCACTAATGAGTTGTCGGTCACTAATCCCCTTGTAGACGCGAGAGTGCGGTTATATCTTCCTTGTCACGTGGTGTCCCAGCTTCCCTCTCTTTAGAAGCAAGCTACCCCTTCTACCTTCATGACTCCTTACTTGCAATATCTTGACGCGTACGTACATTAGAAATGGCGTGTTAGTTGCACCATGCGTGAAATATTTGTTCCATTCCTTCTCGAAGGAACTTGATGGTCGAACTCGTGATGGTTACTCATAGTGGGTTTCTTAGCATCCCATGACAGTGACGCTGTTTGCCGTGGTGAAATAACTACTACGACGTTCTGTTTGTGACGCATAGGGTTAGTCCATATCGCCAGTCTTGTTGCAATATATAATACTTCGTCTCTTTACAAATAAATGTTAATAAAAATCTGTCTGACTCTAATAATAAAAACCGCTTACAATTATCTGATATAAAAATCATCTCATGGATGTATTAATTAATAAGAATAATAAATATGATAATAAATGAATGAATAACCCTTTATATCTAACAGGTATGGGATCGAATCGTTACAATCGCCCCTGATATAAATAATTTAAAATAAAATGTAACATTATTTATATCACTACACATCCTACACAAATGAATACAAATTTAAATATTAATACCCCCATAACGACAACATACAAATAATACCCTTCAACAATACATAAAAATATACAAGAAATATACTCTTCACAAAATACACGTAGAGACAAAATATGCTCTCTCAAGTGTTCATAATTACATACATTCTTCTTTATGTATTAAACGAGCTGTAAAAAATATACATATAAAATGCCCTTCACTTTTATTTTTGACATATATATCAACGCTGCACTTGGTGATCGTATGCATGACATGCAATTTTGGCTTCATATCTTTTGAACGTAGTTTTTGTATATCAGTCTGGCGTAGAAGTACATTGTTGTAGTACCAGCTGATTAACCCATAATAACTACTACAGCACACGATAATAGGATGCAAACAATACAATATTCCTTTCGTCTCTATAACGGGATTACTCAAATGCAGTAAAATTTCAATAATTGAAGAAAAAAATAACTTAGCAAGATACCTAAGGCAATTCCAATTTCAGTGCATATGTCATACATGTAAATATTTCCCCAAATACATAATGACATCGAAATACCTTAAAGCAGTTATTAAACAGTTCACTTAAATATCCAAGTTACTACTCACCTGCCTTCGTGGCTTAATTCTTTCTTAGGCCACGGCCGCCTCCTTTCAAATTAATACTTCCTAAGTCTCCACGACTTCTTAACTTCTCATAAAACCATAATTCCTCTTTACTACTTCTCGAAAACAATAACTTGAATTTTCATAATCACAAATAAACATAAAATCTGACTTCTCGTTCACTTTATAAAATTTAACTTAGCGTCAAGATATAACTTTACTGTATCGTCATTCTTACCTACCATAACAAAATGATTAAGACGTGGACAAAATACTACTCAATAAACCTGAATTACGTATATCACTAAACTATTTCACAAAAACACATGACAAACTCCCCGGAATAAATATTTCGTTCCACAAAATATTAATGCTCTTATACTTTGAACTTAATCTATTCATGATTTGACTTCTGGCTGAATACCTAAAAAAACTTAGTTTTCTCTCAAAACTTATTATGACAATTCTCATCAACACTTCCTTACTTGCTTCGATCGCCTGGACTATAGCTCATACTTGCTATACCAGAATCTCTCATAACTCTCAACAACTCATCGTGACATCACACGTCACATACAAAAAACCTCCCCTATTCGTGGTATAATCCCACTTCTTCTTACTGTTACAGGTCACCTCTTACTGACCAATAACACACTAAATTTCAGCTAAAAAAATCGTACATGCTTCGACTAATTCCTTGGAACAATAACATCACACTTTGTTTTCCTAACTATTGTCTTCCTAAAATAATGACAGTGTTCCAGTTGATAGTCAATAACACCGACACTCCTAATTGGCAAATATTTTCCCATAATCACTTCATAAAGCAAGTCCTGAGTTACAACACAGTTCAGATACTCTCTTCCCTACCAAATTAAATGCGTAAATTACACCTGTCTTTAATTGAAACTACATATTACCCCTTAGGTATACTTACCTTACTTTACTAACTTATTCTTCCTTCAAAATATTAATGCTCTATTATTACTAACTCCGTATGACATAAATAAAACTTAATTTCTCGTCTACTAAAAAAATGATTTATCTTTAAGTCCTAAAACGTCGAATTATAACAAATTCCTTTCAATTCTAGAAAATATTATGCCAACCATCTAATTATTATTATTATCTTTACTTTTACCTGTGTGTAGGACAACAATCTACCTCATCATTATTTCGTTATTATTCATCAGTAACTTTTACTAAAAGTGGTTTAGCTCGCTAACAAGCCTTGTAATATCTTTAAAACGTGCGTAACTGTAACTAAAACTTGGATCATCTTACCTCTATAATCCCTTATTACCTTGTGTGCATACAACCATATATACTTTAAAAACCTCCCAACATTAACTTCACGTAGTCCCGTAGACACCATTAAAAAAAGACTCATTGCTCAACGGAAAATACCTCGCTGACCTACTTCATCCTTCAAAAACTTCTTAAAACTCCATTTGGCATCTTACCAAAAACTTAAAACCACATTGCTCAACGGCATTACCTTCGTTGGCCTACTTCTTCAAACTCACGTCCATTTACGTGAAAATACACACATACACACACACATATCTGTCACCAAGTAAGTTACCAGATGTCCTAATTAGTTCCTACTTCCTTATTTCAACCCGATGTTAGTTAATTCATACAACACATTACCATCAACTATTCTAAACCACTTCTAAATTTCTCAAATATATCCACTGATAACCTCGCTGTCCTCAAAATGAAACTTCTTTAAAAATCAATACCTAATTCTTCAACTCATTCGTTTTATTACCACTGTACCACATCATCTTCACTCACTTTTGAATTAAATCTTTATTACCATTATATTCATAATTATGGCTGCCATAATAATTATTACTTTCTTTCGATTACTTACTTTTGTAATAATCTTCCCAACTTTTTAAATTGAATTTTCACTTCATCCAACTTACCTGCAGTTTAAGGACCCACATTCAACTTACCTGAATTGCTCAATAGCACGACAACCTCTGTCTTCCAAATTAAATGATTTTAGTCATTCTAAATCAATAAGCGTAGGCACTACGCGCCCCTTACCATCCTAACTTCACGACTGAATTAAAATTACACACAGCAGGTTTCTTATCTACCTCTGTTAAATCCTATAAAACTTCATTACTTAATATTTAAGTCATACGGAACAGTAACTATCGGTAATACCAATTCACATCACTACGTTCTCTGGCATTTCACAGTTCTTACCACTGTCATCTTCAATTCTATCTCTTTCTATAATCCCTTCTTCTTCTTTCCTTCTAGCATTAGCTTCTACTTCCTCTGTACTATATTTATCCATAGTAACATTGTGCTTTGGCTTTCCCCCTCTTACTTCCCCAAGTCTGGCTAATTCAGTACGCCACTGCACATCATATGCTTTCTTTCTCTCCTTCATCCTGATTTATTTCCCCTCTAGCAACTTGATTCTCTTCTCTTTCATTTTACTTCCAAAATATCTACCTACATGTCTTCCCTTCTCTTCTCCATTACTATCACTTAATGATCTCTTTAGCCGTGGACTATTGCTTCTGCTCTTATCTATCTCTCTCCTCCTCTTAACCTGTTTACTAATTATGTTCTTCTGACTATTACTTAACGCGCGCTTCTCTGCCTCTAATAATTTCATATTAACTTCCTCTATCTCAGGACTAAATTCTTCCCTAGTTTGCCTATCTAATTTATCTATGATTGTCTGCATCTTAATCTCTTGGGTGCTTAGTACTTTCTTTATCTTACCTACTTCTATCCCTATCTTTACTTTCATCTTCTCTTCTTTTTCACTACGTTCTATAGTCTCTTCTACAGCTATCCTGCGTTCATCTATCATCTCCGCTGACTACTGTTCCTTACCTAAGCTACTTTCATCTAAAATCTCCTCTACTTCAAATCTGCTTTCACCTAACATTTCCCTTGACTCCAATCTACTTTCAATTACAGTCTCCTTACAGACAGTCTTCACTGATTCTACTGCAGTATCCCCTAAATCTACTCTCACCTGCCTAGTTTCCGCTTCTACCAATTTGCTAAAACTTTCACCTTGAGTTGCTATTTTCTCTTCAATCACAGTTACTATTCTTTCCTGAATCCTACTTTCAGCTGCTTCTAATTTCTTATCTACTGTCTTAATAATATCTTTAGCCTTCATCTCTACTTCCTCCTTAATTTCACCTCTGATTTCCTGTTTCACCCCCGGAATACACTCCTGTAGCATATCACACTTCATACTTAATTCTCTATTCATCGTTTCCACAATATCTAGTTTTACATTATTCTCTTCCAATTTCTGATTTATTTTTCTACTATTCTCTTCCAATTTTTCATTAAGAAAGGCCTCCGTACTTCGCTTATTTTCATTAAACTTCTCATTCATATTTTGATTTAGCCTGCCCATATCTTTATCTAATTTCTCAAATTTATCATTGAATTCCTTTCTACTTTCCTTTTTATCTTTCTTACTCTCCTGATTTCGCCCATCCATATTCTGCAACATCCTCATGAGTAAATTGAATTTATCGTCAGGAATATCTATAGACTTTTGTTTCTCCTCCGCCATCTTGAAGTACACCGTATAAAGATTGCCCTTCCAAAATTTCACTTCACTTCACTGTCCCCCAAAAGCACTGACAATTTGCACTGAAATTATACACTCCTCTCCTAAATACCGAATGGTTTTCGTGTCCCACGTTGTAGCGCCAAATGTAACATTTTTCAATAGAGTCCTTAACTGTGGTGACAACTGTAATGGTTCTTTTTTTTTAAACATACCTGATAAGAATAAATAATATACACTGTGGTGTGACCTTACCTGTGATAGTGTAATATAATAAGTGTTGTTGAGGGCCAGATTCCTATTTAAGACAGTGAATCGAAATTTATAAAATATATCCTCGGCAGTCAACAGTAGAGTCGAGACCACTTACCCCTGGTCGTAGTGTAACTTAGTTGACTAACCAATCCAGTATTTATTTATAAGGAGTAGTTGAATTTGCCTATAGTATGTGCTAACTACAAGAAAAGTTACAGTCATGAAGTTAAACAAATAATTTATTGACTCAAGAACAAAATACTAATAGTTACAAAAAAGAATTTAATTTACCAACTGCGGTTTAATTATTTAAAAGAAAATGAACATTTAAATTACTTGAATAAAAAAAGCTTGACTCTAAATTGCAAATGGAGACGGAAGTAATAATTGTTTATGCTCACCAACTTGCAGCTTTGTCATATTGAATGTTATAACAGATAACCCCGATGTTCCTTCTCATATTTCTAAAAAATATTGTAGTATGTCATAAGATGCAGCATACTACGTTCCATTGTGTTGCCATCTCTAGATTTATTGTAGAATTGAACTATAAGCCATTGTCGGCTTTTATACATATATCTTGTCAACATTGTGGTTATTATGTCGAGACATGAT
This sequence comes from Meconema thalassinum, assembly GCA_946902985.2. Classification (NCBI taxonomy): domain Eukaryota; kingdom Metazoa; phylum Arthropoda; class Insecta; order Orthoptera; family Tettigoniidae; genus Meconema; species Meconema thalassinum. The sequence continues at coordinate 195,437,132 of OX336388.2, forward strand.
GTATGCTAAAGCTATGAATGATCTTTCAGGTAGCAGTCGGTGGACCTCAGTCGCTGCTCTCTGTCACTAATGAGTTGTCGTTCACTAATCCCCTTGTAGACGCGGGAGTGCGGTTATATCTTCCTTGTCACGTGGTGTCCCAGCTTCCCTCTCTTTAGAAGCAAGCTACCCCTTCTACCTTCATGACTCCTTACTTGCAATATCTTGACGCGTACGTACATTAGAAATGGCGTGTTAGTTGCACCATGCGTGAAATATTTGTTCCATTCCTTCTCGAAGGAACTTGATGGTCGAACTCGTGATGGTTACTCATAGTGGGTTTCTTAGCATCCCATGACAGTGACGCTGTTTGCCGTGGTGAAATAACTACTACGGCGTTCTGTTTGTGACGCATAGGGTAAGTCCATATCGCCAGTCTTGTTGCAATATATAATACTTCGTCTCTTTACAAATAAATGTTAATAAAAATCCGTCTGACTCTAATAATAAAAACCGCTTACAATTATCTGATATAAAATCATCTCATGGATGTATTAATTAATAAGAATAATAAATATGATAATAAATGAATGAATAACCCTTTATATCTAACAGGTATGGGATCGAATCGTTACACTTAGGCAACACTGAAAAATGGCTTCAAACCTCACAATTTTACGTATATCCTCTTTGCTTTGTCCATCACTGGTTATTTTGCTTCCTAAGTAACAGAAGTCTCCTACTTACTTTAGTTTTTCACCTGCCAATTTGATGTCCATAGAGGATTCTGATTTATTTCGGCAGTCGCTCACATCCAGGAGGCGAGGAAGTTCATTCCAATATTTTTGTTTACATGTATTCTTTCCTCAAGACGGAGTCCATACTATTCTAAAACTCATTCAAATCCTCAGGCGAAACACTAAATACCAACTCCTTCAATTAAGACTCTAAGGCAGGACTGACCAACCTACGCGCCGTGTCGTCAAAACTTTGAAACAACTAGTCCCCCCTCCGGCAACCTTGAAGATGGTCTTCTGTGGTTTCCCATCTTCCTTCCAGGGAAATGCAGGGATTGGTCCCTAACTATAGGCCACAGCCGCTACCTTCCAACTCCTCGTTCTTACATTCAAACTTTCCTCCCCAGAGAACACTCCACACGTGACGGTTCTTGTAGCTCACCCCATGGATGTCCACATAGAAGCAGCTACAAACTGGCAGGGTCGAACATGTCCTCGGACACTCCCGGCACTAAAAGCCATATGCTAAAATAATACGAAATGAAAATAAATACTCACTCTCTGTCATTCATGCTGTATGTGTATTGAATATCATCGTACTTCTATTTTAAAGGGACTTATTAAAAATATATATTTTTATCCACTAGAGATAAATATAGAAAACTGGTTGGTTGGTTGGTTCCTTAGTTTAAGGGCTGCGACAACGCGGTCATGTAGCCCCGTGTACTTTGGGTGTGTGTAGAATCTGTCTGATAACCGGTGTTAATTGTTATGACTGTATTAGTGTGTGTATCTGTTTTAATTCAAGTAAGAACTGCAGACATTCAATTTTTGCAAGTAGTTCCTACTTTTGCCGCCAAATGCCACCGTCAACGACCAACTAGTTTAGAACTTAGTTACCAGATGCCACCGCAGTCGGCTCTTGACGACGAACGTAGGAAACTAAGAACGTTAGTCAAATGTTTAACCTATATTTAATTTAGCTTCACAGTGTGTAATTAGTGGAAGGTTCTTTAACATGCCATAAATCTATGACATGGGACCGCCGGCTTTACTTCCCCATCCGAAGGAAGGCATACTGAGGGATTTTTAACGTTCTTAAAAAATCCAACGACTTCGGCCGGGTTTGAACCCGCTATCTTGTGCGTAGAAGCTCAGCATGCTACCCACTACGCCACCGAAGCCGCCATATAGAAAACTGCAACAATACTAAGAAAACTAAGCCCAGACAGCCACAAAACTCACCATATTGCACCTATATTAAAAAAATCCATAACCCCCAAACCCACCGGAGTGTCATTGGCCCACAAGGTCCCCCAAATATTCACAATGTGGCCCTTAGTTAAAAAAAAGGGTTGGACACCCCTGCTCTAAGGGAAAATTAGTGGAAGACGTAGTCCGGGGCGAAGAAAGACAGTGGATTGGTGTGACAAGACTCGAACTGTTCAGAAGAGCTATGCACAAATAACAGATCATGCAACTGATCGCCAACGTCAAGATGAAGAAGAAGAAGAAAAAGTTGGTGACCTTGAGGGCGCACAAGGTAATTCTTGTTCCCCCCGAAGGGACTTCACCGTCTAATCCGCGGAGAGCCCGCAGTAGCTCGCCTTACTGGAGAGACGCAACACGTGAGTACACATTATCCTTAATTCTTTTTCTTCCGAATTTGGCCGCCTGTGGACCGCATGGAACCTAAGGCTTTCTGGTTAATCTCCTCTTCTCTTCCCAAAACCTCTTCATTCGTTCACTTCTGATCTTTCGCTCCTCCTCGGATATTACCAGTTTGGCTCTAATTTTAGGTGTATTCTCCTCGAACATCTTGATGTTGTCAATTCGGTTTCTAAACTCTTTTCTGTTGTGGATCACATCCACTGTGAGTCCACTTTCCTTGACGTCTCTTTTAACCTCATCCACCCACTTAGTTGCAGCCTTCAGGTCTGTAATATACTTGAATATCCTCTCGTCCATTCTCACCAAATGTCCGTAGAATTTCAACCTTCGCTTCCGCATTGTGACAGTATTTTTTTCAGTGTGTTTATAGAGGTCATCATTCTTTCTGTTCTTCCATGTCCCGTCAGCAGTTTTCTGTGGTCCTAAAATTTTCCGCAAAATGTTCCTCTACTTTTTTTCCAGTTCCTGAAGATCCCCTTTTTTATTCAGTGTCAAGCACTCCGAGGCGTACAGACCCTCTGTCTTTACTACTGTGCTATAGTGTCTGAGTTTTGCCTTAATAATAATAACATTAATAATAATAATAATAATAATAATAATAATAATAATAATAATAAATGGCAGAAATAATTCAAATTAAAGGACTAGACAAAGAGGCAAATACACCAAGAATACGAAAATTGGAACAAGCTTTTCAAATGACGAAGGATACCTACAACTTAAAAAATCTTTCCTCTTCAACTAAAATCCGACATTAAAATACGGTAATTGAGCCGGAAAGTCTCTATGCTTCAGAATGTATGTTTTCCATTAAAAAAGGCGAAATAGAAGTTGGTTGGTTCCTCAGTTTAGGGGCTGCGACAACGCGGTCATGTAGCCCCGTGTACTTTGGGTGTGTGTGGAATCTGTTTGATAACCGGTGTTAATTGTGATGGCTGTATTAGTGTGTGTATCTGTTTTTTAATTCAAGTAAGGACTGCAACTTTGAATTTTTCAAATAGTTCGTACTTTTGCCGCCAAACGCCACCGTCAACGACTACTAGGCCTAGTTCAGAACTTAGCTACTAGACGCCACCGCAGTCGGCTCTTGGCAACGAACGTAGAAACTTAAGAGCGTTGTTTACATTCCTAACCTATACAATTTAGCTTCACACAGGTGTAATTAGTGGAAGGTTCTTTAACATGCCACAAATCTAGGACATGGGGCCGTCGGCTTTACTTCCCCTCCGAAGGAAGGCATACTGAGGGATTTTTAACGCTCTTAAAAAATCCGACGGCTTCGGCCGGGTTTGAACTCGCGATCTTAGGCATAGAAGCTCAGCATGCTACCCACTAAGCCACCAAAGCTGCTTGCGAAATAGAAGAGTTAGAGAAAAGGAAAGAAAGATACTTAGAAAAATATTGGGAGCATTAAAAACAGAAAGTGGAGACTTCAGTTACAGAAAAAATGACGACCTCTACAAAAATAAAGAAATTGAAAAATCTATGATTCGATCAGGGAAAGGAGGGTTAATTTCTTTGCACACGTAATGGGGATGAACACCAGACTCACAAAACAAATTTTCAGTCATGTATACCAAAGCAAGAATGGAATTCAATGCCGGATTAAGATAAAATGAGGCCCAAGTCCCTCAGATTTTTAAGGCCCCCTTTATTTTTTTTTCAAATATTTTTTATTCTTTAAAACCTGTACATTTAATTTCCAGTCTATATATATAAAATGAAAGTTTGTCTTTTTGTTCTGAATTTCCATGGAAATTTGCGTTATTTGGGCGGTTCAGACTGTTTTATGACGGATGCGCGCAAAAATAAGATTTTTGTCTGTCTGTCTGTTTGTCTGTGGACAACTTCGAGTCCTTATAACTTGAGAACGGCTGGGTGGATCAACGTAAAATTTGATACAGATATCCATCAGAAGCACCACACTAATCATTGATGTAACTCTTCTCCGTACCTCTCATAAAAGGGGGCCTACCCCCTTAAAATACGTGCTGAAATAGGCGTAGAAAGACGAGACAAAGCTATTTTCAACCCCTCGATGTGAGAAACAAAACTCGGGGGCCCTAAAGGGTCCCCGAAAACCACATTTTAAGGCCCTAAAACCAACAGTTTTTGGGATATTCCCAGAAAACTAATTTCATTTAATAATCCAATGAAAGAATGCAATCTGGTAACCATGGCAACAAAATCTCACAGGTCCATCTATTTCTGTAAGACGCAATGCAATTCCATTTATTACATTACCGTACTGTGAAGTTTGCAAACGGCTATAAGGTTATCACGGAACCAAATTAAGCTGTAAAATTCATCAATACGTATAATGAGCTTAAGGGGGTCAAGGGGTACACTAGAATTTTGTCACGCGATTTTCACGTGCGGGTGTGGTACGGAAGGTCTTTCATATCCCTATCCCTATATTGTATTTATTATATTATTATTATTATTATTATTATTATTATATTTTGGCATACAACGACGAGACAAAGCTCATTATTAGCCCCTCGGTGGCAGAAACAAAACTCGAGGGTTCCCGAAAACTACATTTTAAGGCTCTAAAACCAACAGTTTCTTAGATATTCCAAGAAAACTAATTTAATTTAATAAACTAATGAAGGAATGCAAGCCGGCAACCATGACAACAGGTTCTCAAGAGAAGACATCCAACGTTCCATCTATTTCTGTAAAAATCAATGCCACTCCACTTATTACATTTCTGTGAAAGTTTGAAAATGGCTATAAGGTTATCACGGAACCAACTTAGACTGTAAAATTCATCAATGCGCATAAGGGGGTCAAGGGGTACCCTAGAATTTTTTCACGTGATTTACACGTGTGATATGTCGTACAGAATTATATCTCCAAACAGCAACATTATTTTCAAAAAATACTCAATTGAGATAGTATTTTTTGCGGCCATTAGGAATTTGGGCCATTGGAGGCTAAAAAACCTGAATATCCATGCACCACAAGCCTTTATAATTTGTTAAAGGTGGATGGGGACTTTACACAACGGTGAGGGGCAGTCTTTATGTGAGGTGTATTGCGTTTCCTCTACGAGGTTTTCAATTTCATTTTCACGTCAGGAAGTACACGTTAGGTGAATTTAGATTGAGCACATTGTAACATTTTTTTTTTCGACAAACGGGTTCATCGTAAGGATGATTTTGTTTGAAACTGTGTGGTTGATATATCCATATTCGGACTTCCGGGTAATATGTTGTAGGTTGGTTGGTTGGTTCCTCAGTTTAGAAGCTGCAACAACGCGTTCACGTAGCCTCGTGTGTGTAGAATCTGTCTGCTAACCGGTGTTAATTGTGATGGCTGTATTAGTGTGTGTTATCTGTATTTCTGGTAAGGACTGCAGACGATCAATTTCCAGTAGTTCCTACTTTTGCTACCAAATACTACCGTCAACGACACCTAGCTGTGACTTGGCTACTAGATGCCACCGCAACCGGCACACTTTGGAACTAATAGAGCGTTAATCAAATCTAACCTACAAATTTAGCTTCACACAATTGTAGTTAGTGGAAGGTTCTATTACATGCCATAAATCTATGACATGAGACCGCCGGCTTTACTTCCCCTCCGAAGAAAGGCATACTTAGGGATTTTTGGCCTTTCTGTGTATCTTTATGTACGCCTGTAACTCGTGTTCGAATGTTTGGAGCATCGTAAAATTAGGTATCCATGAGAGTCAATACACCAATCATTTATAAAACTCTTCACCGTACTTCTCATAGAAGGATTGGTATAGGAAGAAACTTTTCAAAATACATGCTAAAATAGGCGAAATATAAAAATTATCCTGGAAGGACGACCAAAGCTTCTCAATGTGAGACACAAAATTTGGGAGTCTATAATGAGTCTCCGAAAGCCACATTTTAAGGACCTCAAATTAATAGTGTGTGTGATATTCCCAGAATACTAACTTCGCTGTGATAAACATATGAAGGAATAACAAGCCCCTAACCATTGCAACAGTAGCTCAATTGATAACGTCTGGTTATTAATACCGAAGACCGTTCGAAGAGCGGGTACTTCTGCTAGTAAAGTATATACAAGAGGTTTTTTCTCAAGATGATTAATACACTTTTTATTAAATCATATACATATATTTCAATTGAAACGATCATGGTTATTTGAAAACATTTTAGATGATTTGATGAGCAATTTAACAAATCATACTTCTGTAAAATGTAATCAAATTTATTTTTCTGTTTTTTCGATCAATGAAATCTTCTACAAAGTCATCAAAATCAATTTCCCGCAGAACATCTGACTTAGCATGTCTAATCGTTCTTTCTTGGGGGGGCCCAGATAGTTGGGGACCCTAGGTTTGGGCCTAGTCGGGCCTAATGGGTAATCCAGCACTGATGGTAATCAATGGGTACAAAGTATAAAAAGGGAAATGGAAGAGATGGAAGTAACAATAGATATTATTCAGGACAGACCACTTTTCAGAAATATGATTTTAAAAAATCAAAGGTTTACAGGAGAAGGAAAAGAAGAAGCGGGTTAACATCTGGACGGAAGAGAGAAGAAGAAGGAGACAAACTGAAGTAATGAAGAACTACTGGAAGGGAAGAAAGGATAAAGGAAATAAGAGACAGTGAATGCAATGGGTTATTTTACGCGGTCCAAAGATGGACAAAATCAAGGAAAGAGGAAGAAATGGGAGCGGTCCAAAGATGGCCAAAATCAAGGAAAGAGGAAGAAATGGGAGCGGTCCAAAGATGGCCAAAATCAAGGAAAGAGGAAGAAATGGGAGCGGTCCAAAGATGGCCAAAATCAAGGTAAGAGGAAGAAATGGGAGCGGTCCAAAGATGGCCAAAATCAAGGAAAGAGGAAGAAATGGGAGCGGTCCAAAGATGGCCAAAATCAAGGTAAGAGGAAGAAATGGGAGCGGTCCAAAGATGGCCAAAATCAAGGAAAGGAGAAGAAATGGGAGCGGTCCAAAGATGGCCAAAATCAAGGAAAGAGGAAGAAATGGGAGCGGTCCAAAGATGGCCAAAATCAAGGAAAGAGGAAGAAATGGGAGCGGTTCAAAGATGGCCAAAATCAAGGAAAGAGGAAGAAATGGGAGCGGTCCAAAGATGGCCAAAATCAAGGAAAGAGGAAGAAATGGGAGCGGTCCAAAGATGGCCGAAATCAAGGAAAGGGGAAGAAATGGGAGCGGTCCAAAGATGGCCAAAATCAAGGAAAGAAGAAGAAATGGGAGCGGTCCAAAGATGGCCAAAATCAAGGAAAGAAGAAGAAATGGGAGCGGTCCAAAGATGGCCAAAATCAAGGAAAGAGGAAGAAATGGGAGCGGTTCAAAGATGGCCAAAATCAAGGAAAGAGGAAGAAATGGGAGCGGTCCAAAGATGGCCAAAATCAAGGAAAGAGGAAGAAATGGGAGCGGTTCAAAGATGGCCAAAATCAAGGAAAGAGGAAGAAATGGGAAGACGTAAACCACACCTGGGAAACTGGAGCTGATGAATACACAGTGGTGTTTCCTTAATAATAATAATAATAATAATAATAATAATAATAATAATAATAATAATAATAACTCCAGAGACGTTACATGAAATCTCTGCCAAAACAGGGTTACAAATCTCATACGAAAAAACACAGTTCATGGACACAAAATCTACAGACAGGCACCCACTAGAAAACAAGTAGACTATGTAAAAATAACATAAGTGGAAAGTTTCAAATACCTAGGAGAGATTATACAGAAATCAGGATTGAACTAGGCATCCAATGAAGACAGGATCGCAAAATTGCAGAAAGCATACCAACTTACATGGAACCACTACAATAAAAAAAAAGTATTTCTATCAATGCCAAGTTACGACACAATCGTACTGTAGTCTTACCGGAGGCCTTACACGCATCAGAAACGACAGCAATCAAGGGACGGACAAAAATAAAAGAATTAGAAAAACAAGAGAGAAACATTCTGAGAAAGATCTACGGGCCAGTTCAGAAAGAGGGGATATGGATAAAGAGTCCGACAATAGAACTGTACAAACAGACAGAGGCGATTAAAAACAACATAAGGAAAAGGAGGGGGAAATTTTATGGACATATACTGTACATAGGATGACCGGAGACAGTATGACCAAGAAAATTGTTAATATAGTTACGAAGAGCTCAGTAAAAACCAATTGGGTAAAGGAAACCGTGGATGACCTCAAGAAACAAAACATCTCTACAGAAGACATTGCAGACAGGAGCTCATACAGAGAAAAAATAAGACAACTGAAGTTTGAGCAAAGAGAGACAATCGGGAAAGACGTGGACGGAGGAGAGAAAGAGGAAGCATAGTGTGTATCAGAGAGATTTTATCATTTTAAATGATCTTCGTCGTTATGCTGGGGTCTGGCGTTACGTTACGGTGACGGGACGAAGTGTACCCAGATGGACTGAGGTGTGTGACGTCATAGTACTGCTTGGTGCATGTGTTCCCCGACAATCTCTACTTGGTTAGTATAAGACAAAGATCCCCGATTCTTGGATGTCACGGGTAATCTCGAGAACCACTGGATGGATTTTGATGCGATTTTCACCATTCTGTAAAGGATATCTCGAGGAAAGATTCTGTAGAAAATAATTTATGTACGATCAAAGGAAGCCAAGCAGTAACGATTTCAGTGAAAAAGTCGAAAACGAACTTGGTGTCCGTGCGCCTCTTAAGCTTACGCTTGGCAAACCGTTAAAAATATCAATATACTATAAGCGTAAGAATTGGTCAGCATGAAAAGTTCTACAAAAAAGTCCGCGAGAGCATATCTCTATCTTCAATACATCGACCATTATAAGAGTTTTTATACTGGATGGAAGGGGCACGTCCCCGCGCGCTTGACCTCGTTTTGCCCTTGGTTTGCACTTGCCGTTCGCGAGTAATTTGAAACAAGATAAGCAAGATAAGTATTATGCAGATAATGTTCTAACATGTCAAAAGACTTTTAAGCCTCCAGCTTTTCTAGCATTTTTCAGCATTTGTGGCATTTAAAATGATACAAAGTCTAGTCTTTCAGACTGACTCTCACTTTTTTGAGAAATAAGAAGAAAGGGCCAGAATGAAACATGAAAATTGATTGTGTTGTAACGCTCTCGTTATGGGGAATTAACGAACAAATAAATATAAATAAATAATAATAATAATAAATGGGGAGACGTAAACCACACCCGGGAAACTGGAGCTTGAAAATGATGATGAATAATAATAATACACTATAACCTGCCTTAACGGAATCGAACGGAATCGCAAAGGTTTCCGGTTAACGGAGGTAGGTCTATGTTAAACTATGGCCATAGCTTATTCTAGTACATTATGCAACGAGCCTATGCGATTGTCTTAATTACCATTAGAGGCGAGTTGCATACGACTGTTTATGTTCGACGATAATTATAACTATTTTATGTTCGAACATAAATATTCATAAATATCTGTCGAGATTTCGCCAGTTTTATGTACTGAACAGAGTGTGTGTTAGTTAGTTATTGTTGTTTTAAGGGGCGGAACTACGAGGTCATCTGCCCCTCTTAATACAGATTAAAGTATACAAATTTGGAACTGAATTAAAAAATTTCAGGTGGACACCTAAATTCTAAAAGACCAAAATTTAATTAAACTAAAAAATTAAATAAAAATAAAAATTATAAAAATAAACAAAAATTACGGAAAAACAAAACATTATCATTCAAAAGCGAACAAGTCGTAGAGTCAATGTTCACTGGAGAATTTAGATTGCTGGCCCTAACCCCCTCTCACTTATAAAGCGGATAACGCGATCAGCAGCCACTGCGTCATCGGCTAATATAAGTTTGAGTGTCGTCTGCAAACCAAGGTTTCTTCGTAAGTCAGCAAGATCCACACACTCGGTGAAAATGTGGGCCACGGTGAAAACGGCTCCACAGGTACAAAGTGAGGGTTCTTCCCTTCTCATCAGATACGAGTGGGTGGATCTTGTATGACCTATCCTTAGCCTAGACAAAATGACGGCTCTCTCCGTGACCGGAAGGAGCTCCGCCACAGGCGAGTAGTTCCCTTGATCACTCTCAGTTTACTGGGCAGTGGCGAACAGAGTGTATGGGACGCAGATAATACCTTGTATTTGAACATGGCCTCCTCGATTACCCCACTATGACACTAGGCCATGCAGTGAAATTAAAATTAGAAGGCCGTGGAATTCAGTTCAGGTGCGATGCTATCCTTACCTAATTGGTCAAACAACTGTTTCTTGAGCTCTGTTTGGTGGGAGATTCTGTTTTATAATAAAAAATAGTGTTATAATGAGCCTCATTATAGTACAGTTTTCTGACATATAATATTTACAGTTCGACAACGTCGAACATAAACATATTACTTCCAAATCATATCCGACATAAACATTCGTTCTAACCTCATGCTAATTGGAAACCCACTCCGAATAAATAATAATAATATCGTATGTCCTCGGCTGCCGGGTGCAAGCTTTGTAATTTGACACCCAGAGGGCAGCTTGCAGGTCGAATTTCGTTGTTCCTTGAATCACTATGAAAGTCATGGAGGTTAGATTTCTAACATCCTTGAACACTATAGCGCTTTCTAGTAGAGAAATGAGGAACTGTGTGTTGGCGGAAACTCCCGAGATTAATTTTTCCATTATGAACACGGCCTAGTGAATTCAAATGGGTTCTTTGACATGCCAACATCGCGTGACATGCGTGTCGTATTTTTGCCGCCTTTGAAAAAAAATCACTTACCTCGGCCAGGAGCGAACCTGCAATCTTGGGGTTAGTAGACCGACACGCTATCCACTCACCCACCGTGGCAAACTAACCCACTCCTAATACTTCGTATATCCTTTACTTCTGTCAAACTTGATATTGGCTTTCACATCTCTTCAGCAGGGGCGGTTCTAGGCGTAGTGCCACCGTGCCATGGCACTACCCTCTAAGAGAAAATAAATTATTCATAGTCCTGAAAGAATAATTTCGAACGCCTAAGTTTAATGCCGGTATCTAATAAAATTAGTTTCAAATTACTTTGTAGTTAAAATATTCCGTCCGAGGAGTATGCTCATAGATTCCATCTTCGCCCCAGTGATATCTTGAGCCGCGGTCTATACGGCACGGTTGACGCATGCGCAGTCCAATTTACGATCTTTTCCGTAGCCTCTCTCGTCACTCGCTATGAGGAAATATGCTGGTCTCCGTGCCGAATAGAGTTTGGCTCAAAGCAGTACTGAAAGTGAAGTGTACTGCTATCTATCGGTCATTACGAGGTACTGGGCCAGCGACATGCCTGTCACAAGCTCTCACAAAGGGCGGAAGGGAAGAGGGTGTGGGCCAATGACTTGATTGGCTGGAAGTAATTTGACTCATTGGTTATTGTTGGGGTGGGGCGTTGGTTGACACAAACTGACAACCAATCGCTCTCACACAAAGAGCATTAATTCTAGCTTTCTCTAAAAAGGGGCTCTGCGTCCAATAGTGAAATTTAAACTTGCCGTAATAAATAGTGAAAATAATATGTACGGTATGTATTTATTAATTCCTTATTTGGCAAGTGAATAACTAAGCGAATGAATAAAAGAGAAAATAAAAAGTAAGATCATGACTACCGTAGGCCTACATGTTAAGGCTTCACGGATTACTATCGGTAGCTAAATATTTATGGTTGATAAACCATCTGCAACTGTCAGGCCTGGATGAAATCGCGTGAATTCCTGTTTGTAGTCTAGTCTATCTTCAGTTCTTGTTAACGGTTCGTGGTTATTTTTAGTGAGTCAAGGTGTTAAAGAGTCAAACATTGAGTTTGTGTTGTAAGCTATTAGTGAGTGAATGGTTCAGTGCTGAAAAAGTTTATTTTATATATTTTTATATATTTTCTTATCGTATATATTATATTCGGCAAGTCCCGATGTGAAATGTTGACTGTCAAGATTAGTGTAGGCTCTATATATAGGCTACATCGGAAATCGAACCCTGCTCTGATATAATGTTATAAAAATACCAATATTTTCTTATTTTTTACTTGGCGCTACCCCTTGTTCGGAACTGGAGCCGCCTCTGCTCTTCAGCATTGGTTTTCAACACAATGGTGATGTATTGAAATACCATATTAATATTACCATCACTTCACCTATAGATTCACAAGGGAACTGTGTTTGTATCGACTACCGTACTGATTACTAATACATCTCCAATGACGGTTGCAGACCATGAAGAAGCATTCCGCATATTTATTTTAGTTGACGTCGATAACACTACATTGGATTGACCCTGTGTATTGTGCCTTTGTCTCTTCACATACCCTAATCTTTCTGTATCTATGGTTGGTTGGTTGGTTCCTCAGTTTAGTGGCTGCGACAACGCGGTCATGTAGCCCCGTGTACTTTGGGTGTGTGTAGAATCTGTCTGATAACCTGTGTTAATTGTGATGACTGTATTAGTGTGTGTTATCTGCTTTTTAATACAAGTAAGGACTACAGACTTTGCATTTTTCAAATAGTTCCTACTTTTGCCGCCAATCGCCACCGTCAACGACTACCAGTTCAGAACATAGCTACTAGACGCCACCGCAGTCGGCTCTTGGCAACGAACGTAGGAACCTAAGAGCGTTGTTTACATTCTTAACCTATTTAATTTAACTTCACACATGTGTCATTAATGGAAGGTTCTTTAACATGCCATAAATCTATGACATGTGACCGCCGGCTTTACTTCCCCTCCGAAGGCATACTGAAGGATTTTTAACGCTCTTAAATAAATCAGACAACAACTTGAGGAAGCTGCTTTCTATATGGTGCACCATATTAGGTTCAATGAATTTTTGACTTCTCAGTGCTACGCTACTCAAATAATATTCTCTTTTAATGATTAATATTGCCTGACTTCAGATCATTAACCTGAAGAACATCATCAGGTACAAGAAGACAGGAGGACATAGTTACGTGGTCGTGTCATTAATGAATATTTTGGAAGAGTTTGGAGTGGATGATACATCTAGAAATTTGATCAAACAAACTCTAACCACGTAAGAGGCGACTAAAAGGGGCGACCTTGGCTATACTTTAAGGACTCCGCGTTGTTTTGTGAATTGGACCCCCAGTGGGTGGGAGGAAGCGAATACATCCACGGTAATCCCTGCCAGTCGTAAAAGGCGACTAAAAGGGCTTCTCGGAAAGGTCCCCTTTCGAGGGTTTGACAGTCAGCTCTAAAAGACATACACCCATGCGGTATAACTCTCATTAGGTTATATCGTACTTCTTTCCGTTACTGCTTTCAGGGTCTGGCAACCAAAATTTCTATATGTGCGTGCTGTTTGGGGATGGGCCACTTACGCTTGCGACTACCCTCGAAAGCCTGTTCCGGTCTTGGCCGCGCCGACAGGTGGGTGTACCATGTACCCGTGCAGTAGTATCCGCCTGACTACGCAGGTCCCCGCACAGCCGAATATCTGAGCTGTAAAATCCAGTATATGCCAAGGGGCACATGCCAATACGGCATTGTAAAAGCAATGCCTTCCAAGCTAGGCGGGCCTTGCCCTGGCTGGGTAGCGCCTACTGTGACGGCCCGAGATCGGATGTCGGTGGCATTCGGGGAGGATGATCTGGCCATGGGTTCAAAAAGAAAAATCCCCAAACAGGGTGGTCCTACACCCAAGTCTTTAACATTTGATTCCCTACGGGGATCAACCCCCTGGGAACAATCTGTGCGTGAAAATCTGGGTGCTAACACCCGCAAGTTTCTGGTAGCTACCAGAACAGATGGGGGTGATTTCAAGCTGGTAAAGAGTATTTTGTTTTCTCGCCTCATAGATGGTGTCTATGGTGAGCTTGAGAAAGTACAAAAGATGAGGAACGGTAGCTTGTTGCTCAAGACTAGGACTGGTGAGCAAGTTGAACGACTTTTGCAATGTGACCACTTTGGCGAAATTCCCGTCAAAGTGGAAAAGCACACGTCTCTGAATCTTGTCCGAGGAGTTATTTTCCACCGGGACCTGATTCTGAACACTGACGAGGAGCTCAAGGAGGATATGCAGCACCGTGACGTGACTGATGTCCGGCGCATTACGCGCAAGGTCAATGGTCAAATCGTGGATACTGGTGCTTTCAATATTTCCTTTGAGCTTTCGGTGCCCCCGGAGAAAGTCAAGGTTACAAGTTACCGTTGTGACGTACGGCCTTATATCCCTCCACCAATGAGGTGTTATAAGTGCCAGAAGTTCGGGCACATGTTATCCCGATGCTCGAGCCCCGAAACCTGCGGAACATGCGGTAAGGTACCACACGAAGCGGAAGAGTGCACAACACCTTATCAGTGCACTAATTGCCCTGGATTTCATTCTCCTCGGGACAGGAACTGCCCTGTCTTCCTGAGTGAGAAGAAAATCCAGGAGATCAAAACCCTGGATGGTCTCACCTACCAGGAAGCCCGCAAGAAGTAACATACCGCGATTGCTCCTTCGCCTACGATTGATTATCGAGTTATAATACCTAATTTGGTTCCTTCTACCTCATCTTTTGTACCAGCTGTGAAACCTGCAACTGAGTTACCTGTTCCGAAACCAGCACCTATGATTCTGACGAAAAGCCCGAAGGTGACTTCAACTCCAACTTCGGCCACCACGAAGGCTGTGCGAGCGAAGGCTGCTCCGCCCGCACAGCAGGGGAGGAAGTTGAAGACTTACTCCCCACTCGGGAGGAAGTCGAAGACTTTCTCCCCACCCAAACGGTCGGCGAAAGCCGCGCCGAAGCCGGCGGAGGCGGCATCGTCGACCAGGGTCAGGTATTCGGCTCCTGACCCGTCTATATATCTTAAAGAGGCGGGTAAGAAGGGACCCCGCACTACGCATTCCCTTTCTCCAAAAAAGGGGAAGCCATCCGCGCCTCCACCTGCGGATACTTCTGCGCCTGGGGACGTTTCGGTCCCCAGATCTGCGCGCTCCTCACGGAGATCCCCCCACCGCCGAACTGCGTCTAGGAAATCTTCCACCGAGTCGATTCACTCCATGACCTCGCCTGAGGACATGGAGTTTATAGTCGACGTAGTGGCTGTTGATCCTCCAGGGGCTAAGTTGTAGCTTGCTGCTCCAACTTCTTCCCTAGTTTATAAGTTCACACAATGGCACTGTTACATTGGAATTGTAACAGTTATGACAGGCATTTGACAGAGCTCCGTCTGCTTATTGCCCAATACGCAGCGAGTATCGTCTGCCTACAGGAAACAAACCTCAGACCTGATCACGAGACTGTTCTGAGAGGTTTCCGTCTATACTCTAAAGAGCGACAAGACGCCGCCCGGGCTTCCGGGGGCGTTTGTACCTTCGTTCGCTCTGACTGCTATAGTGAGGAGTTTCCACTCGCCACTCCTCTGGAAGCTATTGCAGTTCGCGTGTCCTTGCCTGCTATGACAACTGTTTGTAACGTGTACCTTCCACCGAACCAGCCCCTTGATATTAATGACGTCTTTGATCTTGTTGATCAACTTCCAGTCCCTTTCCTACTCGTGGGCGATTTCAACTCTCATCACCCCCAAAGGGGATCACCATCTTCCTGCCCCAGAGGAAGGGACGTGGAGGGCTTAATTCAAGGGTTGGATTTATCTCTATTAAATACAGGGGAAGCTACACATTTTAGCTTAGCGCACGGCACGTACTCACACATTGACTTGAGTGTGTGTAGCCGTGCGCTGGTCCCCCTATTTGGTTGGTATGTACACGACGACCTCTGTGACAGTGACCATTTCCCGATCGTTCTTACCCTTCTGAACCAGACGCCCGTTGAGTTCCCCAGTCGTTGGGTTCTTAGGCGGGCAAATTGGCCCTCGTTTCAAGAACGACCTGTGTTCGTTGATCTTGGTTACCGGAGAATCGATGACGAGGTACAGCACATCACCGATGTGCTTCTTGCTGCCGCCGAAGAGTCCATTCCATCCTTTTCTGGGACTCCTCGTCGCACACTCGTCCCTTGGTGGACAGAGGATATTGCAGCGGCAATAAGAGACCGTCGTCGAGCTCATAAGCACTACCGTCAGCGTCCAACCATGGCCAATTTGGTGGCGTTTAAGAAATGTCGTGCCAAGGCACGGATTCTTATTCGCCAGAGTAAGACACAATCCTGGGAACGGTATGTGTCTTCTATTACGGCACATACCCCCTCCTCTCAAGTGTGGACTAAACTACGACGCATTTCGAGAATTCAGACATCTTCTACTGTACCGGGAATTTCCATTGATAATGAATTGGTTACAGATCCTTATCGCGTTGCAAACCATCTCGCCTCGTATTTTGCGGATATATCCGGTTCTGATAACTATGACCCTGCCTTCGTGGCCCTGAAGCGCGAAGCGGAACGTTTCCAGCTTAGTTTTGCTTCCCGCGCTTCGGAGGAGTACAACGTGCCCTTTACGGAGTGGGAACTCCGCGGAGCGCTGGCGGTCTGCAGGGACACGTCTCCCGGCCCAGATAATATTCACAACCAGATGCTTAAGCACCTTAACGATGAGAGCATTCGTTATTTGCTCAGGGTGTTTAACCGAATCTGGTTGGAAGGTGTGTTTCCAGCGCAATGGCAGGAAGGTATCATTATACCTATCCTGAAGTCCGATAAGGATCCCAATTTGACAGGGAGTTACAGACCTATTTGTCTCACTAACGGTCTGTGCAAGCTCTTTGAGAGGATGGTCAATCGGCGCCTGGTGTGGGTCCTGGAGAAACGGGGACTCCTGTCTGAATACCAGTGTGGTTTAAGGGTGTCTCGGTGTACCAACGACCATCTGGTACGCCTGGAGACCGCCATACAGGACGCTTTTCTCCGGAGACAGCACCTAGTCGCTGTTTTCTTTGACCTCGAGAAGGCCTATGACACCACTTGGCGTTACGGCATCCTCTCTACCCTGCATCAATGGAAATTCCGAGGTAACTTGACGGTTTTTATTGTGAATTTTCTGTCCCTTCGCCTGTTCCGTGTCCGAATAGGGGGGACATATTCGCAATATCATATACAGGAAAACGGAGTCCCACAGGGATCGGTGCTGAGCGTAACATTATTTGCGATTGCCATAAACGGTATAGTCGCTGCTGCTGGTCCAGCAGTGGTACCGTCACTCTATGTAGACGACTTCGCTCTACATTATAGTGCGCAAAATATGGCGGTCGCTGAACGACAGCTACAAGCTATTCGGAGAGTGGAACGCTGGACACTAGAGCATGGCTTTCGATTCTCAGCCGCTAAGTCCTCGGTTGTCCATTTCTGCCGAAAGCGCACTCTCCATTCTGATCCTGAGCTTTATCTGGGCAATGTAGCTTTGCCTGTTGTTGCTGAGTACCGGTTCCTTGGGCTCCTTTTCGATCAGAAATTGACGTGGGAGCCACACGTGCGGTGTTTGAAAACTGCCTGTGCTAAGAAACTCAACATGTTGCGGTATCTTAGCGGCACCTCCTGGGGGGCGGACCGCGCGGTGCTCCTACGCTTTTATAAGGCTCTGATTTTTATCTCGATTAGATTATGGCAGTGTAGCATATGGTTCGGCCCGTAAGTCAGTGCTTGTTAAACTGGACAGTGTCCACCACGGCGGTGTGAGGCTGGCGACGGGTGCCTTTCGGACGAGCCCAGTCGTCAGCTTGCTCGCCGAAGCTGGCGTACCTCCTTTACACCTGAGGCGCCAACAAGTACTGCTGACCTATGCTGCAACTATTCGACAGATGCCCCTTCATCCAAGCTATCCATGTTTGTTTTCCAATCCGAATCGCCGGCTGTATGATGCGCTCGCCCGAGCCACTCGGCCGGCGGGGATTCGCTTGGATGACTTATACCGTCAGTTCCGATTTCCTTCTGTCTCCTGTATCGTCCGAGTACCTAGCAAGGCCCCTCCGTGGATGGTCTCTCGCCCTGATATCATCCTGGATCTGCACACCGGCCCCAAGTCGGACACTGACTCCTCCGTCCATCGGAGGCTGTTCCAGTCCGTGGTGAGCCGGTATCCGGGATCAGGGCTTCTATTCACGGACGGTTCGAGGGTAAACGAGAAAGTAGGCTGTGCATTTGTGGTTGAGGATCGTCGGTTTCTCTTTTCACTTCCCGATGCCTGTGACGTGTACACAGCGGAGCTCTATGCCATCTTAGAGGCTCTGCGGTACACGTTATCAGACGATCACCAGCACTTTCTTGTGTGTACTGACTCTCTGAGTGCGCTGCAAGCGATCGATGTGTGTTTCCCGAAGCACCCGTTGGTCCAGCGTGTGCACGACCTGCTCGTCAGTTCGCGTAACGCTGGGGCCGGGGTGTCCTTTGTGTGGCTTCCTAGCCACATGGGTATTGCGGGAAACGAGCTTGCTGATAAGGCGGCGAGGGAGGCAGTCGCACTGCCCTCGCTACCGTACAAGGTGCCTGCTAGTGATGTGCGCTCTCAGTTGCGGCATTCGATCCTGTCGCATTGGGAGGAAGCATGGCTTGCCACGCCTCCACCCAACAAACTGAGAGGCATCAAGGAGACAACGAAGGTGTGGAAATCTTCCTTCCGATCTCTCCGGAAGGAAGCTGTGGTACTCTGTCGACTCCGGATCGGCCATGGGATTGCTACGCACTCCCACGTGCTGAAGAGAGAAGATCCCCCTGTGTGTCCTTGCGGCGCCCACCTAACCGTGGCACACCTTCTCTTGGAGTGTGTGGATCTGGCCGATCTGCGCAGGACTCTTAAACTGCCTAATACCCTCTCCCTTATTCTCCGTGATGACGGGCCGTCAGCTGACCTCGTCATCCGGTTCATGAGGGAGAGTGGTTACTTTTTTAAGTTTTAATGTGTAGTTGCGACTGTTAATTCAGTTTAAATCTGTTTTATGTTTTTTATTGTGTTCATCTATTTTATTGTTCACTATGCCTTATTTGTTTTATCCTTTTTACCATCCGCCTTTTATTTATTTTTTATTCAAATAAGGCTTAATTTTTGGGGCTCACTGTCTGTTTTATAAACACCATTTTCGTTTCATCCATGGCAGTGAGTTGTTTTTATCTACATCCTTTCATTTCACGCCATTTCATTTCATTAGGGGCCGATAACCTCGATGTTAGGCCTCTTAAAACAACAATTATCATCATCATCAAACTCTAACCAACGCAGTGTCGAAAGTCAAATTTATGGGAGAGATATCAGAACCGTTTACAATTAGAACGGGTGTCAGACAGGGAGACGGACTATCTCCACTCCTCTTCAACTGTGTTTTGGAAAAAGGCATTCGAGAATGGAGGAAGATGTTAGACCAAGAAGAAACGAAGATCGGTTCAGACTTGGTCCTAAGCACAAAGGGATATACATTGACTGTCTGGCCTTTGCGGATGACCTGGCCATTTTTGCTAACGACATAGATTCAGCAGTCTACAAGATCAATAGGCTGTCAGAAATTGCTGAAAAGGTAGGACTCCAGCTTTCTATTCAGAAGACAAAATATATGACAAACATCTGCGATGGACCTTAATGGATGATCCCTAACCTTGGAAAAATCAGTCGAGTCACAAATTTCCGATATCTCGGTGAAGTCATCCAGCAGAATGGATTAGAAGAGAAAGCAATTAATGTCAGGATGAGGAAGTTAGACCAGGCATACAACATTACAAAGAATATCTATAACAAAAGTCTATGAGTATAAGGGCCAAGTTCCGACACTATACCACAGTTGTAAAACCTGAGGGATTATATGCGTCAGAAACTTTGACCATGAATAGTAAAGGTCAAGCCGACAAACTGGAAAAAAGAGAGCGTAGGATATTAAGAAAAATCCTAGGTAATAGATGGGTTGATGGACAGTGGCTAATGGGAGCAAATGAGGACTTGTACAACAACATAGACCCTATCACAGCATCAATTAAGAAGACGGCTACTACTTTACGGTCACCTTTTGAGGATGACTGATGATCGATTAACCAAAAGAATATGGAGTTTCATCAAGTCTAAGGCAACAAGGCTGAGATGGTTCGACGAATGCGAAAAAGATCTCAGGCAAATTGGTATTCTAAACCGAGAAATTCGTAACAGGAACACATTTAGAAGATTGGTGAACAACTACCAAGGTTTTAAAATGGTATCGACTTCAGGAAGACTGAGAGGACCTTTGTCCGAAGAACATAAACAGGCACTCGTCGCTGGGGTCAGAAGATACTGACAGGAAGTCAAAGCCGAAACAAGAACAAGACCTAGACACTAAAGTGAAGTTGGTTGTTACCACGCAGTCCATAGAGGCTCAACTCGATGTATTAAAATATATATAGGGTAGAGCGGGGCTATTCCGCTCATTTCAAATTGTAAACATTATAAATCAAAAACTATTCATTTTTCTAAGATGGAACCAACAGCAAAGCACACCATATTTATTGCTTATTACATACGAATGTTGTCAAAATACAGTTATAACAATATACCGGTCTAATGAAATAAAATATAAATCAAAGCAAAAATGACGAATCACAAATTTTATGGGGCTATTACGCCCATGCTTGGGGCTATTTCGCTCACTGTAATAATGTCCTTTCCTCAACGGCATTTACCACAAATGACGTTTTTCCTTCCTGTAGCCCCAACATACATGTCATGATACAAAGTTTCACAGTCTTTGCAATGAATCCAACCACCCTTTAATGATGACTGAGCGGTATAAAAAGTTACGCCACAAAACCCACATGGTGTTTCTTCCTTGTCAAAGTATTTTGGTCGTACGGATTTAAGGTCCCGGTCATTTGTCTTGCAAAAGTCTCGAAAATGTTTTTGGCAACATTTTCCTTACGGGCCTTATCAAATTTTAAGCTCCGTTTTGCCCTTTGAATCTGTTCTGGTGTGCATCCAAATCCTCTTGCTGCCAAGCATTTTAGCCGGGAAGGTAAATCCGTCTCCTCTTGCCTACTATATTCTGTGGGATGACCCGGTGGTTTGTCCACTATGATTTTCTCTAAGGGTCCTTGTCGTTTACGTAAATGAACACGATTTTTAAGTGTTGAATAAGACACATTGCAAAGTCCAGCTGCACCTCTCATGCACACATCGCTTCGTAATACACTTGAAATAGCTCGGTCAATATCTTCCTCCGTCCATTTTCGAACTGGGCCTTTCCTTTTATACGTCCGTACCATCTCCAACGTAACAAGAAAGAGATACTAATCTGCTATCTGAAATAAGTTGGTTGCAATATTATAACAAGAGAGAAGTCTTGGCTGAGCGGAGTAGCCCCCATATTTCTGGGCGGAGTAGCCTCAATTACTGGAATTTACAATGGCGCGTCTTGTGTTGGCTGTGACCAAGGAGACGCGCTACCTGCTATGTCCAGATGTAACTTAACTTTCAGACTGCCAGGCGCCACACTTCCGGGGGAAGAAAGCCGCTACTCTGGACACTACCCCTTAAGTTGCAAGCACAAATTCTTAATGACGACAAATTCCACAACATAAACAACGTACCTTGCAGTATTCTTCCTTTGTTTTAATCAACACACAAGCTGTCACTCTCAAACAAACGATAAATGTAGTAGCACAGATACCGAAGGTCACACTGAACACAAAGGGCGATATCAGCTTATTTTGAGCGGGAAAGCCCCGTGGGCGAATTAGCCCCGCCGTACCCTATATATATATATACATTGGCTGATGGAGGAGACAAACAATGTATATTAGTCCTCGAAACATGTACCGTACCATTTTCTAATGACCACATAGTGATCATTTTCAATAAATTATTGATTCGGGGGGAACCCTAGACCATTAAAACGTTATTACTTTCATTCTCGTGTTAAGACAAACCCCTCGATGATGGCTGGGTCAGCAATTAGCCGTACACTTTGACGTGAATGTCGGAGAACAAAATAAGGCATTCCTTGTTAGATACAGAATCAAATGTTGCAGCAAACAAGGTAGACATTTACGTTCCGAAACTTGAACATTTTTCGTTAAAATGCTTATTTTGATTTCCGTTGTCCGTGTAACACAGTTTCCGTTTAATACAGGCTTAACTGTAATTATCCTAACTAGTCGAAACCTGTCTAAACATGACGGTCAATGGGAAACTATTTACTGAAGAATTTCCTAATATATATTCTTTGTACAATTATTTTTGGCTCTATTGAAACTTTGACCTGTTTGCCATCTCTTGATGAATGCAGTACATTAGCATTTGTCAGTTGGCACAGGCTAGAGTAAAATGTGGCTTTTCACCGATGTCTCAGTCTCACTCATGGCTGTGATTATATGGAAGCTACTGAGGTATGGGTGGTGCTTAGTAATGACATTCAGGGCACAGTCAGAGCCTGTGGATGCTGTGAAAGGTTCTACTCATAGGGTTAGTACAGCTGTTCTGACTCAATGAGGAAAGCAATGGCAAAATACCTCACTCCTCTTCTTGCCTAGTACGCCTCAATATGGCACTGCCTTGGTTTTTTATGGGTAGCCTATCTACCCACACAACATAACGGAGGTAATATTTGAGGATCCAACCAGCCTTCGGGCTGACTACATAACAGACACAGAAACTTTAAGGGCGTCAAAAGATTGCACTCTCGACATTGCAACATACTGCTGGCCATGACTGAAATCTTGATGAGGCAAATTGAGATCTATACGTTCCAGAGTTTTCTTTGGAGCGTTATTGATTGTGATAAAGTATGCCAAGCGAATTGGAAAATGTAGCCTCTTAAAAGAAAATGATAGTATTTTATCTGATGGTGTCAAATCAAGTCGGAGGATTAGACCTCTCTGCCTAATTTTAACTGCACTTATTATTTCCAAATCCAAGCAATACGGCTATATTTAGGAGCCCTTGGGAAACTGCGACTACTGTAAGAGCAGGTCATGCCGCCCTCTATAGGTATCCCCCAGGGGCTCACATCTAGTAGGACGTGGGTTAGCGAATACGGGGCCCCAGCTGAGTCCGGCATTGCTGCCACTTACTTGTGCCAGGCTCCTCTCCGTCTTCTTTCCTGTCGACCTCTCTTGGTCAACTCTTGTTCTCTTCCGACCCCGACGGTATTAGGGTATCCGAGGCCTAGGGAGTCTCTTCCTTTCCTTAATTGACCCTTGTCTCATCTTTTCTGATACCCTCTTTCTGCGAGGGGTCAGTCTTCTTTTTCTTTTCATGTTATCTCCTGCCTTCTGCTCAAGGCCCTCAAGGAGGCAGGGTGTATGTAGCCCCACCACTTTTGATGCACCCTAGATATTGCTACACCCTCAGGGGCTCACGGCTCGTGAGTTTGGGAGTTGGCGACCCCGAGGGATTCCTGAGCTGGGTCCGTATTGTCCCGATTTTCCTCTGGCCTTGGGACGGGCCCTCTCCTCTTTCCCTTTCCTATCTGCCTTTCATGGCTCTCCTTCCTTCCAAGTCCCTCAATCCTCATTCTTCGTGGATTGAGGGCATTTCATTTCTCCCTGTCCTTTATTTACCTCATCCTTTATTTGATTACCATTTCTTCTTCTAGTATGTAAGTCTGTAGTTAGTATTAGTTATAGTTTTCATTCGCATCTCATGTTTCGCTATCACCCAAACCATTAGGGGCCGATAACCTAGATGTTAGGCACCTTGAAACAACAATTATAATCATCATCCTCTATAGTTAAGTTATCATCGGCGTACTCAGGGATTTTTAACGCTCTGAGGGGAAAAAACCGTGATCCTGGGGAATAGAAGCTTAGCATGCTACCCACTACGCAAGCGTTAGGCTATGCTCCAAACTGGGAGACCTTCGCGTATCTCCACGCTGATGTAATCTACTTGCGTTGCCGAGAATTACAGATGAGGTGAATACGTAATTCCTGAGGAAGACATCAAACTCTGTGTGGAATAGAACAAGCCGGAGAGCTAAACAAGGTTAAACTATAGTGATCGCGTTTTGGCCTTGATCCAGATTAAGCTGGGCCAAGTAAACGCCGCAGGATGACTTTAACTGTGTTGCAAACAGGATTCAACCTCTGCCATTCCCCCTTCTACCACAGGCTAAAATGCCGGAATGGTTCCTAACATTAAACCACGGCCGGCTCCTTCCCAACACTCACCTGAATTACAAATACACACATTATTGCAGACACCACAATGACAGAGATAAATTCTAAACACACGCACACTGAAATACACGAGACTAAATGACCACTATGTTGAAGGCTTTCAAATGAAACAACAACAACAAATTAAATAAATAAATAAATTAATTAATAAATAAATAAATAAATAAACAAGTAGTTCCGTGAAGAACTAAATAGCCTATTTTCAAATATCCTTCATATATTAATAGCCTTTATCGAGATACATAATTTCAATATGTTTGGTGTCATAGATTCGTAGATATTGAGAACCGTCTAAATATTTCGGATGGTCGTCAACTATGATGTTTATATATGCAGGCCACAGAGTTATGTACTGTTAGATGACGATTATTGCATAGGTTCATTATTGAAACGTTGACTTCGATCGCATGAGTAGGACACAAGAAATAAAAACTTAATTTTAAAATTTAGCACAGCCGCCATCTTGAGGTTATCTAAACAATTGAACTAAATTAGATGTCAATGCATTGCTATGTGTCCAAACATTTGCTGTACCATGTTTTACTGCGCTCGGATGGTTAAATCACGAGAAAAGTCTATTTAAATGTTTCAAATTCGCTTGGCCGCCATGTTCGTTTTGTACTTAACAGGTTTCTGAAAGCCACATAGGTGAACTTCTAGTAGTGCCGTTTATCACCGTACAAAATTTCAGGGTGAAATCATTAACAGTTTCGGAGATATTAAATGCAGGTGAAATACTTCACTCAGCTGCCATGTTGGATTGTTGAGACGTAGTAAATTTTGAAGGGCACAAAATACTGCTATGACCTTACCGAGTTTCATTGAAATCTTTCCAGACGTTTAGATTTTATTGGGGGGGGGGGGGGGGGAGGGCACACACACACGCACAAAAGGTGATCTCGTAAGCATATTGTTTCATAAATGAAAATAGGCTGAAAATATATAAATCAAGAAACAAACAAAGAAACATCAACAAAATAAATGCACCATGCTCAAGAGAAAAAGGGTTTCACTGGCATTTGATTCTTCGCCCTGTGCCTTTGCCGGAATCTTTTCCTAGTCTCAAAATACTCATGTCTGCTGCTCTTTGCTGCTCCCGACCGATGCCGAAACATTCCGACTGTGCACGAGGAATGCTCGCGAGACGTTAGGGCTGTGCTACCGAAAAATAAAATATATTTTTATTTTTATTTTGTCTTCTTAATCTGTTATATAGGTCTTCGGGACTTGTTATATGCCACTTTTGTAAAATATAGACTGCTCGTTTGTTCAGGGCATGCATTCAAAGTGTCTACTTTGAGGGTTAAAGGTACATACGTCACGACAAAACTAATAACAGGAGAATTTCGAAATTTCTGTGCAATAACCCTTGTAATAGTAGCTTCATTATGAACAATTTTTATTTCAAAATTCCACATATTTTATAAAAGCATAATATTTCAATAACCTTTTTTATTGTGAAAAAATTCAAATTTATTCAATTTGTAGAGAGTCTAATTCTGAGCAGTTCGAATATTTGATGAAAGAAACTGTTTAGTGATAAACCCGTGACGTATGTACCTTTGACTAGTCTTCAACTCGGCAGAACGGTAACTACACAGGCTACACGATAGGCTACCCGCACTACTACTTGCACGGAGCTTCATTCCCCCACCCTACTACCTAGCACTGCACCGTACCGCACCTCCCCTTACGCAGCATTCCATTCTACTTACCGTGGAGTGCAAAGAAAACAAAATAACTCGTCTTCTTCCATAACTTTTTCCTGCGCGCTTAGTCGCTGACACTTCAGTCTGACTAGACCTAAACTTGAGGAAGCAATAGAAGAATATACAGTATCTCGCCCCTTCTCGTTTCATTTCCTAATTCTGCGTTTGTGTTTCGTGATTGAGTGATTGAGTGTTCCTATAACATTCACACTTTATTCTACGATGCCACGAAAGCATTCTCCGTCAAGGAAACGTTCCAGAAGAGGCCGCGCAGCAAAGACTACGTGGGAGAAAAGAAAACAACAAGAAATCACCGTGAATGCTTCAAACGATTCTGCTCAATTTGAAGACTCCGAAGAAATATTCAACAGCTTGTTAGTTGAAAGCACTCCCCCAATAGGCCACGATGCAAGTCGGTAAGTAAACTATTGCTACAATATATAAAATAATTATTAATTAATTTGAAAGGACTTGTCATTTTTTAGTAGATTACCTACTTGTAAAACGTGTTGTTGTTGCTTATTTTAGTGACTGAGACATCGCGGTCATATAGCCCCATGTATTTTCGGGTGTGTATGGAATTTGTGTGTTAGGGGCAGATGACCTCGTAGTTCCGCCCCTTAAAACAACAATAACTAACTAACTAACTAACTAACTGTGTGATTACATGTGTTAATGTGATGGCTGTACTATTGTGTAAATTTCTAAATTGGGGATAGGATTGCTTTTAGAGAGGAACCATCCCAGCATTTGCCTGGAGTTAGTTTTAATGCGTATTTGATTTCTGTATGTTAATAATAATCAATAGTTATTAACAAGAAATGAACATCTGCCTGAATCAACACTATACAGATACAATTAATTATTGAAGTTGTTTACAGTACAGTATATGTTTCGGGGATTAATTTCATTTTATCCCCTTCATCAGCTGTTGAAAAAACAAAAAACAAAGCGTAGCACAGTAATAATATACGTGTTTAAAACCTAATATGGTGCACCATAAAATTTAGGGTACAAGAATAGAATAAAATGAAGAGAAACAGATGGTGACGGTGATCAGCTGCTCATGACAAATAGTAGTTCCTTGTAATGGTAGATATGTAACACCAATACTTCACCAATCCGTGTAGCTCTATAACCAATGGAGAGCCTGTATGCTTATATCCAAATATAGCCTTTCAAAACAAAGCGACTTTAAGAAACCCGACGTGATGGAAAGTGATTATAGGTTAGTTTAAAGCATATGGTGTATGTGGTTAGGACAACGTTACATTTAGAAAGTGATTTGTCTATTGTTTTGTAATAATAATCAAGGTAATATTTTTTAACATTGTGTGATTTCAGGTATGAAGATCAAGATTATTCCATAAATTTTCCAAATGATTCAGGAAGACGATGACAATGAGTCTGATTGTGAAGTACCACCTATGGTAATTGAAAGGAATACTGAGGCCAACGAACTGCCTCCAATAGGGCGACGCATCGTTGATATTGATCACGTTATGAAGGAAATAGAATTAGTAACGATCCATTCCAAACATTGTACCATGGGAAAATACACATACAAAAAAGAAATAAAAAATGGATTATATTGTACATGGATTTATTATTGTGATAACTGCGAAAACGAATATGCTGTAACTTCAGAGCCTGTTTACCAAAAAATGGAAGTGAACGATGCTCTGGTGTGGGGAGCTATGGCAGTAGGTATCGGGTTTTCTCAAGTCGAGGAAATGTTCAGTCTTTTGGACATACCGATCGTGGGCCACAACAAATACGCAAATCATGAAATACGAGTTGGTGATGTAAGTACTGTATATTGATCCATATTTCCTTATGACCTATATATTATAAACAATTCTGAATAAGTAGTTTCAGTGAATTATGAATACTATTTTGTTGTTGTTGTTCATTATTAGATGAAAATTATGCAAAGAAAAGCCTCTCTTCAAACATTTCTATATTAAGAAAATTTTAAACATTTTATTCAAAACATATTGTTACGGCTGTGAGTTTGTGTCATCACTCGCCGCATGAGTCACAACTGTCCCAGGGCTGGGCTGTGGCCTGCCTCCTGTATTGCGTGTGCTTTATGCAACAGGGCTACTAGGACAAAGGGGTAGTCCAGAATATTCGTGACTGGACCAGCGATGGAAATCTCGAGAAGCCGTGAACCCTGGATGGATCTAGAAGCATTTATTGAGTCACCGGCCTGCTATATAAGTGCGACCTGTCAAGCATTGGTCGTTGTGTTTTACGAGCTAGTGTGAACGATTATTCTGAGCGACAGAAGTGTGGTGACTTGCGAAACCCCTAGTGAAGCTGATTCTCTTGACACCGAGGAAGTGATTGTGGTGCTTGTGAAACAGTGTATAGTACAGTGACAGACCTAGTGCAGCTATTTCCAGCGAGCGTACGGGACCGGACTCATTAGCGAAGAGGATTAACTGTGGTCTGTTGACAAGTGAAAGGGAAAGTATTCTCGACGTGAGGAAACTGGAGTAAGGTAATGATTGCTGTTGAGTAGTGTATTTTTCTGGCTGCAATAAAATTAATTATTTCTTTAAGTAGTAATTGGTGTTGTGCTTTATACCCACCGTAATCCAGTTAACAAAGGTGCCACTAGGGGGTGGCACGTGCTTTATACCCACCGTAATCCAGTTAACAAAGGTGCCACTAGGGGGTGGCACGCAACAACTGGTGTCAGAAGCGGGATTACGAACTCAAGCACAACACCTGACGGTCCTGGTTTCAAAACCCGAGCAGGTCATTTTCTCTAATTTTCCTGTGAGTGCATGCCCTTTACAAGGCAAACAACTAAAATGGAGGAGAAATTGGCAGCATTGCTAGAAAAGTTAAATGGCATGGAAGAAGATGGAGGACGGCCAGAAGAATTTAACCAAGGAGCTAACTGCCAAATTAGAAGACGGCCAGAAGAAGATGGAAGACGGTCAAAATAAGTTAGCGGAGGACCTGAAGAAGATGGAGGACGGTCAGAAGAAGATGGAGGACGGCCAGAAGAAGTTAGCCGAGGACCTAACTGCCAAACTAGAAGACGGCCAGAAGCAGCTAGCGGAGGACCTGAAGAGGATAGAGGACGGCCAGAAGAAGATGGAAGACGGTCAGAATAAGTTGACACAGGACCTGAACAAATTAGAACTGGGTCTGCGTGAGGAAGTCACGGCAGTGGAAAAGAAGTTCGACGCCTTACAAGTGGAAGTTGCCGAGCTGCGCCAACGCCCGCTGATGGGGGTGGAGGAGAAATTCAACGTCTTACAAAAGGAAGTTGCCGAGCTGCGCCAACGCCCACTGACGGGGGTGGAAGAGAAATTCAACGCTCTACGAGAGGAAGTTGCCGAGCTGCGCCAACGCCCGCCCACCGTTACACCGGGAATATCAGGAACGGGACATAGCAAAGTGACGCCCCCAACCTTCGACGGAAAGGTCCCGTGGAGCACCTACTTACGTCAGTTCGAGGCGGCCTGTTCCATAAATAACTGGAACAACACAGAAAAGGCTACAGCTCTCATTGTAGCGCTGAGAGGTGACTCCCTTAACGTCCTTCAGGCCATCTCGACTGGATCCCAGGACTACGCTTCCCTGATCGCCCATATGGAGTCCCGATATGGAGATAGCCATCTTCAGCAGGCCTATCAGATGCAGCTCCGGACCCGGGTACAGAAGAACGCGGAAACCCTGCAGGAGTTCGGGATGGACATCGCACGCCTCGTAAGGCTCTCCTACCCAACAGGGCCGGCCGACTTTCTGGAGCAGATAGCGACGCAGACTTTCACCGACGGGCTACGGGACTCGGACACTCAAAAGGCGCTGCGTCTCGCGCGCAATAAGACCCTGGCAGATGCGCTGAGCCACGCACTTGAGTTCGAGATGGCAAAACAGGCATCCAGAATGCACGCGCGGGTGCGTCAAGTGGACGTCGACGAACCAGTAAAAACCAACGAGACCAAGCCCCTGGCCGACGAATTAATGGAGGCGCTAAGCCGTTTCTTCGATAGTCGCGGTACCACCTGCAAAAACGTAGCCGAAGGACATCCGGAGAGGCGGCCCGGAAGAGGACTACCGACCTGCTGGACCTGCCGTAAGAGAGGCCACCTGAGCAAGGACTGCGGTGATCGCCGCCGCCAAGGGTTTCCGTCGGGACAGTCAGTCGTAGGGAAACCGCGCGGCCCAGGAAAGCAAGTATCAGCCAGCCTAGGGGAGCAAAGGTTGGCTTGTGGCAGTCGTCAAGTCCCGGCGGTCCAAGTTCGTGTGACGCAGTTACGGAGGGTTAATAGCAGCCTGATGGTCGACGGAGTCGTCAACGGAGAGAGCTGGCCCATGCTAATCGACACGGGAGCATCGAGGACCATCGTCAGCCCCACCGTGATCCCGAAGTGGAGAGTTCAACCCACACAAAGGAACCTCCAGCTAATAACCGCGACCGGAAAGACCGCACCGGTACATGGCGAAGCATCACTGGAGTTCGTCATTGGTCGACGGGCGATAAAGCATCCAGTGCTTGTGGCCGACGTATCAAATGAAGTGATCATTGGACTGGACTTCCTGGACCAGAACAACATCATCTTGGATCTGAGTACCAACACTCTGCACTTTGGAGGTGAGGAACTTGCTTTGCAACCTGCGCACGAGTCCATCACCGCACGTCGAATAAGGCTGAGAGAAGACGTCATCGTTCCCGCCAGGACGGAGGTCAGCGCTGCCGTAATTGTCGACGGAACTGCTGAGGGAGTGGCGGCTGTCATCGAGCCAAAATATGAGGACATCCAGACAAAAGGATTGCTAGTTGCCAAGACTCTCATCAACACGACGTCTCGGCCGTACGTCCGCCTGTCCAACCTGAACGACTACGACATTACGGTTCACCGGGACACCAACCTAGGAGTCTGCGAGCCCGTTACCTGGATTGCCCGCATCACAGATACGACGGACGGACACCTGCAGACGGACAACCGAAGAAGACGCGCCCTGCCAGAAGAACTACAGAAGCTGTACAGAGGATCCCAGGACCATTTAGACGAAGAGCAATCACGCCAACTTCAGGACCTGCTATGCGAATTCCAGGATGTCTTCTCCGTGGGGAGCAAAGACTTCGGCAGGACAAGCTTGGTCCAGCACAGAATCGACGTTGGGGACAGCGCACCGATTAGGGCCCCATTCCGACGTGTCGCGCTCGCCAAGCAAGCCGAAGTCGACCGGATGGTAGAAGAGATGAAGGAGCAAGGAGTGATCGAGCCATCACATAGTCCTTGGAATTCTCCGGTCGTGCTTGTGTTGAAGAAGGACGGTTCCACCAGGTTCTGCGTGGACTACAGGCGGGTGAACGACGTCACGAAGAAGGACAGCTACCCTCTACCCCGGATCGACGACACGCTGGACACCATATCAGGGTCAAGATGGTTCTCCACCTTGAATTTGAAGAGTGGCTACTGGCAGGTGGAGGTCCACCCTAAGGACCGCGAGAAAACGGCGTTCTCTGTGGGCAGCGGGCTCTGGCAGTTCACCGTCATGCCATTCGGTCTGTGCAACGCCCCTGCGACCTTCGAAAGGTTAATGGAGTCCATTCTGAGGGGACTACACTGGAAGACCTGCCTGGTCTACCTAGACGACGTCATCGTTCTGGGGAGAAGCTTCGAGGAGCACTACAGCAACCTGAAGGAGATCTTGTTGAAGCTACGGGCTGCCCAGCTGAAGTTGAGCCCCAAGAAGTGTCAGCTCTTCCAGAAGTGGGTCCAGTACCTTGGGCATATCGTCTCCGAGGAAGGGGTGCGCACCGACCCAGAGAAGACCGCAGCTGTGAGGGAGTGGCCAGTTCCGAAGGACAAGTCCCAACTACGAAGCTTCCTGGGACTCTGCACTTATTACCGTCGCTTCGTGAGGGGATTCGCCGACATCGCCAAACCTTTACATCGACTGACTGAGAAGGACCAACTCTTCACGTGGACAGCAGAATGCCACAGTGCCTTCGAACAACTCAAGCAGGCTCTGTGCACCGCGCCTATTCTGGCCTACCCCAGACCTGGAACAAGGTTCATCGTCGATACCGATGCCAGCGACTTTGGCATAGGGGGAATCCTGTCGCAGGTAGTGGACGGCGAGGAGAGAGTAGTGGCCTACTTCAGCAAGGCCTTGTCAAAGCCAGAAAGGAACTACTGCGTCACCAGGAAGGAGCTGCTCGCCATCGTGAAGACCATTGAACACTTCCACAAGTACCTGTACGGGCAAGAATTTCTCATCAGGGCCGACCATGCATCCCTGCGGTGGCTCCTGAACTTCAAGCAGCCCGAGGGTCTACTCGCGCGGTGGTTAGAGAGGCTTCAACAGTACAACTTTGAGATTCAGCACAGGAAAGGCCAACTGCATTCTAACGCCGACGCCCTGTCACGAAGACCGTGCCCCGAAGACTGCACCTTCTGTGCCCGAAGGGAGGAGAACACCGGGATACTGTGCCGACGGACTACTGTGGAACTTCAAGGGAACTGGAGCCGCGAATCTTTCACGCGGGCACAAGCAGAAGATGATGACCTGGGACTGATAGCCGAATGGAAGAGGGCCTGTGTCCCCAGACCCGGGTGGAACATTGTGAGTGACTGCAGCCCAAAGTTTAAGTCCTACTGGGCACAGTGGGACTCGCTGATTGTAAGGGATGGCCTCATCTGCCGTACCTGGGAGAGCACCGACGGGAAGACATCTCGGGAACAAGTCGTCGTTCCAAAGGCTATGACGGAGGAAGTCCTGAAGGAAGTTCATGGAGGATCATCTGGTGGACACCTAGGGATAAAGAAGACCCTGGAGAAGCTGAGAGAGCGGTTCTACTGGATCGGATGCCGAACAGACGTGGAGAACTACTGCGCGAGGTGCCACGATTGCGCAGCCAGCAAGGGCCCTGGACGAAGACGACGGGGTCCACTGAAGACCTACAACGTGGGCGGCCCCATGGAGAGAGTGGCCATCGATGTTGCTGGGCCATTCCCGTTAAGCGAGGCAGGGAACCGCTACATATTAGTCGTCAGCGACTACTTTACGAAATGGCCGGAGGCGTATGCGCTCCTTAACCAAGAAGCCGCGACGATTGCAGAGATCCTGGTGAAGGAATTCGTCAGCCGGTACGGAGTACCCCTGGAGCTGCACTCCGACCAAGGGAGGAACTTCAAGTCGCAGGTGTTCCAGAACCTATGCCAGCTGCTGGGAATCCGGAAGACAAGGACAACGCCGCTACACCCTCAGTCCGACGGGATGGTAGAGCGATTCAATCGCACCATCGAGAACCATCTCCGAATAGTCGTCAGCGAGCATCAGAGGGATTGGGACAAGCATCTTCCACTATTTCTCCTGGCCTACCGCGCCGCCGTCCATGAAGCCACCGGGTGCACACCAGCCCGGGCCATGTTTGGGAGGGAGCTCCGTCTACCTGTCGATCTTGCCTTCGGCCGACCTGGGAATGATCCGATCCCGGTAAGCCAGTATTGTCAAGAACTGGTCGACCAACTGGAGGACGTACACGCGTTCACGAGGAGGAAACTACGGATCGAGA
This sequence comes from Meconema thalassinum, assembly GCA_946902985.2. NCBI lineage: Eukaryota > Metazoa > Arthropoda > Insecta > Orthoptera > Tettigoniidae > Meconema > Meconema thalassinum. Next base: position 195,470,793 of record OX336388.2, read on the forward strand.
CCGACCGAATGAAGACCCGATACGACCAGCAGACGGATGCCGGCGAATTCCACGAGGACGACCGGGTCTGGCTCTTCAACCCATTACGGAAGAAAGGCCTGTCACCCAAACTGCAGAAGTCCTGGGAGGGCCCGTACCGAGTCGTGAAACGGATCAACGATGTCGTCTACAGGATCCAGCGGAGCCCGAGGACAAAGATGAAGATCGTGCACCGAGATCGCCTGGCAGCCTACGGAGGGACACAGACGGACCAATGATTGATCGGGACGATCAGGCTTTTTAGGAAGGGGGTGGTGTTACGGCTGTGAGTTTGTGTCATCACTCGCCGCATGAGTCACAACTGCCCCAGGGCTGGGCTGTGGCCTGCCTCCTGTATTGCGTGTGCCTTATGCAACAGGGCTACTAGGACAAAGGGGTAGTCCAGAATATTCGTGACTGGACCAGCGATGGAAACCTCGAGAAGCCGTGAACCCTGGATGGATCTAGAAGCATTTATTGAGTCACCGGCCTGCTATATAAGTGCGACCTGTCAAGCATTGGTCGTTGTGTTTTACGAGCTAGTGTGAGCGATTATTTTGAGCGACAGAAGTGTGGTGACTTGCAAAACCCCTAGTGAAGCTGATTCTCTTGACACCGAGGAAGTGATTGTGGTGCTTGTGAAACAGTGTATAGTACAGTGACAGACCTAGTGCAGCTATTTCCAGCGAGCGTACGGGACCGGACTCATTAGCGAAGAGGATTAACTGTGGTCTGTTGACAAGTGAAAGGGAAAGTATTCTCGACGTGAGGAAACTGGAGTAAGGTAATGATTGCTGTTGAGTAGTGTATTTTTCTGGCTGCAATTAAATTAATTATTTCTTTAAGCAGTAATTGGTGTTGTGCTTTATACCCACCGTAATCCAGTTAACAAAGGTGCCACTAGGGGGTGGCACGCAACAATATTAAAGATTTTAAAATAAATACATTCTGTAAATTATAATCCCGTCCAAGCAATCATTGCTATTGTTGTTATTAATATTATTATTTTCTTTCTAAAGGTTTGGGAAGTAGCTCTCATAACTTACGTAAAATGAAGGAAAATCTAGAAGAAGAAAGACGTATTGCCATTGAAAAGAACAACTATTTGAATGGCGTTCCGTACATATCTGTTATTGGCGACGGAGGCTGGGCGAAGAGGTCGTATGGACATGGGACGAGCTCGCTGAGTGGTGTTGTAAGCATTTGGGAAATATTAAAGGGATTTCACGTATTCCTTTCATTGCAAAATGGCGATGTTTACTTTTGCTTAGCTAAGTCACACCACTGTGTCTACATGGCATCTTAGTCCCTGGAGAAAACTACATGGAAGCCCAGGTAGTATTTTCAAGGCGAAAATTGTCGCCAGAGAGAAAGGACGATCTCGAAGGGCACTGGCATTTTCTCAAAAACCGCCAGTAAAGAAGAGACGAAAGTGTGATGAAAACTATGGGCCACTAGCACAGTTGCCTGACGTTGAAGATGAAGTTCTTGAGACAAGAATGATCAACTTCTCAAAGAAAATGGCCGATGAGGTAACAAATGGTAGTCCTATTGAGGTATCAACTCTTGGACAACACAATAACCCCGTGTGGCACGACCAAAGAGTGAATCGCTTGACAGCTTCCAAGTTTGGGCTAGTCATAGCGTTTATCTCACACCCCTTGCCACAATCTTGTAAAATCAACTTTGTATGCCAAAAATCTCACCTCAGTTTCCGTCAAATTTGGAAGAGATAATGAGGACGCTGTGTTGAAAATGTACGAAGACAAAACTGGCAACAAGGTCACCAAGTGTGGGTTCTTCGTAGATCAAGATCATTCATTTTTAGGAACCAGTCCTGATGGTTTGGTTGCTTGTGATGGCCTCGTAGAAGTAAAATGCCTTGCGTCCGTCACTAAATCAGATTTGAGAGACGAGGTGACAAAAAAAAAAAGTTTGTGCTTGGAACTGTCAGAAGGAAAATTGCAATTGAAACGAAGCTACAGCTACTTCTTCTAGGTCCAAGGTCAATTGAATATCACCAGGAGAAAATGGTGCGACAATTTAGTTTATACGAAGAAAGGATAACTATTCGTAGAAAGGATAGAAAAGGATGAGATATTATGGCAAAGAAAAATTCTTCCAAACCTGGTACAATTTTATAAGGAGTGTATTTTGCCAGAAATTCTAGACAGTCGAGTTGTTCGAGGCATGAACATCCGAGATCCCTCATTTGTGCTAGAGGCACAACGACAAAAGCAGGCGACAAATAATACCAACAAACGAAAGAAGAGGAAACCACTGACACATTCATAGACAAGAAAAACATTAACCACCTAGGGGTGTAGTGGCTAGCGTTCTTGGCTGACGCCTTGGAGGTTCGGGTTCGATTCCCGGCTCTGCCAGGAGATTTTAATACTGTTGTGAGGGCTGGAACGCGGTACACTCAGCCTCGTCAGATAAAACTCAGAAGAGGAGGGTTCAATTCCTACCTGAGTCATCCTGGAAGTGGTTTTCCGTGGTCGGGGTGGTTCCTAACTTAAGGCCACGGCCGCCTCTTTATGTTCTAACCCTAATTTACAACTGCACACTGTGGTACAGCCATCACAATAACACAGGTTACACACACCTAGATGCACGAGGCTATATGACCACGATGTCGCAGCACTAAAATAAGCAACAACAAGAAGCTAATATTGTTGAATGATACTCGAACGTACTGTAAATTGTTCAGAATACGTAGCCTAAATATATTTATGTTCGACCCTGACTATTATGTGTCAGAAAACGGTATCATAATGATGGTCATTATAACACTATTTTTCATTATGAAACAGTTTCTTCTACCAATCAGAGCTCAAGAAATAGTTGTTTGACCAATTAGATAAGGTTAGCATCGCACCTGCGTGGAGTTCCAAGGCCTTCTAAACTGCGTTGCCTAGTGTCATAGTGGGCTAATCGAGAAGGCCATGGTCAAATACAAGGCATTCTCTGCGTCTCATCCGGTCTGTTCAATACATAAAACTGGCGAAATCTCGACAGATATTTATGAATATTTATCTTCGAACATAAAATAGTTAGTCGAACATAATCAGTCGTATGCAACTCGCCTATAATGGTAATTAAGACACTCCTATGGAAATTATAAAACTCGCATACGCTCGTTTTATAAATATACTCGTGTCTTAATTATAACCATTATAGGCTCGTTGTTGCATAATGTACTATTATGTTCGACCCTCACTGTTATGTGTCAGAAAATTGTATCATAATGATGGTCATTATAACACTGTTTTTCATTATGATACAGTTTATCCAGCCAATCAGAGCTCGTTCATTGACCAATTAGGTAACGATACCTTCGCGCATGAGCTCAAAATCCAATATGTCGGACATAAACACAACATCGAACTATAATAAATTACCGACATGGAATACGCACCGTCCATATGTTCACGTAAATAAACTGGCGAATATGAGACAAGAAATAGCACTGTACCTTAATATCACCAACACTAATTTCTACACAGCGCATTGCTTTCAAACGACTCCGGTGACAATATTACTGAGGGACGGCAGACGTAAACATATGGCCTGCATATGGCATTGCAAGCACACAGAGCGCATGCGTCAGTCGTTCAGAGATCTTGAAAGACAGAGATATACCCAGCGCTCGCACTGCGATCACAACATTCAAGTGGCTGGCTCTCAAAAGATATTTTTGAATATTTATGTTAAAACATATAATAAAGTTATAATTATCGTCGAACATAAACAGTCGTATGCAACTCGCCTATAATGGTAATTAAGACACTCGTATGGAAATTATAAAACTCGCGTACGCTCGTTTTATAAAAATACTCGTGTCTTAATTATAGCCATTATAGGCTCGTACCATAATGTACTATTTTTTTATCAGTTGCCTTGTAAGTTTCTTTGGTTTAGGAAGTGAATAATAAATTATTCTTTATTATTTAATGTGAAATAATTAATAACATAACAACTTTAACATACTTAAATATATCAATAGCTGTGTGTTATTGTGTTTTTCATGTTCTTGCTAGTGTGCATATGCAGCCGATTGTCATTGAACTTGCTGCTCACATTTTAAAAATAATTTTTGTTTGTTAATAGTGCATAATTTGGGTATTTTCTGAAAAAAAATCCGGAGATGGTTTCTTATTTGGAAATGATGTTATAATTTATAGTAGATTAACTTTCATTTACATACGTATGTAGCAAATATTATGTGTTTTCAGTGTTTTGGCTCTTAATTGTGAAAGTGTGTGTTTTGTTCACAGAATGTTAAATATGCATTGTACTTCATAAAATTCTGCATACGTGAACTTGAAATTTCATTACTGAATGAACAGTCATTTTGTTTACATAAATCAACTTTTGTGGTTTACTGCATTATTTTTTTAATAATGTTTTGCATTCCATTGCAGTTTTGTCAGTGCGCAATAAAAAGGTTTATGATCCATCCAAACACTTCTTTTGTGTTTTAATTTCATAGTTATATCACTGATATGCAACCACATCGCTACAGAAAAACTCTTCCCCCCTATGGGTAGTTACAAAGCCCATATGTAGTTTCGTTTCACGCGCGCAAATTTTTTTAAGACAGAACTTTTTTGGAAATTATGAAAATGTCAAAATACTGAAACTGATCTTTACATCAATTATACTATTATTATTGCGTTAAAGCTGGTGATTTATACAAATGGAATCCCTGAAATCTTATAAAATAACTGCCATGAAAAATTATGAGCAAAGTATCCCTATAATTTTTCTCTTGGTTAATATTGGAAAGAAACTAAAAAAAACTCAATGTATTTCTACATTTGTATTAATTCCATTCCTTGAAACTGGTAGGTATACTGTAAGCTTTAATTGTGTATTCATTTTATGTGTCATATATCCAGCGCAGTAAATCTGTGTTCAGAAAATATGTAGTGGATCTGAGGAGGTTAAGTGGTGTCATAAAATTACTTCCTGTTGAACTGCACAATTCAAATGACAAATTGAACTTCTGAATGGCTGGAAGTACTTTATATTAATATAATTCAAGATTTTATAGTAGCTTTATATTGCGGTGTTAAAACACGCTTAAAATATATATTGTTTTTTTCGCCATCGTTTTACCCTCCAGGGTTGGCTTTACCCACGGACTAAAAGAGGGATCCCACCTCTACCGCCACTGAGGGCATTGTCGTGGAGCTTGAAAATTGGGTCTTGGATACAACTGGGGTGTGTGACCAGCACTACGCCCAGGCGGCCTCACCTGCAAAGCGAACAGGGGCCTGATGAAGGGATGGGAAGACTGGGAGGTTAGGCAAAGGAAGTGGGAAGGAGGCGGCCGTGGCCTTACGGTAGGTACCATCCCAGCATTTGCCCTAGGACGAAGTGGGGAAACCACGGAAAACCACTTCCAGGATGGCTGAGGTGGGAATCAAACCCCCTCTACCCATTTGGACCACCCGAGGGTGAGTAGACCCCGTTCCAGTCCTCATACCACTTTTCAATTTTCGTGGCAGAGCCGGGAATCTAACCGTGGACCTCCGGGGTGGCAGCTAATCACTCTGACCACTACGCAATGGAGGCGACTTTGACGTTATTGAAATTCTTGATCGAATTTTGAAGTTTTTCGTTCTAATTTCTAAAAATTACACACACACAAAAAAACAAAAAACGGGACACGATAGAGAAACTCGGAATACAGAATTGGATTCTACATCCCTCAATACCTAAGCAGTCATTTAGGTATATTGTATTATTAATATTATATATATTTTTTTAATGATCAACTTTGCCAATTTTGATGTTTTTTCGATTTTCTTTTCAAAATTACAAGAAAGGAAAACTGGCGTGCTACAGAAAATCTGAACACATGGCACTTTACTTAACAATAAGTAAGTTAATATTTTCCCTTGTAGCAGAAGAAAATTGAAATGCATAGTCCTATCAATCAAACGCCCCGACCCATTTTATCCGGCTGGAGGACAGATCTCAAGGTTGCAATAAGCTTACGACTCGGAAACAGATCGCTGTGCGACTCGCAAGGAATGCTTCAACTGAGAGAGGGGAAGATAGTGTGCGAATGAGGAGTAATGGAAGGGCGGAGGGGAAGTCGCTATTCACATGCGGTGGCTAGCAAGGGACGGCAGTGCTGCCATCTCTTGTCCAGCGACTGTTAGCAGAAACGGCCGCACAGCCTTAAGTGGGTAGCCTATCATGACGAGAGGTAGAGCAGTGATGGCTGACATGCTATTTCCGGCCAAATGTCAATCACATCACTCCCGAGTGTTTATGTCTCGTGTTGCAGACAAACAAGATGGCTCCCGATCCAGACTGCGATGCGATGCCAGCGCCACCAACTCTGGAGGACCTGTTGCGGAAAAGTCCGGAACTATCGAGGACGGATCTGGCGTATCTACAGGACTGGATGAGTAAGCAGCACCACCTACCAAAGTTAACAGGTCTGTTTGTTTATTTATATATTTACTAGCAACCCGTCCCGGCTTCGCCCGGCATCTTTAATGGTTTACCAAGCGTAAGAGGCGCACGGACGGCAGGCCCCAGACGCAATTCAGAAAAGCCGAGGTGAACAGTGAAACTCCAAACACATATTCTCTCCTCTGAAGTCTTAACTCGACAGTTTGATGCTGGCCGAAGCTGGGGTGATAGGCTCGCTCACTCCGAAGCTAGTAATTTAAATTTCCACTGAATGGAGATTGTTGGAATAAATGAAAACGTAAAAACACTTAGAGTAGGCGATGTATTAAATATAGAGATATGTTGTCTTGGACTTTCTTGTAGAACTTTTCATGCTGAACAATTCTTACACTCATAGTATATAGATATTGTTGGTTGGTTGGTACTTAAGTTTAGGGGCTGCGACAACGAGGTCATGTAGCCCCGTGTACTTTGGGTGTGTGTAGAATCTGTCTGATAACCGGTGTTAATTGTGATGACTGTATTAGTGTGTGTTATCTGTTTTTTAATTTAGGTACAGACTGCAACTTAGAATTGTTCAAATAATTCCTACTTTTGCCGCCAAGCGACACCGTCAACGACTACTAGGCCAAGTTCAGAACTTAGCTACTAGACGCCACCGAAGTTGCCTCTTGGCATCGAAGGTAGAAACCTAAGAGCGTTGTTTACATTCTTAACCTATCCAATTTAGCTTCACACAGGTGTAATTAGTGGAAGGTTCTTTAACATGCCATAAATATTGTTAACGGTTTACCCAGCGTAAGCTTAAAAGGCGCACAGACGGCAGGCTTTCTTTCGTCTCGATTCACTGAAATCGTTACTGCTCGGCTTCCTTTGGTCATATGTGAATATTTCTCTACAGAAACCTTCCTCGAGAAATCCTTTACAGAATGGTGAAAACCGCATCAAAATCCATCCGTTACATCCAATAATCGGGGACTTTGTTTAATACTACGTAGATATTGTTCCGCTCTAATCAGAAGATATTGATGGGAATACGGAATATAAATAAGGTAGCTTGTATTGCGCTATGACGTACATCGTCTGGAATAATGGTTGATTCTATTGTACACACATCAAAAAAAGTTTTGCATCACCTCGGTTCACAGATCTCCGGCATATAGACGTTGACTGTGTATATTGTATCCAAGATACAGTCCCTTTGACTGTTCATAGATGTCACTAAAACTGCTCAAAGATGTAAACAACCACGCATGAGCAGGGTCTATTAGACGGAGGGGGTACGACAGCCGATCAGTTCCAGTCATTCCACCAGGACGAAGGTACGCTGCTCATGTTGTCTGTAGTTCTACCATGCCTAGAAGGTCAATACCGCAGTTCGATCGCGTCCGCATTGTTACTTTGTGTCAAGAAGGGCTCTCAACAAGGGAAGTTTCCAGGCGTCTCAGAGTGAACCAAAGCGATGTTGTTCGGACATGGAGGAGGTACAGAGATACAGGAACTGTCGATGACAGGCCTCGCTCAGGCCGCCCAAGGGCTACTACTGTAGTGGATGACCGCTACTTACGGATTGCCGCTCGGAGGAACCCTGACAGCAATGCCACCATGTTGAATAATGCGTTTCGTTCAGCCACAGGACGTCGTGTTTCAACTCAAACTGTGCGCAATAGGCTGCATGATGCGCAACTTCACTCCCGACGTCCATGGCGAGGTCCAGCTTTGCAACCCCGACACCATGCAGCGCGGTACAGATGGGCCCAACAACATGCTGAATGGACCCCACGGAATTGGCATCACGTTCTCTTCACCGATGAGTGTCGCATATGCCTTCATCCAGACAATCGTCGGAGACGTGTTTGGAGGCACCCTGGTCAGGCTGAACGTCTTAGACACACTGTCCAGCGAGTGCAGCAAGGTGGTGGTTCCCTGATGTTTTGGGGTGGCATTATGTGGGGCCGACGTACGCCACTGGTGGTCATGGAAGGCTCCGAAACGGCTTTACGATACCTGAATGACATCCTCCGACCCATAGTGCAACCATATCGGCAGAATATTGGAGAGGCATTTGTCTTCATGGACGACAATTCTCGACCTCATCGTCCACATCTTGTGAATGTTTTCCTTCAAGATAACGACATCGCTCGACTACAGTGGCCAGCATGTTCGCCAGACATGAACCCTATCGAACATGCCTGGGATATGTTGAAAAGGGCTGTTTATGGACGTCTTGACCCACCAACCACTCTGAGAGATTTACGCCGAATTGTCGTTGAGGAGTGGGACAATTTGGACCAACAGTGTCTTGATGAACTTGTGGATAGTATGCCACGACGAATACAGGCATGCATCAATGCAAGAGGACGTGCTACTGGGTATTAGAGGTAGTGGTGTGTACTGCAATCTGGACCACAAATGCTGAAAGTCTAGCTGTATGATGGTACAACATGCAATGTGTGGGTCTCATGAGCAATAAAACGAGCTGAAATGTTGTTTGTGTTGATCTCTATTCCCTTTGTATTTAAAGGTTCCAGAACTCTTGGAACCGAGGTGATGCAAAACTTTTTTTGATGTGTGTAGTTCAATAGGAGGTGAAAGCACAGTTAGATTGCTTACTATTCTTAATGAGGGGTAGGTTGTGAAGGAGATTAGAGAAACAATTAATGTAGGAGCAAAGATTCAAGGGGAAATCATTTCAACTCTGAGATTTGCTGATGATATCGTCATGTAGACGACTCACCTGAGGATTAGAATGAGTTGAGGAAATGATCCATGATGAAAATTAATAATTGTACAACAACAAGAAGTTCCGTGACGAACTAAAGAGCCTACTTTTCTTAAAATCTAAGATTCATATCAATGATTAATCTATATGGATCTATCTAGAATAATGACGAAATTAAGTTGGTAATATCGAAATTTCTAATTAGTTCGAATTACTGGATACTTGGCGTAATGTATCCTAATAGAGCACTAAAGTTGGCAGCCCTGGTAACTGAATATATTCTTAGTTCCATCTCTAAGGGTACAGAATACAACATTTGGTTGAAGTCCAATGGATAGCATGGACGTTGCATGCAGTTAAATATTGGATCTAACAGCGCGCGTAAAATCATGTTGGCAACAATGTCATGCATGTATTGGTCAGAAATAATCTGAAATAATATGATCTATTGTTGTGCCAATTTTGAATCAAATCCATTAGTTAGTATAGAAGTTACATGCATTTTAAAACTGGACCTATCAGCAGGCTTAGAATCAATTTGGCAACACTGACGTATATTAAGTTAGTTACTCCAAATTAATCTAGAATGTCAGGTACTATACGTGTGCAAAGTTTAGAGCTATTGGCTTGCATACTTTCTGATATATTGATATTAGGCTAACAAAAAAATAGAGACAGTATTTATTAACAGTTGACAACCCTGGTTACTCTAAAGAATCGGCATAGTCATATCTGTTATGGTACACATAGCACACACGAAATTTGGTTGAAATCCAAATGATAGTATAGAAGTTACATGTATTTAAGTTTGGACCTCTCAGCAGGCTTAGAATCGTGTTGGTAGCACTGACGTATATAAGTTACTCCAAATTAATAAGGAGAATGTCAGTTACTATACGTGTGCATAGTTTAAAGCTGTAGGCTTGCATACTTTCTGATAAATGGGTATTTGAATTTTAAAAAATGAGAGCATTTATTAACAGTTGGCAGCCCTGGTGGCTCTTAAGAATACGCTCAGTCATATCTGTTTATGTACACATAGCACATACGAAATTTGGTTGAAATCCAATTGATAGTGTAGAAGTTATATACATTAAAATTTCGACTATCAGCAGGCTTTTAATCATTTTGGCAAAACTGGCATGTATGGCCTCCTGGAAATTAAACTGCAATATTAATATCTATACGAGTGCCAATTTTGACATAGCTCCCATTCATACCTGCCAAGATATCCAACATGGAGCTCAAATTTCAGTTGCGATTTTTCAGCAGTTGGTAGCACTGACATAATTTTCAAATATGGCCGTGAGATATTCAGGTATAGATCATTACTCCTACCAAATTTTGTTTCGATTGCTGAAGCCGTTTAGGAGTTGATAGGGGGGTGGGGGGGACACACACACACAGCCAGCCAGACAGAAGGACACACATTTGCCCGATCTCATGTCTCCTTTTTCCTCATTTTTGCAAAATGTGAAAAGTAGGCTAAAAATATTGGAATGTATCTGAAAGATATCAGAAACCTCTATCGACGTCGAATTGGCAGGTGAAAAGCTAAAGCAAGTAGGAGACTTCTGCTATTTAGGGAGCAAAATAACCAATGATGGACGAAGCAAAGAGGATATAAAAAGTAGTTTGGCTCAGGCAAGGAAAGACATTTGTTGACATTGAAAATAGATTTAGGTACTAGAAAGTCATTTTTGAAAGCCTTTGTCTGGAGCGTGGCACTCTTTGGAAGTGAAACTTGGACTGTTGGTGGAGCAGAAAAGAGGAGAATTGAAGCTTTTGAAATGTGGTGTTACAGGAGAATGGTGGGTAGATAGAGTAACAAATGAAGAGATGTTTCTAGTGACTGCTAATGAAGAAAAGAGATAGGTTGGTAGATCACATACTAAGACAACCTGGAATAGCAAACATAGTTATGGAAGGAAGGGTCAAGGACAAGAACTGTATAAGTACAATAGATTGTCTCGGATGTAGGGTGTGGTAGCTATGCAGAGATGAAATGATTAACTCAGGGCAGGGAGGCATGGAGTGCTGCAACAAACCAGTCACGAGACTGAAGACTCAAGCCTCAACAACAAAAGCTTTTAAAAGGGACTAATTTGCAGATGAGTGTGAGAAGGTCGAGTAAGTCCTGCAATTGGTGGATCTTGGCTACGCCACTGGTGACGTCATACATTAGCCACGGACTCAATGACATAATAAAGCAAGTTTCTTCCTGGTCTGCCGGAATTACAAGAGAACCCACCTCAATAGCCGTCCGTGTTAAAGCACCAAAAGTCGAATGAATTGTCACCAACTGGCTTAGTCCAACACCAAGACATCCCAAAGCTCCTGGATTGTCACTGAGGCTAGGGTTGGGAAGGAGGCGGCCGAGGCCTTAATCTAGGAACTATCACAGCGTTCACCTGGATTAAAAATTGGGGAAACTACGACAAACCATTTCTAGGACAGGTGAGCCTAACATTTCCTCACGAGGCTGAGAGTGCCTCAAGTTCCAGTTCTCGGACCAGAATTACTTTTCCTGTAAGTGACGTCATTAGGATTGCAAGGAGGTGGAGCCATGAGAGGCAGATAAAGGATAACGCGCGGTCGAAAATCATTAAGAAATTGGAAAGATCGACCCAGCTCAAGAATACCTGGTGGTCGCTAACTCCCGAGCTTATCATCCTTGAGCGCTTAAGGGTGTAGCACTATTCATGGTGGGCTACACACACCCTGCTTCTTTTAGGGTGTCTTACAGTAGGCAGAAGAAGTGTGATCCTTCATAGAATGAGGGGATCGGGTAGGGCTGCACAGATTCGAACGTCAAATTATTCGAATACGAATATTTGATTCCAATTATTCGCACATTTCGAAACTATTCAAGCATTCGCATTAGTGAAATAACCCAACCATCGGATAATTGTAATAAACATGGAAACGAAGAGATAAGAAAATATAAATGGAAAGATAGAAAGGTTGAAAGAAAGCAAACCAAAAGTTTGGTGCTTTTCAGTCGGTCAACACGAATGTACCCAAATGAGCTGGGTTATTCCCTAATCCTGAAAAAAATACATGAGATTAATAAATACACTTGGATGACCAGTTTCGATCGTCAAGCGATCATCATCAGATCCATTAAACTTAGGCTACAGAATCTATGTCTGAAAATACAAGTGAAAATATTTACAATATGTACACCGTTCACAACAACCAAATAGTCACTCCAAACAGGCAAATTCCGGAGCTCTATCTCCACTTCCATCATCTCATCAATATACCACAACTAACACATATTGACAATTTGCATTACCAACACTGCAACTAAATAAGGGTACACATTGTAAATAATTTCACCCATATTTTCAGACATAGATTCTGTAGCCTAAGTGTAATGGATCTGATGATGATCGCTTGACGATCGAAACTGGTCATCCAAGTGTATTTATTAATCCCATGTATTTTTTTCAGGTTTAGGGAATAACCCAACTCATTTGGGTACATTCGTGTTGACCGACTGAAAAGCACCAAACTTTTGTTTACTAAGGCAAACTGAAAAATGGCTTCCAACACTATAAAGAAAGAAAGAAAGAAAGACTGAAAGAAAGAAAGAAAGAAAGAAAGAAAGTCTAGAAGAAAGAAAGAGAGAAAGACTGAAAGAAAGAAAGAAAGAAAGAAAGAAAGAAAGAAAGAAAGTCTAGAAGAAAGAAAGAAAGAAAGAAAGAGAGTAAGAGTGAAAGAAAGAAAGAAAAAAGAAAGAGAGAAAGACTGAAACAAGTAAAGAAAGAAAGAAAGAAAGAAAGAAAGAATGAATGAAAGAAAGAAAGAAAGACTGAAAGAAAGAAAGAAAGAAAGAAAGAAAGATAGAAAGAAAGAAAGAAAGAAAGACTGAAAGAAAGAAAGAAAGAAAGAAAGAGAGAAAGGAAGAAAGAAAGAAAGAAAGATTGAAAGAAAGATAGGAAGGAAGAAAGAAAGAATGAAAGAAAGTAAGACTGAAAGAAAGAAAGAAAGAAAAAGAAAGAGAGAAAGACTGAAAGAAAGAGAGAAAGACTGAAACAAGTAAAGAAAGAAAGAAAGAATGAATGAAAGAAAGAAAGAAAGAAAGAAAGAAAGACTGAAAGAAAGAAAGAAAGAAAGAAAGGAAGAAAGACTGAAAGAAAGAAAGAAAGAAAGAAAGAAAGAAAGAGATAAAGACTGAAAGAAAGAAAGAAAGAAAGAAAGAAAGAAAGAAAGAGAAAAAGACTGAAAGAAAGAAAGAAAGAAAGAAAGAAAGAAAGAAAGGAAGAAAGAGAGAGATAAAGACTGAAAGAAAGAAAGAAAGAAAGAAAGAAAGAAAAAAGAAAGAAAGAAAGAAAGAATGAATGAAAGAAAGAAAGAAAGAAAGAAAGAACATCTGGAAGAAAGAGAGAAAGACTGAAAGAAGTAAAGAAAGAAAGAAAGAAAGAAAGAAAGAAAGAAAGACTGAAAGGAAGAGTTTAGAAGTGATGCTATGATATAAGGATCTACGAGGCTCAATGGGGACAGCCACTGCCTCCAACAACTCGTGCACTGGACATATTTATTTTTACACAAATTGTTGTATTTTCGAGTCTTTATCATCTTGCAATAATTCAAATGTTTCAACTGTTCGATTTAATATAATCGACTATTGGAATTACTCGAGCAACCTAAGTATTGTTGTTTGATATGTCAGTCAGACCGGAGGCTGGTCGGATCCTCAAAAGGTACCACGATACGTTATGTGGTAGAAACCCAAGAGAGCGTTATAATGAGACATACTAAGCAAGGTGAGGAGTGATGTAGTATGCCATTGCTTCCCTCACTGAGTATTACCAACCCTACCGAATGATATGGAGAGCCCTAGTACCAGGAAAGGACGGATTAGGGAAGGAAATTGAAACCTAGGATTTTCTAATACAGGCAGTGGCAGCCTAATCGAGGGGGGTGGGGGGACAATAGTGAAACAGCGGATGAAGCCTGATTGCATCCTTGCTATGGCTTACGTCACTCATCAAATTACTAAGAAAGGCCATTTCTCTCTCACGGACGGTGAAGTGGCGTCATCAGCTACGGTGTATGTGACTGAGGACAGCCTTGATATTAACCAATAATATTCTCTGAGTATTGGTCCAAGAGCACGTTAGAAACATCGTCCCCGGGGTCGGGACAAGACTGTGTGAGGCCCCGTAAATATCAGTTTCAATGTTGGTAATACTCTGAGATTTGCTAATCACATTGAATGAGTTTATAAATGGTTTGGACTCTGTCTTGACGAAAGAATTCATGATGAAAATCAACAAATGCAAAACACAAATATTGGAATGCAACAGAAATAAATCGTAAACACCTATGTACGTCGAGATGGCAGGTGAAAACCTAAAGGGAATAGGAGACTAAAATAGCTAAATACCCAGCAATTGGTAGCTTGCTGAGTTTCTATGCCCAAGATCGCGGGTTCGAACCCGGACGATGTCGTCGGATTCTTTAAGAGCGTTAAAAATCAATCAGTATGCCTCAGGCCCCTTGTCATAGATTTATGGTATGATAAGAAACTTCCACTATTTACACCTGAGTTAAGCTAAATTAGATTAAAAATGTAAACAACGCTCAGGTTCCTACGTTCGTCGCCAGGAGCCGACTGCAGTGGCTTCTAGTAGCCAAGTTCTGAACTAGTAGTTGTTGACGTTGGCGTTTGGCGGCAAAAGTAGGAACTACTTGCAAAATCCAAAGTCTGCAGTCCTTACTTGAATTAAGAAACAGATACACACACTAATACAGTCATCACAATTAACACCGGTTATTAGACAGAATCTACACACACCCAAAGTACACGGGGCTACATGACCGCGTTGTCGCAGCCCCTAAACTGAGGAACCAACCAACCAACCAACTCAGCAATTGACGAAGCAAAGAGCTTAAAAAAGATAGGTTGGCTCAGGCAAGGAAAGTATTTCTACAAAAAAGGAATAGATTTAGGTATTAGGAAGTCATATTTGAAAGTCATTGTCTGGAGCGTGGCGCTCTATGGAAGCGAAACTTGGACTGTTGGAGCAGCAGAAAATAGGAGAATAGAAGCGTTTGAAATATGGTGTTACAGGAGAATGATGATGATGATAATTGTTGTTTTAAGGGGCCTAACATCTAGGTTATCGGCCCCATACAGGAGAATGATGGGTAGATAGGGTGACAAATGAAGAGATGTTTCTGACGAGTGTTAATGAAGAAAAGAGATAGATTGGTAGGACACTATCTAAGACAAACAGGCATAGCAAGCTTAGTTATGGAAGGAAGGGTCAAAGACAAGAACTGTAGGGGTAGACCATGGTTACAATATTTTAAACATATTGTCTCGGATGTAAGGTGTGGTAGCTATGTAGAGCTGAAACGGTTAGCTCAGGGCAGGGTGGCATGGACGGCTGCATCAAACAAGTCAAAAGACTTAAGGCCTCACAACACTACTGCTAAAATGCATTGGTCATGTATTCCCGGGTTACGAGCCCTAATAATAAGAGCCCTTGTGTTTCAGACGATCAGCTAGGCCCTTTCTACACAGTAACTACTAGGTCATGTGTTCCCTGGTTACGAGCCCTTATAATAAGAGCCCTTGTGTTTCAGAAGATCAGCTTGTGCCCTTTCTACACATTAACAACTAGGTCATGTGTTCCACGGTTACGAGCCCTAATAATAAGAGCCCTTGTATTTCAGACGATCAGCTTGGCCCTTTCTACACAGTAACTACTAGGTCAAGTGTTCCTAGGTTACGAGTCCTTATAATAAGATACCTTGTGTTTCAGACGATCAGCATGTGCCCTTTCTACACAGTAACTACTAGGTCATGTGTTCCCGGGTTACGAGCCCTAATAATAAGAGCCCTTGTGTTTCAGACGATCAGCTGGTGCCCTTTCTACACTGTAACTACTAGGTCATGTGTTCCCGGGTTACGAGCCCTTATAATAAGAGCCCTTGTGTTCCAGACGATCAGCTAGTGCCCTTTCTACACTGTAACTACTAGGTCATGTGTTCCCGGGCTACGAGCCCTAATAATAAGAGCCCTTGTGTTTCAGACGATCAGCTAGTGCCCTTTCTACACAGTAACTACTAGGTCACGTGTTCCTAGGTTACGAGCCCTAATAATAAGATCCCTTGTGTTTCAGACGATCAGCTTGCGAACTTTCTACAGAGTAACTGCTAGGTCATGTGTTCCCGGGTAACGAGCCCTTATAATAAGAGCCCTTGTGTTTCAGACGATCAGCTAGTGGCCTTTCTACACTGTAACTACTAGGTCATGTGTTCCCGGGCTACGAGCCCTAATAATAAGAGCCCTTGTGTTTTGACGATCAGCTGTTGCCCTTTCTACACTGTAACTACTAGGTCGTGTGTTCCCGGGTTACGAGCCCTTATAATAAGAGCCCTTGCGTTTCAGACGATCAGCTAGTGGCCTTTCTACACTGTAACTACTAGGTTATGTGTTCCCGGGCTACGAGCCCTAATAATAAGAGCCCTTGTGTTTCAGACGATCAGCTAGTGCCCTTTCTACACAGTAACTACTAGGTCACGTGTTCCTAGGTTGCGAGCCCTAATAATAAGAGCCCTTGTGTTTCAGACGATCAGCTTGTGCCCTTTCTACAGAGTAACTGCTAGGTCATGTGTTCCCGGGTAACGAGCCCTTATAATAAGAGCCCTTGTGTTTCAGACGATCAGCTAGTGGCCTTTCTACACTGTAACTACTAGGTCATGTGTTCCCGGGCTACGAGCCCTAATAATAAGAGCCCTTGTGTTTCAGACGATCAGCTAGTGCCCCTTCAACACAGTAACTACTAGGTCACGTGTTCCCGGGATACGAGCCCTAATAATAAGAGCCCTTGTATTTCAGACGATCAGGTAGGGCCCTTTCTACACAGCAACCACTAGGTCATGTGTTCCTGGGTTACCAGCCCTAATAATAAGAGCCCTTGGGTTTCAGACGATCAGCTAGTGCCCTTTCTACAGAGTAACTACTAGGTCATGTGTTCCCGGGTTACGAGCCCTTATAATAAGAGACCTTGTGTTTCAGACGATCAGCTAGTGGACTTTCTACACTGTAACTACTAGGTCATGTGTTCCCGGGCTACGAGCCCTAATAATAAGAGCCCTTGTGTTTCAGACGATCAGCTTGTGCCATTTCTACACTGTAACTACTAGGTCATGTGTTCCCGGGCTACGAGTCCAAATAATAAGAGCTCTTGTGTTTCAGACGATCAGCTAGAGCCCTTTCTGCCCTGTAACTACTAGGTCATGTGTTCCTAGGTTATGAGCCCTAATAGTAAGTGCCCTTGTGTTTCAGACGATCAGCTGGTGCCCTTTCTACTCAATAACTACTAGGTCATGTGTTCTCGGGTTACGAGTCCTAATAATAAGGGCCCTTGTGTTTTAGACGATCAGCTAGCGCCCTTTCTACACTGTAACTACTAGGTCATGCGTTCCCGGGTTACGAGCCCTAATAATAAGAGCTCTTGTATTTCAGACGATCAGCTAGTGCCCTTTCTGCCCTGTAACTACTAGGTCATGTGTTCCCGGGTTACGAGCCCTAATAATAAGAGCCCTTGTGTTTCAGACGATCAGCTAGCGCCCTTTCTACACAGTAACCACTAGGTCATGAGTTCCTAGGTGACGAGCCCTAATAATAAGAGCCCTTGTGTTTCAGACGATCAGCTAGTGCCCTTTCTACATTGTAACTACTAGATCATGTGTACCCTGGTTACGAGCCCTAATAATAAGAGCCCTTGTGTTTCAGACGATCAGCTAGCGCCCTTTCTACACAGTAACCACTAGGTCATGAGTTCCTAGGTTACGAGCCCTAATAATAAGAGCCCTTGTGTTTCAGACGATCAGCTAGTGCCCTTTCTACACAGTAACAACTAGGTCATGTGTTCCTAGGTTACGAGCCCTAATAATAAGAGCCCTTGTGTTTCAGACGATCTGCTTGTGCCCTTACTTCACAGTAACCACTAGGTCATGTGTTCCCGGGTTACGAGCCCTAGTAATAAGAGCCCTTGTATTTTAGATGGTCAGCTTGCGCCCTTTCTACACTGTAACTACTAGGTCTTGTGTTCCTGTGTTACGAGCCCTAATAAGAAGAGCCCTTGTGTTTCAGACGATCAGCTTGTGCCCTTTCTACACTGTAACTACTAAGTCATGTATTCCCGGGTTACGAGCCCTATTAATAAGAGCCCTTGTGTTTCAGACGATCAGCTGGTGCCCTTTCTACTCAATAACTACTAGGTCATGTGTTCCCGGGTTACCAGCCCTAATAAGAAGAGCCCTTGTGTTTTAGACGATCAGCTAGCGCCCTTTCTACACTGTAACTACTAGGTCATGTGTTCCTAGGTTACGAGCCCTAATAATAAAAGCCCTTGTGTTTCAGACGATCAGTTAGTGCCCTTCTACTCAATAACCACTAGGTCATGTGTTCCTGGGTCACCTGCCCTAATAATAAGAGCCTTTGTGTTTCAGATGATCTGCTTGTGCCCTTTTTTTCACAGTAACCACTAGGTCATGTGTTCCCGGGTTACGAGAACTAATAATAAGAGCCCTTGTGTTTCAGACGATCAGCTAGCGCCCTTTCTACACAGTAACTACTAGGTCACGTGTTCCTAGGTTACGAGCCCTAATAATAAGAGCCCTTGTATTTCAGACGATCAGCTAGGGCCCTTTCTACATAGCAACCACCAGGTCATGTGTTCCTGGGTTACCAGCCCTAATAATAAGAGCCCTTGTGTTTCAGATGATCTGCTTGTGACCTTTTTTTTCACAGTAACCACTAGGTCATGTGTTCCCGGGTTACGAGAATTAATAATAAGAGCCCTTGTGTTTCAGACGATCAGCTAGCGCCCTTACTACACAGTAACTACTAGGTCACGTGTTCCTAGGTTACAAGCCCTAATAATAAGAGCCCTTGTATTTCAGACGATCAGCTAGGGCCCTTTCTACACAGCAACAACTAGGTCATGTGTTCCTGGGTTACCAGCCCTAATAATAAGAGCCCTTGTGTTTCAGACGATCAGCTAGTGCCCTTTCTAAAGAGTAACTACTAGGTCATGTGTTCCCGGGTAACGAGCCCTTATAATAAGAGCCCTTGTGTTTCATACGATCAGCTAGTGCCCTTTCTACACAGTAACTACTAGGTCACGTGTTCCTAGGTTACGAGCCCTAATAATAAGATCGCTTGTGTTTCAGACGATCAGCTTGTGACCTTTCTACAGAGTAACTGCTAGGTCATGTGTTCCCGGGTAACGAGCCCTTATAATAAGAGCCTTTGTGTTTCAGACGATCAGCTAGTGGCCTTTCTACACTGTAACTACTAGGTCATGTGTTCCCGGGCTACGAGCCCAAATAATAAGGGCCCTTGTGTTTCATACGATCAGCTAGAGCCCTTTCTGCCCTGTAACTACTAGGTCATGTGTTCCTGGGTTACGAGCCCTAATAATAAGAGCTCTTGTGTTTTAGACGATCAGCTTGCGCCCTTTCTACACTGTAACTACTAGGTCATGTGTTCCTGGGTTACGAGCCCTAATAATAAGAGCTCTTGTGTTTCAGACGATCAGCTAGTGCCCATGTGTTTCAGACGATCAGCTAGCGCCCTTTCTACACAGTAAGCACTAGGTCATGAGTTCCTACGTTACTAGCCCTAATAATAAGAGCCCGTGTGTTTCAGACAATCAGCTAGCGCCCTTTCTTCACAGTAACCACTAGGTCATGAGTTCCTTGGTTACGAGCCGTAATAATAAGAGCCCTTGTGTTTCAGACGATCAGTTAGTGCCCTTTCAACACAGTAACCACTAGGTCATGTGTTCCTAGGTTACGAGCCCTATTAATAAGAACCCTTGTGTTTTAGACGATCTGCTTGTGCCCTTTCTTCACAGTAACCACTAGGTCATGTGTTCCCGGGTTACGAGCCCTAATAATAAGAGCCCTTGTGTTTTAGACGATCAGCTTGCGCCCTTTCTACACTGTAACTACTAGGTCATGTGTTCCTGGGTTACGAGCCCTAATAATAAGAGCCCTTGTGTTTCAGACGATCAGCTTGTGCCCTTTCTACACTGTAACTACTAGGTCATGTGTTCCCGGGTTACGAGCCCTAATAATAAGAGCCCTTGTGTTTCAGACGATTAGCTGCTGCCCTTTCTACTCAATTACTACTAGGTCATGTGTTCCCGGGTTACGAGCCCTAATAATAAGAGCCCTTGTGTTTTAGACGATCAGCAAGCGCCCTTTCTTCACTGCAACTACTAGGTCATGTGTTCCTGGGTTACCAGCCCTAATGATAAGAGCCCTTGTGTTTCAGACGATCAGCTAGTGCCCTTTCTATACAGTAACTACTAGGTCATGTGTTCCCAGGTTACAAGCCCTAATAATAAGAGCCCTTGTGTTTCAGACGATCAGCTAGTGCCCTTTCTACACAGTAACTACTAGGTCATGTGTTTCCAGGCTACGTGCCCTAATAATAAGAGCCCTTGTGTTTCAGACGATCAGCTTGCGCCCTTTCTACTCAGTAACTACTATATCATCTGTTCGCGGGTAGCGAGCCCTAATAATAAGAGCCCTTTTGTTTCAGACGATCAGCTGGTGGCCTTTCTACACAGTAACAACTAGATCATGTGTTCCCGGGTAACGAGCCCTAATAATAAGAGCCCTTGTGTTTCAGACGATCAGCTAGTGCTCTTTCTACTTAATAACTACTAGGTCATGTGTTCCCGGGTTATGAGCCCTAATAATAAGAGCCCTTTTGTTTCAGACGATCAGCTGGTGGCGTTTCTACACAGTAACTACTAGGTCATGTGTTCCAGGGTAACGAGCCCTAATAATAAGAGCCGTTGTGTTTCAGACGATCAGCTAGCGCCCTTTCTACTCAATAACTACTACGACATGTGTTCCCGGGTTACGAGCCCTAATAATAAGAGCCCTTGTGTTTTAGACGATCAGCAAGCGCCCTTTCTTCACTGTAACTACTAGGTCATATGTTCCTGGGTTACCAGCCCTAATGATAAGAGCCCTTGTGTTTCAGACGATCAGCTAGTGCCCTTTCTATACAGTAACTACTAGGTCATGTGTTCCTGGGTTACCAGCCCTAATGATAAGAGCCCTTGTGTTTCAGACGATCAGCTAGTGCCCTTTCTACACAGTAACTACTAGGTCATGTGTTTCCAGGCTACGTGCCCTAATAATAAGAGCCCTTGTGTTTCAGACGATCAGCTTGCGCCCTTTCTACTCAGTAACTACTATATCATGTGTTCGCGGGTAGCGAGCCCTAATAATAAGAGCCCTTTTGTTTCAGACGATCAGCTGGTGGCCTTTCTACACAGTAACAACTAGATCATGTGTTCCCGGGTAACGAGCCCTAATAATAAGAGCCCTTGTGTTTCAGACGAACAGCTAGTGCTCTTTCTACTTAATAACTACTAGGTCATGTGTTCCCGGGTTATGAGCCCTAATAATAAGAGCCCTTTTGTTTCAGACGATCAGCTGGTGGCGTTTCTACACAGTAACTACTAGGTCATGTGTTCCAGGGTAACGAGCCCTAATAATAAGAGCCGTTGTGTTTCAGACGATCAGCTTGCGCCCTTTCTACTCAGTAACTACTAGATCATGTGTTCCCGGGTAACGAGCCCTAATAATAAGAGCCCTTGTGTGTCAGACGGTCAGCTGGTGCCCTTCCTCCACTGTAACTACTAGGTCATGTGTTCCCGGGTAACGAGCCCTAATAATAAGAGCCCTTGTGTGTCAGACGATCAGCTAGTGCCCTTTCTACTCAATAACTACTAGGTCATGTGTTCCCGGGTTACGAGCCCTTATAATAAGGGCCGTTGTGTTTCAGACGATCAGCTAGTACCCTTTCTACACTGTAACTACTAGGTCATGTGTTTCCGGGTTACGAGCCCTATTAATAAGAGACCTTGTGTGTCAGACGATCAGCTAGCGCCCTTTCTTCACTGTAACTACTAGGTCATGTGTTCCCGTGTAACGAGCCCTAATAATAAGAACCCTTGTGTTTCAGACGATCAGCTTGCGCCCTTTCTACTCAATAACTACTAGATCATGTGTTCCCGGGTAACGAGCCCTAATAAGAAGAGCACCTGTGTTTCAGACGATCAGCTTGAGCCCTTTCTACACTGTAACTACTAGGTCATGTGTTCCTAGGTTACGAGCCCTAAAAATAAAAGCCCTTGTGTTTCAGACGATCAGATAGTGCCCTTTCTACATGGTAACTACTAGGTCATGTGTTCCTAGGTTACGAGCCCTAATAATAAGAGCCCTTGTATTTCAGACGATCAGCTAGGGCCCTTTCTACACAGCAACCACTAGGTCATGTGTTCCTGGGTTACCAGCCCTAATATCAAGAGCCCTTGTTTTTCAGACGATCAGCTAGTGCCCTATCTAAAGAGTAACTACTAGGTCATGTGTTCCCGGGTAACGAGCCCTTATAATAAGAGCCCTTGTGTTTCAGACGATCAGCTAGTGCCCTTTCTACACAGTAACTACTAGGTCACGTGTTCCTAGGTTACGAGCCCTAATAATCAGATCGCTTGTGTTTCAGACGATCAGCTTGTGACCTTTCTACAGAGTAACTGCTAGGTCATGTGTTCCCGGGTAACGAGCCCTTATAATAAGAGCCCTTGTGTTTCAGACGATCAGCTAGTGGCCTTTCTACACTTCAACTACTAGGTCATGTGTTCCCGGGCTACGAGCCCAAATAATAAGGGCCCTTGTGTTTCATACGATCAGCTAGAGCCCTTTCTGCCCTGTAACTACTAGGTCATGTGTTCCCGGGCAACGAGCCCTAATAATAAGAGCTCTTGTGTTTCAGACGATCAGCTAGTGCCCTTTCTGCCCTGTAACTACTAGGTCATGTGTTCCCGGGTTACGAGCCCTAATAATAAGTGCCCATGTGTTTCAGACGAACAGCTAGCGCCCTTTCTACACAGTAAGCACTAGGTCATGAGTTCCTACGTTACGAGCCCTAATAATAAGAGCCCTTGTGTTTCAGACGATCAGCTAGCGCCCTTTCTACACAGTAACCACTAGGTCATGAGTTCCTTGGTTACGAGCCCTAATAATAAGAGCCCTTGTGTTTCAGACGATCAGCTAGGGCCCTTTCAACACAGTAACCACTAGGTCGTGTGTTCCTAGGTTACGAGCCCTAATAATAAGAACCCTTGTGTTTTAGACGATCTGCTTGTGCCCTTTCATCACAGTAACCACTAGGTCATGTGTTCCCGGGTTACGAGCCCTAATAATAAGAGCCCTTGTGTTTTAGACGGTCAGCTTGCGCCCTTTCTACACTGTAACTACTAGGTCATGTGTTCCTGGGTTACGAGCCCTAATAATAAGAGCCCTTGTGTTTCAGACGATCAGCTTGTGCCCTTTCTACACTGTAACTACTAGGTCATGTGTTCCCGGGTTATGAGCCCTATTAATAAGAGCCCTTGTGTTTCAGACGATCAGCTGGTGCCCTTTCTACTCAATAACTACTAGGTCATGAGTTCCCGGGTTACGAGCCCTAATAATAAGAGCCCTTGTGTTTTAGACGGTCAGCTTGCGCCCTTTCTACACTGTAACTACTAGGTCATGTGTTCCTGGGTTACGAGCCCTAATAATAAGAGCCCTTGTGTTTCAGACGATCAGCTGGTGCCCTTTCTACTCAATAACCACTAGGTCATGTGTTCCTGGGTCACCAGCCCTAATAATAAGAGCCTTTGTGTTTCAGACGATCAGCTAGGGCCCTTTCTACGCAGCAACCACCAGGTCATGTGTTCCTGGGTTACCAGCCCTAATAATAAGAGCCCTTGTGTTTCAGACGATCAGCTAGTGGCCTTTCTACAGAGTAACTACTAGGTCATGTGTTTCCGGGTAACGAGCCCTTATAATGAGAGCCCTTGTGTTTCAGACGATCAGCTAGTGCCCTTTCTACACAGTAACTACTAGGTCACGTGTTCCTAGGTTACGAGCCCTAATAATAAGATCCCTTGTGTTTCAGATGATCAGCTTGTGACCTTTCTACAGAGTAACTGCTAGGTCATTGTACCCTTGCACAAGGCCTTCAGAACAGGACTCTGTCGTCGGGGCATGAACGGTACACTAGCTTGAATATGAAACTGTTCTGGATATTATAGGAAGATCACTAGGGCTGAATAAAATTCATCACACACAGATTCTGAATGAAAATAAACAAATTTAATGCACCAACACCAGTACAGCAAAAACAAATAAATGAAATAAAACCAAAATAGTAGAAATGAAATTTAAAATAATAATAATAATAATAATAATAACTCACAGGTAAAATAAATCAAATACGGAATCAATAAAATTAAGTCAAAATCAAAAATATAAACAATGGACTAATTAATGTCCAAAAACCACCAATTAAATGCTAATCAGCATCAATTAATACTTATCATAGTAGTTATGATGTATGATTACAATCAAATTTATTGACAAATAAAAACCAATCATGTGGCAAAATAAAGAAAATGAATCAAAATGAAATCTGGTTAACACCAATTAGCCTTAATTGCCATAATCAAATTTATTAATTACGATGATAAGATATCATCAGAAAGTTAAGTTATTAAGAGATGATGGATCAAGAGGGTCCGGTCAACTGTAACAACAGTATGGATTAAGAAAAAGAAATCCATTTATACGAAATTAATCAATCATTAATCTGAGTAAACATAATAATCATTGAGTCTAATATCATCCAATTACATTTCAGATACATGGTATGTTCAAATATCAGAGACATCCATGGCCATTCCGAAGTATACATTATAGCCTAGCCATTGGCTTATTTAATTATTAATGGCGTTTAATTAACATTTACTAGAATCCCTCCGTTAAATAAAAGTTTACCCTCATATCAAATCTTAACCTTCATGGCATTAATTATGTATTTCTATCTGCAAACATGAATATGATTTATGCATCTTATTTACATACTCTTGTAAATTAATTATGGAAGCCTTTCCGTACGGAATCTTAATGTTCAATCCCGACGTTACTTTGGACGTCTTAGCTTTAAAACAAATTAGCTGAATCAATGAAGCCATTGAATTTACTTAGCCTTGAAACACACTTACAAATTGTCACATATTACATTAACATATTAGCGATATGATAAGCCTGGCTTCGGCCCTTGCGTTCGACGTGATACATTCTCGAACCAAGCACCCGATGCCTTGTCAAATAATTCATGGATATATAATAAACAAATTAAGAAAAATGCCTTAAAAACAGACAAAAATAGCATCATAAAAAAATGATGACTAATCATTTGACTTTCAAACTTGGGTTGGATAAACATGAAAAACAATTAATAATTCCACCCAAACATTAGTAAAGTAATCGTATCGTGTCAGAGTCACGTTAGGCAACGGTGAATGTATTTGAAGCCGCGACCCCTGAAAAAGATAGACATGGCACAGAAGAAATACCTTGTATCAGTGTTATGTTAAGCAACGGTGAATGTATTTGAAGCCGCGACCCCTGAAAAAGATAGACATGGCACAAACATGTTCTTAGCGGATTATTCAATAGGGTCAATATGTATTTAGGGGTATTCGCTACCTACACATTTCTTACCTTGAATGCCTTATCTCGCAGAACGAGGTTACAATAGAACAAAGCATGGTCCGTTCAACAATTATCGAGAAAAAGAAATCTCAAGATAATTTTGAACCAATATTAACTATAAAAAAAACTAATAATAATTATTTTCCAGGACCGAAAATAATTATTCATGAACACAGGACTCTAAGGTCACTGTCTAGCTAGTACCCATTTAAAAAGACTGATCGACCAGGTATGAATAAAAGGATTTCGAACACGGGACCGCAAGGTTATTGCCTATCTAGTACCCGTTTAAAAATAGCGTCTGGACCAGGCACAACAAAAGGATATCGAACCCGGGACTGTATGGTCAACAGACAAAACCGTCCCTTATATCAAAATGACCAGTAAAAGAAACGCTATCGATTGGAGGCATCAGGGTAGTGACCTAACATACCCTTACGTGAATATTAAACTTGGGACCAAACATAAGAAAAATTTAAATGAATCGCTGCGGCAAACACCCGAGTCCAGAGTGGACCCCTCCTTCTCTTTGTGGCAAGTGACAATGGACTGGCCTCGCCTGCTGGCTGACCTTGACCGTGAAAGGTAGAAATGCAAGTCTTCACCCCTTCCCCCGGGCTAATATTTGACTGTATTCTCACCAGCTGATCGGACTGGATCTTAGTATTCTAAATGTGGAGCGGGACGCTCTCATTTGGATATAGATTAATTATAGCATTATTTTATCTGCGCTTGATGGCCACTACCTTACACATACAACTTATCATACTTTCATCCGACATCTTCCCTCAGGTCTTATTACCTGGCATCATTATCTATTTTATCTTATTTCATCGTAGATTCCTCCTTACAACATCTTACCTGTATGGCCTTAAATATCACACGCGTTCAATAAAAACTAATATAACAATTGGTGAGGCTGGGTCAGCCGTCACTCATATCATTGTAAACTTATCATACTACCTCTCATCTGACATAATTCACGCCTTTGTAAACTGTCCTATAAACTTTACTCATTGCTACACCATAATACTCCATATCATCCATCACAATACACCATGGCCCTTTAAATATCGTCCCAAAAAAAATCATCGGCTATTAATTCATCCGGTATGTAAATACATAAATTACTATCTCTGGTCAATTACACGAAATAATGAGATTTTGCCTGGAAAGGGCACCTATCGAAATACCATGCTTCGTTCGTTCTATTTGGGTCGAAAACACAGGGGATATTTCTAACACACATCTATAAATAAAATAGGGAATTCTACCATGTGTTTTATGTACGGATACGATTACCTAGCAACATCCTTACGTTAAGTTAGGCACTTTTAATCCATTAAAATAATTATTCTGATCCCTAATCCTTATGAGCGTACCCAGCTCCTTCAGATGCACAACTATGGTCGCCATTGACACGGTCATTGTACACACAAGATAAAACAAATCAAAAGAAAACAAATAACATGCTAACATTATGGCGATAAAATCCATGAATTATTTGACGCTTTAAAATATAATCAAAAGGTACTTATCATATTGAAGACTTCCTTCATCATTTGCAAGAGTTGGACCAGAGGCCCGCAACAGTATAACTTAACACATGACCTCCATGGCCAGTTCGAATCCCATCACGATGATGTAAAACCACTCGATAATATCACTGCAATCCTCCATTATCACTAGGTTGCTATAAGCCAGCACCCTTTTAAAATGCGTACACACACATATTTAATTAAATTATGCACCACTTTAAAAATTACACATTAGTGGACTATACACTTGTGTCATAGATGACAAATTCTCACACTATTTCCACACTTGTCGCGGACACATTTTCTGTTACATATTTTTCACTTGATTTACATATAATTTCACATCTTTCCTTTCTGTTATACACATTCACAACTTAGTATTCATTTTTAATATTATTTTGCAGCAGCCGAACAATAGACTGTGCGTTTTGTACATTAATGCTTGGGCGTGACGCTACATGGACCAGCATCCACTAACGTTGGCTGAATGATGAGCAATGCCCCTGTCACAAACTTCACCCACATATATGACAAAATGGTTGCCAATTCACAGTTTTGCACATACGACACCAAATGCTCCCTTCACAATCATAGGCTACAGTAATCAGGTACCTTAATTTATACACAAAAATATGGCCTTGCTAATCATATGATTCACGACGGAACTCGATCATAGGCTAAGTTTATATCATCAGCGCTTGGGTAGAACTAATTTCTTGTTGAAGGACGCTATGTTCTCTCTCTCACACACTCGACGTTGTCAGATTTCCTTGCGCAGGGACTACTTTCATTCGATGAACACAGAGATATTTAATCCGTTACCGCATTCCCAAAATTCTTGATAATAATTAGATTCATCATGGGCGTTTCAGATCATTCCTGTAATGCCTTGATCTCTTGTAACTAACTGAAGCGTACTCTTTAAGGGCGGAGTCAGGCATCTACTGCGTGCTAACTTGAGATAGTTACTGCGTTTTGGCAAGATTCTCAGAATTCGCTGGGGTGCTCCTGCTCTGAAACTTGCAGGCAAGCGACTTGGAATGCACCTGCTCTGTCCATTGTGTGAAAACCATAAATTTCTCCCTGTCAGAACTGCCAAGCCACATACAGTTTATGTGATCTCAACACGGCAGAAAGATCCTAGTTATTTCTTATGATCATTACATAATGATGATTTCATTCTCATTAACATCATGACATTGCCCTATATAAGTACTCCAGTGACGTAATGTGTCCTTGGCCTAAGACGTAGGTCAAGGGCACATCTCCCTCCTTCTTAGTTTGGAAAAACTGCTGAGGTTACGAAGAGTTTTTACAATTCAACAATACTCGGCAACATAATCCATTTTAACAATGTCATGTCTTCCTCATCGACCTTCTTTCGAAATTGGCTTTCTAATGGACTCCAAATTAATTCGGATCGTGAAATTCTTCAAGCAGCCTCTTATTCTCAGCTTTAAATTCTGCATTTATCCTAAGTTCACCCTCTCTTAGCATTATCAAATTCTTCACGCAGCGTTATCCATTGACAGTCGTGATTATTTGTCCGCTGATTCTCTTCTTCTGCATCCGATGGTTCTTCTACTTGGAATGGATCTTCCCCTTCTTCTTTCTTCTCCACTACGTTGACTTGGTGTTGGACCTCATCTTCTTCGGCGGGATAGTACAGTTTTAGATTCTGTGCGTTATAGACAGACTCGACTCCAGTGCGTAGGTGTTTCACTTTATAAGCATTATTTCCAATCACCTTTATGACTCGGTATGGTCCATAGAATATCTCGCAAAATTTTGAGTATATTCGCTTCGCTGGATCGGACACTGCTGGTCGTTTCACCAAGACCAATTCTTCCAATTCCAAAGGACGGTGAAATCTTTTATTACGCACTCTACGTAATCGACGATCAGCTTGTTTCTTCAAATAAGTTGCCGTGGCCTGTATGGTTAATTCATGGCTTGGTCGTGCGTCCAATGGACACGGCAAGATGTTCTTCCACGGTCGATCCGGACATCGATTTAAGTGAAGGACCGTGGGTATCTGTCCTGTGCTCTCATGGATCGTATTGTTTATACAGAATTCCATTACGGGTAATACGTCGACCCACTTCCAATGCTGATCAGAACAGTAAATTCGGCAATATTTTGCGATCTCCCGCATTATTCTTTCTGATGGATTTCCCTCAGGATGGCGCACTGAACTCAACACGTGCCGGACATCTAACCTCACCATCTCACTCCTAAACTCGGCACTAGTGA
The DNA here is from genome assembly GCA_946902985.2 of Meconema thalassinum. Taxonomy (NCBI): domain Eukaryota; kingdom Metazoa; phylum Arthropoda; class Insecta; order Orthoptera; family Tettigoniidae; genus Meconema; species Meconema thalassinum. Next base: position 195,500,355 of record OX336388.2, read on the forward strand.
AATAACTGCCGTGGTCCGTAAGACAGAATTCCATCTTCCCTAACGTTGGAATTACCCTTGCCTTAATTCTGTTCAGTACCTGTTTAGTGTTTAACTTCTGAACTGGACATAACACCACGTATTTTGTAAATACATCGATGCTGACGAGAATGTATTTGCATCCTCTTCTGCCTTTTGGTAACGGACCATAACCATCCATGGCGACCAGTTCGTACGGCTTCTGTGGCAGTAGAGGTTTGGGATATTGCTTCATGAGGAATGAGTTTGGCTTAACCCTTTGACATTTGTCACAGGTCTTCAAAACACTGCGAATGGTTTCCCTTAATTTTGGCCATACAAATGCTTCTTGAATAAGAGCACTTGTCTTATCGATTCCTCCATGTCCAGATATGCTATGTGCGTGCCAGACTAGACCTCTCTGTAAAGAAGGTGGCACCACAATCCTTGATTTCACGCGATCGGGATCCACGTACTTGTGCAGCAGGTTATTATACCAAATATAACTTGTCGAAATTTTCTCCGCTTCCAAATACGCGGGCGTTCCTCGTTGCAATCTTCCTCTTAAATAATCGATGATCATATTCATCCACGGATCCTTAACTTGTTCAGCCTGAATTTCTCCCAGTTTAACCAAAAATTCCTGATCTGCCTGAGTGAGCTCGACTTGATGTACAGATACTACTCCTTCTCCTCGTTCTGGGTTTCGACTTAATGCGTCGGGTATCACATTGAATCTTCCTGGGCAGTGTTCAATGTCAATATTGAACTGTTGAACATATAACGACCATCTGTTCACTCGCTCACTAGCCATGGGAGTTTTCAATAGGAAAATAAGGCTCTTGTGGTCGGTTCTTATCAAAATCTCGAAACCATAGACAGTCTTCCTCCATTGTTGTAAAGCAAAAATGATGGATAGAAGTTCCAATTCCGTTACTGTGTAATTTCGCTCGTGTGTCTTTAGCTTACGGCTAGAAAATGCCAAGTAAGATCGTTCTCGAGGGTTGTTTGGATCTTCTTGGTACAGCATGCATCCAATTCCAATCCGTGAGGCGTCGGTTTGAATTATAAATTTTCTTGAGAAATCCGGGTAACCCAATTTAATACTATTGGTTAGTAATTCCTTCGTTTTCCGAAAAGCCGCGTCGCATTCTTCCTTCCATGCCCATTTGCTGTTCTTACGAAGCATATCCTGTAGTGGCGCCACAGCCTCAGTATACCCGGGACAATGTTTTGCAAAGAAATTGCAAATGCCCAGAAATTGGCGGACGTGTTTTACCCTGTTTGGTTTAGGAAAGTTCCGAATAGCCTCTAGTTTCGCAGGATTTGGGCGTACTCCTTCACCATCGATGATGTGGCCTAAATAGAGTACCTCCTTCTGGCAAAAATGAGATTTTTGGATGTTAATTTTGAAATTGGCTTTCTCCAAATTGTCTAGTAATTTCTCTAAATTCGTGAGGTGATCATCCAAATTATCAGACGCCAAGAGTATGTCATCGACATATCTTACAGTGGCATCCTTGACTTCCGACGTCAGGTTCCGGTCTAACGCTCGTATAAGTGCCGAACCTGCTGTTTTGATACCGAATGGTAATCTTTGAAATGCATAAGTTTGCTGATTAAATAGGAATCCAGTCAATAACCTTGACTTGTCATCCAGTTCCAAATGGTGATAGCTACTAGTCAAGTCTATCGATGAAAAATATATCTTGTTCTGGAATTTGTTTATGACCTCTTTGATCGCTGGAGCTTGGTCATATTCAGGAATCAATCGTTCATTAATTGTCCTGGCGTCCAGACATATTCGAACAGAGCCATTGGGTTTCTTGACTACAACCAACGGACTCACGAATGGGGTAGCCATCTTAACTATGACTCCAGCATCCTCCATTTGCTTGATGGTTTCTTTCACCTCATTCATATGTTTTTCGGCTATCGGATAAGGCTTTTTCCTAAACGGTGACCAATCGTTGACCTGCATTTGGTACTTGAAATGTTCTATCTTACCGGGTTTAGAATTAAAAACCGGTTCGTGTCGCTTTAACATGTCCATCAATTTGATCCTGTTCTCCTCATTTATCTTTGCTTCACGAGCCTTCTCCTCAAAAGCGTCAGTAACTCTGTCTTCCAATTCTTCTAGCGCCATGACCCAGGATTCAGGTTCCATTAAATCATCCTCAATATCCCTTAACCTTTCGTCGATTTTCTCATATGCTTCCATCTCTTCAGTGGTGCACAATGTCCATATCTCTTCGCCATCTCTTGGAATATCCGTATTTAATTGCATGTCCAAATGATTTTCCTCTCCAATATCTTTAAAACAAATGGTGTTTTCATATAGGTTGATGACTGCTTTATATTCTCGAATGAAGTCCGCTCCCAAGATAATGTTATAATTTATCTTGTTCATTATGATGAACGAATGCGGCATATTATGTCCTTGCAGTGTAATGTCCAACAATGCTTGGAACTTACAGACTGCGGACTTGTCTGGGATAATGCCCTTGACTGTGATGTTAGAAATTGGCATCACGGGAACCTTCCCCAATCTCTCCAACTCTTTAACTAATGCTTGGGAAGCTATACTGATGCTGGCACCCGTATCTACCATACATCGTACCGTTAGACCTCCCACTCGGGCGTAAATTATGGGTAATTCTCTAATTGTATTAATCTTTGGCCCTGTTGTGTCCTCCGTCAAATCCTCTTCTTTGATGACCCAATCACTGATCTGCGCTACTACCATATGCTTTGCATTGTGACTGTTCTGTGCACTAGCGACGTTCCCATCTTCTAAAATTGGCGTTTTTTTTTCTCGTTGTTGCCATTCCTATCTGGTGTACCTCCGGATGATTGATTGCTGTTCCTCCGGGCATTCTGGAGTTCCAGGCTCTCAGCTCCCTGTTCGATGACATCTGGATCCCTTCGATCATTCATTCCCCTGTTCCATCTGTCTTTCTTACTTTGTTCGGCCGATTCTTTGGCACGTAATTCTGCCAAATACCGCTCCGAATCGCTGTGCCACCTTTCCATTTCCTCTCTGTGGTCATCTGGCAAGTCCCATCTCACTTCTGGCTCTCTGTTTTGGTCCCACGGTGGCCTTCCGCGTTGAAAACGCCCACCTCTCTTGTTATACGGCCTGTATGATCCACGATGTCCTCTCCGTGGTTCATTTTGTCTTTGGGACGACCTCCAGTTATTATTTCCTCGGTTACCATACCACGGGGGCCTCAGTTCTTGATCTTGGTATTCCCGACGTTCCCAGTTCTGCCTCATGTCCATGGCGTCTGTACTTTGGTCTTTCATGCGTCGTCTAGGTGCTTCTTCTAGGCCGACCACGTTTACATTTTCAGTCATTCGACCTGATCTTTGTGGACTGTGGATCGTCGTCTCATCGAGGTTTCTTAATATCTCCTCGGCATGTACCGCTGTCCGTACGTTCGCTGCCGCCATGATCTGTTGAACCCCGACTGGCAGTTGCTTCTCAATGGCGGTGATCATCTCTTCTTCTGATGGAGGCATATCCAACTCTTTCATCCGGTGTAGCTGTGTGATGAAATATTCTGAATATTTTGTGGGTGATGTGGTACTATAGCGGCGCGCGTATAGTTCCATCCTCAGGTTCTGTTGCGAGGCAAGGCTCCAATACTTCTTCAGAAATGCTTCACGGAATTCTCCCATAGTGTCAAAGGTATACCTGAAGCTACGGAACCATTGTAACGCGTGCCCAGTCAACAGTTTCTCCACTGTCCTTAACTGTCGGTCTTCTGAGATCTTGCTTTCCTTGATGTATTCCATCAATTCTCTGAGGAAACTCTTAGGAGTAAAGTTATTGTTCCCTGAAAATTTGTTCGGCCGGTCATCACTCATTTTTATAACGTGAATGACCTGAGCAGCTGCGTTAGACTCGACGGGTGTCGAAGTACGACCCCTGAATTCCTGACTGTGAGGTTCCATCCCCTCATCTATGGTCGTATGCTCCTGAAATCCTACTTTCCCTTCCATACGGGTTTCTGTAATGGACTTGGCCAATCCTTTTTGTAAGTCGGCGATGACCTCTTCTTGGATCAGCATCTTGAGGTCGCTTTTGACTTGTTTATTTTCTTGTCGTTCCATCCTTGCCAACAGCTCCATCTCGACCTTATTCATCTTTAATTTGCTCTCTTCTAATTTACGGAGTACAGCTATCCTTTCTTCCTTAGCCTCCTGGCCCATGTCCTCGTATGCTAATTCGACATCTCTCTTCAATCCTTCCTTATCCTTTTCCCATGATTTCTTACATTCGTCATGTTGGCCATTCATATCATCTCGTATGAGCTGCAATGAATCCTTAATCTCGTCCTTAAATGTAGAAATGTCGGTCTCGATCACTCCTATCTTAGCTTGCGTTGACTTATTCTCATCTCTCAGCTTGTCGACATCTGCCTGAGTTGCTGCAATTCCCACTTCACATTTCGCTACCTGCGCTTGGACTCGAATTTCCATACTAGCCATTCTCTGAGACACGTTCTTGATCTCGTTCTCGATCGTGACCATATGAATTTCTATTTGCTCAGTACTCTGATTGCAAATGTGGCCTACATGTTCTATATTTCTCTGCATCTGTGACAATTGCTGTTCAGTACTAACTCTAAGTTCCTGATTACTGTCTTTTATTTCCTGCATCTGCTTATAACTACTGTCCTTAAATTCTTGCAATACGACCATCAGGTCCTCTGTCGATGACATAATTATCAATAGGAGAATATGCGGGCTTGTCCCAACTCATGCAAATATACACATCAACACACCATGCAATGTAAGTGTATTTCAAAGCTTTCAAGGCTTCCTTCCCCTATCCTTCGAATTTGCAATCACCTACAGTGATATTGCAACAGTAAGACGATTCAAAATTTGATTGTAATCCATTGGTGTCATTAAATATTTGACTTATCACTCAAAGAAAAATTAATTAATTAATTTAATTTAATCAAACATTAATTAAAGTGATTAATGTTTCTCATCAGGCAACTAATGAGCCTTAATTAACTATCTGATGGATGCTCAATGCTATAAAAATTGCAAGGGACTCCTTGAGATTACTGTATGATACTATAAAAATTTATATAAATGAAAATTTAATTACAGTAACTCTCATTCAATTAATTGAGCTCCATTTCGACCTTATGTTGGGCTGCTATTGTTTCAAGCTTAAGTCACACCGTTGGGCGCCATTTTGCACTTTACACTGGTGGTGGGGAGAACAGGGTTTGGTATTAAATGAATGTGGCAAGCGGAAAAAGGGCAAGGCTGATCCTCACGGAAAAATTACGGGTATGAAATGAATGGAATACGGTTTGGATTCGGGTTTGAATTGATAAGTGACTTATGGGTATCTTCCAGCGTTTACCCGCTCAGCATAAAGTCAAAAAAATAACTAACATGCCAAACGAGTAGGCAAGCCAAACTTAATCAAACAAGCACAAAACCCGGGTGCATCTGTGTATGTTAACCACTAGGATCTTCCAGAATAGAAAAATCGAAGAAGAATAGAGAATAATCTATCCTTTGCCATGTACCCTTGCACAAGGCCTTCAGAACAGGACTCTGTCGTCGGGGCATGAACGGTACACTAGCTTGAATATGAAACTGTTCTGGATATTATAGGAAGATCACTAGGGCTGAATAAAATTCATCACACACAGATTCTGAATGAAAATAAACAAATTTAATGCACCAACACCAGTACAGCAAAAACAAATAAATGAAATAAAACCAAAATAGTAGAAATGAAATTTAAAATAATAATAATAATAATAATAATAACTCACAGGTAAAATAAATCAAATACGGAATCAATAAAATTAAGTCAAAATCAAAAATATAAACAATGGACTAATTAATGTCCAAAAACCACCAATTAAATGCTAATCAGCATCAATTAATACTTATCATAGTAGTTATGATGTATGATTACAATCAAATTTATTGACAAATAAAAACCAATCATGTGGCAAAATAAAGAAAATGAATCAAAATGAAATCTGGTTAACACCAATTAGCCTTAATTGCCATAATCAAATTTATTAATTACGATGATAAGATATCATCAGAAAGTTAAGTTATTAAGAGATGATGGATCAAGAGGGTCCGGTCAACTGTAACAACAGTATGGATTAAGAAAAAGAAATCCATTTATACGAAATTAATCAATCATTAATCTGAGTAAACATAATAATCATTGAGTCTAATATCATCCAATTACATTTCAGATACATGGTATGTTCAAATATCAGAGACATCCATGGCCATTCCGAAGTATACATTATAGCCTAGCCATTGGCTTATTTAATTATTAATGGCGTTTAATTAACATTTACTAGAATCCCTCCGTTAAATAAAAGTTTACCCTCATATCAAATCTTAACCTTCATGGCATTAATTATGTATTTCTATCTGCAAACATGAATATGATTTATGCATCTTATTTACATACTCTTGTAAATTAATTATGGAAGCCTTTCCGTACGGAATCTTAATGTTCAATCCCGACGTTACTTTGGACGTCTTAGCTTTAAAACAAATTAGCTGAATCAATGAAGCCATTGAATTTACTTAGCCTTGAAACACACTTACAAATTGTCACATATTACATTAACATATTAGCGATATGATAAGCCTGGCTTCGGCCCTTGCGTTCGACGTGATACATTCTCGAACCAAGCACCCGATGCCTTGTCAAATAATTCATGGATATATAATAAACAAATTAAGAAAAATGCCTTAAAAACAGACAAAAATAGCATCATAAAAAAATGATGACTAATCATTTGCCTTTCAAACTTGGGTTGGATAGACATGAAAAACAATTAATAATTCCACCCAAACATTAGTAAAGTAATCGTATCGTGTCAGAGTCACGTTAGGCAACGGTGAATGTATTTGAAGCCGCGACCCCTGAAAAAGATAGACATGGCACAGAAGAAATACCTTGTATCAGTGTTATGTTAAGCAACGGTGAATGTATTTGAAGCCGCGACCCCTGAAAAAGATAGACATGGCACAAACATGTTCTTAGCGGATTATTCAATAGGGTCAATATGTATTTAGGGGTATTCGCTACCTACACATTTCTTACCTTGAATGCCTTATCTCGCAGAACGAGGTTACAATAGAACAAAGCATGGTCCGTTCAACAATTATCGAGAAAAAGAAATCTCAAGATAATTTTGAACCAATATTAACTATAAAAAAAACTAATAATAATTATTTTCCAGGACCGAAAATAATTATTCATGAACACAGGACTCTAAGGTCACTGTCTAGCTAGTACCCATTTAAAAAGACTGATCGACCAGGTATGAATAAAAGGATTTCGAACACGGGACCGCAAGGTTATTGCCTATCTAGTACCCGTTTAAAAATAGCGTCTGGACCAGGCACAACAAAAGGATATCGAACCCGGGACTGTATGGTCAACAGACAAAACCGTCCCTTATATCAAAATGACCAGTAAAAGAAACGCTATCGATTGGAGGCATCAGGGTAGTGACCTAACATACCCTTACGTGAATATTAAACTTGGGACCAAACATAAGAAAAATTTAAATGAATCGCTGCGGCAAACACCCGAGTCCAGAGTGGACCCCTCCTTCTCTTTGTGGCAAGTGACAATGGACTGGCCTCGCCTGCTGGCTGACCTTGACCGTGAAAGGTAGAAATGCAAGTCTTCACCCCTTCCCCCGGGCTAATATTTGACTGTATTCTCACCAGCTGATCGGACTGGATCTTAGTATTCTAAATGTGGAGCGGGACGCTCTCATTTGGATATAGATTAATTATAGCATTATTTTATCTGCGCTTGATGGCCACTACCTTACACATACAACTTATCATACTTTCATCCGACATCTTCCCTCAGGTCTTATTACCTGGCATCATTATCTATTTTATCTTATTTCATCGTAGATTCCTCCTTACAACATCTTACCTGTATGGCCTTAAATATCACACGCGTTCAATAAAAACTAATATAACAATTGGTGAGGCTGGGTCAGCCGTCACTCATATCATTGTAAACTTATCATACTACCTCTCATCTGACATAATTCACGCCTTTGTAAACTGTCCTATAAACTTTACTCATTGCTACACCATAATACTCCATATCATCCATCACAATACACCATGGCCCTTTAAATATCGTCCCAAAAAAAATCATCGGCTATTAATTCATCCGGTATGTAAATACATAAATTACTATCTCTGGTCAATTACACGAAATAATGAGATTTTGCCTGGAAAGGGCACCTATCGAAATACCATGCTTCGTTCGTTCTATTTGGGTCGAAAACACAGGGGATATTTCTAACACACATCTATAAATAAAATAGGGAATTCTACCATGTGTTTTATGTACGGATACGATTACCTAGCAACATCCTTACGTTAAGTTAGGCACTTTTAATCCATTAAAATAATTATTCTGATCCCTAATCCTTATGAGCGTACCCAGCTCCTTCAGATGCACAACTATGGTCGCCATTGACACGGTCATTGTACACACAAGATAAAACAAATCAAAAGAAAACAAATAACATGCTAACATTATGGCGATAAAATCCATGAATTATTTGACGCTTTAAAATATAATCAAAAGGTACTTATCATATTGAAGACTTCCTTCATCATTTGCAAGAGTTGGACCAGAGGCCCGCAACAGTATAACTTAACACATGACCTCCATGGCCAGTTCGAATCCCATCACGATGATGTAAAACCACTCGATAATATCACTGCAATCCTCCATTATCACTAGGTTGCTATAAGCCAGCACCCTTTTAAAATGCGTACACACACATATTTAATTAAATTATGCACCACTTTAAAAATTACACATTAGTGGACTATACACTTGTGTCATAGATGACAAATTCTCACACTATTTCCACACTTGTCGCGGACACATTTTCTGTTACATATTTTTCACTTGATTTACATATAATTTCACATCTTTCCTTTCTGTTATACACATTCACAACTTAGTATTCATTTTTAATATTATTTTGCAGCAGCCGAACAATAGACTGTGCGTTTTGTACATTAATGCTTGGGCGTGACGCTACATGGACCAGCATCCACTAACGTTGGCTGAATGATGAGCAATGCCCCTGTCACAAACTTCACCCACATATATGACAAAATGGTTGCCAATTCACAGTTTTGCACATACGACACCAAATGCTCCCTTCACAATCATAGGCTACAGTAATCAGGTACCTTAATTTATACACAAAAATATGGCCTTGCTAATCATATGATTCACGACGGAACTCGATCATAGGCTAAGTTTATATCATCAGCGCTTGGGTAGAACTAATTTCTTGTTGAAGGACGCTATGTTCTCTCTCTCACACACTCGACGTTGTCAGATTTCCTTGCGCAGGGACTACTTTCATTCGATGAACACAGAGATATTTAATCCGTTACCGCATTCCCAAAATTCTTGATAATAATTAGATTCATCATGGGCGTTTCAGATCATTCCTGTAATGCCTTGATCTCTTGTAACTAACTGAAGCGTACTCTTTAAGGGCGGAGTCAGGCATCTACTGCGTGCTAACTTGAGATAGTTACTGCGTTTTGGCAAGATTCTCAGAATTCGCTGGGGTGCTCCTGCTCTGAAACTTGCAGGCAAGCGACTTGGAATGCACCTGCTCTGTCCATTGTGTGAAAACCATAAATTTCTCCCTGTCAGAACTGCCAAGCCACATACAGTTTATGTGATCTCAACACGGCAGAAAGATCCTAGTTATTTCTTATGATCATTACATAATGATGATTTCATTCTCATTAACATCATGACATTGCCCTATATAAGTACTCCAGTGACGTAATGTGTCCTTGGCCTAAGACGTAGGTCAAGGGCACATCTTCTACAGAGTAACTGCTAGGTCATGTGTTCCCGGGTAACGAGCCCTTATAATAAGAGCCCTTGTGTTTCAGACGATCAGCTAGTGGCCTTTCTACACTGTAACTACTAGGTCATGTGTTCCCGGGCTACGAGCCCAAATAATAAGAGCCCTTGTGTTTCATACGATCAGCTAGAGCCCTTTCTGCCCTGTAACTACTAGGTCATGTGTTCCCGGGCAACGAGCCCTAATAATAAGAGCTCTTGTGTTTCAGACGATCAGCTAGTGCCCATGTGTTTCAGACGATCAGCTAGCGCCCTTTCTACATAGTAAGCACTACGTCATGAGTTCCTACGTTACTAGCCCTAATAATAAGAGCCCGTGTGTTTCAGACGATCAGCTAGCGCCCTTTCTTCACAGTAACCACTAGGTCATGAGTTCCTTGGTTACGAGCCGTAATAATAAGAGCCCTTGTGTTTCAGACGATCAGCTAGTGCCCTTTCAACACAGTAACCACTAGGTCATGTGTTCCTAGGTTACGAGCCCTATTAATAAGAACCCTTGTGTTTTAGACGATCTGCTTGGGCCCTATCTTCACAGTAACCACTAGGTCATGTGTTCCCGGGTTACGAGCCCTAATAATAAGAGCCCTTGTGTTTTAGACAATCAGCAAGCGCCCTTTCTTCACTGCAACTACTAGGTCATGTGTTCCTGGGTTACCAGCCCTAATGATAAGAGCCCTTGTGTTTCAGACGATCAGCTAGTGCCCTTTCTATACAGTAACTACTAGGTCATGTGTTCCCAGGTTACAAGCCCTAATAATAAGAGCCCTTGTGTTTCAGACGATCAGCTAGTGCCCTTTCTACACAGTAACTACTAGGTCATGTGTTTCCAGGCTACGTGCCCTAATAATAAGAGCCCTTGTGTTTCAGACGATCAGCTTGCGCCCTTTCTACTCAGTAACTACTATATCATGTGTTCGTGGGTAGCGAGCCCTAATAATAAGAGCCCTTTTGTTTCAGACGATCAGCTGGTGCCCTTTCTACACAGTAACAACTAGATCATGTGTTCCCGGGTAACGAGGCCTAATAATAAGAGCCCTTGTGTTTCAGACGATCAGCTAGTGCTCTTTCTACTCAATAACTACTAGGTCATGTGTTCCCGGGTTATGAGCCCTTATAATAAGAGCCGTTGTGTTTCAGACGATCAGCTGGTGGCGTTTCTACATAGTAACTACTAGGTCATGTGTTCCAGGGTAACGAGCCCTAATAATAAGAGCCGTTGTGTTTCAGACGATCAGCTAGCGCCCTTTCTACTCAATAACTACTACGGCATGTGTTCCCGGGTTACGAGCCCTAATAATAAGAGCCCTTGTGTTTTAGACGATCAGCAAGCGCCCTTTCTTCACTGTAACTACTAGGTCATATGTTCCTGGGTTACCAGCCCTAATGATAAGAGCCCTTGTGTTTCAGACGATCAGCTAGCGCCCTTTCTATACAGTAACTACTAGGTCATGTGTTCCTGGGTTACCATTCCTAATGATAAGAGCCCTTGTGTTTCAGACGATCAGCTAGTGCCCTTTCTACACAGTAACTACTAGGTCATGTGTTTCCAGGCTACGTGCCCTAATAATAAGAGCCCTTGTGTTTCAGACGATCAGCTTGCGCCCTTTCTACTCAGTAACTACTATATCATGTGTTCGCGGGTAGCGAGCCCTAATAATAAGAGCCCTTTTGTTTCAGACGATCAGCTGGTGGCCTTTCTACACAGTAACAACTAGATCATGTGTTCCCGGGTAACGAGCCCTAATAATAAGAGCCCTTGTGTTTCAGACGATCAGCTAGTGCTCTTTCTACTTAATAACTACTAGGTCATGTGTTCCCGGGTTATGAGCCCTAATAATAAGAGCCCTTTTGTTTCAGACGATCAGCTGGTGGCGTTTCTACACAGTAACTACTAGGTCATGTGTTCCAGGGTAACGAGCCCTAATAATAAGAGCCGTTGTGTTTCAGACGATCAGCTTGCGCCCTTTCTACTCAGTAACTACTAGATCATGTGTTCCCGGGTAACGAGCCCTAATAATAAGAGCCCTTGTGTGTCAGACGGTCAGCTGGTGCCCTTCCTCCACTGTAACTACTAGGTCATGTGTTCCCGGGTAACGAGCCCTAATAATAAGAGTCCTTGTGTGTCAGACGATCAGCTAGTGCCCTTTCTACTCAATAACTACTAGGTCATGTGTTCCCGGGTTACGAGCCCTTATAATAAGGGCCGTTGTGTTTCAGACGATCAGCCAGTGCCCTTTCTACACTGTAACTACTAGGTCATGTGTTTCCGGGTTACGAGCCCTATTAATAAGAGACCTTGTGTGTCAGACGATCAGCTAGCGCCCTTTCTTCACTGTAACTACTAGGTCATGTGTTCCCGTGTAACGAGCCCTAATAATAAGAACCCATGTGTTTCAGACGATCAGCTTGCGCCCTTTCTACTCAATAACTACTAGATCATGTGTTCCTAGGTTACGAGCCCTAAAAATAAAAGCCTTTGTGTTTCAGACGATCAGATAGTGCCCTTTCTACATGGTAACTACTAGGTCATGTGTTCCTAGGTTACGAGCCCTAATAATAAGAACCCTTGTGTTTCAGACGATCAGCTAGTGCCCTTTCTACACTGTAACTACTAGGTCATGTGTTCCTAGTTTACGAGCCCTAATAATAAGAGCCCTTGTGTTTCAGACGATCAGCTAGTGCCCTTTCTACACAGTAACTACTAGGCCATGTGTTCCCGGGTTACGAGCCCTAATAATAGGAGCCCTTGCATTCAGACGATCAGCTAGTGCCCTTTCTACACAGTAACTACTAGGTCATGTGTTCCTAGGTTACGAGCCCTAATAATAAGAGCACCTGTGTTTCAGCCGATCAGCTAGTGCCCTTTCTACACTGTAACTACTAGGTCATGTGTTCCTAGTTTACGAGCCCTAATAATAAGAGCCCTTGTGGTTCAGACGATCAGCTAGTGCCCTTTCTACACAGTAACTACTAGGTCATGTGTTCCCGGGTAACGAGCCCTAATAATAGGAGCCCTTGTGTTTCAGACGATCAGTTTGTGCCCTTTCTACACTGTAACAACTAGGTCATGTGTTCCTAGTTTACGAGCCCTAATAATAAGAGCCCTTGTGTTTCAGATGATCAGTTTGTGCCCTTTCTACACAGTTACTACAAGGTCATGAGTTCCTAGGTTACGAGCCCTAATAATGAGAGCCCTTGTGTTTCAGACGATCAGCTAGCGCCCTTTCTACTTAATAACTACTAGGTCATGTGTTCCCGGGTTATGAGCCCTAATAATAAGAGCCCTTGAGTTACAGACGATCAGCTAGTGCTCTTTCTACTCAATAACTACTAGGTCATGTGTTCCCGGGTCACGAACCCTAATAATAAGAGCCTTTGTGTTTCACACGATCAGCTGGTGCCCTTTCTGCCCTGTAACTACTAGGTCATGTGTTCCCGGGTTACGAGCCCTAATAATATGTGCCCTTGTGTTTCAGACGATCAGCTAGCGCCCTTTCTACACAGTAACTACTAGGTCATGTGTTCCCGGGTAACGAGCCCTAATAATAAGAGCCCTTGTGTTTCAGACGATCAGTTTGTGCCCTTTCTACACTGTAACTACTAGGTCATGAGTTCCTAGTTTACGAGCCCTAATAATAAGGGCCCTTGTGTTTCAGACGATCAGCTAGTGCCCTTTCTACACAGTAACTACTAGGTCATGTGTTCCCGGGTAACGAGCCCTAATAATAAGAGCCCTTGTGTTTCAGACGATCAGTTTGTGCCCTTTCTACACTCTAACTACTAGGTCATGTGTTCCCGGGTTACAAGCTCTAATAATAAGAGCCCTTGTGTTTCAGACGATCAGCTAGCACCCTTTCTACTCAATAACTACTAGGTCATGTGTTCCTAGGTTACGAGCCCTAATAATAAGAGCCCTTTTGTTTCAGACGATCAGCTAGTGCCCTTTCTACACAGTAACTACTAGGTCATGTGTTCCTAGGTTACGTGCCCTAATAATAAGAGCCCTTGTTTTTCAGACGATCAGCTAGCGCCCTTTCTACTTAATAACTACTCGGTCATGTGTTCCCGGGTTACGAGCCCTAATAATAAGAGCCCTTGTGTTACAGACGATCAGCTAGCGCCCTTTCTGCTCAATAACTACTAGGTCTTGTGTTCCCGGGTTACGAACCCTAATAATAAGAGCCTTTGTGTTTCAGACGATCAGCTGGTGCCCTTTCTACACAGTAACTACTATTCTCTGGAGAAAGCCAAGCGGACCATTGATAACTACTATACCATCCGCACGCACGCCCCCAGAATGTTCCAGAACAGGGACCCGCTGGACGAGGAGGTGGCGCAACAGCTCAGAGTCACGTGAGTAATCAACCCCTATGTTTGTTTAGGGGTTGGACACGGCGTCACCAATTGTCGATGTTATTACATCTTAGTTAATAATAATAATAAATTAATAGACCTGTTCGTGTCGGACTACCAACCCCAAGCTTGCAGGTTCGCTTATAGCCGTGGTAAGTGATTTTTGAAAGGCGACAAAAATCACGACAAGCATGTCATACGATGTTGGAATGTTAAAGAACCCATTTGTATTCAGTAAGCTGTGTTCATAATGGCAAAATTAATTTCGCGAGTTTCCGTCAACACAATGTTCCTTCTTTCACCAGACGGAAAGCGCTATAGTGTTCAAGGACCTTAGATATCTAACCTCCTTGACTTGCATAGTGCTTCAAGGAACAACGAATTCGACATGCGAGCTACCCTCTGAGCGTAAAATAACAATGCTTGCACCTGGCACCGAGGCCATACGTTATTATTATTATTATTATTATTATTATTATTATTATTAATAGACCTATAACATTTTATAAAATTTTTCATTGAAAGCCCGAGTAAATTATTAATAACAACATCCCTGAAGAAGGCTGAAACTGGCCTTATTCTTCTTATTCTTCTTTAGTTAGGCCTTTCCATCCTTCATTCTTTTCCACCATTCCTTTCTGTTCTCCTCCAGGGACTCAGATCTAGTGGGACGTGGGTTGGCGACCATGGGACCCCGGCTGAGTCCGGCATTGCTTCCACTTACTTGTGCCGGGCTCCTCTCCGTCTTCTTTCCTGTCGACCTCACTTGGTCAACTCTTGTTCTTTTCTGACCCCGGCGGTATTAGGGTATCCGAGGCCTAGGGAGTCTCTTCCTTTCCCGCCTTAATTGGCCCTTGTCTCATCCTACCTGATACCCTCCTTCTGCGAGGGACCATTCTTCTTTTTCTTTTCATATTATCTCCTGCCTTCTGCTCAAGGCCTTGAAGGAGGCAGGGTGTATGTAGCCCCACCACTTCTGGTGTACCC
Organism: Meconema thalassinum; assembly: GCA_946902985.2. Taxonomy (NCBI): domain Eukaryota; kingdom Metazoa; phylum Arthropoda; class Insecta; order Orthoptera; family Tettigoniidae; genus Meconema; species Meconema thalassinum. Next base: position 195,515,647 of record OX336388.2, read on the forward strand.
TGGATAGTGCTACACCTTCAAGGACTCACGGCTGGTGTGTTCGGGAGTTGGTGATCCTGAGGGATTCCTGAGCTGGGTCCGTTTTGTCCCCTTTTTCCACTGACCTTGGGGCGGGCCCTCTTCTCTTTCCCCTTTCATATCTGCCTTTCATGGCTCTCCTTCCTTCCAAGGCCCTCAATCCACATTCTTCGAGGTTTGAGGACATTTCTTTTCATCCTGTCCTTTCTTTGGCTTATCGTTTATTTGTTTACCATTTCTTCTTCTAGTATGTAAGTCTGTAGTTAGTATTAGTTATAGTTTACATTCTCATCTCCTGTTTCACTATCACGCAAACCATTAGGGGCCGATAACCTAGATATTAGGCCCCTTAAAACAACAATTATCATCAACATCAACCTTTCTGTTTCTCGTCCAACCTTTTTCCCTCAGGTCTTCGGCAACCTCAGCTTAGATCTCTCAACCCACCTTCTTCCATGCACTCTCTTTCCGACATAGTCTTCATTTCTTCGTTCTACCACCTTAATCTTGTCCCGTCTTGTAACACTCGCCACTCTCGTTGGACAAGGCACTTAACACTCCACTCAGTTTCATCCAACCACATTGGATTCCAATCCTCCATCCTTCTCTGAGGTTGACCCCAGATACTTGCTGGTAATATTACCTTTTGTAGCCCATTTGCTACCATATATTATATTCCGTCTTTGCCGACTGATTCGCAAACCTCTGTCTTCCAACCCTTTCTCTAGCCTGAACAGGCTGATTTCACACAGTGCGATATCATCAGCAAACATCAGAGTCCCTGGAATTTGGCCGAACCTTTACATTTTATTAATAATTTATAATAATGTATTGTTCTTCTTTCTTCCTTTGTTCGTCATGCCCGACTAAGGAGCGCGATTGGACTTATTTAGCTGATGGCATTGCCTTTCTCTTCTCCCAAAATCTCTTCATCTTCTCGCTGTGGCTTCTCTTCCGATCTTCTGGCCAAGTTTTGTTGGTGGATGGTCTGCAAAGCGGGGATTATCGACTAATGCTCTGAACTTAGCTCTGGCATCTGTGATGCCTATTTCCTGAAGATCTTTTCCAACTTCAAGCAGCCAGGTGTTTTTATCATTTCAAATGATGTTGTCGACTGCATCGTTATGCTTGAGTCTAACGTTATGCGTTACGGAGATGGCGACCACTTGGCGTCATGCAGCCGCGCGGGAAGCCTAAGTTAATGGGTCACGGAGTCTGTTGAAAGAGTCCTGGGGCGTCAGCGACCTGGGGCTTCGAGCGAAGCGAGAAGGCAGTTGTAGCATGCGTCATTTGAAATGATATAAAGTCTAGTCTTTCAGACTGACTGTAACTTTTTAACTTTCATTGACAGAGCAAAGTCTCTGATTGCCCATCCTGAGGATATGCCCGTAAAATTTCAATGGTATTTTCCTAAATGTGTCTGAGATTTTCTCCAAGAGCTGGTATAATTCTTGAGATGTTCTTTTCATCCAGATTCCCCCTGTAGGCCTACAGACAGGTCCATTTTTTTCTTAGGATTTCCCTTTCTTGCTTTTCCACATCTTCAATAATGATCCGCCCCCAATAATCAGCGTTTCAGAAGCATATAGTAATTTATTATTATTGCCTAAGGTATAATACATTCATTAAGGAAAGCTATTAGATAACATTAAGTTTATATCACTACTCACCAAACTGTAACATTCCGTTAGCTTCCCTAAGGAGCCATTAAAACTAATTGCTCTGTCTACGTACAATATTAGCGTTCCAATCCAAACTGGAACTTGCATTAACCTCTATTCTCAAAGATAACAATGTGCTAGATTTCCATCACCCCGTTCCTTTTCAATCTCAGGTTCGCTGTCGCTGATACCAACCGTACAACTCCAAATACTCCATCCTCGTGTTTTCTATGATCTCACTATACATATCCACTAAATGGATAACTACGTTTTTTTTTTCATCCAAAGAAAAAATAGGCCTATCTCTTCTTCCTATTTTCTTCATCGGCCATGTCTGCTTTTAACCAAGGCACATATAACTTTCATGCTTTCTGAAATTCACGGCCTACTTGATTATGCCAACAAATACCGCCACAATCTTCCGTCTTCCGATGAGTTTTTTACATCCCTTAACAATAACGATTCCTTTGCTAATGCTAATTAGTGAATGTTCTGGTGAAACGCCAATGAGTTTAATTCCGATGTTAAAATTAACGAAACATTTGCTGAGGGCCTGTTAACAATCCGTTGGTTAACCCGGTCCTTAGTTGTGCAAAAGTGCGGAGAAGAAAGAGATTAAGTTTAACAAGAGAATCTGGCAACCCTGGAAGTAAGCAAACATACAGAGAGAGGAGGTGAAGTAGAGGACCAGACATGACCCTCGTTTGGTTACACTGCTTTCTGTGTTCTTACAAAATGGTATTACTCACAGGATCACAGGAGCATTGTCTGTTAAGTCCGAAAGGCTAGACCATGCCAGGGGCAGATGATCTCGTAGTTCCGCCCCTTAAAACAACAAAAACTAACTAATAACTAGACCATGCCAGTCTCGGTGGCGTTGAGATCTGATGAGAAAGCTATTTTATTTTTTGATACAATACTGTTAGCGACGGGAATTCATGGCTAATGTTATTATCGAATGTAAATTAGAGATGGGCAGCAGTCGACTGAAAACAGTCGAATAAGTCGATAGTTAAAACAATCGACTTATTCGACTGCTTTTAAAAAACAGTCGAATGAATTCAACGACTACTCACCGCATCATAAACAAGTCGTTTGCAAACGACTGATCCCATATCTATCGTTGGAAATCATTCGAATGAAACAAGTCGTTGGCAAACGACTAATTCCAAGCGAATGGAATCATTCGAATTTAAGTAGTCGTTTTAGGGCCGGTTTCACCAGTTCCGCTTAACGAACTAACGACTTCTTCAGGATAACTTCATGCTACAATTCATTGTGCTGTATGTTTATTGTAGTGCTTTAATTAATAAGTTAAGTACACCTGTAGGTGCCTATAGTTTTATACAGTTCGTTGATTCTTTCAATGAAATAGCCTAATTAAATCCAGTTGTCCAAATAGGCTATATATGTACGTTAATGGAAATGTTAAGCATTCAATATTTAGGTTATGTTTGAACTCCAGATACCGGTTTTGTGTCCTATCATCCCAGGCAAGCCGGTAAATACCTTTGCCTCCCAGTCAGATGGATCATTTAGCCGTAATTTTGAATTAGAGTAAGGTTGTAGTATGCGTGGTCAGATTTAGACAATAGCCTACTCCAAGAAGGGGTCATGGCTACGCCTTCTATGTTCGTTTAATGAATAGAGTAACTGAAATGAGGGATGTATACTGATTTTAAGATTTGTGGAATGAGTTTATGATTTTTTTTAGTAGAATTTAATGAAGTCTTTGGTAAAGTTGAAGGAGACATGATCGTGTTTAGACAATAGCCTACTCCATGAAGGGGTCATGACTATGCCTTCTATGTCTGTTTAAGGTGTAGTGTGGCTGAAATAAGGGAGGTTTACTGATTTTGGTGTTTGTGGAGTAGTATTTTCGGTTATAATTTAGGTTTTTGTGAAGCTTGTTGTGGAGTTGTTTTATGGATTTTATTGCTCTGCAAATGAAGTGTATTATGGGGTTCTGGGTTTGGTTTAGCTGTAGTTTACAGGGTTATGGCTGAGAGTTGTTGTAGCAGACCTAACAACTGTGTCAGAGCAGTGGCGTGCTGTGTGGGAGGGGGGTTAGTGGCAAAGACATGAGGGCAGGGATGGAAGAGTTGTAGCGTTGTCTGTGGTTAAACTGCCGTTACCTTATGGCTGATTTTATGTACTGACATCCGTCATAAGAGGTGGCATGTGTTCCCTCACAGTTGGCGCACTTAGGCTTATCTCGAGGTACCGTACAGATGGAGTGGTGATGTGAATCTCCACATCTATTGCAGCGGGTACTGTGAGGACAAGGAGCAGATGACCTCGTAGTTCCACCCCTTAAAACAACAACAACAACAACAACAACAACAACAACAACAACTAACTAACTAACTAACTAACTAACTAACTAACTGTGAGAACAGCTTGACGCATTATGACCCAGTCTTTGTCAGTTATAACCAAGGAGGATATATGGCTAGAGCTGCAACTTAATGCAAAATTTTGACACCAACCTATTGCTCGACGCAAATAGTTCCAACTGACAATATGAGATGGCGCGACGATGCACTCTCGAGCGCGATCCGTCCCCGACCTGGCCTACTCGCTCCTCTCTCCTCCCGGCCCGTGCCTACCCCACCCTTTCACCTACTATATCCCCCCACCTCTACTTTATATTCCTTTCTTTCATATTTTAGTAATTGGTCTAATAATAGGCGATTTCTTCCCCCTGTGATATCAGGTAGGGAAGAAAACATAGGCTCTATCAGAATAGTTGTGGATGTTTCCACAAAGCACATTGCATGACATAGGCCTACCCCACAGATATGTACAAATAGAAAGAGTAGGCTACTATACTACAATATAAAAAAATGAATTGTAAGACAAAATTACAGCTCCACTTATCACACACCAGTATTATTTAATTGTCCGTGTGGAACTTCCTATCAATCGAATTAAGAAATATCACGTTTGAATTACGGGAAGCGTTGGAACAACCAGCTCTTACTTTGAATTATATCGCTAGTATCTGATATCGTTTTCGAGCGCAGTGTATCGACTAAAATCGATGTTTGATTCAATCTAATTCAATTTCTTCGTATAATATTGTTCGAAACTGATTGTATTCCTCTCTAAGCACTGCAATATGTATTTACTATTGATATATATTCAAATATTAATTAAATATACAACATTAACATGAATACTCACCAATTTTCCAATTTTGCTACCATCTATAGAAGTACAACTCAACTACATCGTCGTACGCGATGACAGCTAGCGTTTTTAACGTTGTCAGCAGGTACTACTACAAGGCAAGCTAGCGTTGGTACCAAAACACCCTATAAAGTTTCACTCGGTCGGTTATAACACTGGAAAATTAGAGTAGAGTGTGGTTTGGGAGGGGGGCGAGAAGTCGCCCGTGTTCTTGGTTTGGTGGTGACGCCACCGTGTCTGCGGGAGGGGTAGGGGGAGCTACAGGGTCGCTATAATCTGATTTACAAAAGATGCTCGGTGAAAGCTGTCATACGCTTGATGGGTGAGGTGAGGAGTGGAGACGAGAGGGGTAACGGTCTCCATGGCAACAGTGAGCAATGTTGCAATGTATGCCGACACAGCAGTGAGCACATGTTTTGACTCAGTGTGTCCTCACTCGTCACGGTCATTAGAGCGCCAGGCAGGGGGGCTAACTTACCCAGTATTTGTGTCTTCCTGCAAGCCTCGTGGAATGTTATGAGTCATGATCTGCCTCAGTGGCAACGCAGCATTTCCCCACGTGCTAGCTTTGACAGCTGTCAGCGAGCTTTATTGGTAATTCAGAGTATAGTACTTGTGTTTGCTGTAGATTTTGACTGTGAAGTTTGAGTTCTGGTTTTAGGTTTGCGTTTGGTTTTAGATGTTGCAGCTTGTTCATGAGGTTTGTCTGCAGTGCGTGCTTATACTGGGGCCACTGAGATTTGTGTTATTGGAGTGAGTGAAAGTGTATGGACTGTTTAGGTTTCCCTAGCATGTTTGTATATAGGCATAGGTGATAGGTGGCGGAATTGGTATGGGTTGAGTGTCCTGTTCTGTGTTAGATGGCTGGCAGGTTTCAGGTTGTGTATGCTGATCGAGTAAGTCAGGGGCGTGAGGGTTCATGTACATGAGTGGGGGAATGGCTGAATGTTCCATGAGCGCCTGGCTCAGGGTGATTAGGTGTCTCTCATGCGTAGAGATGACTGTAACATAGTGTTGAGCAGTCTCGTCTATGCACGAAATGATCCTAGAATGTGGAGCAAGTACAGGGTGGCGCACGAAATGTCATACATCAAAAATGATTTATAAAATGTGTAAATCTGGGCTCACAACCATGTCCTTTCGTGAACAGAAACCTTATTTCATGCGTGATTCGACAGACAGCAGCACATGTCGCGCATGCGTACCGGCTTCCAGTCATACAACACGGCGGACAAAGGGAGGTTGACGCATGAACAGAAGGTGCAAACAGTGTTGTTTTATGCGGAAACAAAGAGTGTAATTCGGACTCAACAAAAGCTTCGTGTTCATTTCCGTACCCGGTGGGCTCCCTGCCGGCAGACTGGCCAGCCAATTTGAACCAAAGGCAATATACTGGAGAGAAAACGGACCCGTCTCAAGCCAGTCCGCTCACCGGAGGATATTGCTGCTGTGAGAGCATCTGTGGCTCGGAGCCCCTCCAAATCTACCAAAACTGCCTGTGTTAAGCTGGGTATCTCTCGTCGGTCAGTTCAGAGAATACTGCAGTCTGAGCTTGACCTATCCCCATACCAAATGGCAAGCAACAGCGAGTACAGTTTGCTGCGTGGGCTATTGCAGAAGGTGATCCCGTACAGCACTACACATGGTTCAGCGATGAGGCGTACGTTTATCTCAATGGTGCTGTGAACAAACAGAATGTCCGGTTTTGGGCGAAAGAGCGGCCTGCTATTGTGCACGAGGTTGAAAGTCATGGTGTAAAAGTGTGTGTATGGGCTGCAATTTCCAGTCATGGAATTATTGGGCCAATCTTTTTCAATGACACAGTTAACAGTGCACATTACATGGACATGTTGCAAAACAGTTTCCTTCCACAACTCTTTGCATCATGACTACCAATAGAGACACAATGGTTCATGCAAGATGGAGCTCGTCCGCACACAACAAATGTTGTTCTGGACTTCCTGCATGGACATTTCGGGCCCCGTGTGATGTCCCATCGATATCCATAACGTTTTCAGAGCGGTTCAAACTGGCCACCACATAGCCCCGATCTTAATCCCCGTGACTTCTTTCTTTGGGGATATTTGAAGGAGACAATCTACCGCCAGAAACCAGAAAATGTATTGCAATTGCAAGCGGCCATTGTGACTTTCTTCCGAGGATTGAGTGAGGACATGTGTCGTAGAGTGGTTACAAACATGCAGGTTCGCCTTGAAGCTGTTATACTCCGAGAAGGTGGACATATTGAACATGTCCTGCATACTGAGTAATCATGCACATTTCAGTGAATGTTTTAATACCATATTTTATTACATATTGAACCCTTTATCCACAGGCTGTATAAAGGACTCTAATAAATTTATTCATCATCTTTTGATACATTTCTACAGACAGCAGATATGAGAGCCAGACGGTGTTGGGAAATATTGAGAAATCAGTGGCCGAGAGGACACAATGGTTTAAGCTCCTGTGGTATTTTAGGAAGTAGCATAAATATTCATGACACATAGGACAGGTGCAACTTTTAGCGCGGAGACGGCTTGGGTACGCACAATATGGCCTGTTGCTATGAGTGTTGGCGCCAAGAAGAAAATCGAATGCTACGATGTAATTGGTCAATCTGCATGTTAACCACTCCCTGTCGCAGAAATACATGTAAAAGCGCGCAAAGACATACAGGAGTCTGAGCCAATAATATCAAGACGCCTTGTTTTAGCGGCAACTCGGCTTGGTAACGCACCCTGGTAAATTAACGCGGGAGTTATCTACGGATTATTTCCACGATCGATTCGAGCCAGCTACAGCATAATCGTAACCTCCACATCGCTACGAACTCAATGATACCGATCGCATGCTAGTCTGATATTTATTATGGAATATTTTTTCATAAATCCCCTTCCACACCTACCCTAGCCTGTTTCATTTATAAGGATCCAGAAAGCTTCGAGAGAACATACTTTTATTCGTGCGTCTAAGGACGTAACGTGGACCCTTTATTTTGTGCGTCCGAGGACGTGACGTTGATTTTTATTTGAGCATTTGAGGACGTAAGGTGTCCGAGGACACGAGGCATACACTGCAATATTTCATGTATTTGAACATGGAACAGTTTCGTCAAGTTATAAGTGTAACTTCAGTGATTTATTTGTAGTCCCAGCACTACCAGTAGGACCAGTTCATCGAAATAATTCACCAAATAGACTGTCAAGGAATTTAGTACTTGATAGGTGAATTAAGTAGGAAATATATCGTGTGTGTATCTGACAAAACTTTATTTAATTCAGCACTAGATGACATCTAGGAACGAGACCGGATCTTGGAACCAGCAGGACATTTGCCAGAAGATGTCGATGACGAGATAAAAATCTTGAAGGAGATGGCTGCAGACGTTTCCTTGACGCTGTTTTAAAGGATTGAGTACAAATGAATTTATTTATTTATTTATTCAATCAGCTATGGTATTATGGGACATATTTTTGTAGATATTTGTTTGCTTGTTTGGTAATGTAGATTCTTAGTTCTTGTTTTACTGACACGTTAAGTATGGGACAAGCCGAGCGCTGTGTAATTTGTAAATATTGTGATTGTGTTTTGTTCAACTTTACGGGGCGACGCGCAGCTCGGGCTCGCATTCGCTTGCGTAAATCGCGGTCAAGCATTATTATTCGGAGGTATGCCTTATAACAAAAATGGAACTGAATTAATTTTGAGATTAAAAATAGAATTTGGAGGGTAAAGATTATTTGTGAGTAGAATTTTATGACGGATCAGGATTATTTTTATAGTTGCTTTTTCAGCAGATCTGAAGGGGATGGCACTTTGCACCCGAATTTTTGTTGTGTATTTTTTTAATGTGTCAATGGACGCAATATTGTTGATCTGTTTTGAGCCGACCCAGTGATATGTTTATGAGAGTCAGTCCAAGCTTTTGGTGCGTAGTGTGATTTTTATTATGTGCTAGCGAGAATATATCATTGTGATTATTCTGACTTGCTCCACATCAGCCCAGTTCATAACCTCGCGAGGGTGGACTTGTGATATATATTTGTGTTTTCTTGCCATCCAGGTGGATGGGTGAGATATGTTTGCGTTTCCAGATGGAAACTGCACCTAGCTTGAGGGACTGAGCAGACGAAATACTCAGATTTCTTTTCGCTACAATTGTTGAAATTCCGGGATCTGGATCACCCTTTAGAAGAATCGGACCTGGTTACGACGATTGCACGGCAGTTGCCAGTTAATGTTCAGCAGGTGTTAGTAGCAGCAAACGTGGACACAGCGGTTCGAGCCGAACAGATCTTACGTCAGATTGACGAGACAACATCTCACTTGCAGCAGAGAGAGGGGCGACAGCTGGAACTTGTAAACACAACGGAGGTGGTTAAACCCACTCAAATACACACCAGGTCGCAGGCCACAAATACAAGTGTGTCAACAACACCGAGACGAGTTCAGGAGGGCGACGAAAATAGGTCATACCAGCGACATGAAAATAATAATGATAGGCAGACCCATGGCAACAATAGGTATCAGCAGCGAGGATACCAACAATGGAGAAATAATAGGAGAAATGAGGGACCCAACAGACGTTTCGAAAATAACAGTAATGAGAATCGACAGTGGCGTGAAAGAAGATATCAGAACCAGGGGGACTATAAAAATTATAGGAATGAATGGAACGACAGGCACGCCGAATCGCAGCGTTACCTGGAAGAATTACACGCTAATGGAGGGGACGAACAAAAACATTGGGAACATGCAATTAATAGGAGGTCAAATCCAGGCACTCACATTGAGGGGGCCGAGAGTTTATTGAAGCAGGAAGAACGTCAGGGAAATACCCGACAGAAGGATGATGGTAGTCGCGGGTGTTGTAAAACAAATCCCAATAATTGCAAAAGGACTCACCCTGAGAGAGCAACAGCCGGATTGTGAAGAAGAATGGGTCGTGGTACACATACAAGAGTGGATAGCTTTGCCGGAAGATTGCCTGGAGGAGATTGTAAAACCACGGAACGATGATATCAAACAACTACCTATTACTTATGCCAAGATTGGTGGAATTAACGTAAGATGCTTAGTTGACACGGGGTCACAAATCAGTCTTGTATCGGAGGATTTGGTTCGGGAGTTGGGACGGAGTCAGAATATTCCTGTGATTCCAGTACCGCAACTCAAGGTGAGGGGCGTTATTCCCGAGCGCACCGTCACTTGCAAACGTCAGGCATTTATAGAATTGGATATATTAGACCATATATTTGGACAGACTTTTATCATAATGGCTAAAATGAATTTTAACATTATTCTGGGTGCAAATTTCATTTGTGACTACCAGGCAGTCATAGATTTGCACAATAATACAGTCAGTTTTAAGGAGTTTGATAAACTGAAGGATGTGGGCTTACACATGGATGAAATCACTACAGGGAAGGACGTGAGTTCATGGGCATTGGAGGCAATAGCAGAGGAGACAGAAGACGAGATACGAAAGGCGGAAGATGACCTTATAGATGTGGCTGTTGTGGAATTAAATGAAGAGAGTGACTCTCAGAAGATATGGGCTTTACTAGCAGAAGGAGACGACAGCGATACTCAGTTTGAAGAACTATTACAGGAGCGGCTCAGTGACATCCAACTAGGGGGTGAACATAGGAAGAAAGTTGAGGAGATCTTAAGAAGACACAAGGCAGTGTTTGACACAGTTCCAGGGAAAATAATAAACTTTCAGTATTCTATGCAGGTTGAGGATTGGTCCCCATTTCGAAGTAAATTGTACCCTATACCAGAAAAACACAGGGAGCCGGTAAAAAGGATTATTGATGATATGTTGCAAGCTGGAGTGATTAAGAAGACTCCCACACCTTATTTAAATGCGATTTTGGCGGTCACAAAACCAAATGGATCCATTAGACTTTGTCTAGACGCCAGAAATCTAAACATGCGCCTTATTTTTCCCAAGTATGACCGAGCGCCAATCATCAGAGACGTCTTAAAAGGATTTAAGAACAAGAGCATCTATTCATCAGTAGATCTGACGAGTTCGTTTCACCATATCGAACTGGATGAGAAGTCACAGCTTCTTACTGGCTTCTTGTTCGATAATCAGACATATTGCTTCGTCCGCATGCCCTTCGGCGTTAAAACAGCTGGATGCGCATTAATTCGAGCCTTGGATCGGAACCTGACTGAAGAAGTGAAGGAAATGACGGTACGATATATTGACGATATACTCTTGGCTTCAGATAACATCGAGACACATATGGAAAATTTGGATAAGCTTTTGGACAACCTTTGAACTGCAAACTTTAAAGTCAACTTGAAGAAATCCCATTTCTTCAAGAAGGAGATTTTATACTTGGGGCACATCATTGACCAGGAGGGAGTGAGACCAAACCCTGCGAAGATAGAGGCAATAAAGAATTTCCCTACACCAACGAGAGTGAAACATATCGGAGCTTTCCTTGGCGTGACGGGCTTCTTTAAGGAAAACTGCCCGGGATATACTGAAACCGTAGCACCTATGCAGGAGATGCTGAAGAAGAACAACAATTGGCTTTGGAACGCTGTGTGTGAGAAATCATTTCAAGAGACTAAATTATTACTGGAAAATTGTATCAAATTAGGTTATCCAGACATTCAACGGAAATTTATTATCCAAGCGGATGCTTCTATGGTTGGTATAGGAGCGATGTTATACCAAGAAGATCCAGCTAACATTCAACATCGTGATTATTTAGCATTTGTGAGCCGCAGATTGCGTAAACACGAGCGCAACTATACGGTCACGGAACTCGAATTGTTGGCAATACTTCATGCTTTGCTACAATGGAAACGAATTGTATATGGTTACCCCATTTTTATTAGAACAGTCCACAAAGCACTAACGTTCTTGTTAAAGACATCTATGGCTAGCGAGCGTGTGACACGTTGGTCCATCTACATACAACAATTTAACATCGAAATTGAACACTGCCCAGGAAAAATGAATGTAATTCCGGATATATTAAGCAGGAACCCCGAGCCTGATACCGAAGAAACAGCGATAGTACAGCATATTGAATTAACAGCAAAGGACCATGCATTCTTGGAGGAATTACGGGAGATACGACGAGAGCAGGAAGCAGAACCGTGGATGTACCAAATGATCCGGTATTTTAAGAAGGAATTACCAGCAGGAACCCCAGCCTACAGAGAAGCAAAAGCCAGAGAAGGAAGATATGTCTACCTCAATAATTTACTGCATAAATGGATAGATGAAGAACACACTAAATTACGTATCATGGTACCTGCATCATTACAAATAGGACTTGCTTGGCACATTCATGAAAGCTTCGGTCACGTGGGAATAGACAAGGCACAGGCGACCATAGGAGAAACGTTTACATGGCCGCGAATGAGGACGACTATCTGTGACGTAATAGAGACTTGCGATCCTTGTCAGAGGACGAAGCCAAATAATTACTTAATGAGGCAGTATCCTAGACCATTGCTACCTAAGAAACCCTGCGAGCTTGTGGCCCTGGATTGTTTCGGTCCAATCCCGAAAGGTAGGCGAGGTTGCCGTCACTTACTAGTGTTTATTGTTGTGTTTTCTAAGTTTGTTGTATTGTGTCCCATTCAGAAAACTACATCGAAACAAGTACTCAGTCGTATTTGAAATAGAGTTATTCCAATCCTTGGAAAACCAGAGTTTATATTGTCGGACCATGGAAGCTATTTTACGAGTGCCGAATTCAAGAAAGGTATAGAGGACTTGGATGTAAAACACATGTTTAGCAGCGTTCGCCACCCTCAAGCTAATCCTAGCGAACGCGCAATAAAATGCGTTACTAAATACTTAAGGATTTTTATTCCCAATGAACATCACAAGTGGATAGACAGGATCAAAGACGTAGAGACCTGTATGAATACAACTAGTCTTGAGTCGACAGGCCAGATTCCCATGGTCTTGCACATGAACGAATATCCAGTAAGATCGTGGAGCAACATCATCATTTGTCCACAAGATCCCATGGTTGGTCATGAGTTGAGAATTGAGAAAACGAGAGTCCATATGAGAAACCAGGCGGATCGCAGATTACGTCGTGTCAGGAATAAGAGGTATCACAGAGAACTATTAGTGAACGAGCTTGTTTTCGTACGGAAACCAGCGACATCTGATCCAGAGAAGAAGGTATTTAACAAGTTCAGTCCAAAATTTATCGGACCCTTCTGTATTGTACGTAATCTTGGTAACAACGCATACAGACTGAAAGAATTGAGTACAGGTACAATGTCTGTCTACAATGCGGCGAATTTAAAGGTGTATTTTACTAGCGAACCTTGGGAATGAAGAAATAATGCTGCAAATTGAATATATGGAAGTACTTTTGCACATCCAACTATACGTGAGTCAGTGAGTACGCCAGTTGAACGAGGAAGTTGGGAGCAGGCTGTTGTAGTCAAACGCTAATGAGCTCTGACGATCATGACACGGCGAGAGATCGAGCGAGAGAGATAAGGATACTTGAAAGGAGAGGTACTAGCCTTAGGCGATCAGACAAGCAGGCAGGCTTGGAATGTCTGAATGAATGAAGGAGCTGGAAGTAAACAAGAGTGCGTGTCGACACTCCAACGGCAGTGGAAGCTAAACTAGACTTATGAGAGGGAGATTTCTCTAGGATTGGCAGAAATGGATTTCAGATGTTATGTGTTTAAAAAAAATGACTATATGCTATGTTCGATTTTTTCCATGCAGAAGGATTGTGAACCCTTTATCCACAGGCTGTATAAAGGATTCTAATAAATTTATTCATCATCTTTTGATACATTTCTACAGACAGCAGATATGAGAGCCAGACGGTGTTGGGAAATATTGAGAAATCAGTGGCCGAGAGGACACAATGGTTTAAGCTCCAGTGGTATTTTAGGAAGTAGCATAAATATTCATGACACATAGGACAGGTGCAACGTTTAGCGTGGAGACGGCTTGGGTACGTACAATATGGCCTGTTGCTATGAGCGTTGGCGCCAAGAAGAAAATCGAATGCTACGATGTAATTGGTCAATCTGCATGTTAACCACTCCCTGTCGCAGAAATACATGTAAAAGCGCGCAAAGACATACAAGAGTCTGAGCCAATAATATCAAGACGCCTTGTTTTAGCGGCAACTCGGCTTGGTAACGCACCCTGGTAAATTAACGCGGGAGTTATCTACGGATTAATTCCACGATCGATTCGAGCCAGCTACAGCATAATCGTAACCTCCACATCGCTACGAACTCAATGATACCGATCGCATGCTAGTCTGATATTTATTATGGAATATTTTTTCATAAATCCCCTTCCACACCTACCCTAGCCTGTTTCATTTATAAGGATCCAGAAAGCTTCGAGAGAACATACTTTTATTCGTGTGTCTAAGGACGTAACGTGGACTCTTTATTTTGAGCGTCTGAGGACGTGACGTTGATTTTTATTTGAGCATTTGAGGACGTAAGGTGTCCGAGGACACGAGGCATACACTGCAATATTTCATGTATTTGAACATGGAACAGTTTCGTCAAGTTATAAGTGTAACTTCAGTGATTTATTTGTAGTCCCAGCACTACCAGTAGGACCAGTTCATCGAAATAATTCACCAAATAGACTGTCAAGGAATTTAGTACTTGATAGGTGAATTTAGTAGGAAATATATCGTGTGTGTATCTGACAAAACTTTATTTAATTCAGCACGAGATGACATCTAGGAACGAGACCGGATCTTGGAACCAGCAGGACATTTGCCAGATGTCGATGACGAGATAAAAATCTTAAAGGAGATGGCTGCAGACGTTTCCTTGACGCTGTTTTAAAGGATTGAGTACAAATGAATTTATTTATTTATTCAATCAGCTATGGTATTATGGGACATATTTTTGTAGATATTTGTTTGCTTGTTTGGTAATGTAGATTCTTAGTTCTTGTTTTACTGACACGTAAGTATGAGACAAGCCGAGCGCTGTGTAATTTGTAAATATTGTGATTGTGTTTTGTTCAACTTTACGGGGCGACGCGCAGCTCGGACTCGCATTCGCTTGCGTAAATCGCGGTCAAGCATTATTATTCGGAGGTATGCCTTATAACAAAAATGGAACTGAATTAATTTTGAGATTAAAAATAGAATTTGGAGGGTAAAGATTATTTGTGAGTAGAATTTTATGACGGATCAGGATTATTTTTATAGTTGCTTTTTCAGCAGATCTGAAGGGGATGGCACTTTGCACCCGAATTTTTGTTGTGTATTTTTTTAATGTGTCAATGGACGCAATATTGTTGATCTGTTTTGAGCCGACCCAGTGATATGTTTATGAGAGTCAGTCCAAGCTTTTGGTGCGTAGTGTGATTTTTATGATGTGCTAGCGAGAATATATCATTGTGATTATTCTGACTTGCTCCACATCAGCCCAGTTCATAACCTCGCGAGGGTGGACTTGTGATATATATTTGTGTTTTCTTGCCATCCAGGTGGATGGGTGAGATATGTTTGCGTTTCCAGATGGAAACTGCACCTAGCTTGAGGGACTGAGAGAGATAATTGAGGCAGCGATGACTCATACAAGAGGGGCGCGCTCAAATCAGATAACGCGACTTGTCATTAGTAACAGGCCAGGATCCTGTACTTCAATTTAAGACGTTGTTTAAAATTCACAAAACCTGATCGGTTATAATGAGTATTTGATTGATTAAATGGGTGTTGTCCATGTTGTAAGGTATATTCCGAAACTCCTGTTTGTCTGGCGTTTTATATAAATGTAAACTTAGTTTTTCGGCCGTTAGGCTTGTATTTTGTTGCTTTTGTTTTAATTCAAGTGTGTTTATTTTACGCGCTCAATGACCCCGTGTGGCATTAGGGTGCGCGAGTCTATGTTCCCAATTTGTGATGCGAGCGTTTTGGCCTATTTCTGGCATGCTCTTTGTATTTCGTGTGCTCTGGCACCAGCTAGAATCTCAGGGAGATTCTTCATTCTTTTTGTAGTATTTAGATCTTGCATGTGTCAGTAGTAATTATAGTGTATTTAATTAAGGGTGGGTCCCATAGCCGTAGTGTGATTTAAAAGATGCAACTCCGTGAGCAACATGACTGTTTCAGTTGTAAACGGACTCGCATCAGTACTCATATTCTTATTAACGAGCAGTACACCATGGATTATATAACTTCTTGACTAGGAAAAATGGACTTGTATCCATATGTTGTGACGAGTGAGTTCTTACAGCTCAAAGTTTATGTTATGATTTATTATTTTGTGTGAAGCTGTATTCACATTGTTTTGTTGGTGGAGCGAGTCTTACCGCTCAGTAATATATTTATTTTATTACGGGGGTGAAAGTCAGGGAGGATTTCTTTTTATTTATTATTATTATTATTATTATTATTATTTGCACATAATTTTCAGTCATTAAAATTCTGTAATTCTACTTGTTATTCATTTTATTTCTAGTATAGCCTCTGTCATGGACCTTTCTATTCATTAGAGCATGTTGTTTTTTAAGCGAACTTTGCTGTATAACGCAGTCAGGACTGAACACGACCCCGTAGATGACTCTTGAGAAAACCATGCTTTATTGAAGGGTGCAATATGTTGTATATTAAATATTCTACAAACAATTTCCAGTGTATGACATTTCGTGCGCCACCCTGTATGTGGCATTTGGCCTGTCTGAGCGTGTCTGGATGTAGATTGCGGAACGCAGTACCGGTATATAACCTTTTAATGAGAATTGGGTGGAGTCCTGAATTATTACACGATTTGAACATGGGCCCACCAATTATGAATTAGAGTTCTATTTTTTTATGATTGAGTTTTATTCATTTATTCAACCACGGGATAAATGAATTACAAGAAAACTACTATGAAATTCTCCCCATAACGCGATGGTAATGATCGATGCAAACATAGAATAGATGTTCCAGTAAAATTAAATCAGAAAATATTTTATATTGGGATCCTAAATAAATAGCATATTAGCAAGCTCTCATGGCCCGTATGGACTGAAAGGCTTTTAAAAATGCGGGGAAAGTCGTCGCATGGTGTGCTGCTGCTTCTACTTTTAAAAAACAGTCGAATGAATTCAACGACTACTCACAGTATCTGCACTATAACATAAACAAATCGTTTGTAAACGACGGATCCCAACTGTTTTACCATGTAGAAAGCGCCCGGATAGTTTTACGTTCTGGTCGTCAATTGTTTCAGCACATGGATAGCGCGCGCATTACAGAAACTTTGTATTTAGATGGTTGCCAACATCTCCACTGAAAGTTCGCTCTCGGTGCTGTTCTAAAGTGCTCTATTTTCGTGTGTATTTACTGTAGGCCACCGTTTTCTTGTTCAAGTCGTATTTCAACTCTATCTTCTTAGTACTTCAGAGAGGATTATATTAGTGAACACATAACTTGTTTATGACTCTATGGAAATATTTTGCATTTATTTTGTGGCATAAAAAATGAAGTGTAATTATTTCAATGTAGGCTGAGGAATTGCTACCAGTACTTAAGAACTCCCTTTCTGTTATAGCGATTTAATTTGCTCTTAGGCTAACAAAGTATTGCTCTATTACTTCACATATCCACAGTACATACAGGTAATGTGCCCTGTTCAATATCGGGGAACATTTACACAGACACATTTTTGCATTAAATGAAATGTGTAACATTGGAAATAATGGCTGCACTCTACACGACGTAAACTACCATTTCGAATCACAGTAGATATAACTAAATAACTTTGAACAATTGCAAAAATAGGTAGGTTATGGATAAGTTTGATTTTCATCTGTTGGTACGACTCAACTCCGCGGGTAACGGCTTACTGTGCTTTGTACGCTGCCTAGAAGCGACAACTTTCAGTCGAATACATGAAATAACACTCTTAGGAGCTATGCGAATTCAGGTAATCTTTCAACTGAAAGTAGTCGACTATCTAGTCGATAGTTTCTTCCAATGAATGACTAGTCAGTCGATAGTTAAAAGTAGTCGGTAGTCCCATCTCTAATGTAAATACATGGTGGTACTTGTATGTTAGATGTTGATTTTAGATAGGAGGCCACGTCACCTCCATAGTGAACCCATCTGTAATTGGTTCAAGCGTCAAATCCATAATTTATTTGCAAAAGAAGAGAGGAAACAACACAGTCTGTAGAATAACTTGGAAAGATTTTAAGAAGTGGGCTGTTATAATGTGGCGCAAGAATGGGTGACCACGAGTCATGCGGACGTGAGATCTTGCTTGACGCATCGATAGGAGCTGGCTCATGATTATAAATAGAACGATAAAACTTTCCACGACGAGGAAGAGAGAAGAGGTTTCGGAAATAGACCTTGCTCAGCTAGAAAATGACAACCTTGCAATGGTGCAAGAAGAGAAATAATTAGAATTAAGCCATTTGCGAGCATTTAATTAATGAAAGAAACACATTATTGTTGATCATTTTGAAATAGAGATTTTTGTGTGGGGAAAAAGTTTATAATATTTGCGCAGGAAAGAACTGCAGACGTAGCATGACGTCGTTAGTAATTCCCCGAGACCAGAGTTGGTAGGGATGGAAAAATAAACCTCAACGCCCACATATCTGAGGAGACAAATTATTTAATATCTTGGAATTGTGTGATCGATTTTCATGATCCAAGAAACCAGTTTACATTTAGAACAAGAGTTTTCCAGAGATATATTTTTCAAAACTATACGACAATTACTTTAGAAGTTAGTGCTGGAGAAGACGCGGATTTTATCTTTTTGCCGCCGATTTGGATATAAACCCTGGAGGTGCCAGGAGGAGCATGCAGTTTTTGTCAGCCTACGGGCGTGACACTGTGTCACTATCATCGTTAATGCAGTCTTTACCAGACCTTGAGAGGCCGTGTTACGCTGTATCACCAACGAGCACCCCGTATGGGAGTGGCCGTGCAGTATCGTCATCAGTATCGCCGTGTGGAGACACATTAGAATCCTAGTATAGGAATAATATCGACAAGCTTCAGACTTTATAAAGTTCACAAGTATAGTCAAAGTTTAGGCTGTGGACTTGAGAAATAACAGGCGATAGGTACTCGAAGATAATAGTTCAGTTAAAGAACCGACGCGTCATAAGGTTTCGAAGTACCCAAGGAAAGTGAAATAGACAGTCTATCTACGTTAAGGAACCCAAGCAGGTTAGAACGAAATAGTAACGCCTAGTGTTCCGGAAATTTAGGGACTAGAGCGCAGGACGATAAAAATCAGGAATTGTAGTTCCAGGCTTTGTCTAGGTAGACAAATGAACAGTTAAACATTGGGGAGTACTCCAATAAGTTACGAATCAAGGTAACAGAAAGTACAAGGAAGTTATTAGGTCACCGATAAACAGTTCGAGCGGCCGTAAAAGCAATACATCAAGGACAGACTTTTATTTAGACGAACAAGTTAGAGTCTAGCAAGTTACGACATCGTGCAGTAAATTTATAGAAGCCGATAGTCAAACCCAGGATTAGAAGATCAGCCGTTCCAGTGAGGTTTAGTTCGATCGAGACTTTCCATCATCTTGTCAGATTAGGAAGCCGACGTGCTATGGTGCAACCCTTGGAAACGGGAAAGGAAAAGAAATCGCGTGTGTAAGGCGAATAATTAACGCCCAAGTGATAACAATTTTATGTAATGTAAATATAGCGACATTTCTGAGTGTAATATTTTTAGGGAATTTTATTGTGTTAAGTGAAAACGAATACAAAATGGTATTCATTATATTCCCAGTGATTAAGGTATATATTTTATGTGCGGTTGAAGAAATGTCATTGAGTGTAAATATAACCATGAAAATGGCTTAAGAAAAAGTTGGTGGGCGAAAATGTTTCATCGCTGGAGAAATCGGTCACTGACCGTACCGTCATGTGAGTAACTATTTTCATTATTATGTGTTTGGGAAGATTTGCGTATAATTCTCATGAGAGAGAGAGTAGGGATATTTAATAACAGGTGAAAGAAAGATTGCGCGATCTGAACGATTAATTTGAGAGAAATATAATATATATGTGAAATATAAATGAATCCCTTGTGGAATGTATTCAGTAAAATAACAGTGTAATGGATAAATGATATAAATATGAGAAAGCAAGCGTAATGATAATAATAATTATTATACAAATGAATGAATATTGTGATGAATTTCATATTGAAAGTAGTAGCTTCCGAGCTCCTTTAGATGAATAAATACATGTTATGAATACATGTTCTTTATGGTAAAAAGGATTATTGTAAAGGGAGGGAGAGTAATATATTTTGAGATGTAGATCAAACGTTGATTTTGAATTTATTTAGTTCTTTGAAGACAACTTGGCTAATTAATGTATAAGCGCCATGTAGCGCATTGAAGTAATTTATCACGCTAGGAATGCGTTGAAATGCTCGGTAAATGTAATTATGAGGGACAGTTGGTCGTGGTGAATGAACTATTATAAGCCCTCAAAGTTGTGATAATGATCACGAGGCATTGTGTGTTGTATGTTAAAAGGGTGCTATTTATGTTGTATTATGAGCGCTGGTAAAAGGCGAGGCCTGCCCTAAGTCGCTATTGTTATAAGTCCTCCAAATTGGGATACTGCTCCCGAGGCATTTGAAAGGATCGAACTCAGAGTCGTCCGTGTTGAAGCCCCTTAATATTGGTTGTATTATTGAATTTTTCTTACCCGCTAATGAGGACACTTCATAATTATCATATGCCGAAGCTATGAGAATAGGTCTGTTGAACCTCAATATGTTGTTTTATGAATTTGTATCAGAAGCCTTGTCATTCAGAGAATTGCATTTGAAACAGCTGTGTGGAAAGCTGATGTAGCCAGTCCCTTGTGAAAGCGAGACTGTGAGCTCTCTTCTCTCCCTGCAATAAATCACGCAAGTAGTTAAGATTAGACCCTTACCCTCTGGTAGTGCGGTAGGTTAGGACGGACTGTCTGGGTCATAATATACACAGAAGTGTTTAAAGATTGTTTGAACGACCCGGTCTTTAAACCGAGGTCCCTTTATATCCATTATTATCGCTTGCAGAGTTCAGATCGTTGCTTTCTTATAATATAATGGTCTTTTAAGACAAAAATGGTAAATCCCTAACTTTATTGTTCAATGATTCAGTGATTCACGAGTTCTATTGAAGACATTAGATTCCGGGAGTAATCTTAAGTTTGACTTGTTCAGTAGTCTTCTATAGCTCGGGAGTACGCAAGTTTTTCCCAATCACGGTAGTGAGTTGTTGGCTTGAGAGAGAGGGATGGTAACATGTGAGCCTTGTGAAAGCCCAAAATTAATTGATGATTAGCCATACTTTGATAATTATGATTAAAATATATACTCATGTAAATAGTTATTGATGTGTATTAAATTGATAACACAATGTATGTAAACTATACCGAGCCATTTGGAGCTCTTTATTTTAAAGAATTTGATTTGACACCATATGGAAGTGAAACTTAGTGGAAGTTTGTTGGTTTTTGGAAAACCAGTCATTGTGATTTTGTAATTATTTTATATGAATTCCTTGTTCAACTTTGGTTGGTTGGTTGGTTCCTTAGTTTAGGGGCTGCGACAACGCGGTCATGTAGCCCCGTGTACTTTGGGTGTGTGTAGAATCTGTCTGATAACCGGTGTTAATTGTGATGACTGTATTAGTGTGTGTATCTGTTTTTTTAATTCAAGTAGGGACTGCAACTTTGAATTTTCAAATAGTTCCTACTTTTGCCGCCAAACGCCACCGTCAACGACTACTAGGCCTAGTTCATAACTAGCTACTAGACGCCACCGCAGTCGGCTCTTGCCAACGAACGTAGCAACCTAAGAGCGTTGTTTACATTCTTAACCTATCCAATTTAGTTTCACACAGGTGTAATTAGTGGAAAGATCTTTAACATGCCATAAATCTATGACATGGGACCGCCGGCTTTACTTCCCCTCCGAAGGAATTGTTCAACTTTGGACAAGTGTGAAGTGGAGTGTCAGTATTTTTATTTGTTTAATTTTTGTAGCGCCATATTTTTGAATAATTAAATATTTTAATAGTAGGATTTGATTTTTGTTTATTTTTGGAAGTGTATCCTCTGCTTAATCCAAAGTGTGTAAGTCACAGAGTGGGAGAAAAAAAAACATGAACCCCGATACTCCCGATTGAGCATTGCTGGCAAACTGTGATTTGCATATTTCATTGTTGAATGGGCACAATAGATAGCATGACATTAGATAGGAGGCCATGTCACCTCCATAGATAACATGACATCAGATAGGAGGTCATACCACCTCCATAGATAACATGACATTAGATAGGAGGCCATGTCACCTCCATACATAACATGACATTAGATAGGAGGCCATGTCGTATCCATAGATAACATAATATTAGATAGGAGGCAATATCACCTCCATAGATAACATAATATTAGATAGGAGGCAATGTCACCTCCATAGATAACATAATATTAGATAGGAGGCAATGTCACCTCCATAGTTAACATACTATCAGATAGGAGGCCATGTCGTCTCCATAGATAACATAATATTAGATAGTAGGCAATGTCACCTCCATAGATAACATGACATTAGATAGGAGGCCATGTCGTCTCCATAGATAACATAATATTAGATAGGAGGCAATGTCACCTCCATAGTTAACATACTATTAGATAGGAGGCCATGTCGTCTCCATAGATAACATAATATTAGATAGTAGGCAATGTCACCTCCATAGATAACATGACATTAGATAGGAGGCCATGTCGTCTCCATAGATAACATGATATTAGATAGGAGGCCATTTCACCTCCATAGATAACATGACATTAGATAGGAGGCAATGTCACCTCCATAGATAACATGACATTAGATAGGAGGCCATGTGGTCTCCATAGATAACATGACATTAGATAGGAGGCCATGTCGTCTCCATACATAACATGACATTAGATAGGAGGCCATGTCGTATCCATAGATAACATGACATTAGATAGGAGGCAATGTCACCTCCATAGATAACTAGACATTAGATAGGAGGCAATGTCACCTCCATAGATAACAAGACATTAGATAGGAGGCCATGTCACCTCCATAGATAACAAGACATTATATAGGAGGCCATGTCACCTCCATAGATAACATGACATTAGATAGGAGGCCATGTCGTCTCCATAGATAACATGACATTAGATAGGAGGCCATGTCGTCTCCATAGATAACATGACATTAGATAGGAGGCCATGTCGTCTCCATAGATAACATGAGATTAGATAGGAGGCCATGTCGTCTCCATAGATAACATGACATTAGATAGGAGGCCATGTCGTCTCCATAGATAACATGACATTAGATAGGAGGCCATGTCATTTCCATAGATAACATGGCATTAGATAGGAGGCAATGTCACCTCCATAGATAACATAATATTAGATAGGAGGCAATGTCACCGCCATAGCTAACAAGACATTAGATAGGAGGCCATGTCGTCTCCAAAGATAACATGACATTAGATAGGAGGCCATCTCGCCTCCTTAGATAACATGACATTAGATAGGAGGCAATGTCACCTCCATAGATAACAAGACATTAGATAGGAGGCCATGTCGCCTCCATAGATAACATGACATTAGATAGGAGGCCATGTCACCTCCATAGATAACAAGACATTAGATAGGAGGCCATGTCGTCTCCATAGATAACATGACATTAGATAGGAGACCATGTCATCTCCATAGATAACATGACATTAGATAGGAGGCCATGTCATCTCCATAGATAACATGACATTAGATAGGAGGCCATGTCGTCTCCAAAGATAACATGATATCAGATAGGAGGCCATGTCACCTCCATAGATAACATAATATTAGATAGGAGGCAATGCCACCTCCATAGATAACAAGACATTAGATAGGAGGTCATGTCGTATCCAAAGATAACATAATATCAGATAGGAGGCAATGTCACCTCCATAGATAACATGACATTAGATAGGAGGCCATGTCGTCTCCATAGATAACATGATATTAGATAGGAGGGCATGTCACCTCCATAGATAACATAACATTAGATAGGAGGCCATGTCGTCTCCAAAGATAACATGATATCAGATAGGAGGCCATGTCACCTCCATAGATAACATAATATTAGATAGGAGGCAATGTCACCTCCATAGATAACAAGACATTAGATAGGAGGCCATGTCGTATCCAAAGATAACATAATATCAGATAGGAGGCAATGTCACCTCCATAGATAACATGACATTAGATAGGAGGCCATGTCGTCTCCATAGATAACATGATATTAGATAGAAGGGCATGTCACCTCCATAGATAACATGACATTAGATAGAGGCCATGTCGTCTCCATAGATAACATGACATTAGATAGGAGGCCATGTCGTCTCCATAGATAACATGATATTAGATAGGAGGGCATGTCACCTCCATAGATAACATGACATTAGATAGGAGGCCATGTCGTCTCCATAGATAACATGATATTAGATAGGAGGGCATGTCACCTCCATAGATAACATGACATTAGATAGGAGGCCATGTCGTCTCCATAGATAACGTGATATTAGGAGGCCATGTCACCTCCATAGATAACATAATATTAGATAGGAGGCAATGTCACCTCCATAGATAAAATGATATTAGATAAGACGCCGTGGCACCTCCATAGATAACATGATATCAAGTGGGAGGCCATGTCACCTCCTTAGATAACATGATATCAGGTGGGAGGCCATGTCACCTCCATAGATAACATGATATTAGATACGAGTCCATGTCAAATCAATTCATCACTCCATGATCTCTTGAGTCAAAGAAGAATTTAGTGAGCTAATCTATTATAGAGGGTAGTTATGATGCACTATTAGCGTTTTTAGGATGTTAGCTATTTCTATCGCCTTTCGAATGATTCTAGGCGTGAAATATTTATTCAAAGATTTGGGTGATGTTTCACCAAAATTATAAATGTTTCAATCAATGGAGACGACATGACATTGTTAGACCACTTCTGGAATTCTAACCTTGATAACATACAAGCTGTAGAGGGTACTTTGGCATTTCATCCTGACCTAATAATCTACAAGTTACATTATGAAATAATAATAATAATGATAATAATAATAATAATAATAATAATGACAATAATAGTGAATGTTTAATGAAAACTGTCTCTTTTTCTTTGCGGCTGTTATTTGAACCTTAATCTTACCAGAAGAAATAAATAAATAATTAAATAAATTGTATTCACAAAGTAATAAGAAACTGCAGCTGCTTGGGTTCCCCAAGATGCTTTAAGGCACAGCATACCCCTCAATCCCTGTTAGGACAATTCATTAAACATTCTTTTTACAATTTAAAATCCAGTGGTATTTTCTTATCAGAAATGACAAGTGTTGGCACTCTCGTAACTGTTGTTGTTTGAGTCTTCAGTCTTTTGACTGGTTTGATGCAGCAATCCATGCCTCCCTCTCCTGCGCTAATCGTTTCATCTCTACATAGTTACCACACCCTACATCCGAGGCAATCTGTTTAAAATATTCTAATCTCGGTCTACCCCTACAGTTCTTGTCCTCGACCCTTCCTTCCATAACTAAGCTTGCTATTCCTGGGTGTCTTAGTATGTGTCCAACCAAACTATCTCTTATCTTCATTAGCAGTAGCCAGAAACATCTTTCCTCTCCCACTCGTCTTAAAACCTCTTCGTTTGTCATCCTATCTACCCATCTGATCTTCATCATTCTCCTGTAACACCACATTTCAAACGCTTCAATTCTCCTCTTTTCTGCTGCACCAATAGTCTAAGTTTCATCCAAGTTTCACTTCCATAGATCGCCACGCTCCAGACAAAGGCTTTCAAAAGTGACTTCCTAATACCTAAATCTATATTCGATGTCAACAGATTCCTTTTCTGTAGAAATGCTTCCTTTGCCTGAGCCAACTTACTTTTTATATCCTCCTTGCTTCGTCCATCACTGGTTATTTTGCTTCCAAAGTAACAGAATTCTCGTACTTCCTTCAGCTTTTCACATGCCAATTTGATGTCCATAGAGGTTTCTGATTTATTTCGGCTGCATTCCAATATTTTTGTTTTACATTTATTAATTTTCATCATGTATTCTTTCCGTAAGACGGAGTACATACCATTCAAAAACTCATTCAAACCCTCAGGCATGTCGGCCAAGATGACGATGTCATCAGCAAATCTCAGATTTGAAATTATTTCTCCTCGAATTTTCACTTCCACTTTACATTTTTCTCCAATTTCCTTCATTGCTTGTTCAATGTAAAGATTGAAAAGTATGCAGCCCTGCCTTACACCTTTCTGAATACCAGCTTCTCTCTCATGTCCTTCAGCTCGAATGGCTGCTGTCTGGTTTCTGTATAGATTGTAGAGCACCCTCCTATCCCTGTACATTATTCCAATAGTTTTCAAAATGTCAAACAATTTAGTCCAATCAACGTTATCAAAGGCCTTTTCTAAGTTTAAAAATGCCATGAACGTTCTCTTGTCTTTCCTTATTCTACCTTCCAAAATCAGCCTAAGAATTAGTACAGCTTCCCTTGTTCCTACATTTCTCCTGAAACCAAACTGGTCTTCACCCAACTCCGTTTCTATCTGGCTTTCCATCCTCTTGTAACTATGGTGCTGCAATATTGCCACAGAGTCAGCAATGATCCAGAGGAATTTTCTTAACAGAAATGTCAGATGTTGGCACTCTTGTAACTATGGTGCTGCAATATGGCCACAGAGTCAGCAATGATACCCTCAGCAAGAGTGATCATGTTAAACCTTTCTTGCTGAGCTTCCGGAACAGTTCCACAACTTAATAAATAAATAAATAAATAAATATCTAAATAAATAAATAAATAAATAAATAAATAAATAAGTAAATAAATAACTTAATAAATGAATAAGTAAATAAATAAATTACTAAATAAATAAATAAATAAATAAATAAATCACTAGATAAATGGATAACTAAATAAATAACTAAATAAATAACTAAATCAGTAACTAAATAACTAAATAAATAAATAACTAAACAAATAACTAAATAAGTTACTAAATAACTAAATAAATAAATTAATTAATAACTAATTAAATAACTAAATCAATAACTAAATAAATAACTAACTAAATTAATTACTAAATAAATAACTAAATAAATAACTAAATAACTAAACAAATAACTAAATAACTATATAAATAACTAAATAAATTACCAAATAAATAACTAAATAACTGAATAAATAACTAAATATATTACTAAATAAATAACTAAATCACTAAATAAATAAGTAAATAACTACATAAATAAATAACTAAATAAATAACTAAATAACTAAATAAATAACTAACTAAATAAATAAATAAATAACTGAATAAATCACTAAATAAATAAATAAATCCCTAATATTCCTATGTTCCAGCTGTCTTGGCACTCTGAGCAAGCCTGACTGTCACGGCTACAAGATAATATGTGGCGGCTGGGGTAATGCAGACCCCAGTGAGATGGACTATGAGGTGCTGATGCGCGCCTTCACGATGGCAGTGGACACGGAGCTCAGGGAAGACCCTATTTGCCCAGGATTCATTTTCATCTTCAACACGACCGGAACCAGCATGGGTCACGTGACCAAAGCCAGCGTGGCGGCCATCAAGATCTTCCTCACCTACATACAGGTTGCTTTCACACAGTTACTGGAATATGGGAAAATTAACCTGATTCATTGTTATAGATTATTGCACATGTTTCGCTCGTAAAGCGAGCATCATCAGCTCCAACATTAAAATAAATAGTTCTTTTCTCGGTTGATTAGTGCCTTAATATTTATCAGTAATATAAGGTGCGTTCAAAAAGTAACGAGCAGGAGGCATAATTACAGAAACCAGTACCTGTATGTTACAAGTATTGGCCCTGGCTGTTGAGGCACTTGTCCCACTGTGACACGAGCCGGTGAATGGCTGTCTCATAAAATTCCAGGGGCTGCGATGTGAACCAGTTCCGCAGGTACAGCTGGACGTCGGCGTCCGAGGTGAATCGCTGGCCCCGCAGAGCACTTTTCAGGGGACCAAACATGGCGTAATCACAGGGAGAGAGGTCTGGGCTGTATGGAGGGTGGCCGCGACCCTCCCATTGGAATTTCTGCAGGAGTGCCGCGATTGTGTTGGCCGTATGAGGTCGTGCATTGTCGTGAGCAGAATGACCCCACGGATGAGATTGCCTGGTCGTTTTGTTTTGATCGCTTGGCGAAGGGTGGTCAAGGCTTGCGAGTAACGCTGGGCATTCTCTGTTGTCCTGTGCCACGCCTTGACCCTTGCAAGGGACATGCAGTGTTCGCCGTACACTTGTGACATTCGGCTATGAATATCCGTTCCCCCTACTCTTTCCGCTGTCAGAAACCGAAAAACACCTCTTTGCTCTTCGGTTGACGCCTCCATGTCACTGTTTGCTATGCGACTGGCAGCGTTGGGGATTGATGCATGCTGCTGCTCGCTTTGTATCGTCACTTGACGTGCACGCGTGCCCTCTAGCGACGGGCTGTGACCTTACACGCTCTGGTCGGAACCACACCTCGTTACACACGCCACGATTAGCCGATGTCGTCACCGGTTTGCGCATTCCAACCTCCGGCTCGTTACTTTTTGAACGCACCTTATAATTACCACACGGAATTTTTAAGAGCGGTAAAGTCCTTCGGAGGGGAATTAAAGCCGGCGGGCCCATTTTAGATTTATGCCATGTAAAAGAACCTACCTCTATCATGGGTAGTGTGACGCCAAATTTGTAGGTTTCGTTAGAAACTCTCTATCAAGTTCAAACGTTCACCACCAGGTGTCAGTGGCATCTGGTAGCCGATGTTGGAACTACTTGCTCATTCATCTCCATTCATTTGATCCCATCCACACACGACGGTACTTGTAGCTCACCCCATGGATGTCCGCATAGAAGCAGCTACAAACTCGGGCGAGCCGAACATGTCCTCGGACACTCTCGGCACTAAAAGACATACGCTAAATAGATAAATAACTTGAAATGAAAATCCACAGCCTGCTTCCAGTCTCCGACCGGGTCAGGGAATGGAATGAACGAAGCCCCCATCTAGCGGCGAGGATATGAACTGTGCCGGCTGCCGAAGCCTGTCGCACTCCCCTGAGGCAATGATTAAATGAATGACAAATGAAATGATAGTGGAAGTGTTGCTGGAATGAAATTGTTGTCAAGGAAAACCGGAGTACCCGGTGATAAACCTGTCTGCCTCCGCTTTGTCCAGCACAAATCTCACATTGAGTGACTGGGATTTGAACCACGGACCCCGCGGTGAGAGGCTGGCGTGCTACCGCCTAAGCCACGGAGGCTCCAAATAACTAAATAACTAGATATATAACCACACTTACCAAGTTTCAGAAAGGTTTTTATTTTATGATTTGGAGGGCAGAGACGGTCTGTGGGTGTCATTACATTACATGTTGGCTTCAAATATAGATTTAGGTATTAGGAAGTCAGTTTTGAAGGCCTTTGTCTGGAGCGTGGCGCTCAATGGAAGTGAAACTTGGACTGTTGACGCAGCAGAAAAGAGGAGAATAGAAGAGTTTGAAATGTGGTGTTACAGGAGAATGATGGGTAGATAGAATAACAAATAAAGATTTTTTTTACAAAGTTACTTCATTTTATTCATTTTTCTGTTTACCAAGACAGCTACGAAGAATTCCCTCCTCAAGGGAAACAAGAAGTTCCGTGACGAACAAAAGAGCCTACTTTTCTTAAAATTAAGGTTCATGCCAATGAATAATCTATATGGACTTATCTAGAATAATGACGAAATTAAGTTGGTAATATCGAAATTTCTAATTAGTACCTGATATAATGTAGCCTAATAGAGTACTACAGTTGGCAGCCCTAGTAACTGAATATATTCTTAGTTCCATCTCTTTTAAGGTAGGCTACAGAATACAAAATATGGTGGAAGACCAATGGATAGCATCGTCGTTACGAGTGCATAGTTCAAAGCTGTCGGCTTGCATACTTTCTGATATAGCTTGGTATTAGGATAAAAGAATAGAGAGATCATTTTTCAAGAGTTGACAGACCTCGTGGCTCTTACGAATACGCTCAGTCATAACTGTTTATGTGCACATAGTACATACGAAATTTGGTTGAAATCCAATCAGTAGTGTAGAAGTTATATGCATTTAAAAATTGAACCTATCAGCAGGCATAGAATCATTTTGACAACACTGCCATGTATAGCCTCCAGGAAATTAAACTGAAATATTATTATCTATATGTGCGCCAATTTTAGAATAGCTCCCATGCATACCTTCCAGGATATCCAACATAGAGCTCAAATTTCAAGTGCAGTTTTTCAGCAGTTGGTAGCACTGACATCATTTTCAAATATGGGCTTGAGATATCCAGGTATAGATCTTTACTCATACCAACTTTGGTTTTGATTGCTACAGCCGTTTAGGAGTTGATTGGGGGGGGGGGGGGACACACAGACTTACAGACAGACAGAAGGACAGACAGACAGACACACATTAGCCCGGATCGATCTCATAAGTCTACATTTTTGCAATATGTGAAAAGTAGGCTAAAAATAACAACACAAAACACAAGAACAAAACACCAAGAATCATAATAGCACAATGATGACCACACGTAGACTTACTTGTCTTATTTCTTGTTGTTCCCATTGGGCATCTCACTCTGTTGGCTGGCATTCTCGTCACCTCTTTCCATGTCTTTCCCTGTTGTCACCCGCTCTGCCTCTACCACCTTCCTCTCCTCCTGCTCTTAGGGGCCGATAAGCTAAATGTTAGGCCCCTTAAAACAACAATGGAAGCGATGCGCCGAAAAGGGATCTAACCGACATGTTTTCCGAAAGTGAGGTTTCAACGGAATAAGGACCTATATGCACGTTCCTGCATAGTGGCGTAGTCATGTGGAAGAATTCGGAACTTGTTTCTGTGCTAGAGGGTGGAGAACACAGATTACCTACTACTACAGATAGCCGACAGCCATGCTAATTCTTGGCACCTAAGACTTCAGCGCTGTCTGGTGTTTGGCCGTGGTACTAGTTGACGTGTAGCACGGCTGTGCGGGTAGCCTACCCCACCCCTTCCCCTCGTTCCACTAAATATTCTCGTCCTAAATACTCTATCCACTTCAATGTTCCGAAAATCACAATCTTCCCAATACTTATAGCACGTTTTTAAGTGAGGAGATAATCATATGTTCAACAAGAAATAAATCACAATCAAAATACCAATAACATTTTTTTAAAATAATACCTAAGTGGGAAATTGTGAATTCCTGAACTCTGAAATGAACAATCACAGCATTTAGGACATGTTAGTTAGTTATTGTTGTTTAAGGGGCGGAACTACGACGTCATCTGCCCCTAGTTTAGGACATGACCTCATCAATAATTTACATGTTTACATTTCTTTCAGTTGCAATTGGAGCATATTGCATTGGTGACAAGAATTAGGCTACTAAAAGGCCTGCAGCATATTACTACTCACCTTAAAAATAGGGTCCCTTCCAATTAACCACATTAGACCTATAGGCCTATAACCAATCAGTTATTAGAATAAACTGCAAAGGAAAAGTACTGGGAAGGGAGAATATTCATATCTTAAAATGCTTGATGCTGTTAACAATAACAGTAAAATGTTAAGAGAGAATGCTAAGTAAACAGGTGGTGTAACCAGATCACACTAAAATTGTTAGTGCACTTAGTGCCAAATTCATTGGGAGACTGAAATTTCAGAAAAATAATTGGATATTACAAAATGTCTATACAGTAGTTCATTTCATATTCCCTTTTAAAATATATCCAGTTCACCAATTTTTAAAGGGTGAAATACAGTAAGTACATCAAAAAAAATCATCGCACACTAATACAGTAAATTCTATGACATCCTGTGAAGGGGAAAGGAGAAATAGGACTTTCAATGAAAAACAAGAAAAACCTCAATACTGCTAGAAATCATCGTTTTATTTAAAAAGTTGTCAACGAAGAAAAATAACAGCGAGAGCCAAGATCACACTTAGCAAAAATACAGAAATCAAATCTGGTCCTCCTAAAAGTACGTGTTGAGGCATGTTCCTTTCTTCTTTCTTGCCAAGGCATAACAGTAGGCTATAGCACAGGATAATGAACCTCTTCCCTCCTTTATGCCATGGCTAACACTGATGAACAGCAAATTCCTACAACACATGCAAGTTTGTATGTTGAAGCAGTAAACTTAATAAAATATGTAATGCTTCAAATGGAGAACTTGAATTTGCTGATATGTGTATAGTTGCACCTACTATAACTACATTTTAAAAGAATCACTTATTGTAGAATCATTGTGTTGTTGATATTAATTCATTTAGCCCCATGTATTTGGAAGTATGTAGGATTTGTATGATAATCTGTGTTATTGTAGTACCTGTAGTAGTGTGTACTGCTCGGGTCTAAGCTGCGTGAACCTGAGAGAAATGTGCATCGCAGTGGTGTTGACGAGTGATGAGGTTCCTTGGTCCGTGCATAGTACAGAACCAAATACATTGGTCGGTGGCTCACTCACTCATTCGTAACACCACAGTGTTTTGAGCAACAGCCCTAAGTTAGCATTATTGGAATAGAAAGGAATACCAGATATCACGGCGGGCAGTTGACAGGCCCTTCTCTTCTCGCCTGACCCTCCCCTGTTCTTTCTCCTCACCCCGCAAGTTCACAGAACATGGAAAATGAACCCGAGCAGTATAGCCTACTTTTTGTAATTCAGGTGACGAGTGGAAAGGAGACAGCCATTGCCTTAAGTTAGGATCAATCCCAGCGTTAGCCTGGAGTGGAAGTGGGGAAACCACGGAAAACCACTTCTTGGATGGCTGAGGTGAGAATCGAACCTACCTCTTCTCAGTTCTGGCTCACGAAGCTGATTGTGAGTCGTTCCAACCCTCAGACCAGAATTAAATTACTTGGAAACTAGCCCAGGACCTTAGGAGTGGCAGCTACCACACCACAAGGTGGTATTATGGTAGCACTGAATGAAAGTAGCACGCGTGATAACATTCTCCATAAGGGGCAGATGACCTCGTAGTTCCGCCCCTTGAAAGAACAATAACTCACTACCTATAGGTGTATTTTCCAGAGTTGGAATCTGACAATTCAGCACCACTGGGCAAAAACAGCTGACGACTAGATCGCCCGCATGGCTTGTTGCCATGGAAACTATACAGCGCTGCCAATTTGAATGATGCTATTTCACCACTTGCTTGTCGCCGATCAGTCGCTTGTTTGGTTGCCTCCAGTGCACACTCACCTTGCTGCGTTTCATAATCTGTTGTTTTAATGAGTTATAATTGTTTGAGTTATACTTATTTATACTTTATACTTATATTTATACTTATGATTCATTAGAGACCATTATTTATGTATGTAGCAGTGTTAGTGTCAGTTCTGAGCATCAGGCGAACCATTAATTCCATTCAGTCGCGCGCAGGAACGTAGGCTACCGCCTCTGCTCTTGTAATTAATAAGACTACTGTGATTAGCTTCTGTCTTCTAAAGGGTGACTTAATAGTCTACACAATGAGCCTATATTTTGTAATACAATTGTGTGTTACTTGTGACTTGAAACTTATTCTACAGGAAATATAAATAACTAAAAATCACGGAAACAATCACGTGTTGTCGTTTCGCTTTGATCATTTTTGCTTTATGATAGTATTCGTAATATTGTTATTGCTATTCATTACAATAATTTAGGTCTCTCCTCAATTTGACGGGCTAATATTTTGTTTTACAGTTTGCACCGAACAGATTTAAGCATTGGTTTGTTTAAGATTTTGAAAACCATCTGAATAAAAAAGTAATAAATCTAATAACGGTGCTAATGATATTATGAGCATGAGGAAAAGAGCGGGAGGATGGAAGTATGCGCGTGGTGGACAGCAGCATTCGTGGCACCGCTGCCTTTAGTTCAACAGTTCTCCGCCGAACTGTCAGATCCCAACTCTGGATAATACACCTATAACATTCTCTATAGTACATAAATTAGCCAAAATACCTTATGAAACGACGAGAAATAAATCAGGGAATGAAGTTTAAATAGATGTTTCCTCCTCCGCTCTCTGTGACCCACCCAACCATCCCAAAAAGAATCACGACTTATATAGGCAAAATTACAGCTGTGGCTGCCATTGTTCACATCAACTATCATCAAAACAGTACTACCAACCTCGCCAACACCTGACCATTCTAACCTTCGTTTCGTCCATTCCAATGGTTTTTGAGAATGGTTACAGCCTAACGCGTCCAGATCAATGATTATTTTATCAACAGTGATTTTGTATGCCACTTTTTATTATCAACAGTGATTTTGTATCCCACATGTTGGCAACAATTTGTGCGCCTCAGTGTGTGCCGCTAGAGTGGACTTTGTTGACAGTTGAATGAGATGCAAGTGCTGTCGGAACATGGCAGCCGTTTTTAAAAGAGCAAAATATAGAAACACATATTTACATACTGGGCGCCAGGGAATGTTGTCCGCAGTGCCTACAAGCTGCTGCGAGAGATTAAGTCACCAGTTACGTTGGTAGCACGGCTGTCGCTTGTATCATAACAAACAGTAAACTTTATACTCACCCAGCCATTCATAACATACTGTTGCACTCTTCCAATAATCTAACTATACGCACTGACGATTTCGACAGCTCACAGCCCACACACGTGGCCTTCGCCCTATCAGGGACACCGTGCTGCGAACTAAACTGATGACGCAACCTCTCGCATCTGCAGAGAACATTTCCTGGCGCCCCGTACTTTAGCACATATATGATGTGCAGTAGTGACCAGGGTTCCTAATTTCAATAGGCCTACGTAATATCGCCCAGAAGATGAAACAAGGAGACAAGGTATGTAAAAGTCACATTCATGTCTGATGCAAGTGTATAAGCTGCGTTCTACTTTCATTCAGAATTAATACCTAGGTAAAGTAACATATGGGAATAAATATACTAGCTAGCCTATATCAACCATTACTTTGGCATACAATAAACCAATTATATTTGTCTTGTATCCATCTCGCTGTTACAGAAAATCATCGACACTAATTACCAAGAATATAATCGGCCCCTTATAGAGAATGTTATCGCTCGTTCTACTTTCATTCAGTGCTACCTTAATTCTGAATGTAAGTGGAATGCGGATTATACTTGCAGCAGACATGAATGTAACTTTTACATACCTTGTGTCCTTGTTTTATCTTCTGGGCGATATTACATATTAAAATTAGGAACCCTGATCACTACCAAACCTCATGATGTGCTAAAGTACGTAAATATGTTTTTCTATTTATTGATATTTTAAAAACGGCTGCCATGTTTCGACAGCGCTTGCATCTCGTTCAACTGTCATCATCGCTCACTCTAGCAGCACGCACCAAGGCGAACACATTGCTGCCAACATGCGAGATACCAAATCACTGTTGATAAAAAGAACTGGGATACAAAATCACTGTTGATCAAAAAAAGAAGTTCATCGGGATGCGTTAGGCTGTAACCATTATCAAAACCAATGTTGTACGAAAAAATTAATACATATTTATTACAGCGGAGCGATATACTGCATAATAATTACAGAGCATATAACAAAAATAACTCATTTCAGCCATGGGGGAAAAAATCATTACAGAGAAGTGAAAATATTGCACACACTAGCCTAATTAAGAGCAGTGAACCGAGTGCTGCGCACTAGAGACTAAACTGGGCACTTCTTTCTTTGGAAGTACTGTTATGGTACTGTTTTGAAGATGATTGATTTGAACAATGGCACCCACAGCTGTAATTTTCGCTAGCCTATAGCCTATATGCTGTGATCCTATTTGGGATGGCTGGGTGGGTCACTGACGGCAGAGGAGGAAACATCTATTAAAACATCGCTCCTTGATTTATTTCTCATCGTTTCATAAGGTATTTTGGCTAATTCATCTATTATAGAGAATGTTATCGCTCGTTCTATGTTCATTTAGCGCTACCTTTATTTTAGTAAAACACAGAAGCTATTTATTAATGTAATGGACATCTATGATTGATCCAACCCATAGGACTGCCACCCTCACCTTTCAATAAATAACTAAAATTTTAAGCCTATGATTAATGTAACTAATCCACATGTGAGTCCACATGGGTCACTAATACCCAAAATTCCTCCAGCTTGATATTTGGGGAGTGGGTGTAGGTGGGAGGTATACCTCACCCCACACAAAAAACAAAATTGAACCACATGTCTTATGCCTCTTCCGATTTACTCTTTCTCGTTTGGTTTATGAACTCTCAAGTGAGCTTCCCTTTGTTGAAGAACTGAGACTGCAGATGCTTTTGCCAACAACACATGGTTTTGAGACACTAGTTCAGGAAATGAAGTCTAAGAAAGATAGCATCTGGCAAGAATTTTACGCGACTGATGCGATGACATCACGGGACTGGACAGGGAGCTCCTACGAGCTGAGGCACCTGGTAACGAGATTCTCGGTACATGGTTTCCACTTCAAAGTGTGTAATACCGTAACAGAAGATTTCATCAGCCAGACTTAAATTGTGTATGTGCCCTATGTGGTAGAAGATGTGATCGATACCACGTGATGTGGTGTGGGCAGAGGAGGTTATCTCTGTCTCAGTTCTGTTCAAACTAGTTGTAATTTCATACTGCATATTTTGTGCTTTAATAAATTTATTATTATAAAAATAACTAGCTTCATTAAGTCAGGTTTTGGATCAAGAGATCTTACTAAAAAAAAATACTTAAAACATGGCAGTTTTCAGATTGGCCGAGTGAGTAGACCTAATTAGACAGTAATTACAAGTTTCGAACACTTCAAGTCGCTTACAAATTGATTAGGTTATGTTAGTCGCATCGTAGTCATTGTAGGCCTACATGTTACAGCCCACATGCTGTACGATTAATTCAAGTGTACAAAATTAATGAATGAATTAATAAAACAGTGCATTCTACTCCGGGCGGTGAAGGTCACACTTCACCCATCTAGGGCTGAGATGTAGAACTACAGTAGTTACAAGTACTGCCAGTGACAGCGAGACAGAGGTTATCGAGAGGGCGGGCAAGGTAGTCCCAAAGACTATTTTACAAAACAATTAATTTTCTTTTTAAACAGTTACAGCTGAGAGCTGACTGTAGGATGATCACAGCATTGCTGACTGTTTCTGAACACACAACAGCGGTACAGTGCTCAGAGCGAGGGGCAGAACAAGATGCGTCACATTTTCAAGCTTTAGCACGCTTCCTTTTCAAGATCGTATTGTTTGTGGAGTTTTCATGGGGACACTGCCGTGAGTATAGAAATATGGGAACTCTAAACCAAGATATAAACTGGGAGCATAGCGCCCCCAATGGGGGGCTGCAGCAACTCTGGAGGTTGGAGATTTGATTCCCCGCACTGACAGAAGCTATCCTGAGCGTTGTTGTTCCATACTCCCTCCCAGTGGCGATTACTCCATGTAGGACGTGAGGATCATCACTTTAAATTTAATTTAAAAAGTGCCATCAAAGGAATCTGACTAAATAATTACAGAATAGCCTAATTATTGATACATACCTTGAGTCATCGACTGAGAAGCGATGAAAGGAGCGTATCTCCAACCTCTACTTTTGCAGCCAAGAACACAAGATTCTGAGTGATGTTTTCCCATAACCTACATACAAAATATACAGAATGAGGTACAGAAAACATGAAATACAAAATCTAACAAAAAATAATTAAATTAGGCTAAAGTCATTAAATCTAGCTTTCTACGACTACGGAAGTCCACAAATAATAATGCATGGCTCTCATAAGAATCCTATCGATAATATCAGCACTCTCTTAAGAAATCAATTTAATAATACATAATGCATTATCGGTACTTACAACAGAAATGGAAATACCGGTACTGGTTTACAGGTTACATCCAATTGAAAACGCCAAGATTACGGCACTTCTTTTTCACAGAACATCAAGAAACACATGTATTTAAGGTGATTGATATTGATAATTGTTGCTGTAAGGGGCCTAACATCTACGTTATCGGCCCCTATTTAAGGTGAAATCAATCGAAAACTCTGGGGAAGAAATATTGCTGTAATGTACAGGAAATGTAAATACACCGCCATGTTTGAACAGAACAGAAGTAGTGTGTCGGAAGGCAATGCCGCCAACCGACAAAAATAATGTTTATTTAATGATAAGTGCCGTAATTATCGTCTGTGAGCAAGATAATTGCAAGGAAATGTCAATTAGGAATTATGTGTATATTTATTGACTAAATATAGTGATATGTTTGCAATTTAATTACAACGTTGTATCATGCATATGTTGGCAACACGATATACACGATATACACGATATACAGCGCTCCATACGACTGGCACGTGCTACTACACCGATGGTGCCAAATGATCCCTATCTGGTTGACACCCCCTGGTGGAGAACTTCCGTCTCGCGCGGAAAAGGGATCTAACTCCAGTCCAAGATGGCGGAGCATAGCTCGTTGCTTGTGACAACGAGTGCATTAAAGCATGAAAATCAAGTAGGAAACTCAATCGTAATGTGAATGAGTGGAAGGACGTCAAGCGCAAACATCTTAGGGATGCTGGCTTGGCATATACATCAAAGAAAGGTGCCGCAGTTCCAGGGAGAAAAGCACCAGAGCCGGTGTCTTTTTGTTGTAAATAATTTCTTTTTTACGTTGTTCGAGGACTGTCTAATGGTCTCAATCATCATACTAGTTACCAATCTGTACATTATGACACAAATTATACATAAATTTCGTTTAACTACGTTTTTCGCAATTATCTCAAAATACAGTTTTTGGTGGTTAGACCCCTATTCGGCGCATCGCTTCAATTATCATCATCATCTTCTCCTGCTACCCTGGGGATTCCAATCCAGGACTTGCTTCGCAATGGCATTATCAGATTTCTAAGTGTGAGGCCAATCCACTTCCATTTCCTTCCTTTTATTTGGATTTTAATCTGTTCCTCTGAAGTTCGAACTAACAGCTCCTCATTTGAGCCCTGACCTGACCTGACCCATGCAAGCGAAGCCGGTTTCGTTGCATGTGATTTTAGCCTCTCAGCCCATCTAGGGGCCTTTAGAGCTATATCAAAGGTTATGGAACTTGTTTGGTTTAAACTGAATGGATTTAGGATGTGGGTATGACTTACTTATTTCCTTTATAGGGCATCAATGAATTTCCGCCATCGGACTCTGTTCTGCGCCATCCTTCTTATCTCGTTCCAGGTTTCCCTCCTTTCTCCATTCCTTCTGTTATTACACTCCTCCTCCAGGTGTTCCTTGGCCTGCCTCCTCGCCTACTATCATGTGGATTCCATTCCAGGGCTTGTCTTGCTATGTTGTCTCCATCTCGTCGTAATGCATGCCCAATCCATTCCCATTTCCTACGACTCATCTCAATATAAATGGGTGTTTGCTGTGTTCTTCTCCCTAGCTCTTCATTGGAGATAAGTTGTGGCCACCATATCCTCAGGATATTCCTCAAGCATCTATTCACAAATATTTGGAGTCTGTTAATCAGTTGTTTGTTGGTCTTCCAAGTTTCACACCCATAGAGCAATATTGACTTGACATTTGAATTGAAGATGCGAAGTTTGGTATAGGTGTTAAGTTCCCTTGCTTTCCAAATTGGTCTCATAATTGCGAATGCACCTTTAGCCTTATTTATTATATTATTATGGAACTTGTTTGGTTTAAACTGAATGGATATAGGATGTAGGTATGGTACATTAGAATCAAATTGGCCAGAATATGACCTGAGGTTTTGGGTAAGGGGTAGGAGTAGGAATTGGGTAAGGTAGAGGAGTTGTAGAATGCAGCATAAGCATATAAACCAAAGTGAGCCAGATGGCTCACACAATATTTAAGTAGCGGGAGACAAAATGAAGTAAACAAGAGCAGAGTCAACAACAAGAGAGGCTTGATAGGGTGAATCGAACCCGCGGACCGCAGGACACTGTCCCGAATGGGCCGGCCGTGGCCAGACACCCAAGCAGGTATCCAGCGGCGCCGCGGGGCAAGGAGGGTAGTGCATGACAGTAGTTTAGAGGGTAATCGCGACTAATTGCTGGAGGGTTGTATGGAACTGCGCCCAAGCTTCACTAATGACCCTGGTCATTAGCATCAACCTTTTTAAAGTGGCAGTGGAACTGCGCCCATTGAGAGCGGTCAGGTAGGTTCCCTCCCTCCACCCCTCTACCGAATTATGTTGTGTCGAGTGGTGTGAATTTGAAGTGACTCATTTCAAATCGGTTGTGTCTTGATTGAGAACAAGTCAAAAACCGTCCAGATTGCGAACAACTAAATATACCCTGTCCAGATTGCGGACAAGAGATTAGTGTTGGCCTGGGATACATAAAACAGGTACAGTTTTCAAAACAGACCAATATTTAATTTTTGTTCTAGCAATATTAGCATTAACTGGTACATTGGGATGTTTTCGACAACCTAACCATATTTTAAAAATAGTTTTGTTATTGCAAATGTTTAATAATCTAGTTTGAGGTAATCTTACCATTTAGAAGATTATTATATTTTTTATTGTATAACAAAACTAGAGGAGTAGTTATTTATGGTGGATTAGAGAGAGTTGTATTATTATCGTTATCATTATTATTATTATTATTAATATTCGCCTCTGTGGTGTAGTGGCTAGTGTGATTAGCTGGTCCGTAGTACAGCTGCTTATCGGGACGGGGGACTACCTCTTAAAATTATTCTCAGCAGTGCAGAAGCTAGTGGTGGGAGACAGTCCGTCACTTCCCCTTAAACCGACCTTGGGCTAACAGCCGACTTGACTTTGGGCGCAGTTCCATATCTCCCTTGCTGGAGTACTTGGAGGAAATGTGTGAGGGCTGAGTTCTGGGTTCGAGAGGGCGGGGAAAGTGTTAGTGACGTCAGAGAAGGGATGGAAGAGTTAGCATGTTGTCTAATCCTCATTTGAGATTGTGTCCGGCCAATATATAATCAAAATCCTTCTCAGACACTGCAGTGGTCGCGTACCTAATAGTGACACGAGTCGTCGCATGGTCTACATAGGTATGCCATTTTACATTTTAATAAAAGAATATATTTAATTTTACAATTGCGTTTATTTGTTTATGACTTATTAACAATGTAATTCTTATTGATTATAATCAACAGAGCCTAAAAGTATTATTATTTTCTTATCAACAGAGACTAAGTCACCCATTTGTTACGAAAAAATCACAAGGTTTACAGAAATTGAGATTTTTAAAAATAGTGCACAGAACTATCTGAGCAGGACAAACATGCAGATTTAGAATGCCCAAGACAAATGAATTTATTGCATGAATTGCACACTTTTCGAGTGCTTATATTACGCGCTCTATCGCAATAGTGGCATCGACCGACAATTCCTTCGCATGGGTCCTGGAGCCGATGACTGAGTTGTAACTTGCGGAAGGTCTAGAAAATATTTTATTGTGAACGTTAGACTTCTTGGAAACGTGTTTTTCCATAGCCAGAGACAGGCTGATAAGAAAGTCACGACGACAAACGGATTCATAGTTTTTGTTTGCTGTATGTATGCAAAGCGCGTGGATAGCACTGAGGTTGATTAGATCATAGAAGACAGTTACAGGCCATCTTCTTGAGTTCCTGGGCACGTCATAGAGAGAAGACAATTTTTAATACAATTATAGAACGTAATGATTTCAGATTGTCTTTGTTGTCCTATTTCATTATCAATCACTGCGTCGTCACCTGGGATTTCTAGCTCGGATTTAGAATCGGTGAGCTGTTCTTCAAGATAGTCTTTATCCCTTTCTGAACTTGAATGTTCGCCATAATTAGACTATCGGTTTGACTATCGGCTTCTTCCAACCACGCTGCGATTAGAGCCGCTTGCCTATCCTTTACGACAGGCTGTTCCAAATCCATGAGTTTGAGTATGCGTACACGCGAGTACTCACTAGTAATGCTCGGAGCACGGTTGGAGAGGGACTGGGCGAAGGTCATAGCACAAGTCTATGCGCTTCCTGCCTGTCTTGATGTATCCACCGCGAAGTGACGGCAGCCCCCCACAGCAGAGCTGTATTGCATGTTGCAGGTTTACTCACGCAAGGCGGCGAGTACTCGGCTGCTCACGGGCGAGCTGCTCGGCTCGAACAGCCTGCTCTACGATTTCCTAAAGAAGGTAAAATAATAATTTTCCCCGACAAAATAGCGTAAAAATACTTATTAACGAAAATATTTGGCCATTGTCAATAATAAAAGCAATAACAAGTGCACAATGTAGATTTAGTCTAAGTCTCTAGCAAAAAACCTTACGTGATTGGTCGCACGGCATACCAGTGTAGACCACGGACTTTACGGGACTCCTGTAACACAACCACGCGCAACTGATATTCGCGCAGCACTTAGCACATGGGTCAACTATCCATCTTAAAGTGCACGGAGTGTCAGCTACGCGGCGCTGTAAGTTTTAAAGCAGTGTTTGTTTTCACACGAGTGGGTTACATATGTAGACCACGCGACCACTCCAGGGTTTTGATGATGATGGTGATGATAATTGTTGTTTTAAGGGGCCTAACATCTAGATTATCGGCCCCTAATGGTCTGGGTGATAGCGAAAATGTCAATGAAGTGGAAACCCGAACGAACAAAATCACAGTCAGTCTGAAAGACTAGACGTTGTATCATTTCAAATGACGAATGCTACAAATGCTACACATGTTAGAAAGGCTCAGGAGGGCTTCTCGCTTTGCTCGAAGAAATGTGTTTCTTGTACTTGTATTAGAGATGTGTTTGGTTGAATAAAGCGTAAATTGTGTACTTTTTGATAGCGGTTTTGTGGCCCATCATCCCAGGCAAGCCGGCGGAAACCTTTGCCTCCCTGTCAGAAGGATCATTTGGCCGTAAATTTGAATTAGTGTAAGGATGTAGTATGAGTTTCCAGATTTAGACAATAGCCTACTCCATGAAGGGGTCATGACTATACCTTATATGTTTGTTTCTCTCATCCCGACGCGCAGGTCGCCCACGGGCGTCGACTAGAAAGACCTGCACTCGGCCTCTTAGGAGGCTACACGAAAAAAAATGAATAGTGTATCTGAAATAAGGGAAGAATACTGATTTACAGATTTCTGGAGTAAGTTTCTGATTTTTAAATAGAGTTTATGAAATTTATGGTAAAGGTGAAGGAGAGGTGAACATGATTAGACAATAGCCTACTCCATGAAGGAGTCACGACTATGCCTTCTGTGTCTGTTTAAAGTATAGAGTAACTGAAATGAGGGAATTTTACTGAATTTGGTGTTTGTAGAATGTAATTTTCGATTTTAATTTGGGTTTTCGTGAAGCTTGTTGCGGAGTTGTTATTTCTCTGAAAAGGAGTGTTTTCGCCCCAGGCAGGCCTGTGTTCGATCTGGCTAGACTAGTGTAACGGTAGAGAGTTGGGAGATGAGTTGTAGAACCTGGGAGAGCAAGCAGTGGCGGGCTGAACATTAGGGCGGGGGGGGGGCTTTTTTGAGTGAGAGTAGGGATGGAATATTGGGACTGGTTCGATGCTTTGCTCTGACATCCTGCACACCTCTTAGTGAGGCACCCTGTATTCTTATTCATATATGGCATCTTGTATATCTCTTTAGAAGTCACTCTGTATTCTTATGTTCGCTTCGCCTGTATTTTGCTCTGACATCCTGCACACCTCTTTAGGAG
Organism: Meconema thalassinum; assembly: GCA_946902985.2. NCBI lineage: Eukaryota > Metazoa > Arthropoda > Insecta > Orthoptera > Tettigoniidae > Meconema > Meconema thalassinum. The sequence goes on from OX336388.2 coordinate 195,559,281, forward strand.
GCACCCTGTATTCTTATATGGCATCTTGTATATCTCTTTAGAAGTCACCCTATATTCTTGTGTTCGCATCGCTCAAAGCCCCAGGTCGCTCGACCAGCCTCTTTCAACAGACTCCAATAATCATTAGCGTCTGCTTGTCGCTCCCCGCGTGAGTATGACGTCACGTTCCCGCGCAGCTGCATGACGTCACTTCCCGCGCGGCTGCATGACGTCACGTCCGTCTCCGTGTCCGTAACGCATAACGATGGACCCCAACCATAACGACGAAGTCGACAAGATCATTTGAAACGATAAAATTAAGTGAGAAGGAAAATACTTAAAAAAGGAACTCAGATTGAAACTACTCACAAAATGGAGAGCGGTTGAGGTTCAAAATACTTACAAAATGCAATTGAAATTGAAAATACACATTGCAATTTAGATTGAAAAAGGCCGGTTCAGGTTCAAAATACTCACAAAGTGCAATTGAAATTCAAAATACTTACAAAATGCAATTGAAATTGGAAATGCTTACAAAATGTATGGTAGATTCAAACTCCTCAATTGGATGGACAATACTTACAAAATGCAATTTAGATTGAAAATACTTACAAAATGTAATTTAGATTCAAAATACCCACAAAATGCAATTGAGAATCAAAATACTTGCAAAAATGCGCACCCTACAAAATGCAACTTAGATGGAAAATACTTGCAAAAAGCAGTTTAGGTTGAAAATACAAAATGCAATTGAAATTCAAAATACTCGCAAAAGTTCCGCCCCCTATATTGAATGACTTACTTAAACGCAATTTAGATTGTCAATCCTTACAAAATGCAATTGAGGTTGAAAACACTCGCAAAAATGCGATCGAAAAAAACTACAAAATGCAACGTAGATGGAAAATGCGTACAAAATGGAGTGTAGAGGAAAGAAATCGCTAAAGGAAATTTAGATATACGGGGAGCCAATTAACAAAAACAGTGCGGAAATCTTAAAGACAAAAGGATATATAATGAAAAGAAAACAGGAGATCTGACCCCTCGAAGAAAGAGGGATCAGGAAAGATGAGACAAGGGCCAATTAAGGCGGGAAAGTGAAAGACTCCCTAGGACTCGGAAAAGAACAAGAGTTGACCAAGGGGGGTCGACAGGAAAGAAGACAGAGAGGAGCCCACCACAAGTAAGTGGAAGCAATGCCGGACTCAGCTGGGGTCCCGTGGTCGCCCACCCACGTCCTACTAGAGGTGAGCCCCTGGGGGAACTCCAGGGTTAACGAACACCTGTAATCGACTGGTAATTGGGTTGCTAACTTTCCAAGACTCAGACCTATGCAATAATACTGCCTTGACAATACTTCTCAATATCTCTAACTTTGTCTTTGTAGGTATAGTTTTACTTTTCCAAATCGGATACAGTTGTACAAAGGCACTATTTGCTCTTCTAATTCGTTGCTTTACAACATCATCAGCTCCTCCGTAATATTAGAATTCATAAAAGAGTTGGGGGGTAGACCATGGTCAGAATATGCTAAACAGATTACAAGGTGTGGTAGCTATGTAGAGATGAAACGATTAGCTCATGTTGATGTGTGTTGTCACCAACTTTGCTATTTCAGGAGGCGACGCCGCTGAGAATTAAAGCTGTCCACGTCACCCATTGCACGCCTCTAATGGAGACCATCATGAGGATCATCAGGCCCTTCTTGCACGGAGAACTCATAAGCTTGGTGAGAAACCTACCTCCATACCTGTGCGGCATCTTGCTGGGCTTTACATGAATCTTCTTTAATCTTCTTACGCTTTGGGGTGGGACAGTTGGATAAGACTGATGGAGGAGGAATTCTAGACCGCTACTCAGGGCCGTGGAGAGCGGCGACGGGCCCTGGGGCTGGAATCTCCCGGGCCCCCCTCTATAACCAAACTATGTAAAATTAATTTATAATCCTCGTAAATTTGCACAAATTGTTCATCACGAAATAAATTACAAGAACATAAGAAAACAGGAATAATAATAATAATAATAATTGTAGCATGCTGAACTGCTATGCCCAAGTTCGCGAGTTTAAGTCCGGCCGAAGCCGTCGGATTGTTAAGAGCGTTAAAATCCTTCGGTATGCCTTTATTCGGAGGGGAAGTAAAGCCGGCGGGCCTGTGGTTTGGAAGGCCGTGGATATGAGTGCTCAGTGACACTTTTGTCCTCAGTGTGTGCACTTGAATGCAATAACACAGGAGACCGACAGTCCCGCGACAAAAATCACGCCAGCTGTTGCGACAGTCCAGACACATTTTCGTCTCGTCCAAAGGCTGTAGTTGCACCATCGTACATTCATTTCCACTACAATTGGTAGTGTGTATCAAAAATCTGTAGGTTATTTCGTTAGAAACACTCTTATCAAGTTTCAACGTTCGCCACTGGGTGTCATTGACTGTGGCGTCTGGTAGCCAAAGTTGGAACTACTTGAATTTGAACTTGTTGAGGAGCCCTTGGGCGTTCAATTGATATGTTCTGATATGACCAATGGCTGCAATAAAAATAATAATAATAATAATAATAATAATAATAATAATAATATCGTATGGCCTCGGTGCCGGGTGCAAGCTTTGCTATTTGAAGCTAGCATGTCGAATTTCGTTGTTCCTTGAAGCACTATGAAAGTCAAGGAGGTTAGATATCTAAGCTCCTTGAACACTATAGTGCTTTCTAGTAGAGAAATGAGGAACTTTGTGTTGGCGGAAACTCCCGAGATTAATTTTGCCATTATGAACACGGCCTACTGAATTCAAATGGGTTCTTTGACATGCCAATATCGTATGACATGCGTGTCATAAATTATTGCCCCTTTCAAAAATCACTTACCACGGCCGGGAGCGAACCTGCAACCTTGGGGTTAGTAGACCGACACGTTAACCACTCACCCACCGTGGCAAGCAGGCCGCAATAAATACAGTATAATATAGGCCTACTGTATTAATAATATTTCAATTATATATTCCAGTAGATCCAGGCTATATTTATTATCATAAGCAGAGCGTGAATTAATAAAATATAAATAAGTTAATGATGGTATGTAAAATTTACAACAGTGAAAATGGAGGAATGCATGCAGAATTATTTGCAAATTCAATATTTATACCTGGCAAGCGCGTACCAATGCATTATTTTCTATTAACAAATATAAATATCACGAGTAAAGCCATCCAAAACTAGGTAATAATTTTCATTAAATTCACTATGCTGTTTAGTTTCGGCGTTTGACAGATCTAAATTTGTCCCTATGAGGTAAAACTGTAAGCATGCACAGTGTTTAGATTTCATGTTCTTCAGATCCTCTTTGATATCAATAATTTTAGAACTTCAGTGATACTCGTAAAAGCAATAAGCTCGTTACTCACACACAAATTTGAAAAAAAAAATGCATTTATCGGACCGTAATTTCATCGCTTTTACAGTACCGTATTTAACTTGGGGAGAAAATTCACATTGAAGAAAGCTGTTGTCCATGAACTCGGAAACGGGTGGGATCGAATTCCACCGTCGGTGATTCTAAGCTTATTTCTCATGATTCATTGTTTTAACCCTAGACTATAGCCAAAGGCTGTAGCTGCACCATCGTACACTCATTTCCTCCTCAATTAAATCCCCAATTAATTCAAAATATACAGTATGATTAACTTCAGATATAGATTGTCGGACAGAGTTCTACACGCACAGTAAGTAGAAAGGACTGATGACCTCGACGTCCTAAGACACAAAAATTAATCAACAGGAAGTTCTGTTCACTGAACTACATGTTAAAAGAGGTGGGGTACTACGGCCTCGGTGACATATAACGTAATCTCTTTTCATAATGAAAACATGATTTTTACACTAAGCCAAGACGTATTTTAAAATACGTTTTACATATAGGGATTTTATGTTGAAATTCTCAAAACTTGCTGCCCTTCAAGAGTCACGCCCTTGGGTCTAAGCCTAAACACTGTTTAGGTTGAACGGCGATCACTCATAATTGTACATTAAACAAAGCAAAATATGTTTTCATAATCACCCACAGGTATACCCATACGTAAGTCAAGTTATTTATTATGTGCTATCAGTAGATTGCAGCTGATCAGTGATTGGTTTCACAAAAGAAGAAAATGTGAATTTCAACTATATTTTGTAATTTGCAGTTAGTGGACTTCTTATAATTTAATATTGCTTTGCAGTAAGCAAACCTAGAGCCAGGTTCTCCTAAAAATCCCAAATCCTATCTATGACTGGTGACCATCGTGGGCAGTTTTAAGCCAAGATTATGGGGGAGTGGACACACCGGGGATCTGGGGGTATGGAATATGATCAAGCTCAGAGTGGGGTCCGTGGGTCCTCCTCCGGAAAATGTTGCGAAAATCAGGTCCAAATCATTGACTTATAGGCCATTTGGGTGATTATTTTTGTGATATTTTGGAGTAAAAATTTGGTGACCATTGACATTAGTGGCTATGAAAAGGCTCTCCGATATTGAAGTAAAATCTCTCGCACCTTCAAGTAATACTCTGCGGTGTAGCTCACCAATGACCGTGATGGGGTCTACAGAGAGTCTGTAGATCAGAGGTTCAAATCCCGATGCTGACAGCGGCTATCCTGAGTATTGTTTTTCACACTCCCTCCAAAGAAATGCCGGTATAGTACCTTATTTCAAGTCCAGGGACACCTACCCTACTCTTAACCCTAATAATTACAGTAATAGTCGCGGCGAGCAACGCATTCCCACTTTTCCCAGTCGGCAACTAAGAATACGGCATGCGATTGATCATGTGACAGAGGCAATAGCACAGCTGAGTGTGTACCCTGCTTTTCGTTACTTATTGTTGTTTTATGGGGGCGGAGCAGCTACGGAAGGTCATCTGTCCTTACCACTGACGTTCCACGAGAGGAATTGGAAAACAAAGTTGAGTGGTTCAGTGCCCTAGCTTAATTGTAATTTTTCTCCGGGTTAACACTAAGTCCAGAAAAAAACTTGAATGTTACCTTAGTTTCAGTCGTTGGATACATTTCCCAACTCTAGTACCAATAGTAATATAGGTTTTCAATGAATCCCTTAATCATAAATAATTTTCGCACGAACCCAAGTTTCTGGGATTGTTGATCGTATTGAATGAACCAATTATAATTATAATTATACTGCACTTAAACATGGAGATTATTCAAATATTAGCATTGTTTTCTCAATTCAGTATACGAGAAGATGGACAATTTCGCATGTATTTCTTCTATTTACTTGAATTTGCTGCTGGCAGTCATTTAGGGAATGCAATTCAAGTCACATAAAGGCAATAATAAAGCAATGCCCGATCGGGTCCATCCTCCTAGGACGCCGGGTCCCCCTGGGAGGGTCAGGCCCCGGGGCACCAGCCCTGCCTGACCCCCCCTCTCGTCGGGCCTGCCGCTACTTCACCAAGGAACTTGGGACATTGCGGTCATTAGACCCACGCGCATGATCTGGAAACTTGTCTTATTATGCGATGGAAGAATGGTTGTTGTTCTTGTTGTCGTCATCATTAATCTTTAGGCGAGTAATTAATTAATATCATATGGCCTCGGGTGCCGGGTGCAAGCTTTTGTAATTTGACACCCAGAGGGTGGCTTGCATGTCGAATTTCGTTGTTCCTTGAATCACTATGAAAGTCAAGGAGGTTAGATAGCTAACGTAAGCTCCTTGAACACTATAGCGCTTTCTAGTAGAGAAATGAGAAACTTTGTGTTGGAGGAAACTCCCGAGATTAATTTTGCCATTATGAACACGGCCTACTGAATTCAAATGGGTTCTTTGACATGCCAACATCGTATGACATGGTTTCGTATTTTTGCCGCCTTTCAAAAATCACTTACCACGGCCAGGAGCGAACCTGCAAACTTGGGGTTAGAAGACCGACACGCTATCCACTCACCCACCGAGGCAAGCTATCTTTAGGCGATAAAAATAATGATAATAATATGTATACGTTCATTTTGACGGAAGAGGAGTAATGTCGGATTCTTGAGCGGCAGACTACCGACGAAAACTCCCCCCCGTGATTTCTGGAACCACTTAACATATTCATCAGACTAGAAGCTTCCAGTTCACCAAACCTGCTCCCGTCGCCCTTATCCCATCGCCGTTGGACTTAATAAGTTTGGCAGGGAAGAGTGCCACAGGTGGGACTTAGTTTAAGGTGGATTTCAACTTGCCAAGGACAAACCCACGCACTATCATTCTGGCACCACCCACTGCGGCTAATACAGAATGAGACGTGCAGTTACAAATACCAGAACTGCAATGGACTGCCGCAGACTCAAGAATTCGTGAGTTGCGCCTTTACAGCCAGTCCATCTGGCATGACCTCTTCCGGCTCAGCAGCCGTTGGGTAACCTCGGAGTTGATAGGTGCACATTATAGCCCGACTCAGAGGTTTCTGCCGCGACATGACCGGACGGGCGTGGCTTCAGAACAGTGGGAGGCTGACGGCTCGCGTCACCTTAACGAAATATCACGCGCACCGAGGGGTCAAGTTTGACCTGATACGGTTTCTACATAAAGTAGGATGAAAGGCAGCATTTTACTGAGTATATAGAAAGTTGAATCACAATTTAGTAGTTTATTTTTATGTTGTTTTAAAAATACAGAGCAAACTGCTTCGATACGAGCCGCTGCTGAGTTGGGGAGCAAATGTAATGTTGCCAAGTCTTTGCACAATGACGAGCGGGTGAGCGAAGCTCTCGTCTACATTGCGTAGAATTGTTATCATGGCCAATTCCAAGCAGAGAATGAACGATGTTGCTACATCGGGACTCGGGGAGTCAGGACGTGCCACTTGTGCCAGAGAAGGTGTGAACAAATTGAAGTGCGTAACTGCGTCGTGGCAGACATTCCTGGGTCGGGCTTTAACTGCCCAGTGCTCCTCGAACGCAATGAAGTTATAGAGTTACCAGGTAGAAAAGACTGTTGGAGGCGGGGCTGGCATTACGTAGCTGCTGAAGAGCTTTCCCCTCCATACTGTTTTAGATCCCTTGTTTGGGGGTGGATCTAAAAGGAAGAGTTATTGTACTAATTTGTAAGGTTGTGCCTAAAACAGGGTAGCTTCCCTTGTCAGGGTAAGCTGACCAGTGTAGAGTGTTGTGGTGTGCTAGGAACTAGGGGGCGTTCCTATAAAGGCTGTAATTTAGGGGATGTAGTTTTAGTACGCGGGTCAACGTGCTGGATGCCCGGCCGGCTGCTTATTATATAATCACTTTACTCGTGTCAGCGGTGTGGCACGCGCTCCTCTTAGTAGCCTGGCCGCCACGAGAAATACAATGATGTCTGAGTGAGCGCTATTAAGCTACCGTATGTCACGTCTGACTGTGATGGGAATAAGGAAGGGCGTTGGGATGTAAAGAGGCGTATAAACAGTAATGCTAGTGTAGAGTGTGGACCAAGTGTTTATTGGTCCGCAATTCTGAGTATGAGTCCCTTGCAGGGAATGTAGTTATGTTCACAATGTAAAGTACAAGTTGTGGGTTAGAGGTTACAAAAGTAGGAACTCTGAACACGACTGACTTACCTCTGGTGACACCGGCGTAGCCTTCGGCCGTATCGTTGAAGCACTGATAACGGAGAGATCCTTTGACCTCATTAGGACGCCTTCTTATACCTTTTGGCGCCCTGCTGTCAGCATTGCGATGGCATGCTGCCCCAGTTAATACTATGTCGCTGAGTGTAATGATTGTGTAAGGATTGAGCTGCTTTATGGAGTAGCAAGCTGTCCTTACAGTATTGATGGATGTTGTCCCGGCTTTCCAAGGGTTGCCATTTAGGGGATTTAGCCAGATGCCGGGGGGATGGTCTCCAAGGGGTGCATACCCCTGGGAGGCTGTACAAGCGTCTTCCTTCATTTGTTCGCGTCCTCGCGAACGGGAACGGAACTGGAGGTTGGGATGTTGGCGTAGTGGTTCTTGAAACCCCCTCGTATCTCCTGGTGGTGTCGTATCGAAGTGTGGGTGTGAGGTCAGCCCGTGTTCAGAGGGGAGGGTTATGGGATGTACAGATATATGTATACACTGATATTGGCATTGTGAAAATGAAAATTAACAAAACAAAAAAATTGCCATTGCAAAAAGTTTGACATCGAGAAAAATTGGCATTGGGAAAAAAAATTGACATTTGAGAAAAATTTGACATCACAAGAAATTTGACATGTAAAAAAAATTGCCCTTGCTATTGCTGGCATATTGCTAGTTTCAAAAAAAAAACATTGTTTGTGATGGTGATTCGTTACATAGTTGTGCAGGGAGGAAAAAAAACCAGCTAGACGAGGAATTGTGTCGTCTAGCTTTACCTTGGGGAAAAAGTGCTCCCTGCAAATAGAAAGATAGGAGAGAATAGAAAAAAATGGGTGTTCCAGGGTATAATTTAGGGGATATAATCAAAGTGTTTATTTGTGTGGGAAAAAACGGAACACCCTGACAAATGGGGAAGTTAGAAGAAGGAAAAATGAAAGAAAACAAATCATAAACATTATGTGCATTGGTGGTCTTGATAATGGTGACAGATATGACCCGATAATAATAATAATAGTAATCCTTACATTTGTAAAATCCCTGACAAGTTATAATTGAACATAGTAAACATGTAATGAAGCTGAACATAAAAAAAATAATGGTTGCCATGTGGGTACCCTGTACGTATAAGTAACCTTGCCACTCTTGTGGACCCTTGCAATTGTATGACATGGCGAGAAAATACAAAATAATTGACACTTTATAATTATCCTTATCATATATATATATATAAACCTTATAGAGCTCTGTTAACTGGCCAGTTACTGCATACCTCTTATACTTGGCGCGCACCGTACTATTATGCCTCGTCGACCGTTCTCTAATCGGCCGTTCCTGGTGAGGTTTAGTGGCTAGTCCACTATCCTCTCCCTGTACCTATCGCATAACCTCGTGGTTTTCCGTCGTGGGTCGGAATCCCACCTTAGGGTCGAAGGTCCGGCACGTACAAACTCTGTGTCGCCCTTTGAGCCTGAAGTAACGCTTCATTTGCGTATTCTTAAATGTTTTTGCGTTCAGCGATGGTCATCATCCCACGTATGCTGTCCACCGCTGACCGCTGGCGTTGTCACCTTTAAGGGTGCAACTAAAACTGATAAGGAGTGTAATTGTGTGTGACATATATGTGTATTTTGGTAATATATCTACCACAGACATATTCACGTTCTTGGTTACCTGTAATTCAAAACAAAACAAAAATGCATCCATATAAAGATGTTTATCTCTTCTTATCTCCGTGGTCTTCCTGTGTGGGTAAAAGTGGGTTAATTATGAATATTACAGTGCAATACATTATGATTCATTACAGGTATATATATATGACCTTCTTCGGTAGCGCTTAGTTTGGAAACTAAGTGTAGCGCCACCGAAGTCTAACTTAACCTAGGTTAGCCTATTTTAACCTAGTTTATCCTAAGTATGGTCGGGCTTACCTCGGTAACGGATTTTTAGTCACCGAGTGCCGAGATATTCTATTGTGATCTATATATATTTAAAAAAAAAATTGCCCTGAATGTAGGCTTATGCTATCTTAATTGTGGTCTAATAATAATAAAAAAATGTTATTTCTAAACCGAAAGGGTTGCCTTAATCTATTGCCGAAATGTGCTGCGCCATACCTGGCAACAGCGGTGAATAAATTTGCTTAATCCTAGGTTGCGTGTCAAATGCAACCGTCTTATAGCTAAATTTGGACCAGGACGATCGCCTGGGGCAATTAAATCCCCAGGACACCACCCGCACGAGCCCCAGAAACACCGGTTGTCTCTAGGGTCGCTGGATTCCGTCCCCTTAATTCTAGGTGTCGACGTCTATTACTAGTACTAATCTAATCACAGGCGGCTTACGGTGCCACTAAGCAAACCGTTTCGCCTGCTGTACCTTCCATTTCTTGGATCGTTTCCATTGCGTGTGTAGTCGTAGGTGGGCCGCCCACATAACCCTTATGAGGCGCTCGCAATGCCCCTCTCTTAATGCCCTCTGGCTGCCCGATGCGTCGCCATTTATGTGCGCATTGGACATTGTGGTCCAATGGCATAATATCCTCCGGGAAGTGAGCGTCCGGGGAGTCCTCTTCGCCTGTATCGGCCGCAATAATAATGATTCATGTGTCCTCCGGGAAGTGAGCGTCCGGGGAGTCCTCTTCGCCTGTATCGGCCGCAATAATAATGATTCATGTGTCCTCCGGAAGTGAGCGTCCGGGGAGTCCTCTTCGCCTGTATCGGCCGCAATAATAATGATTCATGTGTCCTCCGGGAAGTGAGCGTCCGGGGAGTCCTCTTCGCCTGTATCGGCCGCAGTGTGTTTTGCTCCAACGCACAGGAGTCTTGCTTCCCGCTATGGAAGCCCTACTTATCTAATTCTAACTAAGAGTCTAGTCATAATATGGGGTCGTCTCTAGGGATAGTTCCCGAGGCCGGCGCTGAGTGAGCTATTTCTCCCGCCATCCTCAGAAAGTCTCCCTGCAGGTCTTGGCTTCGACGACCGTGGCGCAAAGTGGGTGTAGCATCCCTTCCTCCCAGGGGCGGGTTATGCGCACCTAGGATTCCAGAGCTTGCCCGGCCAGGCCGCGAATGCTTTGACCTTACGTGGTTCGTCTGTTTGGTCTAGCCGTCAATTAAGTGAGGTCGCTGCGTTGTCGAGCCAACTGGGGTAAGGGTCCACATCGCCTTCCCCAGCTCTCAAAGTGTGGTTCTCCCGACCTTCGGCTTACACCGTTGTCATCCATCAGATCGTATCAGATTCCTTTGTAAAAAAAAATATGTAGCGTAACCTGTGTAAATGGTTTAATCTCTGTGTAAAATGTAAAATATTTCCAGTGTTGCGGGGTTGTAGATCTTCTAAGTACATAGGCTACTTCTGGCCTACCATTGCTACGTCAGTTTTCCAGCAATAATGCTTTCTTTACCTTAATGGAGGTGTTAGTAGGGTCTGTAATGTCAGGTACCCTGTTATTAGGATCTGGGGGTAGTTATTTGTTGAGAGGGCTTAAAGTATGGTAGGAAGGGGTTGCGCACCTTTGGGTTCCACGTTAGTGGTGGCCTGGAACCGCTGATGCCGCTGGGATGTTCCTATAGTGAGTGGAGTGGGGAGATAATTCCGGGGATTGCAAAGATACGAAAATTTCATGCAGGTTTGATATCAAAATCCCTGGTAAATGGATGGGATACTCATGCATGTGTCTGGATATGAAGTGTCTGCCTTCATGTACGGATAGGTGTAGGGTGGGGCATAATACCAATATATTCCTGTCATGCGGGAGTGTTTAAGTACTAAAGAATGGTTAATATATATCTATGGCCTCCTCTCTCATTTGGAGAGGCGCATTATGCTTCTTTAATGTTTGCTGACACGCCCCTAATACTCAGGCGGTAGCATCGTGGCGCAAGGCGTAGCATGCCTGCTCTTTAGACGCATGAAGTCCATCAACCCCATGTGTGTACTTTTGTAATGTAGTGTAGCTGTTTTTTGGTCGTGTACATGTGTCTGCGTTGTTTATGTTGGGCGTGAGAAGGTTATGGGAAGGGAGTAAGGTGGTACGCTGGTAGCCTGTTCTCCTGTCATCCTCCCTTGGTCCATGTTGGCTTTCTATCCACGCCTTGGGATAGTAGAGCTTCATGTCCTAATCTGGTCTGCCATTTGTAGTGTAGATGTGGCCAGTGGTCGTAGTGCGACTGGTCATGTGCTAGTCATCTGTAATGATTTATTTCGGGGATAGAATCGCGAAAAGAAGTTATTAAGGGGAGGTCCTGTTCCCTCAAAGTCCCTATGTTCGCTCCTAATTGGTGAGCGCGTGTGTGTGTGTGTGTGACTATGTTCCGCTACACCACGCGGACGATTGGTCTGTTATAAGGCTAAGTCCTACTGTGTATATTGTGTATGGGCGGGAAGCGCCCGTGGCCTGTCAACGTCTTTGCGAACGTGCCCTTATAGGCCCAAGATAAGTTCCGCTGTGTCACGTCTTGTCCATTGCCAAATGTTTTTGCAGTGTGGAAAAAAAATGTATGGTGTTATAATTGTTATGTGTTTGTTATTTCACGGTCACTGGTGATACGCAATAGCGTCTAGTCATCGCAGTATTGCAGTGTAAATAGTTTGCAAGTCAGCAGTGGGCATGTGTAATGTCAGGCTGGGACGTTATTGTTTGTCATCCGCTGGTATGTGCTTTTCTGCACGTGTGCAAGTGTGGTCATTGTTTTTAGATTCCTAGCGGACTAATGTAGCAATTCGTCCTAGTTAGGTAATGACGTTGTGTGGCCATTGTTTCCTAAGACTTGTGTCTTGCGAAATTTTCCTACCTGCGTCTGGGAAATGTATTCTCTATGTCTGGTGTAATTCGAAATTTTATGTCTGGCTTTTGGTGGGAGGAAATGTAGTATTCCCTGTTCATGCACTTGTATGGGCCAATTTCGGTGTGGTTGGAAGTCTGGATAACTGCTTTCCCTTGTGTCTAAATTTTTACTGGAACTCAGACCCGTGACCTTATGTCATTTTCTGTGATTTATGTTTGCGTTGTGTTTCAGGGCTTGGGGCTTCCCCAGTGTGGTTTTTGCTTGTGTTCCGTGTACCAAAAATACCATTGGATAGTTAGTTTTTGGTACGAGTGTGGTGTGTGGTCGTGGGTTCGAATCCGGTTGTCTGTAAAGATTTGGTGTGATCATTTCCGTGCCGCATATATTATGGCACGTTCCCGTGGATGCGCAATGCGCAAATGAAAGCATGCATACCTGTGTAGAGTTTGTATGTTTTTGATTTCCCCTCGTAGTGTAATTTTGGAAGATATGGGGTCTCTAAATCGGGCGTGAATGATGCCGTGCGTTCTTCTCCGAGAGCTGTTGTCTGTAAGCTTGCAGGTTATCACTGAGGCCTGCGTTACTGCTGAGTATGGTGGTATCGGATTACAATGTCTTGCGCGCTCGCTTGTTACTTGTCTTGATAACGCTGTGCGTCCGGCACATGTATGTGGGAACCTGATAGCTGTCTGTTGTAATTGCGGGCAGGCTCTTCGTAATGGAAAAGAACCTTCTACTAACTATTTTTGTGTCCCCACTTGTGTGTTACTGTGCCGTGGTTCGATTATGTCCCTACAATGGTACGAAATGTCATTATGCCCGCGTGTCTCCGGGACAGTTCTGTGGAGTGTTAGGATCGTATCCCGGTGCGGTCAGTGGGCTATTTCTTGGCTTTCTTCCCACGTCTGCCAGCGGGATTACTTCCTTTCCTTTTGGCAGTGTTTCCGCCTTTACGTGTACCTATGTATTAAATATATATATATATGTTTAACTTGGCCACCTTTCTTTCATCGGGCCTAATGCCTGCGTCATAAAAAAATGAGTTATGCCCCGCTCTGGATTAAGAGAGCACTTTGAAAGAAAATAATAGCAGGTGGCGATAGTCTCTAAAAATTATGTCGTGAAAAACTGTAAAAAATGTTTAAAAAAATGGTGCTTGGGACCTGAGTGTAGTATTTACCAATTTGGTAACGTTAGTACTACGGTAATCTGGTTAAGTCTCAGGGGAATCTACCGACACTGTCTAGTACACATTAGGAAGGCCCTTGCAAGACGTAATTGATACACTTGTATCCACGTCACAAGCAAAGCCAGTGCACTGTGGGAGTCAAACCTGCCCATCAAAGTAATTGTAACTCAACAAAATGACAGTGTCTCGTCCCGGTGTGCAATTGGACTTTTCAGTTGGTCAAAGCACACCTCCCTAAATTTTTGAAATTAGTTTGAGATTCTTAATTCTTGCCATGCTTACGGCTTTCGCCCGCAACAAGAGAATCTATCAACTGTGGAACCATAACATAGAACGTTTAGTCATTTCCACCTAGAAAGACTCACTTAAGCTTCATGCTGTGATTTTATGCTTAAGTTGTGTTCAAAATATCTCTTTTTCGGCCTGAAGCCTGCTTGGCTTCCACTTGGCTTAGCATATTAGAGACTTTACGTTATGGCGTTAACCACTTCGCCCAATAACCATTGATGGCCTGAGAGAAAAATGCCATGGTTCTGAAAAAAAAACAAGAAGGCTTTAGAATTGTTCCTTCTAATTTGGCTATGTTGCACTGTATATACATAAAATAAGAAAGAAAAATATGCAATTTTATGTTTATTATGTACTTGGTGGACTATTTTCTTATCGCCCCCGTGTAAAAGAATTTATGTGGCCTATAATGTTGGTGTTAGCGATGTTAGTTTATTTCTGTGGCCCTGGTGGAAGTCGTTATCCTCTTTCGAGCTTCAGTGCCCAGAAAGGTGAAGGGTTTTGCCCTGTTATTAGATTATAGGCCTCTGAAATCCACTGAGGCGCTTCTTTGCCATTTTTCGGGGGATTTTGTAGCAAAGTAAGCCTTGGCCTACTTCCACCGTAGCGCGTGTCTATAGGTTTGAATGTACCTGTATTCGAGGGCCTAATTGTGCTTGACGCTGCCCTAGTAGATTTTACGGGAGTGTGTATATATTTGACTGCGTGGTTTTGTGGGGTAGGTAATAACACTTTTCCTAATCCCCGTGTACTGTATGGTAATGCCTGGTCAAAATGTGCGTGCGTGTATCGTGCATCCTGAGGGACTAATACCGGTGTTCGCCTTCGTTCTGGCAAATTTGCCCTTTGAACTGGCGGTAAAGGTCGCTTAATGGCTTGCGTCTGGCCTAGCAATGTGGTGGCGTGTAGTCTGACCGCTTTTCGGCCTGTGGCCACGGCAGACTCCTGCCATTGCGCTAGCCTATCTGCGTGGGTGTATGTAGGCTTTATGTGTAGTGGGACGGGTTCTATGTCGTCTGCCCATGACGTGGTTACGTCCTGTTGTCTCTCTGTCATGCTATGTGTGTTTGAGAGTCCTGGCTTCAACTCCCTCTCGTTCCGTTGTTCCGAGGGGGTTGTTCTAGGCTCTGCCCCTCGGTTTGGCAAAATTGCCTTCCGATCCGGAGCTGAAGGACATGTGTTTATGTTAGGTTTATTTTGTAGTAAGTTGGAGCCTAATTTGGCCGTCTTCTTGACTGTGGCCACGGCGAACTCCTTCCATTGTGTGGCAGTACGTGGCGAGAGGGACATCCTCGCAAATTGTCGAGCTAGCGTATCTACGCTTATGTCCTCTCTCGGCTGGGCTGGTGGCCCTACCATGAACTCAAAAATGGCCTTATTGGCTTGGAGCTCACAGTATTTGTCCCAAATTTGGGTGTACTGCCTTATTGAGGCATATGGCCCGTTTGCAAATTACTGTATTAATGTATTAATGTTTCTGTGCTCTGTATAGTTGTGTGGCCGCCAATTGGAGAAATGCTTGCTCGCGAATTAACTCCCTGTACTGAGCGTGTCAAGTCGTGTAGTGCACCCTCAACCTCTCGAGGGTTGCATTATTTATTACGGGACCCTGTGTGGTGATCAATTGGTCGTGTATTCTGTGTCTTTGTATATGGAACCTATTGAGGTGTTCATGTATATGATTCAAGTGCTTATGTACGCATCTTAATCGCGCTGTCCTACCCTCTGACAGAGTGTACGGTTGTTTGCCCTGTATTGTCCCGACTTTTGTTTGGAGTGCCCGTATTTGTGTTTGCCGGCTTTGTATGTGCTTCTGGCATCTGAACAATAATGTTAATAATATTGGCGTACCCCTATTGCCTCTATGGCTTGCAATCTCTGCATGAGGTGCCATTCTGCCTGAAGTGTATGGGACTAAAATAAGAATAATAAAAAAAAAATCTGTACGTGTTTGACAGTGTATTCTTATATCTCTCTGATTCTGTATGGGGCTAGGGGGTTGGTTTATTAAGGATTTCCCCTGTTTAGGTAGTGTGAAGCAAAAAAAAACTACTTTCTGTCTGGGGAAAAAAATTTCACTATTCGCTTGGCTTTTTGCGGTACGCAAGGGGTCGTTGTGACTACGAGGGCTCGTTGGTTGAGTCCCGTTCTATTGTGCGTAGTCCCGCGCCTCCACCAGTGTTTTAGATCCCTTGTTTGGGGGTGGATCTAAAAGGAAGAGTTATTGTACTAATTTGTAAGGTTGTGCCTAAAAAAGGGTAGCTTCCCTTGTCAGGGTAAGCTGACCAGTGTAGAGTGTTGTGGTGTGCTAGGAACTAGGGGGCGTTCCTATAAAGGCTGTAATTTAGGGGATGTAGTTTTAGTACGCGGGTCAACGTGCTGGATGCCCAGCCGGCTGCTTATTATATAATCACTTTACTCGTGTCAGCGGTGTGGCACGCGCTCCTCTTAGTAGCCTGGCCGCCACGAGAAATACAATGATGTCTGAGTGAGCGCTATTAAGCTACCGTATGTCACGTCTGACTGTGATGGGAATAAGGAAGGGCGTTGGGATGTAAAGAGGCGTATAAACAGTAATGCTAGTGTAGAGTGTGGACCAAGTGTTTATTGGTCCGCAATTCTGAGTATGAGTCCCTTGCAGGGAATGTAGTTATGTTCACAATGTAAAGTACAAGTTGTGGGTTAGAGGTTACAAAAGTAGGAACTCTGAACACGACTGACTTACCTCTGGTGACACCGGCGTAGCCTTCGGCCGTATCGTTGAAGCACTGATAACGGAGAGATCCTTTGACCTCATTAGGACGCCTTCTTATACCTTTTGGCGCCCTGCTGTCAGCATTGCGATGGCATGCTGCCCCAGTTAATACTATGTCGCTGAGTGTAATGATTGTGTAAGGATTGAGCTGCTTTATGGAGTAGCAAGCTGTCCTTACAGTATTGATGGATGTTGTCCCGGCTTTCCAAGGGTTGCCATTTAGGGGATTTAGCCAGATGCCGGGGGGATGGTCTCCAAGGGGTGCATACCCCTGGGAGGCTGTACAATACACAACTTCGGAAAGTCCAGCGACTAGGACAACGAAGCAAGTAGCAGCGAGAAAGAGACACTTCCCCTACCTGACGCACATGCGCAGAAGAAAGACTAGCAGTTGAGTGGCAAGGGAGCTGGAAACACTCTCCCCTACTTTGGTGCGCTTGCGCGTTGCAACATTCTTTTCAACCTGGTCACTCTTTAGTTAGTTAGTTAGTTAGTTAGGTATTGTTGTTTTAAGGGACGGAACTACGAGGTCATCTGCCCCTCTTTAGGAAAGCTAACACAATCAATACTAGAAGCTGATGAAATGTGGTTCTGGAGAAAACTGGCGAGGACGAGTTGGAGGGGGAAAAAACATGGCGGCGATGGTTGCCCTACCAATAGCTAAGATCATGTCATCGGGGTTGTCACAGTTCGTGTAAATTATTATTTTTACTCACCTAAGAGCATAAAAGATATCACAAGACGAGACTAGGTTCCGAAGAAATATGCATCAATAATTTAGACTTACCTGAATTAATTTATCTATATAGTGCTGGCCTCGAATTATAGGTTTCTTCATCTTCACCCAAGGGGCAGCTACAATAGTCTCACTGTTTCTGTGGTTGAAAAAGAAACTTATGGCTAGTTATCACGATCTGTATTTAAGTTCAGTAATTATAGATTAATATTATTAGCATTAGGAGAGAAGAAAGTACCCGGTTACTGAATTGCTGTCCCAGCACATGCAGAGTATTTGTGTACACAATCGGAATGAGAATACAGTAGTTGCCTGAAATAATCGAACCAACGCTATAGAGATAAAATTCAATTAAGACCTCTCGTAGAATTGTCTAAAATCACGGCTAAAGCATCACACCAAATTAGTAGATTGAAAATAATATGCAAAGAAGTTGTCGTGTGGATATCTGAACATATTTATGGAGATTACCACACACAAAGGACACGATAATATGTTACCATCTAACCTATTAAACATTCGCTGTTACCGTTTGGAATAGTTGTACGCTGAAAATAGTAGATTTAGTAAAGTAATGTAGGTAGGAAAGCACCATCTCCCTCTTACGGAATTATCGCGGCACACCATCTCGCAATATAAGTACATAATTGGCAAGTTACTCACAACACTTTATTACACACATCATTATAAAAAATAACTTGCAAGCTGTAAAAATCACAAAAGTATGAATAATGACGGAACACAATGAGTTCAATGTTTGGCACAGGGGACACATCTTCCTTAACCAATAAAACAGAAGTTCTCTGTAATATTTGGCGTATATACAAGGCAGTGTAGAACATCTGCTAGACTGGTAAGGATTTACGGAGGCACATGAAGCTGAACGTTCAAAATAACGTCAACACTTGGGTCTTGCCGTAGATGTTCATTGCGTTTTCCCGTTACGTACTTAAGTTCGACACTACCGGTACTGAAGTGTACTAAGCTATTATTATATTGTCACTAACTAGCAAATCATTGCGGTGTATATTCTTGAGACACTTCTATTAATGCTTTAGTCTTAGGTACTTCAACATCTGCAGTAAATTACACAATGCCATCGGTCGACTGAACAATCATCACACAGTCGAACCAGTCCATAATAAGGGTATTATCACATATTTACATACAATTGCAGTACATTAACGCGAACTGGACTTAACAGACACACTGAAGACATTAAATATTACAGATGAGCAATAGTTTATCCCAACTTTCATCAAACGAAGCTAATCAAAGCTATTATTGTATCCCAGCAACGAATGTAAACAAACAATATCTCGGGCTTCCGCATACGCCATTTTCACACTTTCGATACCTGCATTAAGGTCTGAGTATTGTAGTTCGTCTTGGATCAACACGCGGGGAAACAGTTGGAAGGTTTGCCACTAGATGGAGTCGAGAGCCATCTTCTCGCCACAAGAGATACAGCCAAGCTCGTAATAATCCGAGTTCTCTCCACCTCGTTTAGTGCGTCCTTTACGTTTGGAAAAGAGGAGGAAAAACAAAAAATAATTACCAATGAACAAAAATAGTGTTCAAGGAATATCTAGTCTATGACATTAAAGGATGTTGTTTGCCTCAACTGTGGATATTATTTATACCATACGGGGTTCATGACTAAGATATCCCCTTGCTTTTATAAATGTTCCAGCTCCATCTCCACGCCGGTGAAATGGAAGATTTCTACAGAGAATTTCCCAAGGATGTACTGCCTGAAGAACTTGGAGGATCATTGGGCGTGTTGAAGGCGATGCACAGTTAAGTAACACTTTCTCACAGACTGTGTTATTGTACTGCCTGTTTTCACAATCCTTACAAGTAGCGGCTCTCGTCCCGGAACGGAGGTCTAACTTGGATGCCCGGCTCTACCAAGAAATTCAATTCTGGTCTGAGGGCTGGGACGGGATACAGTCAGTCTCGTAAGGGTTCGATTCACATCTCCGTTATCTTGGAAGTGGTTTTCCATGGTTTCTACTCCAGGAAAATGATGGAATGGCTCGTGACATAAGGTCATGGACTTCTCCTTCCCAATCCTCATCTGAATTACAAAAACACACACTAATACAGCCACCACAATGACACAGGTTACCATGGCCACGTTGTCGCAAAGCCCCTAAATCAATCAGCAACAACAAATCAATACCAAAAAATGCTGTATTTCCACATCGTAGCGTAGTGACTGGAATTCTTGGAGGTCCAAGTTCGATTCCACGGGACATGGCATTTCACTTGGAAAATCTCAATTCATTGGTCCGGAATCGAACACGGTCCACCAAAGTGAGGGACAATCAGCTTGACCACTGCTTTACCACGTCCCCTTTGTGTTGCTTCATCGTGGACATTGTAGTCATTTCAACCCCGTGTGTGCAGAATTATTGCGTTAACTCGTGTTATTGTGGTATCTGTAGAAGTGTGTGCATTTGTAATTGAATCGAAGCCTTAAGTTAGGAACAATCATAGCATTCGCCTTCAGTAGAAGCGGGAAAGCACAGAAAACAACTTACAAGATAGCAGAGTTTTGCCTGACCATCGAGTGTATCCTGTTCCAACCCCAGCAGAGAATGCTAGCCAATACACCACTTGTAAAATATACTGAAGAAATGTAAGCCTAGGAAACTGGAACTCACTTCACAGATACAATCTCAATCAATGGCGATGGGGCTGATGACAATGATGTCCCCAGCTCCTCTCTTTCATTTCCCTTATTCCTCCATATTCTAGCCCGTAAGTTAGTTTTCGTTATCAGCCTCGTTATTGGTGCAGATGTAAAGCAACATTACCGCCATCTATTCATTATAATGTTCATCTGTTTCAGTGGTCACCAGGAAGCGATTGTTGGCGAACAGGAACTGGTTCTTGGAGCAGGACAAGTTGCTGGTGGATGAAACCAGAAGAGCAGGGAAGGCAAAAAGTCCGGGAGACGTGTTCGGTGTGGAGGGATCCTTCAAAACACTGGATATCGACTGAGGGCTACTTCAAGACACTGGATATCGACTGAGGGATCCTTCAAGACACTGGATATCGACTGAGGGATCCTTCAAGACACTGGATATCGACTGAGGGCTTCTTCAATACACTGGATATCGACTGAGGGCTTCTTCACTGGATATCGACTCTGGCTTCTTCAAGACACTGGATATCGACTGAGGGCTTCTTCACTGGATATCGACTGAGGGCTTCTTCAAGACACTGGATACCGACTGAGGGCTTCTTCAAGAAACTGGTTATCGACTGAGGGCTGCTTCAAAACACCGGATATCGACTGAGGGCTTCTTCAAGACACTGGATATCGACTGAGGGCTTCTTCAAGACACTGGATATCGACTGAGGGCTTCTTCAAGACACTGGATATCGACTGAGGGCTGCTTCAAAACACCGGATATCGTCTGAGGGCTTCTTCAAGACACTGGATATCGACTGAGGGCTTCTTCAAGACACTGGATATCGACTGAGGGCTTCTTCAAGACACTGGATATCGACTGAGGGCTTCTTCAAGACACTGGATATCGACTGAGGGCTTCTTCAAGACACTGGATATCGACTGAGAGCTCTTTCAAGATACTGCATATCGACTGAGGGCTTCTTCAAGACACTGTATATCGACTGAGGGCTTCTTCAAAACACTGGATATCGACTCTGGCTTCTTCAAGACACTGGATATCGACTGAGGGCTTCTTCAAGACACTGGATATCGACTGAGGGCTACTTCAAGACACTGTATATCGACTGAGGGCTTCTTCAAGACACTGGATATCGACTGAGGGCATCTTCAAGACTCTGGAAATTGACTGAGGGCTTCTTCAAGACACTGGAAATCGACTGAGGGCTGCTTTAAGACACTGGATATCGACTGAGGGCTGCTTCAAGACACTGGATATCGACTGAGGGCTGCTTCAAGACACTGGATATCGACTGAGGGCTTCTTCAAGGCACTGGATATCGACTGAGGGCTGCTTCAAGACACTGGATATCGACTGAGGGCTGCTTCAAGACACTGGATATCGACTGAGGGCTGCTTCAAGACACTGGACATCGACTAAGGGATATATCAAGACACTGGATATCGATCGAGGGCTGCTTCAAGACACTGGATATCGACTGAGGGCTGCTTCAAGACACTGGATTACGACTGAGGGCTCCTTCAAGACACTGGATATCGACTGAGGGCTTCTTCAAGACACTGGATATCGACTAAGGGATCTATCAAGACACTGGATATCGACTGAGGGCTTCTTCAAGACACTGGATATATAATGAGGGCTTCTTCAAGACACTGTATATCGACTGAGGGTTGCTTCAAGACACTGGATATAGACTGAGGGCTTCTTCAAGACACTGTATATCGATTGAGGACTACTTCAAGACACTGGATATCGACTGAGGGCTTCTTCAAGACACTGGATATCGACTGAGGGCTTCTTCAAGACACTGGATATCGACTGAGGGTTGCTTCAAGACACTGGATATCGACTGAGGGCTTCTTCAAGACCCTGAATATTGACTGAGGGTTACTTCAAGGAACTGGATATCGCGGAGGGATTCTTCAAGACAGTAGATATCGACTGAGGGCTACCTCAAGACACTGGATATAGACTGAGGCCTTCTTCAAGACACTGTACATGGACTGAGGGCTTCTTCAAGACAGTCGATATCGACTGAGGCCTTCTTCAAGACACTGGATATCGACGGAGGGCTTCTTCAAGACACTGGCTGTCGACTGAGGGCTTCTTCAAGACACTGGATATCGACTGAGGCCTTCTTCAAGACACTGGATATCGACTGAGGGCTTCTTCAAGACAGTGGATATCGACTGAGGGCTTCTTCAAGATACTGGATATCGACTGAGGGCTTCTTCAAGACACTGGATATCGACTGAGGGCTTCCTCAGGTCACTGGATATCGACTGAGGGCTTCTTCAAGACACTGGATATCGACTGAGGGCTTCTTCAAGATACTGGATATCGACTGAGGGCTGCTTCAAGACACTAGATATCGACTGAGGGCTTCTTCAAGACACTGTATATCGACTGAGGGCTTCTTCAAGACACTGGATACCGACTGAAGCCTGCTTCAAGACACTGGATATCGACTGAGGGCTTCTTCAAGACACTGGATATCGACTGAGGGCTTATTCAGGTCACTGGATATCGACTGAGGCCTGCTTCAAGACACTGGATACCGACTGAAGCCTGCTTCAAGACACTGGATATCGACTGAGGGCTTCTTCAAGACACTGGATATCGACTGAGGGCTTATTCAGGTCACTGGATATCGACTGAGGGCTTCTTCAAGTCACTGACTATATTCTGAGCATATTATGTGTAACGCAGCTCGTCTGATCTGTTATAAATCTATCACAATAAAAGCTTCTATTGGCCACTTAATACTCACGTTCTCTTAGAATTACTTCCTGTAGTTTGATTCGTCACAACTCGTAGCGAATGTGATATTTCCTATTATTATTGTTTATTTTGCGCATGCGCTTAGATATTCTCAGCATATTTGCTGGAAAGAAATCATTTACAATCCCAGATACCGTATATATTCTTGGTGACTGCTTCATACTTTTCCCTCGCTCCTTCAAGCCTGATTGCCCAAGAACAGCCTTACTACGCGACACGTAGAAAGTGTGGCTGTTTTCTGCATCAGTTTGAAAAGGCCAGGGTCTAATTTCATCTCTGTGAGCGATTCGTTTAAGTTGTTGGGAATCACGCCAGTGCTGGAGATGATAATAGGAACTGTCCTGACTTGTGCCACGTGCCATTGCTTCCTTATCAGTTCTGAAAGCTCTGTGTATTTTGACAGCTTTTCAACATGCATTGTTAGCATGTTGCCACTGTTTGGGATTGCCACATCTATGTAGGTAGTGTGCTCCATGCATTTGTCAACAAGAACCAAATCAGGTCTGTTGTGCACATCTGACTGGTCTGTCAATACAGTACGATCCCAGTACAACGTAAAGCTGTCATTTTCCAGTACACTTTCAGGAGCATATTTATAGTACGGCACTTTCTCTTGGCTCAGCAGTTGAACGTGTATAGCCAGTTCTTGATGAACTATCTTGGCAACAAAATCATGTCTCTTCCTATATTCTGTCCCTGCAAAGTGGCGACAACCTGTTTCAGATGTTGGGCAACCGTATGTGCAATGGTCATCTTGCACAGATGCAACCTTGATGAAAATGAAAATCCACAGCCTGCTTCCAGTCTCCGACCGGGTCAGGAATGGAATGAATGAAGCCCCCATCTAGCGGCGAGGATATGAACTGTGCCGGCTGCCGAGGCCTGACGCACTCCTCTGGGGCAATGATTAAATGAATGACAGATGAAATGAAATGATAGTGGAGAGTGTTGCTGGAATGAAATTTTGACAGGGAAAACCGGAGTACCCGGAGAAAAACCTGTCTGCCTCCGTTTTGTCCAGCACAGATCTCACATGGAGTGACCGGGATTTGAACCACGGACCCAGCGGTGAGAGGCCGGCGTGCTGCCGCCTAAGCCACGGAGGCTATGCAACCTTGATAATGAACTTTAAATAGCTCCTCGTGGGGACAACCTGGTCCTGAATAGCCATCTTGGAGCCTTCTCTTTCAGGAAACATTTGCCCAGAAATCAACCAAAAGTTCGACGCTAGCTTGTCGACGTGAGTTTGGATGACTTTATAGGGATATCTTCCGTGCAGTGGCTTGGACAACCAGGCACTGAATCTATCATCACTGTGCACCTGATTTTGAGTCTCTTGCTGACTTATTATTATTATTATTATTATTATTATTATTAGGTTATGCCCGTCTAAGCAGCCATCTAGCGGATCTTGTTCCCCCAAAATCTCTTTATATTCTTGTTAGTCTTTTTTCATCTGCCTTCCTGATGGTCCAGACCTCGCTTCCATATGCAAGAGTTTGATATAGCCTACTTTCAGTCTAGTGTGTCGTCGTACCTGAGATGGCTTGAAGACTTGTTTGATTACTCCTGTAATTTTAATAATTTTGGGGATTTTGACTGCCATGTATTTTTCATCCGAAAATGATAAGTTGTAACCAAGGTAGTTAAAAGCGTTTTCTTCACAGATTTTACTTTGAATCGGCTCATTGCCCAAGAATGCCATCACAGTACTTTGGTTTTATGTGTTGAGATTTGGATTCCAAATATTGAAACATTTATTTAATTACTGGCTGTTACCCGCGGCTTCGCCCGCAATAACATTTGGAATCCCGTTATAACATTAGTTATATAGATAGATAAGCATCGGTCCTAGTGGAAAATAATTCTATCACCTGAAACCAAAAATGCATGGGACGAAAAAAACTTCAAAATATCATGTTGGTTTCGGACCCTAAAAGACGTGAAAAATATAATAAAAGTATTAAAAAAACTATTTTTTGAAATTTCATTCGAATCAATTTTTATGTCATTCCAGGGAATTGGAAATTTCCGGCCTAAAGTACAAAATCATTAATAACTCCGTAAGTATTCGTCGTATGATGAAATAGCAAGAGACAAAAAAGATGTGATGTGTTATTGTCTACAACATAGGCCATGTATAATTTTACACACAGACATATTACGTCCCCCCCCCCCATAATTTCACCCCTCCCCATGGGCCCCTTAAAATGGATTTATGAAAAAACGGTCAAACACCTGTTTAGTTATTTTTAATGCTGATTTTTTTCGGCTGAGTTCCAAACTCCTCGCCTGTGTCGTTTAAGAGATACACGCTCCGTTAGGAAACTTTCAACCCCCACTTTTCACCCCTTTCACCTCATAATATACACCACATCGAAAAACCCTCAGACACATGTCTTCTTATTTTTAATGATGAGTTTATATGCCGAGTTTCACATCCCCCAATGAAACCAATCGGGAGATATTGCTATTCAATGAAATGCAGGTCTACCCCCTTAACACCCCTTTAGAACCTGAATATCCAAAAATCCTTTCTTAGTGGGCGTTTGCGACCCTTGAGGAAGCTGGATACCAAATTTCATCCCAATCCGTTCGGTGGTTTCTGAGATTTCGTGATGAATGAATGAGTCAGTGGTATTTGAGCTTTATATAGTTGTTGTTGTTTTCCTTCGGCTTTTCCCAATTAATTGGGGTCGCCGGAGCCAACCAGGCTCATTTTGGTTTTGGCCGGGGATTTAAGGCCGGATGCCCTTCCTGACGCCACGTGATTTTTCAGATGAAAATTCCACCCCGCTGTCACCGGGATTCGAACCCCGGTCGTCCGGGTGAAAGACGAGCAGCTAAGCCACTGCGCCATCAATGAGCTTTATATAGTAGATTTATTTATTTAACGTATGGCTTTTAGTGCCGGGAGTGTCCGAGGACATGTTCGGCTCGCCAGAGTCTGTAGCTGCTTCCAGCGGACACCCTTATGGCGAGCTACAAGTTCCGTTCAATTTCAAGTAGTTCCAACTTTCGCCACCAGATATCAATGATACCTAGTGGTGAACGTTGGAACTTTGATAGCGCGTTCCGACGAAATCTAACCTAACAATTTAGCTCCACACAAGAGTTTGAAACAATATTTTGTCGATTAAATATAGCATGTTGGAGATCATTTTCAGTTTTAGCAACAATAACTAGGTCATCTGCGGAAGCCTCCGTGGCTTAGGCGGCAGCACGCCGGCCTCTCACCGCTGAGTCCGTGGTTCAAATCCCGGTCACTCCATGTGAGATCTGTGCTGGACAGAACGGAGGCAGACAGGTTTTTCTCCGGGTACTCCGGTTTTCCCTGTCAAAATTTCATTCCAGCAACACTCTCCACTATCATTTCATTTCATCTGTCATTCATTTAATCATTGCCCCAGAGGAGTGCGTCAGGCCTCGGCAGCCGGCACAGTTCATATCCTCGCCGCTAGATAGGGGCTTCATTCATTCCATTCCTGACCCGGTCGGAGACTGGAAGCAGGCTGTGGATTTTCATTTTCAACTAGGTCATCTGCAAAGAATAAATTTTGATTGATGGCAACTCTAGCATGATGGTCTTTTCTCCACAGTTTTCATGTAGAGAGGGTCCAAGTAAACAAGTGAATAAGAATGGGCAAACAAACAATGGATAATTATAAAATAATAACATTAATAAAAATCATTATAGTCGCCTCCGTGGTGTAGTGGTCAGCGTGCTTAGCTGCCACCCCGGAGGTCCGAGGTTCGATTCCCGGCTCTGCCACGAAATTTGAAAAGTGGTCAGAGGACGAGAACGGGGTCACCTCAGCATTGGGTGGTCGAGATGAGTACAAGGGGTTCGAATCCCACCTCAGCTATCCTTGAAGTGGTTTTCCCACTTCGTCTTAGGGCAAATGCTTGATGGTACCTACCGTCAGGCCAAGGCCGCCTCCTTCCCTCTTCCTTGTCTATCCCTCTCATTCTACCCATCGCTCACTAGGTTCCCTGTTCGCTTTGCGTTAGTCCCGCCTCTCCAGTTGTATCCCCCGTTTCAATGTCAAGCTCCAGGACACTACCCGTAGAGGCGGTAAAGGTGGGATCCCCCGCTGAGTCCTTGGGTAAAGTCTACCTGGAGGGTAAACTGACAACGAAAAATAAAAAACACCACCAATTCCAAGAAAAAGCGAAATTAAAAACCGGCAAGAAGTGGTCTGAAGAAAGAAAGGAGTCTCACAGGCAGCGTATGCGTGAACACTGGGCTAAGATCAAGGCCCAAAGACGGAAGCAGTTGAAATGACGTGGTCCATAGCTGGCCTAAACGAAGAAAGAAGAAAGAAGAATTATATGTATCAAAAAGTGTCCATGGTACCTTCTCTAAGAATGCTTGATGCCAGGGGTCGACACTTAATAACGAGCGCCTTGAACATGGAGGAAAGAACGGAGGGAGATGCCTTCGCTGCGCTGCCTAGCGCAAGCTGCTGAAGCCAAACGGCTCGCCCACTTTGGGGAGCAAGAAAATGGCTGTTCCTATGCTTAAAGCCGTAAACCACTCCATCTAGTCTTGATTTTAGTGACACAAAACTGCAATGACAAGTCAATAATTTTCTTGGATAGGCAGAATACACTCTGCACATCACGGAACTTGACACAAATAAGCTGCGTTATCGTTTTAAAAGCCAATTTAAATAGAAATATGAGAGCACCTATGCAAGGCTAGTTTTGTAAGAAAGACGCGGCAAAACGTAATAATACGCTGAAACACTGATTAAATTGAATACAGGTGTCTGAAGGTGCGAGTTATACCTAACAAGGAACATCTTGGGAACTATCATAATGATGCCGGTATGGTATTTACACCAAATTGATTTTTAAGTCCTTATAGCTGTTGATGGCCTGTTTTCCAACTCTTGATGAATGCAGTTCATTTGCATTTGTCTGTTGGCACAGGCTAGAGTAAAATGTGGCTTTTCACCGATGTCTCAGTCTCATTTATGGCTGTGATTATATGGAACCTACTGAGGTATGAGTGGTGCTTAGTCAAGGCATTCAGGGCAAATTTAGTGCCTGTGGATGCTGTGAAAGGTTCTACTCATAAGGTTAGTACTGCTGTACTGACTCAGTGAGGAAAGCAATGGCAAACTACCTCGCTCCTCTTCTTGCCTAGTACGCCTCAATATAGCGCTGCCTTGGGTTTTTGTGTGTATCTACCCACATAACCTAACGGCTGTACTTTTTGAGGATCCAACCAGCCTTCGGGCTGACTACCTAACGGACAGATAGCTGTTGAGGCATTCATCAGTTCTTAGGCCTAATTTCGAGCACAGCCACTTTCACTCATTGTTCGTACACATTTTGATATTTGAGAATACGAACCTTAAAATTAATAAACAGAACACTTATTCGATTCATACAACCATATGCAAGTCACGGAACACCGAATACAAGTTAAGGTTACGCCCACTTTGGAAGCAGCGCTAGGCTGCACTCAAAAGAGCTCAGGGCATCTCCTCTTATTCTTTCCTCCATGGCCTTGTATCAGTTCTGCCAACTAATGAAGAAATAATCTTAGTACTAAGGTTCCGTAGTTGGCACTGATCAACGCTCGCGGTGGGAGTTGTTTGCATTCTTTAGATTGCGTTTCGAAGTCGTGTTTGCGGCCTCGTGTTGTGTGCGGTTCCGTTTTCTGATTTGCTTTTACTCAAGAAACATTTCATACGTTACTGTGACCCGCTATTTTACTTGCAGTGCTCTGCTGTGTTCACTACCTTAATATTTGAATTGCAATGCAATGCCTTGTTCCCCTTGTCCATTGATTCTATTTTAATGGAATCGTTGCTTGGCCATAGGGGCTGGCGGGTAGACATAAGTGAGGTTATGGAAGCAGTGGGCATATTGATGATGAACTTAGCAGCATTTGTACAGACTAAACTAATATCCTTATTTATTTATTTATTTATTTATTTATTTAACGTATGGCTTTACAGATTCAATATGTAATTTTCCACAGAATAAATATGCTGCTCAAAAAAATTCAAGCACCACTTTTTCAAAGGCCACCAAATTTTGAAAAGTTGACCGCACAAGCTCGAAATCTCAGTATGACGTTTGTCCTGACGCCTACCAAGCATATGCTTCAGCACAACTCCCTAACTTGAGTAGTTTCGGGGTAGCGCCCTGAAAACCAGCCCATTTTCGAAAACCGCAAATTGAAGTTTGCGAAAAACGCTGTAGGACTTGTCGCAGGTTGCCAAACCAGTCGAAAATTTATGAGTCTTGCTCTTAAAGGTTCCACAAACACGTTGAAATCGTTACATTTGACGTTTTGGCATTTCAACCCCCTTCATCATCCCCTAAACATTGACTACCATTGGGGGCATCTGAGAAGGTACCGGGTGTGTTTAACCACCTGAAAACCTGCACACCGTCCTCAGTTGCTGATTGCAGTAAATTCTTAAGACCACTGGCAATGTCCCCCCCCCCCTAACACCCTCAACTGGCATGGGACCAAACCAACCCCTCTCGATTCACCCCTAAGGAAGGTTTAAATCGAGATATGTATCAGTGCTGTGAATGGGGGGGGGGGGGTCTTCCTCTAACGTTTCAAAACAGGAGCTGTGCCTGTGTCACCACCCCTTCCCCTGCTACCCCCGTTTGAATGATTTTTCGAATCAGGCCCTTTTTAGGGCTGAAAAGAGGTCTTAATCGCTGAAAGGGCTGTAAAGGTCCTTAGAAGTAGTGGTGACACGAAATCAACCCCTTCCGATCGTTGATTGACATTCCTTCCCCCAAACTTGAAATTTTTGCACCCCCAACCCTCCCTGTCTTGACGCGTAACGCGTCATGGCAGAGTTTTCAGAGTTGGATGAAAATGACGCTTATGGCCTGCAATCGAGCCCAAAACAGCAGGTTGGATGGAAATTCATCGGTAGAGTGGGAAACGGGACCAAAAATTTTCCAAAAAGTTAACAGCCTCTAGTAATTCACACAAGGGCACTCCAATAAGTAGTCTATAACCTCCAACTTGAAGCTTTGGCGTCTTGCTGCTTTAAAAAGCCAAACAGAAGCAGCTATTTAATTTGATAAAGTCCTGACGGCGTTGTTACTGTCGGTTCTTTGGTTATATTCCAGGATTGATCATTATTGTATCTTGAGATATGTCTGCTCGCTTAGCACCACCCGAGGGTCACGTGTAGGGTACTTTCAGGTGAGATCTACAGACATGACATGAGCAACAAAGGACCCCCGTTAAGGACACCGTGTAGAGTTCACCTTGAAACTGACCACACTATTTCAATAAATTTTGAGGCTATCTTACTAATATACCATTAACTTCAAAGCATTGAAACTTTGCACATGCAGTTAGTGATATCTCCTCAACACAGGGAAAGAATTATGGAAAGATCCAAATGCCCAGTTTATGTAAAATACATTTTAAATTTTACCTGAAAAATAATTTTTGAGAATGTTGTAATCTCTTTAGGTACACTTTTCTCAGAAAGTAGCAGACAGAGAGCAACTAAACTGCCCATATATGTCGTATAGGCTTTGATTTACACAGTAGGTGAAAGATTTTCTTCATTAGAATATTATTTGGCCAATTAAAAAATATTATATTTGATGTACCAAATTTTGGTAAATGTTTTGTGATATTAAATTTTTTATAGGGCTTGATATCTGTTAATATCCAGTTATATTTCACCTAGTGTGTTTATAATGACCCCATGCATACCCATAAAAAATCATGACAATAAGTTCAGTAGTTTCAGAGAAAAGTGTACCTGAATGTC
This sequence comes from Meconema thalassinum, assembly GCA_946902985.2. Lineage (NCBI taxonomy): Eukaryota > Metazoa > Arthropoda > Insecta > Orthoptera > Tettigoniidae > Meconema > Meconema thalassinum. The sequence goes on from OX336388.2 coordinate 195,589,794, forward strand.
AAAAAATATAAGTTACCGGTACGGTAAATGACAAAATAAACAAAGACATGCGTTTTTGACACATATCAGCCTTTTAGAATTGTCCAGCTCCATACTCCTCTTCATTCTTGGTTTTCTCATCTTCTTTCTTCTTCTTTTCAGCTCTCTTCTTTATTCTGGCTTCTTTGGTCATCTCTTGGCCACTCTTTTCAGCTTCCTTCAGTCGCAGCATATCACTCTGGCGAAGCGCACATGCCATGTCATTGCCTGGTACAATGCCAAGTTTTTCATGCCATAAACAAACCTCAAATTAACCTCATATTTCTTCTCAACTAATTTTGATGTCATAGTTGATTTATTGCTGCCACATGAATTACATTGTATTTCCAATCAAGTGGCTAAGCCCCTTCTACTTTTTTCATCTTCCTTTAGTTCTAAACAGTCTACACCATCACAGTGTTTACATTTAGCAAATGAGTGTAGCAAAGCAGAAAGTACACCGATATTTAGAATTACATAACTATCACAACTACTTGCATTACTCACAGTAGAACTGGCATTACTCTCGGCTTCCAAATAATAGTTTCCTTTTTGAGGCACTGCTTGCTCTTCCAATGTCATGTTTTGAGTCGGTTGAAGGCAATCCAAAATCGCCCTTCACACCTTTGGCAACACGGCGATAATGTTTACATTTACCAAACTTCCTAATTCGACCCATAATAACACACGGGAACACAAAACTGTAAATAAATATTATAAAACCAACGACGACTGATCTACACGAGGTTACCACTGAAAATTCAAAACATCAAAAAGTTTCCGCGGAAACCGATGCTTAGATGTTTCCATGGAGATTATATAAGCAAGGCAGCTACCAGAACTACTCAGATGTTTCCATGGAGACTATATAAGCTACCAGAACTACCAACAGACAAAACAAGACTTCCTATTAGCATGCCGAAAAACAACTTTTGGTGACAGTCCACGCCAGGTGGGCGTGGTCAGCTGAGCACCATAATTAAATGCCCCGAAAAAGGCATTTAGAGGGCCGGAAGGTGCAAAAATCATATGCCAGCTTATAGAATAGACCTTCCCTCACACATTTATCAAAGAAAAAAAATCCGATTTTTTCATCACTCAACTCTACAAGGTGTCCTTAAGATGCTAGAGCAGTGAGATGACTAATTTTAGCAAATGTGTTACCAACATTGAAGTGGGCTAATGGATTGTTATGTTTCTTTTAAAAATCACCAAGTATATGCTAAAAATATCTTTGGAGACGCATATATATTTCATATTGTTGTTGTTGTTTGAGTCTTCAGTCCTTTGATTGGTTTGATGCAGCCCTCCGTGCCTCCCTGTCCTGAGCTAATCGTTTTATATCTACCTAGCTACCACACCCTACATTCGAGGCAATCTGTTTAACATATTCTAACCTTGGTCTACCCCTACAGTTCTTGTCCTCGACCCTTCCTTCCATAACTAAGCTTGCTATTCCTGGGTGTCTTAGTATATGTCCTACCGGCCTACCTCTTCTCTTCATTAGCAGTCGCCAGGAACATCTCTCCTCTCCCACTAGTCTTAATACGTCTCCGTTAGTAACCCTATCTACCCATCCGATCTTCATTATTCTCCTGTAACACCACATTTCAAACGCTTCAATTCTTCTCTTTTCTGCTGCAGCAATAGTCCAAGTTTCACTCCCGTAGAGCGCCACGCTCAAGACAAAGGCCTTCAAAAATGACTTCCTAATACTCTATATTCGATGTCAATAGATTCCTATTCTGTAGAAATGCTTTCCTTGCCTGAGCTAACCTACTTCTTACTTTTTATATCCTCTTTGCTTCGTCCATCACTGGTTATTTTGCTTCCTAAGTAACAGAAGTCTCCTACTTCCTTTAGTTTTTCATCTGCCAATTTGATGTCCATAGAGGTTTCTGATTTATTTCGGCTGCATTCCAATATTTTTGTTTTACATTTATTAATTTTCATCATGAATTCTTTCCAATTTCATACTACGCATACATATTACAATAATTTCCTCTATTGCAAGCAATATGTGCGATATAGTACACATTCATATGGAATTTCTCTCTTTAAGTTGGCAGAATTGCCAGAACGTAACATACCCCCAGCTGACCTTATAACCAAGAGTGACGGCTCTCTTTATTCCATGATCTTTGCAGATGGCGCTGTTCATGTGACTGCCTGCAGAGGCCAGCACAAAGCAGGATAGCTGGTTTCTCTCGTTGTCTACTAGAATGCGCTGCTGTGGTATTCTGTTAAAAAGGATACTCTAGATTCTGTTCCTGGCCGTTTAAAGCGCTGACATCGACCAATGGTTCATCGTCAGGGCCGGATTTAGATTTTATGCGCTCCTAGGCCCGTGGTTTTTTGCCACCCCCTCTTCACTCCATTGTGAAGTAGGTAGAATTTAGACCTCAGAAAGGTATTTGTGAAGGTAATTTCTTTTTTATTCTAATGTATTGGCAACTCAAACTAACACTTGGGGCACTGTGGTCGGTCAGGATAAGTAGGGTAATATACTCAATAACACGCGTGTGATATGGAACACTTTTTATTTTTCGGTTATAATTAGTAAATGTGGTCCCTAAAATAATGACAGTGTTACTTTTAAGTGTATATATGTATAACTGTGCGATACACGTCATCTAATTTGTGTGTTCTACTGGATTCTATGTGTCAATTGCATATTATCAAGCATCGGTTGTCTGCTGGTATTTGTTTTTGGTCGGTTAGAGTCATGGCGTTGTTACGCTTAAAAGCTATATTTGAGTTTGCTCACTGTACCATAGACTCTAGAAATTATTTGCAGCTTGGTAGGGCGAAGGGATTAGTTTAACTTGTGTTAAAACTCGGGGGAGACAGGAATTGCTTGATTTGGATGGTTAGCGGGTGGGTGGGGTGTTGAATATTGGACTGGTAGCAGGTTCTCGCAGAGTAGATATTTACCATGCGAAGTCAAATTAGGCCTATATGACTCGTAGTGGATTGGCTCGGATATCGCAGAGCGAGGTGATGGCGATTGGTAGGGTAATTGGAAATGAACTAGGGAGCGGGGAAGGATACCTGACTGATGAAGCTTGGCTGTCCTCGGCTGGTGTAGGCTTGGCTGTCTTGCTGCTGTCAGTGAGTGTAGTGGTGAGTGGTCCAAGCTGCTCCTGTTGCCCGTATTTATTTGGTATCGTCACCTTTGTGCTATTGCTATTTGCATCTTTTGGAAAGTGATGAAAACATTTATCCGCAGCCCTCTTATACATCGATTTACAGCCGTAAACTGAGCAATATACTTGGCTTTTACTCATTTTGCACTCTAACAACGGGTAAAACTTATTACTTATGTATAAAGACACAAAGAATTTACCACGATCTGCTTACCAATACAGGAAACCATATTCAAACAGTAACCACGTGACAAATGTACCCTACTTGGTAAGTTTCTAATTTTTACCGCTAGATGTCATATCAGATAGCTGGAGTTGCCAATCGTAAAGTAAAATCAATTTTAAAATACCGGTAATGAGAGAATCAACTGTTTCTAAATTTGTATATAGATTAGAAGAAAACATTGGTAGGAAAGAAAGAATAGGTAGAAAACCGTGGATCGCTCAGGATATACTAGAATTGATGGATGAAAGGCGGAAACACAAGAATCTAAGAGATGAACAGGGGAAAGCAGAATACAGACGTCTGAGAAATGAGGTTAACAAGAAGTGCAAGGAAGCGAAAGAAGAATGGTTGAAAGAGAAATGTGCAGGTATAGAAAATTGTCTGAAATTAGGAAAATTAGACACAGCTTATCGAAGGATTAAGAATACTTTTGGGGAAAAGAAGACTAAGTGCTGTAATATTAAGGACACAAATGGAAAGCCTCTAACAGATAGGGAAGAAAAGGTTGAGAGATGGAAAGCTTACATAGAGAGTTTGTATAAGGGAAAGGAGATTGAGAATCATGTAATGGAAAGGGAGCAGGAAATTGATGAGGATGCGAAAGGAGATTTAATATTGAGATCAGAATTTGATAGAGCTTTGGAAGACTTAAGCAGGAACAAAGCACCAAGCATAGATGATATACCGATTGAGTTGCTACGCGGCATAGGAGATGAAGGTCTGATCTATTTCACTTGGTGTGTAGGATTTATGAGACAGGTGAGGTACCCCCTGATTTCAAGAAGAATGTTATCATCCCTATACCAAAGAAAGTGGGAGCTGACAGACGTGAAGATTACCGTACAATCAGCTTGATTACTCATGCTTCAAAGATCCTGTCTAGAATAATTTACAAGAGGATTGAAAGCCAGATAGAAACGGAGTTGGGTGAAGATCAGTTTGGTTTCAGGAGAAATGTAGGAACAAGGGAAGCTGTACTAAGTCTTAGGCTGATTTTGGAAGGTAGAATAAGGAAAGATAAGAGAACGTTTATGGCTTTTGTAGACTTAGAAAAGGCTTTTGATAACGTTGATTGGACTAAATTGTTTGACATTTTGAAATCGATTGGAATAAAGTACAGGGATAGGAGGGTGATATACAATCTGTACAGAAACCAGACAGCAGTCATTCGAGTTGAAGGACATGAGAGAGAAGCTGGTATTCAGAAAGGTGTAAGGCAAGGCTGCAACTTATCACCCATACTTTTCAATATTTACATTGAGCAAGCAATGAAGGAAATTAGAGAAAAATTTAAAGTGGGAGTGAAGATTCAAGGAGAAATAATTTAAACTCTGAGATTTGCTGATGACATCGTCATCTTGGCCGACAAGCCTGAGGATTTGAATGAGTTTTTGAATGGTATGGACTCCGTCTTACGGAAAGAATTCATGATGAAAATAAATAAATGTAAAACAAAAATACTGGAATGCAGCCGAAATAAATCAGAAACCTCTATGGAGATCAAATTGGCAGGTGAAAAGCTGAAGGAAGTAGGAGACTTCTGTTACTTCTGTTACTTAGGAAGCAGAATAACCAGTGATGGACGAAGCAAAGAGGATATTAAAAGTAGGTTGGCTCAGGCAAAGAAAGCATTTCTACAAAAAAGGAATCTGCTGACATCGAATATAGATTTAGGTATTAGGAAGTCATTTTTGAAAGCCTTTGTCTGGAGCGTGGCGCTCTATGGAAGTGAAACTTGGACTATTGGTGCAGCAGAAAAGAGGAGAATTGAAGCATTTGAAATGTGGTGTTACAGGAGAATGATGAAGATCAGATGGGTAGATAGGGTTACAAACAAAGAGGTATTAAGACGAGTGGGAGAGGAGAGATGTTTCTGGCGACTGCTAATGAAGAGAAGAGATAGGTTGGTAGGACACATACTAAGACACCCAGGAATAGCAAGCTTAGTTATGGAAGGAAGGGTCGAGGACAAAAACTGTAGGGGTAGACCAAGGTTAGAATATGTTAAACAGATTGCCTCGGATGTTGGGTGTCGGAGCTATGTAGAGATGAAACGAATAGCTCAAGACAGGGAGGCATGGAGAACTGCATCAAACCAGTCAAAAGACTGAAGACTCAAACAACAACAACAACAGATTAGGTTTCACGGCGCTCTTTTGTTTTCTAGCAACAAATGCGTGTGGTTGGCAATACTGACTCCTTGAAAAAGATGGATGCCAAAGCCGCAATTTCAACTATATAAGTCGTGATCCTAAATAAATAGGCCAACGAGATATTAAAATAAGATTAATTCTTTACGAGAGGGGTTCCTTCCTTTATATCACTTTCACAAGGCTAAATATTGAAAATATATATATAATTTGATTCACATACCTTCTGGGAGCTTATGGGAGTACATTTTCGATTTCTATCGGCATTGCTGCACATTACTTTTACGTCTTTTACTACCGATAACAGTTCATTATTACGAGAATCCGCGCCATCTTACATTCACGTCACATGCTACGTCATACCCGTTGTCAATGTTGCCAACATGTCCAATACAAAATACACCACACGACACCACCACTAGGTTGTAAACATTGTCAAAACCAATCATCTGGACGCGTTAGGCTGTAACCATTGTCAAAAACCATTGGATTGGACAAAACGAAGGTTAACAAAAAAACTATTGATCTGAGCGGGTTAGGCTGTAATCATTCTCAAAACCATTGGATTGGACATAGCGAAGGTTAGGTTAGATTAGGTTTCACGGTGCTCTTTTGTTTTCTAGTAACAAATGCGTTTGGTTGGCAATACTGACTCCTTGAAAAAGATGGATGCCAAAGCCGCAATTTCAACTATATAAGTCGTGATCCTATTTGGGATGGCTGGGCGGGTCTCAGACAGAGGAGGAGTAAACATCTATTACTACATCATCTCCAGATATTTTCCCGACTGTTAATTCAGGTGAAATCGTTAATTTCAGTAGTTACAAAACGTTATACAAAGGAACCCCTCTAGTGAAGTTTTACCAATAAGTTGAAACCATTTAAGACTCCCTATACACCAACAGATATTCAGATATACATACAGTATATACTACATCATACAACCTACAACTATGCACAATGGATTATTCAAATTAAACTGATATTAATATTTAAAAATAAAAATAAAAAATAAAAAATAAAAAGGACCGCCCACGAATTAATACCCCAGAGGATGCTACCATCTGAACCAATTCAGACCCCTAAGTTTAGAAAGAAAAACACTGTATACGTTTCACACACATCATCTATTAAAACATATAGTACATTAGAAAACATTAACGAGCATGTATATTATATCAAAGGTGTAGATTTCACAGGAAGTATGCGCTTACTTTTCGATATGTAGTACTAAAACATATAACCTTTATGGAAGCCTATGACATTCCTCATTATACGATATCTCTTGAAAACTGTAGCTCATAACCTGATTATCAGTTCTTTGATTAATAGGAGCTGCTAACTTGAAGTACGTAGCCTAGGCCAACTCCTTAAAATGTAGAATCGTCGATCTGATTACCAAATCCGAATATCATATCTAATATTCTTCCACAATGTAATTCAATATCTCACTAATGTAGGATAATGTCGTATTCGACAAATAATTCAACGTTTCGAGAAACCAGGTATCAAATAACACTTAACTTCTAGACCAACGTAAAATATCAACTTCTCCCTGTCATGGCTGCCGTCGTCCTTCTTCTTTTCTAAACAGCTGACTATTGGAGCTTAAGCAACAACAAGTTTCAATACTCATGACAAATGCCTAGTGTTTAGTAGCCGACTACTTCTCTTGACATTTCCATTCTAAATAATTATATAGCAGACCATAACGGTATTCTACCAGTGAACAGGATTAAGAAAGTTACAAATAAAATATTAGTTTAAAATCCCTATCCACTGTTCCAAGATGCGGTGCCAACTTCACACAAGAAATCATGGGCTGAGCACATAAAATAACCTAGCAGATTTAGAACGACATATGCACCAAAATAAAGATCACTTACATTACCTTTATCTTAGAATCGGAACGATACTTACAAGTACCTCAGTAGTGAAATATAAGGCATGACCAACACAAAACGATGACCTTTCGAAGATTTCCAAAACTGGCATGTCGCCAATAAATAATTATTATTATTAAATAGGAACTCCAAAACAGCACAAACATGTCATATCGGCCCTCCACATACATCTCCGATCACTAGTCATCTATCAATTGGTACACACGAAGCACTAAACATAACTGCTTTGCCTTGCACATAAAATATTAATTTTAAAACAACTATCCCAATGCGTTAACGTAGTAGGCCATATTTCTTCATATTTCAAGTAAGTGGAGACCACCCGATAGCTCGAGGCTATTGGTTTATGGCCTAGATCACTAGCGGCTACATTTTTACGTCTCTCTTTGCCTCGTGAAAATCTAACACTCTCTGTTATTGATAATAATCAACGTACTTCTTTTTTATCTTTTTCCAAATTACCGCAGACAAGGTTAAAAAGGTACCAAAATGTCACACAAGAAACATCAAGTTCTCAAGTCTACACCAGATAGTGCAGACCACGAAGGACTCTCGGCGAATCCCAGCATCTCCTGACATCTAGCGCCTCAACTAGGTACTAAGATCTCTATACTCGTAAACCAGCTGATTCTTCCTTGGGACAAGGAAATAGGGTACTAACTGATGTGGGGGATAGTTACGCCACAACAATATAAATTGGAAAAGTGTCAAAATTTTGGAAAGCATAATTTAAATCATAAAATTATACGAAAGAAATCATAAGTAGTAAAGAAATTTTTAGTCTATTTTTGAACTGTAAAAAGTGCAACAAGATTTAAAATGAGGATATAACGAAGCAATTTACGGATTAATTTTGCACCCCTCAGCATGGTGCGCCCCTAGGCCGGGGCATATGGGGCCTATTGGTAAATCGAACCCTGTTCATGGTCACCTTGGACTGGTGGCCCAAGTACCGTACCCTGTGGCACCCCGTCCGGAGAAACCTGCCGTCCTACAGCAGCTATCCGGAGTGTGGTCTCACACGCTCCCTCGAGGGGAATGCTGAGATTGTACTTTATTACACATACCCTGTTTCTAACCCTATATGTACGCTGATAATTTGCATTATTAAAGAAAGCTTTTCAGTTGATCAACGCAAATTACATTAGGCGGGAAAACAAGTATTTATACAACCTAACCGGAAAAATATCACAGAAGATATTTAACACCAAATAACGCTATATATATAGGGGCTACTTAATTGGTTGACAAGTTTCGAACGTCAAGCAGTCATCTTCAGATCTAATTCACTTGGCTTAATTAATGTACGTTGTTGATTAATTACACTTATGTACAAATATTAATGTACAATTTACAACCCGCCCGGTATCTTTAACTGTTAACCCAGCGTAAGCTAAAAAGGCGCATGGACGGCAGGCCCCAGACGCAATTCAGAAAGGCCGAGGTGAACAGTGAAACTACAAACACATACACTCTCCTCTGAAGTATTAACTCGACACAACTCACTGTTTGAAGCTGGGGTGATAGGCTCGCTCGCCACAAAGTTAGTAATTTTAATTTCCACTGAATGGAGATTGTTGGAAGAAATGAAATGGCAAAAATACTTATAGTGGGCGATGTATTTAAGATAGAGTCCAGGACTCTTTTAAAGAACTTTTCATGTTGAACAATTCTTACACTCATAGTATACAGATATTTCTACGGTTTACCCAGCGTAAGCTTAAAAGGCACACGGACGGTTGGATTTTCTTCGACTCGATTCACTGAAAACGTTGCTGCTTGGCTTCCTTTGATCATAATTGAATTTCTTCTCAACACAACCCTTCCTTGAGAAATCCTTAAAAGAACGGTGAAAACGGCATCAAAATCCATCGAGTGTTTCTCGAGATTACCCGTGACGTCCAAGAATCGGGCATTTGTTTAATACTATGCAGAGATACAGTATTCAGATGGCATAAGTACGTTAGGCTATCAAGTATAGGGTAAACAGTAATAAAGAAAAAAAATATAATAATCATGCAACAAACATGCTTTTCTGAAGTGATAAAATATCTAAAAGATTCAATGCTCACCAGGCATGCTGCAACTGGTTGCCTGACTCATGGACAGTCCAATCTTCCGTATGTCCAATTACGTTTAAAAGTTTAAAAGAATACTATCTCACAAAATGATAACAAGGACTATTATTCCGGCTCGTGAAGTGAAAAGCAAAGAACACTAGCCTACATTCTATTGTTATCAAGCGCTTCATCGCAGTCAGAGTTCACCTCGTGTGTTTACAAGTTTTGATAATTTAACGACTTTCATTACCACAAGGCTGCTACAGCGGATGCCCGGGTTCCATTCTCCACCTCAGCCAGGTTTTCCGTGGTTTGCCACTTCTATTCCAGGAAAATGCCGCGACGCTACCTAATGTAATATCATGGCCGTTTCTTGCCCAAATCCTACGTCAATTACAAATACACACTCTATATGGTTACTATGGCCACAAGTGAGTGTTGGTCATCTGGGCTCCTATATGGTTACCATGGCCACAAGTGAGTGTTGGTCACCTAGGGCTCCTATATGGTTACCATGGCAACAAGTGGGTGTTGGCCATCTTGGGCTCCTATATGGTTACCATGGCCACAAGTGAGTGTTGGTAACCTAGGGCTCCTATATGGTTACCATGGTAACAAGTGGGTGTTGGTCATCTGGGACTCCTATATGGTTACCATGGCAACAAGTGAGTGTTGGTCATCTAGGGCACCTATATGGTTAATAATAATAATAATAATAATAATAATGTTATTGGTTTTACGTCCCTTTTAACTACTCTGGCTTTTAGAGACGCCGGGGAGCCGGAATTTTGCCCCGAAGGGGATTTTTAACGTGCCAATAAATCTACAGACACGGTTCCCTCACATTTGCGCACCCTCAAATGCCAGCTGACTGCGCCAGGATACGAACCTGCATCCTTGGGCTCAGCAAGCGGGAACGTTACCGCTGAGCCACGCAGCCAGCCCACCTATATGGTTACCATGGCAACAAGTGGGTGTTGGTCATCTGGGGCTCCTATATGGTTACCATGGCAACAAGTGGGTGTTGGTCATCTGGGGCTCCTATATGGTTACCATGGCAACAAGTGAATGTTGTTAATCTAGGGCTCCTATATGGTTACCACGACAAGTGAGTGTTGGTCATCTAGGGCTCCTATAAGGTTACCATGGCAACAAGTGGGTGTTGGTCATCTAGGGCTCCTACATGGTTACTATGGCAACTAGTGAGTGTTGGTCATCTAGGGCTCCTATGCTCATCTAGGGCTCCTATATGGTTACCATGGCAACAAGTGAGTGTTGGTCATCTAGGGCTCCTATATGGTTACCATGGCAACAAGTGAGTGTAGGTTATCTAGGGCTCCTATATAGTTACCATGGCAACAAGTGAGTGTTGGCCATCTAGGGCTCCTACATGGTTACTATGGCAACAAGTGAGTGTTGGTCATCTAGGGCTCCTATATGGTTACCATGGCAGCACGTGTGTGTTGGTCATCTAGGGCTCCTATATGGTTACCATGGCAACAAGTGAGTGTTGGTCATCTAGGGCTCCTATATGGTTACCATGGCAACAAGTGAGTGTAGGTTATCTAGGGCTCCTATATGGTTACCATGGCAACAAGTGAGTGTTGGCCATCTAGGGCTCCTACATGGTTACTATGGCAACAAGTGAGTGTTGGTCATCTAGGGCTCCTATATGGTTACCATGGCAATACGTGAGTGTTGGTCATCTAGGGATCCTATATGGTTACCATGACAACAAGTGAGTGTTGGTCATCTAGGGTTCCTACATGGTTACTATGGCAACAAGTGAGTGTTGGTCATCTAGGGCTCCTATATGGTTACCTTGGCAACAAGTGGGTGTTGGTAATCTAGGGCTCCTATATGGTTACCATGGCATCAAGTGGGTGTTGGTCATCTAGGTCCCCTATATGGTTACCATGGCAACAAGTGAGTGTTGGCCATCTAGGGCTCCTATATGGTTACCATGGCAACAAGTGGGTGTTGGCCATCTAGGGCTCCTATATGGTTACCATGGCAACAAGTGGGTGTTGGTCATCTAGGTCTCCTATATGGTTACCATGGCAACAGGTGAGAGTTGGTCATCTAGGGCTCCTATATGGTTACCATGACAACAAGTGAGTGTTGGTCATCTAGGGCTCCTATGTGGTTACCATAACAAGTGAGTGTTGGTCATCTAGGGCTCCCATATGGTTACCATGGCAACAATTGAGTGTTGGTCATCTAGGGCTCCTATATTGTTACAATGGCAACAAGTGAGTGTTGGTCATCTAGGGGTCCTATATTGTTACCATGGCAACAAGTGATTGTTGGTTATCTAGGGCTCCTATATGGTTACCATGGCAACAAGTGAGTGTTGGTTATCTAGGGCTCCTATATGGTTACCATAACAACAAGTGAGTGTTGGTCATCTAGGGCTCCTGTATGGTTACCATGGCAACAAGTGAGTGTTGGTCATCTGGGGCTCCTATATGGTTACCATGGCAACAAGTGAGTGTTGGTCATCTAGGGCTCCGGTATGGTTACCATGGAAACAAGTGAGTGTTCATCATCTTCTCGACGTTTACTTTCTGGTGTCTGAGGAAGTTAAAGTGAATTAAAGGGGTGGAACTACGAGGTCATCTGCCACTTGTCTTAGGTTTACGTCGGACTTGGATAAACGGACATATAAAACTATTTGATAATAAATGTTAATATGTTTAACACGTTACGTTGTTATATTGGGCTGGGGCAGACACGAGAGTTAAGGCGAACAGAAGAAGCGAATAATAAATCTGTGACGTTACAAACGACGTCTAATCGTTACTTCAACGTATTAGGAGAAAATTCGTTTGAATTATATTATTGCCCAGATTCAATATTTCGAAGTAAAGATTCTAAGTCTTCTTCTGAATCGATTTCCTCCAGATAGAATCTGATCTGCAAAAATTCATTATGTACTAAATTAACTGATTTTTGCATACCACTTTTGTACATCAAAATGCCCTCCCAGGAGGACTGGCCGCCATCACAACTACGGTGATCTTCGGCCTCCACTTTTGTAGCCAAGAAGTATCTTATACTACGCTTGTGACCGCGCACAAAGGAGAGATTAAAAGCCAGTGTGCATTGTACTTAAACGAATAAGGTGAAGTTGCTCTAATAAAACAATTCAACTGATGCAAAACATTTTTTTTTTCACCAAACAACTTAGTGATTCATTAGCTGATCGGAGATCTGTGGATGCAATTTTACATAATACAGGTCCTTCGCTGTTCACGTGTCAATACATTGAGCTGACGGCGAGGCTGCGAGCCCCGACCGGCCACGAACCACAGATTACCTGCCACGAACACAGCCGAAGTATGCCGTTACAGTACTCGACCTAACACCAGATGTCAGCCCAGGCCCAAAGCAGGACACATGGTTTCTCTCGTTGTGTACTAGAAAGCGCTGCAGCCGTATTCTGTTAAAAAGGTTATAATAGATTTTGTTCCTGTATTCCTTCCATACACTGACATTTTACGCGTTATTAAAAAAAGCTTTTCAATCGGTCAACACAATTTACATTAGGCGGGAAAACAAGTATTTATACAACCTAACCTGAAATATTTTACATTAGATTTTTAACACAAAATAACACGCTTTTATGTCCAAAACATAAATATAAGATATGCTTCATTGGATGAATCTGTCAAGTTTTGCCAACTCCAGACGATCATCTCATCTCATATACTCGTATATTATTCTTTTCTCATGTCTATCTCTCTCTGTTCTACAGCGCAGCCTCTTCTAATCTCCACAAATAGCTTCAATCACTCCATTCTCACAATAAGTCATCATGCATTTCTCTCATAAAAAATGGAAAAAATTGAAAAAAAAAGAATAATAATAATAATAAAATATATATATATATATTGTCGTTTACCCTCCAGGTTGGTGGAACCCACGGACTCAGCGAGGGAACTCACCACTACCGCCTCTACGGGCAGTGTCCTAGAGCTGGGAACATCGAATCGGAAGGGATAAAACTGGTGAGGTGGGATTGGCACCTCGCCCAGGTGGCCTCACCTGCAAAGCGAACAGGGGCCTCATGAGGGAAGGTAAGGGATGGTTAGGATGGATAGACAAGGAAGAGGGAAGGAGGCGGCCGTGGCCTTGAAGAAGGTACCATCCCGGCATTTGCCCGAAGACGAAGTGGGAACCCACGGAAAACCACTTCGAGGATGGCTGAGGGGGATTCGAACCCCCTCTAATCATTTGGGCCACCCGAGGCTGAGTAGACCCCGTTCCAGTCCTCGTACCACTTTTCAAATTTCGTGGCAGAGCCGGGAATCGAACCCAGGACCTCCGGGGCGGCAGCTAACCATGCTGACCGCTACGCTACGGAGGCGACATAATAATAATAATAATAATATCTTGCCACGGTGGGTGACTGGATATCGTGTCGGTCTACTAACCCCAAGATAGCAGATTCTCTCCTGACCGTGGTAAGTGATTTTTGAAAGGCGGCAAAAATACGACACGCATGTCAAAAGACCCATTTGAATTCAGTAGGCCGAGTTCATAATGGCAAAATTAATTTCGGGAGTTTCCGCCAACCCAAAGTTCCTCATTTCTCTACTAGAAAGCGCTATAGTGTTCAAGGAGCTTAGATATCTAACATCTAACCTCCTTGACTTTCATAGTCAAGGAACAACGAAATTCGACATGCAAGCTACCCTCTGGGTGTCAAATAGCAAAGCTTGCACCAGGCACCCGAGGCCATACGATATAATAATAATAATAATAATAATAATAATAATAATAATAATAATAATAACAATAATAATCCCCTTAAATAATAATCACTCAACCAACAAGCTTCCATACTTACTTACAAATATATCGATCAACACCACAAAAGTATGTTACTACAAAATCCAGAGCAATATAAGTTGTAAATCAACATAAGTCTTTCATTTAATTTAAATCTTTAAAAGTCTACTTTTGGCAATTGCAGCTGTTGTTTCCATATAGGGGCACTCCCACAAATTCCAAGCCCATGTAAATCCATCTCCAATTCTTCCAGACACCCTTCACCATCCCGGTCACCATCCCCTCTAATCCTCAGTTTCTCTTCATCCTCTTCACCTTCAAATCCCCCTATTGGCTACTCCAGCTATCCGATATGACATCAAGCGGGGAAAATGAGAAACTTACCTAGTAGGATACATTTGTCACGTGGTGACTGTTTGTATATGGTTTCTTGCACTGATAAGCAGATCGTGGTAAATTCTTCGTGTTTATACATAAGTTATAAGTTTTACTCGTTGATAAGAGTGCAAAATGAGTAAAAGCAAAGTATATTGCTCATTTTTCGGCTATAAGTCGATGTATAAGAGGGCTACGGATATACGTTTTCATCACTTTCCAAAAGATGCAAATAGCAATAGCCGAAAGGTGACGATACCAAATAAATACGGGCAACAAGAGCGGGTTGGACCACTCACCACTACACTCACTGACGACAGGACGGGCTGTTCACTTACGCCGAGCCAAGCCGCACTTAAAGAGCCAAGCACAGACATGCCGAGCCAAGCCGTACCAAGACAGCCAAGCTTTATCAGTCAGGTATCCTTCCCCGCTCCCTAGTTCATTTCCAATAACCCTACCAACCGCCATCACCTCGCTCTGCGATATCCGAGCCATTCCACTACGAGTCATATAGGCCTAATTTGACTTTCGCAGGGTTAATACCTACCATTCAATCCAAATCAAGCAATTCCTCTCTACCCCGAGATTTAATACAAGTTAAACTCATCCCTTCGCCCTACCAAGCTGCAAATACTTTCTAGAGTCTATGGTACAGAGAGGAAACTCAAATATAGCTTTTAAACGTAACAGCGCCATGACTCGAACTGCACAAAACCAAATATCACCAGACAACCGATGCTTGATAATATGCAATTGACACATAAAATCCAGAGGAACACACAAATTAGATGACGTGTATCGCACAATTATGCATATATACAATTGAAAATAACATGTCATTATTTTAGGGACCACATTTACTGATTATAACCGAAAAATAAAAAGTGTTCCATATCAAACGCGTGTTATTGAGTATTTTTACCCTACTTATCCAGGCCGACCGCAGTGCCCCAAGTGTTAGTTTGAGTCGCCAATACCATCATCTTCACAAAGCGATACCCCATCACAATCCCCGCAATACTACTCTTACTACTCCCATTAAATGGCCAATACCTACTACATTCATTATTATATTTTGTACTCCCCCCTCCCCAAAAAACATATCTCTCCAATATAATAGGCCCAAGTATTAAGTCAAATTTAATTTATGAACATATTATCAAAATGAGAGTCTCAATTGATCAAACTATAGGCTTGTTTTTCTTTCATTTACTTATTGCCATATCATTCATCGTTTCAACTGTCGTCAATAGTTGCACTGGTTTGTGATATTGGCAAAGCTGTCAAGACATAGAATCCTCGTTTTAACAACACAACACCTGACGTCTTTTATCATGATCTCCACTCATTTCATGGAATGTATTTTAAATTTGAATTATTATTTTCCTTTTTTTTTCTTTCAGAACTGTCCCTAAAATCCAAGACTACTTAGAGTGGATTTAGGCCTAAGCATTGGAGAAGCCTTTTATTATCTTGCATGACAAAAGGGATGTGTCTCGATCCTGTCTCCACGAAGGTCTGTGTACGCAAGGAATGAGTACTTACAGAAATAAAGATATAATGAATAATAATCTGCAAATATGTACCATTTTATTTCTCCTTTCCTGATCATTCATCCTAAAAATATAAATCCATCACTATTAAAAAAAAGTCCTCTCGGCACGCCGGAAGGCGGAGGTAGATTTCACCGGACAAACTTGGGGATAGGCGAAAATAGGCAGAATATGCAGGTTTTCGTAGAAGGATCAGACCTCATTTATTGCGAGATGGTATTTTATAATTAGAGCTTAATTAACTTTGTTTTTCGTCATTTTATGCTTATTTTAAACATTTTATTGTCTTATGGGAACGGTAACCTTCTTGTCATTTGGGGTCCATTTTTATACTTGTGGTCACACTGTCCTTATGCAAGGTTTCGACACTGATGTGTAACTATGTAACGGTCTGTTACTTCTTCACGCAAAATTATATCTCCCGCAGAAATTTTGGTTGGTTCCTCAGTTTAGGGGCTGCGACAACGCGGTCATGTAACCCCGTGTACTTAGGGATGGCTGTATTAGTCTGTAATTCAGGTAAGGACTGCAGACGGTCAATTTCAAGCAGTAGTTCCTAATGTTGCTACCAGGTACTACCGTCAACGACACCTAAGTGTGAACTTGGCTACTAGATGCCACCGCAGCCAGCAACTCGCAACGAACGTTGGAATTTCCCCTCCAAAGGAAAGCATACTGAGGGATTTTTAGCGCTCTTAGAAAATCCGACGACTTCGGCCGGCTTTGAACTCGCGACCTTGGGCATAGACATTCAGCATGCTTGCTACCAGTTACGCCACCGAAGCCGCTTCACACTTAGTCAGATGGAATTCTGAATATGATCTCGTGCAAGTGCGTTATCTTGGCAACGTCTGATGGCTCATCCCTCATCAATTTAGTAGAGTTGCCATGGCAAGCACTGATAGCTCTTGGCATTTTCTTATAATTCCGAAATCATTTTCCTCATCCCTTGGCATAATGTTGGGTCATATCAAAAATTCTTTAAGACAAAATTTTAGGTAATTATTAGGGGAATATTGTCCATTTTGTACGGTTTTGAGATTGTGCCTATTAAGAGAGATATGATTAATGTTTCCCGAAAAACCCACTTTTTCCCACCCCTTTGGTCAATGGTTGGTGCTATAAAAAAAAGTCTTCAAACATAAATTTTTGGGCTTTATCCGACACATAGTATGAACGTTGAACGGATTCGATATTTCACATATTAAGAGAGTTGTAGCAATATTTCACTTTTTCGAAAAAAAAAGCCCCCCATTTTCACCCCCTTCGACCGATTTAGCCCATTAACGAACTCGACCGAGATTTTATAGGTATACATATTCGGTAAAATATTCAAAGTGATTGGTGCAAAATTACGGCAGTTATCGTGTCCACAAAAAACTGATATGCATATATATATATATATATATATATATAGACACATGTACATACATAAATTATATATAAACTTTTGAACTGACGGTGGTTTTGGGGTCTGGGGGATGTGAAACGGGATGATATGTCGAAATTTTCCGGAAGTCGAAACATGGTACCCATTGCAATAGTTAGCTTTCTAATGAAATCTACCTCTGGTTGGTTCCTCAGTTTAGGGGCTGCGACAACGCGGTCATCTAACACCGTGTACTTTGGGTGAGTGTAGAATCTGTCTGATAAACGGTGTGAATTGTAATGGCTGTAGTAGTCTTAATTCAGGTAAGGACTGCAGACGGTCAATTTCAAGCAGTAGTTCCTAATGTTGCTAGCAGGTACTACCGTCAACGACACCTAGCTGTGAACTTGGCTACTAGATGCCACCCTAACCAGCAACTCGCAACGAACGTTGGAACTTCCCTCCAAAGGAAAGCATACTGAGGGATTTTAGCTCTCTTAGAAAATCCGACGACTTCGGCCGGCTTTGAAACCGCGACCTTGGGCATAGACATTCTGCATGCTACTAGTTACGTCACCGAAGCCGCTTCCCACTTAGATGAAAATACTGAATCTGATCTCGTGCAAGTGCGTTGTCATGGCAACGTCTGATGGCTCATCCCTCATCAATTTAGTAGTGTTGCCATGGCAACCCCTGATAGCTCTTGGCATTTTCTTATAATTCCGAAATCATTTTTCTCATCCCTTGGTATAATGGTGGGTCATATCAAAAATTATTTCAGACAAAAGTTTGAGGTAATTATTAGGGGAATATTGTCCATTTCGTACGGTTTTGATATTGTGCCTATTAAGAGAGATATGATTAATGTTTCCCGAAAAACCCACTTTTTCCCACCCCTTTGGTCAATGGTTGGTGATATAAAAAAATTCTTCAAACATAAATTGTTGGGCTTTATCTGACACATAGTATGAACGTTGAACGGATTCGATATTTCATATATTAAGAGAGTTATAGCAATATTTCACTTTTTCGAAAAAAAAAGCCCCCCATTTTCACCCCCTTCTACCGGTTTAGCCCAGTAACGAACTCGACCGAGATTTTATAGGTATACATATTCGGTAAAAAGTGATTGGTGAAAAATTACGGCAGTTATCGTGTCCACAAGAAACTGATATATATATATACTTTTGAACTGACGGTGGTTTTGGGGTCTGGGGGATGTGAAACGCGAAGATATGTCGAAATTTTTCGGAAGTCGAAACATGGTAGCCTACCCATTGCAATAGTTAGCTTTCTAATGAAATCTACCTCTGGTTGGTTCCTCAGTTTAGGGGCTGCGGCAACGTGGTCATCTAACCCCGTGTACTTTGGGCGAGTGTAGAATCTGTCTGATGAACGGTGTGAATTGTAATGGATGTATTAGTCTGTAATTCAGGTAAGGACTGCAGACGGTCAATTTCAAGCAGTAGTTCCTAATTTTGCTACCAGGTACTACCGTTAATGACACCTAGCTGTGAACTTGGCTACTAGATGCCACCCCAACCAGCAACTCGTAACGAACGTTGGAACTTCCCCTCCAAAGGAAAGCATACTGAGGGATTTTAGCGCTCTTAGAAAATCCGACGACTTCGGCCGGCTTTGAAATCGCGACCTTGGGCATAGACATTCTGCATGCTACCAGTTACGTCACCGAAGCCGCTTCCCACTTAGTCAGATGTCAAAGTCAACCCCTGGAACCATCCAGCACATGACGGGCTAAGGCCGACCAAGCGACCGCTGCCCAGCCACTTGGCCTGCAGAAATTGGGGTGACGCGTGATCAGCGCGTCGGGTCCCCTCGGCCGTTAATATTGGTATTCGTGATCGGGGTGCTGTCTCACTGTCAGACAGCTACTCAATTGTCCTCACGAGGCTGAGTGCACCCCGTTCCAACCCTCACGTCAGTTTTAAAATCCCTGACGGAGCCGGGGATCGAACCCGGGGACTCCGGGTGAGAGGCAGGCGCGCTACCCCAACACCACGGGGCCGGCTTAGTCAGATGGAAATACTGAATCTGATCTCGTGCAAGTGCGTTGTCATGGCAACGGCTCATCCCTCATCAATTTAGTACTGTTGCCATGGCAACCTCTGATAACTCTTGGCATTTTCTTACAATTCCGAAATCATTTTTCTCGTCCCTTGGCGTAATGGTGGGTCATATCAAAAATTCATTCAGACAAAAGTTTTAGGTAATTATTAGGGGAATATTGTCCATTTTGTACGGTTTTGATATTGTGCCTATTAATAGAGATATGATTAATGTTTCCCGAAAAACCCACTTTTTTCCACCCTTTTGGTCAATGGTTGGTGCTATCAAAAACTTATTTGACATAAATTGTTGGCACTTATCCGACACATATTATGAACTTTGAATGGATTCGATATTTCACGTAAGAGAGTTATAGCGAAATTTCAATTTTTCGAAAAAAGCCCCCCATTTTCACCCCCTTCGACCGATTTTGCCCATTAACGACCTCTACCGAGATTTTATAGGGATACATATTATGTAAAAAAATCAAAGTGATTGGTACAAAATTACGGCAGTTATCGTGTCCACAAGAAACTGATATACATATATACATATATATATATACATATACATACATAAATTATATATAAACTTTTGAACTGACGGTGGTTTTGGGGTCTGGGGGATGTGAAACGCGAAGATATGTCGAAATTTCCCGGAAGTCGAAACATGGGACCCATTGCAATAGTTAGCTTTCTAAAGAAATCTACCAAATAGTATAAACAAGTAGTTCCGTGAAGAACTATACAGCCTATTTTCATATATCCTGCTCATGTTAATTGTCTCTATCAACATACAACATTTCAGTTTAATTGCTGTAACAGATTCGTAGATATTGAGAACCGTCTAAATATTTCATATGGTCGCCGGGATGGATTTTTATTTTTGTACTATTTCATTAAGATTATTGTGTACGTGTGGTATTCAAACTTCAATCGCATGATTAGAACACAAGAAGTAAAAACGAGATTTTAAAAGTGCGCACACCAGCCATCTTGTGATTATGCAAACAATTGAAATAAATTACATGCCAGTGGATCAACATTTGTATAAGCATTTAACGTGCAACGTTTCATGGCTCTCGGATAGTTAATTCGCGAGAAACGTCCATTTAAATATTTATACTTCGCGACGCCACCATGTAGGATTTGTGCTCACCAGGTTACTGAAAGTCCTATAGGTAAACATATGTTCATAGTCTCTATGAACATTAAAAATTCAGTTTGGTTGCTGTAAAAGATTCATAGATATTGAGAACCGCCTAATATTTCGGAAGCTCGCCATTTAGGATTGTTATATGTATAGGCCATAGAGTTATGTACCATTCAAGGACAATTATTGCCTAGCTTCATTATTCAAACTTTCACTTCGTTCGCATGATTACGACACAAGAATAAAAACTTAATTTTAAAATTTCGCACAGCCGCCATCTTGAGGTTATGTAAACAATTGAATTAAATTGGATGGCAGTGCATTACAATCTGCAAAATCATTTACTGTACCACATTTCACTGCGCTCAGAGAGTTAAATCACGGGAAAAGTCTATTAAAATATTTCAAATTCGCTTGGTCGCCATGTTCGTTTTGTACTTTACAGGTTTATGAAATATAGATAAGTAAACTTGTATCAGTACCCTTTATCACCGTACAAAATTGCATGATGATATCTGTAATAGTTTCGGAGATATAGAATGTCAGTGAAATATTTCGCACAGCCGCCATTTTGAGGTAATGTAAACAACTGAACTAAATTAGACTCCAGTGCATTACAATGTGTATAAACATTTGCTGTACCAAGTTTCATTGCGTTTGGATAGTTAAATCGCGAAAAATGTCTATTTAAAAGTCTCAATTTCGCTTGACCGCCATGTTGGTTTTGTAGTCACCAGGTTTTTGAAAGTCTCATAGGTGAACTTCTAGGAGTGCCCTTTATCACCGCACACAATTTCAGGGTGATATCGGTAATAGTTTCGGAGATATTGAATGCTAGTGAAATATTTCGCACAGCCGCCATGTTGGATTGGTGAGACGTAACAAAATTTGAAGGGCACGGTCGAGGTCGCCGGGAATAGTGCAATGAACTTACCGAGTTTCATTGAAATCGCTCCAGCCGTTTAGCTTTTATTAGGGGGACACACACACACACCTCACACACACACACACACACACACACGCACGCGCACACACACACGGACAAAAGGTGATCTCATAAGCCTATTTTTTCAAAATTGAAAATAGGCTAAAAATGTGTGAGAAGAAAAGAAAATCACAAGTTCATCTATAGCTCCTCAGCAAAACTGGATAAACCTTGAGTAAGTATTAATATTCCTTAAATTTCGCATTTTATAA
The DNA here is from genome assembly GCA_946902985.2 of Meconema thalassinum. Lineage (NCBI taxonomy): Eukaryota > Metazoa > Arthropoda > Insecta > Orthoptera > Tettigoniidae > Meconema > Meconema thalassinum. The sequence goes on from OX336388.2 coordinate 195,611,808, forward strand.
AGAGGTTTAGAAGGCAATGAAGAAGCCCAAAGTTAGCTTCACAACCATAACACTGGTTATGGGTTTGACAGCTGGGGACTGATGATCAAGATGTCCCTCACTCGAGCAAGCACTGCTCGAGTTTATGTAAAATGTATGTAGGCAATGAGGTCTGGTTTCCTATGGGTTACATGTTACATGAAAGTATTTGGTGAATTTTTGGTGTTGAATGATGTGAGTTGGTAACACCGATGTGGCGGCCATGATGATTTTCTAGTAACTTATTTAAGCTGTCCCGGACGCGAGATTGCAATTTCTAGTTCACTTTTAGCATTGGAGAGCGATAGGGCTTCCTGATTGGCTATTCTGACGGAACACGACTGCAGCAAAGGATGTGATTAGTCAGCGTAGATATAGCGTGGAATCTATCAGCGATGTCGTTCCATTAAGTTAAGGTTTATATGCTAGTCAAATTTATGCATGCATAACGAAAAGAAACCTCATACTGCAATAAATGCAATAGCAAACACTTAGGAAGTGATGACTAGGGACATCCATGCTAATGACAAATTGCGTATTTTTTGTTGTATTGTTCAATTCTCAACATTTTTGTAAAATCTAGTATATTTGAAAGATATACAATGATACATTTTTCATAAAACTGTGTTGTTAGGATAATAAACTCTATACAGCCCTAGGACCATAAAGTGTCCCCTATATGTAGAATCACCCAAATGGTAGGCTGAATGGGGATGTTAATCGATGAAGAACATTCTGGTAATGATTCTTCTTGATTTAAAAAGATATGGAAACACTTAGGACTAGGAACAATGATCACGCAACTATTCCAAGGCGCATTACAATGTATACGGGTAGCAAGAATTTACGAAGTTAAAACAGCGGGAGTTCTACATAGCCTCTTTATTTTCAAACCTGGAACGACATCGCTGATAGGTTCCACCCTATAACTACGCTGACTAATCACATCCTTTGCTGCAGACGTGTTTCGTCAGAATAGCCAATCAGGAAGCTGTGTCTTCTCCAATGCTAAAAGTGAACTAGAAATTGCAATGTCGCGTCCCGGACGATATATACTTCCTCCTCTGGCCCGAAGAGAAGGCGAAACCGTCTAAGGGGCCCGCCCCCGCAGGGACGCCCCCTGTGGTGGAATGAAACAACTGCGTATCAATCAATCACCATTGGATGAGATGTTTCCAACGTCAAGTGTTCATCTTCAGATCCAATTCAGTTAGGCTTAATCAGTGTACGATGTTCAGTAATTACACTTGTGTACAACTTGCAACCCACCCAGTATCTTTAAATGTTTACCCAGCGTAAGCTAAAACGCGCACGGACGGCAGGTTCCAGGCGCAATTCATAAAAGCCGAGGTGAACAGCGAAACTCCAAACACATATACTCTTCTCTGAAGTCTTAACTCGACACGACTTGACAGTTTGAAGCTGGGGTGATAGGCTCGCTCGCTCGCTCCGAAGTTAGTAATTGGAATTTCCACTGAATTGAGATTGTTGGGAGAAATGAAGACGTAAAAACACATATAGTGGGCGATGTATTAAAGATAGAGATGTGCTGTCCCGGACTCTTTTAAAGAACTGTTCATGCTGAACAATTCTTACACTCATAGTACACAGATATTTTTTACGGTTTGCCCAGCGTAAGCTTATAAGGCGCACGGACGGTAGATTTTTCTTCGACTCGATTCACTGAAATCATTACTGCTTTGCTTCCTTTGTGATAAATGAATTGTTTTGTACAGAAACCTTCCTCCAGAAATCCTTTACAGAACGGTGAAAACCGCATGAAAATTCATTCAGTGGTTCTCGAGATTACCCGTGACATCCAAGAATCAGGGACTCTATTTTATACTTAGTAGAGATATTTAGATTACATAAAGAGGTTAAGCTATCACGTACTGTAGAGGGCAAAGAATTAGAAGGAAAAACATAATAATAATAATAATAATAATAATAATAATAATAATAATAATAATAATAATAATAATAATAATAATAATAACAATAATGCAACAAACTTGTAGAATATATTACTGTAGTCGTATAAGCGAGCACACGCTACACATTGGCTGCCAGTTCAGAAGGCTGTGGTTCTGGATTTCAGGGACAACAGGGACATGTTGAATCCCAGTTGTAGAACATATTACTGTAGTCGTATAAGCGGACTCACGCTACACACAGGCAGCCAGTTTAGAAGGCTGTGGTTCTGGATTTCAGGAACAACACGGACATGTTGAATCCCACTTGTAGAATATATTACTGTAGTCGAATAAGCGGACTCACGCTACACACAGGCAGCCAGTTCAGAAGGCTGTGGTTCTGGATTTCAGGGACAACACGGACATGTTGAATCCCACTTGTAGAACATATTACTGTAGTCGTATAAGCGGACTCACGCTACACACAGGCAGCCAGTTCAGAAGGCTGTGGTTCTGGATTTCAGGGACAACACGGACATGTTGAATCCCAGTTGTAGAACATATTACTGTAGTCGTATAAGCGGACTCACGCTACACACAGGCAGCCAGTTCAGAAGGCTGTGGTTCTGGATTTCAGGGACAACACGGACATGTTGAATCCCAGTTGTAGAACATATTACTGTAGTCGTATAAGCGGACTCACGCTACACACAGGCAGCCAGTTCAGAAGGCTGTGGTTCTGGATTTCAGGGACAACACGGACATGTTGAATCCCAGTTGTAGAACATATTACTGTAGTCGTATAAGCGGACTCACGCTACACACAGGCAGCCAGTTCAGAAGGCTGTGGTTCTGGATTTCAGGGACAACACGGACATGTTGAATCCCAGTTGTAGAACATATTACTGTAGTCGTATAAGCGGACTCACGCTACACACAGGCAGCCAGTTCAGAAGGCTGTGGTTCTGGATTTCAGGGACAAAACGGACATGTTGAATCCCACTTGTAGAATATATTACTGTAGTCGTATAAGTGGACTCACGCTACACACAGGCAGCCAGTTCAGAAGGCTGTGGTTCTGGATTTCAGGGACATGTTGAATCCCTAGAATAAGGATGTCGCCCCAATTGTCGAACAAGACTTAAGGCGTCACTTTCAGTGTTATTACACACTTTAGCTTGCAAAAATATATTGAATAAAATGAGGAATCTTCAAATAATATAGTTTCTATAAAAATTAAATTAATATTACATATTTTAAAATGTTTTAATGTAATATTACATACTTCACCTAATATTATCACAGGTTATTAGGAGAGCAGAATTATTGTGACTGTAATGGCATTTTCACGCATTACAAACCTTATTTTATTTACGTGGAGCAAATGTCCATTGCAAATAAAAAACAAAGATATCTCATTAACAAAAAATCAATAGCGTATATTTGAAAAACAAACTAGAGCTTTCCCTCGTAGTTCCGCCCCTTAAAACAACAATAACTAACTAACTAACACTCAACTTCCTTGAATTCTGGATAACTTCATTCTAATACAGTGAGATTCTTTCGTTGGAGCGGGGCCGGCGGCCGACTGCCAGGCTCCTCTCTGTTATCTTTCCTCTCGATCTCCCTTGGTCAACTCTCGTTCCTTTTTGACCCCAACGATATTAGGGTATCCGAGCCCTAGGGAGTCTTTCACTTTCCCGCCTTAATTGGCCCTTGTCTTATCTTTCCTCATCCCTCATTCTTCGAGGGGTCAGACCTCTTGTTTTCTTTCCATTGTATCTCCTGCCTTCTGCTCAAGGCAGGGTGTGTGTAGCCCCACCACTCATGGTGCACCCTGGATATTGCTACACCCTCGGGGGTTCACGTCTGGTGACCCTGAGGGCTTCCTGAGCTGGGTCCGGATTTTCTCCTTCTTCCATTGCCATTGGGGCGGGCCCTCTCTTCTTTCCTCTTTGCCTTTCTTGGCTCTCCTTCCTTCCAAGTCCCTCAATAGGGATGTATAGAACTAGCACCGATAGAGCGCACTGCTGTTGTACTGGGTAAGCGCAAGGCGCTCTTCGTTTGTCTCCTGTGTTCTCATGCCGCTAATATCCACGAATTTAAGTTGTTTAAATTGTTATTTTCGTGACTAGGCCGAGCTATTGCAGTGTTCTTCTTTGCAAAAATCAGGGAAGCCCGTTTTCGTTTCACCAATTTCCACAAAATAAAGAAATGAGGATGAAATGATTACATGCTATTCGAAGGAAAAATTTCGGTGTGAAAAATCTGAACGAAAATATTGAAGTGTGTTCCCATCATTTTCAACCCAATGACTTCACGAAAACTGTGTTGGGTAAGTGTGATTCACAAACGGAAATAATTCCTATTTAGTATCTATAAACTGATTGGACATTTCGATAACAACCACTGAATTTATGCATTTGTATTTGAAGGTGAGAGAGCAAGATTAAAACCGGGCGCTGTTCCATCGCTTTTTCCGTGGACCACGTACACAACAAAAATAAGGAAGAGGCCATACACAAGAAAATTGCCGAATTACCACGATAAGCCTACAATATCGGAATATGCAGAAATCATCTTCACTGAAGTACGGGAAGAAATCGTCAATATACACGAAGAAGTGAATGTAACATTTGTGACTCCCATTTTCAAAGACATCAATACTAGGACAAATGCTTCAAGAATAAATGTCGCAACATTAAGTCTTAACGTACAATGGTTCGTTTCTTGAAATCAGAATTAATCGTCAACTTCCATCTGCCCAACGGAGAATGTGGTAGCGACTGACTTCTACATTCTTGAGACATAGTCAGATGAATGGAAACAGTTCGTGGCCCTAAAGCAGGGATTCTCAAACTTTTTAAACATTGTACCCCTAAGTCGTTTCCAAGGGGTACGGGAACGATTCTTATTGAGAAATTGACAAAATGCCATAAGAACCGAACGCTGCGATGAATTTTCGAGGTATACAATACCGGTATCAACTTTCTTTGATCATGTTTACCTTAAAACATGACAGTTCACGTAAGCTATCAACCTAAAAATAAGACATGAATCGAAGTTGATGATTTGGGGAAACACGGAGGAGGAGGTACAGGAACAGTTGGACGTGTGGGAAGGAATAATACAAGGATATGGGATGAAATTTAGCATAAATAAGAGTGATATGGTGATCACAACAAGGAAGAAGGAAAGAACCACAACGGGAATAACAATTGGTGGGGAACAGCTGAAGAAAGTGGAGAGTTTCAAGTATCTGGGAAGCCTGATACAAGATAATGGAAGAAACGATAGAAAAATAAATGAGCGGGGGAGACAGGCAGAAGCATTCCGGAGGAGAGTGAGAAGCATGTTATGGAGCAAGGATGTCCCTCAGAACAGCAAAAAGATCATATATCGGACGTACTATGTCCCTATCCTGACGTATGCCTTGGAGACCTGGGTTATGAAAGGAAGGGAGAAGAGCAAAATACAGGCCAGTGAGACGAGGTTCTTGAGAAGCAGTATTGGAGCTACAAAGATGGACAGAATAAGAAATGAGAGGACCAGAGAATTAATGAAGGAGGAACCATTACAGGATGGTATAGAGAAATCTAGACTTAGATGGTATGGACATGTAAAACGAATGGAGGAGAAGAGGATACCCAGGAGGGTACATGAGACGAAGTGGGAAGGAAAGAGACCAAGAGGAAGACCGAGATATAGGTGGCTGAAGGGGGTGGAAGAGAGCGTGAAGAAGAGAGGAGAAGACTGGACAAGGGTGGAGGCTGAGAGATGGTGGGAAGACAGAAGACGTTGGAGAGGCCTGTGTTCCAAACAGACCCGGCCAGTGCTGACTCCTATTCATTATTTGAATAATAAAGCGTGTTAGTATTTTGTTATTACCGCTGTATTAATTCTTCCTACCTCCCACTAGTTTTAGCGCCTCTGGTCCGTAGCTCATTTTGCAGCTGTTTAACGCTGAAAATCGTCCATGATAGATTAGGGGATATACCTATAGAATTAATTAATATAGTCTTGGAGTAAAATTAGAGAAGATAGAATTTACTTTAGCTTAGAAAACTCTGTCACAATTTATACATTCCTCGCTGCTGATAGCAACTCCCGAATTCACCAGCCGTGAACCCCTGAGGGTGTAGCAATATCCAGGGTGCACCAGAAGTGGTGGGGCTACATACACCCTGCCTCCTATCAGAAAATATGAGACGAGGGCCAATTATGCCTTCCTTCGGAGGGGAAGTAGAGCCGGCGGTCCCATCTCATAGATTTATGGCATGTTAAAGAACCTTCCACTAATTACACTTGTGTGAAGCTAAATTATAGGTTAAACATTTGACAAACGCTCTTAGGTTCCGACGTTCGTCGCAAGGAGCCGACTGCGATGGCAGCTGGTAACCAAGTTCTGAAATAGTAGTCTTTGACTAGGAACTACCTGAAAAAATTCAATGTCGGCAGTCCTTACTTGAATTGAAAACAGATAACACACACTAATACAGCCATCACAATTAACACCGGTTATCAGACAGATTCTACACACACCCAAAGTACACGGGTCTACATGACCGCGTTGTCGCAGCCCCTAAACTGAGGAACCAACCAATCTCTTGAAATAATAATATACAATGCCAAGTTCAATCTTGTCTTCTAAATAATAATAATAATAATTATTATTACGGGAACAGGGTGTTGTTGACCTTGTTGTCACAGCTCTGGGAACAGAGTTGCGTGTCTCCAATACAATATTCGGAACCACGCTACGGTGAAAGTCCAGGGAAAGGTTAGGTCTAGCTTCAATGCGCTCTCAACCAACTGCTGTTCTCTTCGAATTGGCCATAAGAACGGTCTTTGACCCTCGGAAAGTTGGGCGTAGGAATTCGACGAAGAGAAAAAAGAAGCATACTGGGTAATGGTATTTTTAGCCTATTTTCATTTGTCCGTGTGTGTGTAAAATCTAAACGGCCGAAGCGATTTCAATGAAGACGGTAATTAAATACCGCTACCTCGACCGTGCCTTTCAAATGTTAATACGTTTCACCAATCAAACATGGCGGCCGCGCGAAATATTTCACTGGCATTCTATATCTTCACTACAGTAGCAGATATCACCCTGAAATTTTGTACAGTGATAGAGGATGCTACTAGAAATTCCTTTATATGACTTTCATAAACCTGTATATATCTCTAGTCACCTCAAGACCTAAGTGGTCCCTCTGTTGTTCTGGTCAGTGAAGAGGCCAACGCGCCAGGAAATAGTTCCCACTTTTTCTGCTTGTTTTTGGCGTACAAGATTTTCCAGCGGGTGTTGCTATGTTTCCATAAGCTGGTTACTTTTCATAATTTCCTCTGTAAAAATCTATGAATACATTTTTTACGTTAATTGGGAACTTTACCAACGTTGCTTTTCATGTGATGAATTGTGTGTTTTAATATAGTTTTTAGCGGTATTTGGAACTATTGGCAGAGTAATTCAGTTCGAATTTGATATTATATTACCTTTAGTTTTGTACAAATCTTGTTTGAGCGGACAAAAGAGCGCCCGAGTAATTCGATTTTATGGCGAAGCAGGCTCAAAGGTTTGCAACACTATTACGAATGCACAAAGTTCAACATGGATTCCTCAAGTATACAACGTGTTCAAACTGGAGATGTAAAGCTTGAATCACCAATATAATATTTCAAAGGTAATAGAAGAGGAGAATAGTTGAGTTAAAGGAACAAACAAATGATTTGATATGTACCGTACTGTATACCGTAGGTTGAGGGATAACAATCTTAGAATTTCCCTGCCGGAAACACAAGAAGGGACAGAGAACGAGGATATGCGCGAAGGGATATTTTCCTCAGGACTTGACCTGACGTTTGGTATAGTACGAAACGAACATGGCGGCCAAGCGAAGTTGAAACATTTAGATAGACTTTCCTCGCGAGTTAACCAACCGAGCGCAGTGAAACTTAGCACAGTAAATGTATATGCACATTGTAATGCACTGACATCTAATTTAGTTCCATTATTTACATAACCACAAGATGCCGGCTGTGCGAAATTTTAAAATTAGATTTTTATTTCTTGTGTCCTGATCATGCGATCGAAGTAAACGTTTGAATAATGAACATCCGCAATAATCGTCATCTAATAGAACATAACTCTATGGCCTACATATATTAAAATCCAACCTGGCGAACATCCGAAATATTTAGACGGTTCTCAATATCTTCGAATCTATTGCATCATCATCATCATCATCATCATCTTGTACAGTTTCCAGCCCCAGGCTGGGTCTGTTTGGAACATAGCCTCGCCACTTAGTTCTTTCTTCCCACCAACTCTCTGCTGTCACTCTGGTCCAGTCCTCGCCTCTCTTCTTGACACATTCCTCCACTCCTTTCAGCCATCTATCTCTTGGTCTTCCCCTTGGTCGTTTCTTCTGCATCTGCATCTCATGTATCCTCTTGGGAATCTTCTTCTCATCCATTCTCTTTAAGGGTCCATACCACCTCAGTCTTGATGTCTCAATCCTACCTTGCAAGGGCTCCTCTTTCACTATTTCCCTGACCTTTTCATTCCTCACCCTGTCTCTTCTTGTTACTCCGATCCTACTTCGCAGGAACTTCATTTCACCTGCCTGTATTCTGCTTATGTCTCTTTTCTTCATTGTCCACGTTTCTGAAGCATAGGTCAGTATCGGGATATAGTAGCTTCTGTATAACACTTCCTTGCTTTTTTGTGGGACATCTTTATTCCACACTAAGCTCCTAATGCTTCTCAGAAATGCTTCTGCCTGTCTGCCACGTTCCGTAATCTCTTTGTCATTTCTCCCATTTTCCTCCACTATACTTCCCAAGTACTTGAGACTTTCCACCTTCTTCAGCTGTCCACCTCCAAGTGTTATCCCACTCATTGGTCTGTCCTTTTTCCTGGTCGTTAACAGGATCTCACATTTACTGATGTTGAACTTCCATCCGTACTCTCCCACTGTTTCTTCCCAAGCCTTCAGTTGCTCCTGAATTTCCTCCTCCCTGTTTCCCCAGACCATAAGATCATCTGCAAACACCATTGCTTTCATCTTATCTTCTCCTATCTTCCCTGCTATCTGTGTCATTACCTCGTCCATAACCACAATAAAGAGAAGGGGTGACAGCGCACTACCCTGTTTCAGGCCACTCATTTGTCTGAACCAGTCTGTTCTTTCCCCTCCAACTTTCACACAACTCACACTTCCACAATACATCTCCTTCACTCTGCCTACAGTCTCTTTTTCCACTCCCATATTTTCCATTGCTTTCCAAACCTTCTCCCTACACACACTATCATAGGCCTTTTCGATGTCCAGGAAGGCCATCAACAGATCCTCTCCAAATTCGTAGTGGTGTTCCTGGAGCTGTCTCACTGAAAATATGAGATCCACTGTTGATCTCCCAGGTCTGAATCCATACTGTTCCTCTCTCAATTTTCTCTCCACTTTGGCTCGTATTCTACTTTCTAATATCTTTTCATATATCTTGGCACAGTGAGGTATGAGTGTGACTCCCCTGTAATTTCTGCACTCCTTTCTGCTTCCTTTCTTAAATATTGGGACAATTAAACCTTTCTCCCAATCTTCTGGGGTCTTTTTCTCCTTCCATATCACCCTCATCACACGGTACAGCCACTGTTTCCCAACCTCCCCTGCTGCCTTCACCATTTCAACACTCGCTTCATCCACACCTGGTGCCCTTCCTCCTTTCATCTTGTCTATAGCCATTTCCAGTTCTCTCCAAGTCAGGTCCTTTTCCATTTCTGTGTTGTCTTCTCCATCTTCCAATACATTGTCTTCCTCCCTATGACCATTTGGATTCAGCAAATCCTCAAAGTACTCTTTCCACACTGTCTTGAGTGTCTCTTTGTTGTGTACCTCATTTCCGTTTTTGTCCATCATTACCACATCCTCTCGCTGACCTCTTCTCTTACTTTTGACCATCCCATAAAGTACTTTCTTATTTCCTCTGCTGTCTTCCTCGATCATCTCTGTCCACTTTACCATTCACTTCTTCCTCTCCTCTGCGACAATCTTGTTTGCTTCTTTCTTCTTTATCTTATAATCTTCCCTTGCCAGATCATTTCTTTCCTGGAACCACACTCTGAAAGCCTTGTTCTTCCTTCCCACAGCTTCTTTTACTCTCTCATTCCACCATGGTGTCTCTTTACACCGCTTTCTGTTGCTTGTTCTTCCACATACTGTCACTGCAGCTTCCACCATTTTGTTTTTGAATTGCTTCCATTCCTCTTCCCCTGTTTTAGGATTGTCTGTTGGCATTTCCCTTATTATCTTCTGGAATTCTTCCTTGACTTCCTTTTCCTTGAGTTTCCATACTTTGATTCTCCTTTCCTGGTACTCTGTCCTCTTGCTATCCTTAACAACTCCCAGGTTCATTACAAGTATTCTGTGGTCGCTATCTAAGGCCTCTGATGGTATTACCTTTATATCTCTGACACTTCTCTTCATTTCCCAGTCGTACAGCATGTAATCTACCAAAGATTTCTTTGTAAAATCACTGCTGTACCACGTTACCTTGTGGCTTTCTTTCTTCTGGAACCAGGAGTTGCCTACCACTAAACCGTTTCTCTTGCAAAAATCCAGCAACTTTCTCCCTTCTTCATTCCTGCTACCTCATCCTTCTGCTCCCAATACATTTCCATATTCTTGCCTTTCACTTCCTACATGTGCATTCAAATCTCCCATGACAATGATGCTCTGACCATTCAACTGCTGTTGTAGCTCCTCCTCAAAGTCTTCCTTCTCTTGAGCTGCACATCCAACTTGAGGGGCATATACCTGGGCTATCTCCAGGCTTCTTCCCTTTACAGTTACTCTGATCTTCATAATCCTGTCACTTATTCCCTTTACCTCTTCCTTCATTCCATCTCTCACAACTACTCCTACTCCGCTGCTCCTTCCTTCACTGTTCCCACTCCAGTACAACCGGTACCCTTTCCTCAGTTCTCTGCGACCTTCTCCTTTCCATCTTGTTTCTGCCAAGCCCAATACATCCAGTTTTCTTCTCTCCATCACATCTACAATCTCCTCCACTTTTCCTGTCAGTGTCTGTATGTTTAATGTCCCAACTCGTAGTCCATTAGCATATCCGGGTCGTCGTCGTTTGCATCCGTCCTTTCCGAGGCCTGTTCCTGGTTTGAAAGCAAATATGATATCCACTACTGGCTTGCTAGGCCTATCGTAGCTTCACCAGAGCCCCGTCAGCCGTCACTTTTCAGGGTTCCCATAGAGCCTTCACAGCTACCGTAGCGGTTCCGGGGCACACAAAGTCCCCACTGTACTTCACCCCTACAGGCAATCCCCTACTTCATGCCGTTGCCCGTCTCCCACCACGTGGAGGAGGGGTTGGACTTGTTGGACTTGGACTTGGACTATTGCATCAATCAATCTGAAATTGAGTTTGTGATAGAGGCTATTACCGTAAGTTCGGTGGCGTAGTTGGTAGCATGCTGAACTGCTGTGTCCAAGATAGCAGGTTCAAACCCGGCCGAAGTCGTCAGATTTTATAAGAGCGTTAAAATCCTTTGGTATGCCTTTCTTCGGAGGGGAAGTAAAGCCAGCGGTCCCATGTCATAGATGTATAGCATGTAAAAAATCCTTCCACTAACTAAACTAGTGTGAAGCTAAATTGCTAGGTTAGATTTCGTTGAAACGCTCTATCATAGTTCCAACGTTCACCATTAGGTGTAACTTGCCACGGTGGGTGAGTGTTTATCGTGTCTGATTACAAACTCCAAGCTTGCAGGTTCGCTCCTGGCCGTGGTAAGTGAGTTTTGAAAGGCGGCAAAAATTACGATACGCATGTCATACGATGTTGGCATGTTAAAGAACCCATTTGAATTCAGTAGGCCGTCTTCATAATGGCAAAATTAATCTCGGGATTCTCCGCCAACACAAAGTTCCTCATTTCTCTACTAGAAAGCGCTATAGTGTTCAAGGAGCTTGGATATGTAACTTCCTTGACTTTCATAGTGCTTCAAGAGACAACAAAATTCGACATACAAGCTGCCCTATGGGTGACAAATAACAAAGCTTGCACCCGGTACCCATATACCATTAGGTGTGATTTAATTTGTCGGCCAGTCAAAGACTCTGTTTTGTGATCTTCGCTTCATGGCCTTGGCAGATAAACACAAAAGCAAGGAACAACTCAAAAATCTAAGAAAAGCATCGTTAAAGTATAAACTGAACAGAATTTATATTTCTAATTTTCAGTCGGTCAACACGATATAATCCCAACTACTAGGACATGCGTAACAACACCCTAAAAATACAGAAAAGTTAAATAGGGTGACATGTTTCGCTCGGCAAACGAGCATCGTCAGATAAAACCCTAACTCGTTGCGTAGTGACTGTCACCGTGGAGGCCCGGGTTCAATTCTCGGCTCTGCCAAGGAATTTAATTGTAGTTTGGGGGGCTGGAACGGGGTACACTCAACCTCGTGAGGCACAACTAGGAAGAGGTGGGTTCGATTCCCACCTCAGTCATCCTGTAGGTGGTTCCCCCACTTTTACTCCAGGCGAATGCCGGATGGTTCCTAAATTAAGGCCACGGGCGCCTCCTCCCAAATTATTACCTGAATTACAACTACACACACTAAAACAGCCATCATAATAATACAGGTTATCATACAAATTCTATACGCACACCCAACTACACGGGGATGATGACCAAGATGTCCCAAATGAATTAAGGACTATATAACGAAGAATTAGCCTCGCATAAACCTGTTTCAGCTTGAAAAATCCTTCACAAACACGTTACTTATTAGCCAATAGGCCTATGAGAACACCTTTTGTCCTTGTGAGGGCGTGGTGGTGCAGCGGGTTCGATTCCCGGTCAATGCATGTGAGATTTTCTATGTGAAATTACATGTCCTGTGGTTCGGATTCCACGTAAAAAGGAGGTCCCGTGGCTTATGATCTCGCGATTAACGGTCACGTAAAACAACAATCTTCCTTCCGTCCTTTTCCATGTGTGTGTGTGTGTGTGTGTGTGTGTGTGTGTGTGTGTGTGTGCGCGCGCGCGCCCCCGCTCTCCCCTAATAACTTCTAAACGGCTGGAGCGACTTCAATGAAACTCGACAAGGTCATAGTACTATATTTCGTCCGACCCCGACCGTGCCCTTCAGATCTTATTACGTCTCACCAATCCAACATGGCGGGTGTGCGAAATATTTCACCAGTATTCTATATCTCCGAAACTACTACTGATATCATCCTGAAATGTTGTACGGTGATAAAGGGCACTATTAGAAGTTCACCTATGTGACTTTCAAAAACCTGTTGAGTACAAAACGAACATGGAGGCCAAGCGAACTTGAAACATTTCAATAAACTTTTATCGCGATTTATCCAGCAATTGTTTATACACTTTGTAATGCACTGACAACTAATTTAGTTCACTTGTTTACATTAATTCAAGATGGCGGCTGTGCGAAATTTTATAATTAATTTTTATTTATTGTGACCTAATCAGATTGAAGTTTGAATATTACACCTACGCATTTTTTTAGGGTATGGTTTTTAGTGCCGGGAGTGTCCGAGGCCATGTTCGGGCTCGCCAGAGTTAGTAGCTGCTTCTATGCGGACACCCATGGGGGGAGCTACAAGTACCGTCGCGTGTGGAAGTGTGAATGTAAGGACTAGGAATTGGAAGGTAGCGGTTGTGGCCTATAGTTAGGCACCAACTCCGGCATTTGCCTGGAAGAAAGATGGGAAACCACAGAAAACCATCTTCAAGGTTGCCGGCGGGGAGATTCGAACCTCCTCACCTTCCGGATGTGAGCGACTGCCTGCAGGCACGTCGTAACAACCACGGCTAACTCACCCGGTTCCTACGCAATAATCTTCATGTAATAGTTGATGATGATGATGATGATGATACTGATTATTATTATGTTTTAAGGGGCCTAGCATCAAGGTTATTTATTGGCCCTCTTGTAATGACGGTTCTCAATATCTACGAATCTCTTACAGCAATGAAACTGAAATTTTGTATGTTTTTTTTTTTTTCGATCTTAACTGTTCCCTCGATAACTGCATGTAACCGTGGAGAAATGTACGTTGTAATCTCCTTCTTCTTGGAGTGTGACGTCTTCACAGGATGTTGATGGTCATCTTGTCCTCAGACCGGAGGCATCAAGTCCGTCCCAACTTCGCTTCTCTTCCCTATAAACCAGCTGTAATTATTTGATAAAAAATGAAACAATGCCGCACTTCAACCAATAGGAACTAAGAACACTTGTTGCATTGGTTACCAACTTCTCCACGCTAATCCCAGAGAGCCTCCCAATACAGAAACATACCCATGGTCAACAAAACAACAACAAAAACGACCCCTGGCACTATACAGCCCATGACGGGCTAAGGCCGACCAAGCGACCGCTGCCCAACCATGCGGCCTGCAGATATTGGGGTGACGCGTGATCAGCGCGTCGGGTCCCCTCGGCCGTTAATCTTGGTTTTCGTGATCGGGGCGCTGTCTCACTGTCAGACAGCTACTCAATTGTCCTCATGAGGCTGAGTGCACCCCGTTCCAACCCTCATGTCAGTTTTAAAATCCCTGACAGAGCCTGGGATCGAACCCTGGGCCTCCGGGTGAGAGGCAGGCGGACTACCCCAACACCACGGGGCCAGCTACATACCCATGGTAATAATAATAATAATAATAATAATAATAATAATAATAATAACAGCGAAGAATTGGAGTCACGAAATTTACCTGACGGAATAGCAATCAGCAAAGTCACACACACAAGGGGTTTCGAGGGAGCAGAGCGAAAGAGGAAACTATATACTGTATGTACCTGGTCCGAGCAACGAAAACACACTCACTCGTTGCGTATCATAGAATACTGGGCTGAAAGGAAGACGAAGAAGAGTGGTCCTAAGATACCCATTCGAAGAAGAATTAGAATTAAAGGAAGAAGAAGAATTAGCATAATAAGAATACTAAGAATAAGAATAATAAAAATAAGAATAAGAAGAGGAAGAACAAGGAGAAGAAGAATCATATTAATAAGAAGAATTAGAATAAAAGGAAGAATAATAATAAGAAGAAGAATTCGAATATGAAGAAGAATTAGAATGAGAAGAATGGGAATAATAATAATAATAAGATGATGATGATGATGATGATGATGATGAATGATAAGAAGAAGAACAAGAATAAGAAGTACAATAAGAAATAGAATTAGAAGAACACGAATAATAATAATAATAATAATAAGAAGGAGAATTAGAAAAATAATAAGAAGTATAAGACGAAGAAGAATAAGAAGAACGAAGAATAAGAACAAGAATAAGAAGGAATGAGAATAATACGAAGAAGAATAATAAGAAGAATTAGAAGAAGCATAAGAAGAAGAAGAAGCTTCGGTGGCGTAGTCGGTAGCATGTTGAATTGCTATGCCCAAGATCGCGGGTTCAAACCCGGTTGAAGTCGTCGGATTGCTGAGAGCGATAGAATCCCTCAGTATGTCTTCCTTCGGAGGAGAAGCGGGCCCATGTCATAGATTTATGGCATGTAAAAGCACCTACCACTACCATCGCAAGTGTGTAACTAAATTTGTAGGTTATTTTGTTTAGAAGCGTTCTAAGTTCCAACGTTCACCGCTGGGTGTCAGTGACATCTGGAACTACTTGAAAATGAACTTTCATTCGTCTTCATTAAATCCTCTCGTGAGGAAGGGCATCGGGCCCCGATCCCATTGGATAGAATAAATCACAAAATGCCTATAGAATCGCCTGGAGCAGGAAATCAATACGGTATCTCGTAACGCGAAATTCAAGCTGAAGGATTAAACGCGTCAGGGACCCTGAGGCAGTTTTACCAACATTCCGAGAAAATAGCAGACGAGTGAAATGTTATGGACATGTTCAATGAATGGACAATGGAAGACTTACTGAGAGGATATTTAACTCTGCCCTCTCATTAAAAGGCAAGAATAACTGGGTGATAATAGACATTGGAAATGGCCTTCAGGAAATGAACGTAACAAACAGACCTAGCTTCAGATCGTTGGTGAAAAAACATTACTTTGCTGCCAACCTCCGGATGAGAGCCGCACAACACAAAACAAGATAAGAAACAAAACAAAACAAAACAAAAACAAAAACAACACAAAACAAAAACATCAAACACAAGACAAGGCAAAAAACAAAACAACACAAAACAAAAACAAAACAACACCAAACAAAAACCAAACAACTAAAAACAAAACAGAAAACAACACAAAACAAAAAAGCAGAACAAAAAACACAAACGAAGCAAAACAAAGCAAAACAAAAACAAAACAAAACAACAAAATAAACGGGATAAAACAACAAAATAACAAAAATAAAATAAAATGAAACAACACAAAGCAAACAACAGCCGAAAGGAGGACAAAGTGATAGATTGAAGAGATTTTGGGAAGACAAGAGATAATTCCAATTCATTTGTGAAATAGCGCTCCTGTAACGATTAGGTACGTGTGGAATATTACCAAGGTTGCCATGAAGTTTACAAGAGGTTACACAAGGTTCTCTGAGTCACACAGCTGTAAAACCCAGCCAAGGATGGAACTGTGCTGTACAAGGGCGTACTGTCAGGAGGGGCTCGTAAGGTCGAGCCCCCCCCCCCCCCCCTGATACAACATACAATTATTGAAATAAAATTCGACAAATATTACTGACCGCGATAGTTATGCGCAAGCTCTTAGGGGAGAGAATGATGGCGTAATGGATAAACTGCTTGTCTTTCACCAAGCCAAGGGGGGTTCGTTTCCCGCCACATTAATGCATGTCAGATTTTCGAAGTCAAATGTAACGTCCAAGTATTCGTATTCCACTTTTAAAAAAGAATAACAATAATAATAATAACTGGTCATCCCTGATGTCCCTTTTCTCTCGGCATTTGAAGCGCCCTTATTAAAAAAAAAAAAAAACTGTTAGCTTCTCATGTTTTATGGTGTCAAACCCACTTTCTGGACTTGAAAACATATTTCCTGTTCGTTCGTGGCGTTGATTACCGATGTCATTTAATATTCATTTTGTAGGTTTGGGGCTAATAGGTCGTGTGGAATTTTTAAATACCGACGTTTCGCACACCTGTTTATCAAGGTTTGTAATGAAAGACGGAATGTGTAAACAATGGCATGTAGGCTCCATAGATACAAGGTAAAAGATGTCGAAACAAAATAGTTACTCCACGACTCTCGAGACCAAGAGTAAGTTGGCAATGAATCTATAGAGGGTAGCTATCATCTACTTAAGGAATAACCATCACCCCTATTAAAGTTCCTTGGTTGTTTACTAATTTCAATCGCCTCCTGAATCATATGAGTTGAGAAATGTTTTACCATACTTAGGCTGTGTCCCAATACTCAAGTTGTCTGCTATTGACTAGCTGCTAGCTACTATGTGCTATGTGCTATGCACTAAGGAGATTTGGGACATATCTGCTTGATCAAAACCTCCTTCATAGACTTGTGTTCTGAAACTCACTTGACTTACATGCTGGTACCAACCAACACTCAAGATGGCGGTGATCTGCTACTCCTTGTAAGATCTCTGCGCTTTCATGACGCGTGAGGAGTGTTCAAATCTCGATCGAAGGTTCAAATTTAAGATATCAGCTGTTTTAAAATAACGATACAATTCTTTGGATTAAATCAATCATGTATGCGCCTGGCATATCTCTCTTTAGCCGAGACATAATTACCGTATGGTTAGTGTTTGGCTGATTAAGCGAATTCAGTTCAGGAGGAAGAGAAGAAGGGCAATCATGTTAATAAGGCAGCGGCAAGTTGAAAACTTGAGACGAGGCCCTTTACTGCGTTTACACTTACCGTATTGAATGCGATCATGTAAACGGGACTCAGATCGTATTGAGTTTCAAGGTCGATACGGTAAAATTGTGGGATCGAATCGTATCCAAATAGGTATTCAGGAAGATGTAAACGTGGATGGTATTGAAAGCGATTCTGCACGCTCTTGAGTTACAATTTTAAACTAATTTAGGCCTACTTTCGTCTGTCGCCTGACTCTCGAATCGCTTGTTTTACTTTCTGCCCATATCCTTCGTTACTGTCGTGGTTGATGTCTGGTGTATCCGTACGTAAAATGTGGTCAACAGAAAAATTGAAAATACACCGTCTTACTTTGCCACGTAATCCGTTCCTTTTCCCATTTGTCCACTAGATTGAGTAATTTGAACACAGGCTGGCTGAGTGACGCAGCGGTAACTTTCTCGCCTGCTTTGCTCATGGCAGAGGGATCGAATCCTGACGCGTCAAGGTGCTTAGGCCTAAATGTGAGGGAGCCGTGTCAGTAGATTTACTGGTACGTTACAGATCCCATTCGGGGCAACATTCCGGCAACCAGGAGTCTCTAAAAGCTTCAGTAATTAAAAGGGACGTAAAACTATTGACATTTCATTATTATTAAACTGAACATAAACTTGTTAAGAACAAACAACATCAAATTCTACCGCGCATCCATTTTTCATGTTTACAAACAACCCGTCAAAAAAAAACGTTCTAGAGAGCATCAATCGAGATGTCGTTTCAATCCTCGGTTATGATTTCCGAAAAAACAAGCATTTAAATTCCGCACCATTTCTGCTTTCCACCGGAAGAGAGTTTTCAGAAGAACTATCCATTTATAATAAAT
Organism: Meconema thalassinum; assembly: GCA_946902985.2. NCBI lineage: Eukaryota > Metazoa > Arthropoda > Insecta > Orthoptera > Tettigoniidae > Meconema > Meconema thalassinum. The sequence continues at coordinate 195,630,433 of OX336388.2, forward strand.
TAAACAAACAGAACAACAGAGCACGTGGGTTGAAACACGGTTGAGAAGTTGGCAAAGAGTATGGGCCAAGCCCAAGCAAAGAGGAGTCATAATTAAGACCAAAGCCAACCTACAATTTCTATAACCACCTTGTACAAGTCGACAAGTCGGCCAATATAGCATACACTTTCGTTCACTAGCTACTACAGACTTGATTGCTATGTGCTAAGCACCTTTGGTTCATGACTTGTGACGTCACTTCCGGAATATTAATCAACTATCTAGTTCACTACGGCTGAAAATGTAGCTTTGGGACACAGCCTTATTAGACAAGTTTCGTCAAAAAGAATTCGATGGTCATTCTGTATGGCAGACTTCACAGGTTGGCAAAGACGTAAATACCTACGATGTTCCTTGACCCTTTTTGTGATTCTCCTACATGTCTGACCAATATACACGTAACCACAGGAACATGAAATCTTATATACTGCAGCACAGTTAAGACCAACTGAATCCTTGACTGATCGCAAGGATTTGCCTACGGTGACATTAGGCTTGAATATGGTTTTGATATTGTGTCTTCTTAGAATATAGCTGATCATGTCCTAATGGCAGATAGGCCAGTTTATTGTTGTATTGTAAGGTATTGCTTGCTCCATTGTTGAGACACAGTGGAGCCTCGAGCCACTACACAACCCGGTACATTGTTGCCATTGGCCTCGATAAAGCCTACCACAGTAGCAGTAAGCTAATAACATGACATTGATAATGGCCGGAAGTCCTTGAGATGTAGACAAATATAAATGCCTACTTCACAAGTGCTCTGTTTGTTTGAGTCTTGAAGACTTGAAGACTCAAACAACACAACTCTATTTCCTTCCCCATACTGTGATCATCCTGAGAGGCTCGTCTGGGCTGCTATCTTTACATGTTTGCGGGGAGCATAGACTTTCCCTGCTCGAGGCACAGTGTTGTCAACTCTCCACCGTAGCCACTGAGAGCAGACAGCGTGACTAAGACTCCACTTGGTCAGCCGCTCGTCAACGAGGAAATGAGAGAAATGTACTTAAAATGTTCTACCTACCCCAATGTATAGTTCCTCCTACCTGACATTCTATTTTCTTGAGTTTCTTCCCTACCAACACAACCGTTGTCTTTGAAATGCCAATGTTAGACAAATCAAATCATCTTGAAGAGCGATTGGCTGCGTGGCTCAGCGGTAACGGTCTCGCCTGCTGTTCCCAAGGTTGCAGGATCATATCCTGGCGCATTTGAGGGTGCGCAAAAGTGAGGTGGCTTCGGTGGCGCAGTCGGTAGCACGCTGAACTGCTATGCCCAATATCGCAGGTTCAAAACCGGCCGAAGTTATCGGATTTTTTTAAGCATTAAAATCCTTCAGTATGCCTTCCTTCGGAGGGGAAGTGAAACTGGCGGACCCATGTCATATATCAGGTGCGTTCAAAAAGTAACGAGCCGGAGGCTGGAATGCGCAAACCGGTGACGACATTGGCTAATCGTGGTGTGTGTAACGAGGTGTGGTTCCGACCAGAGCGTGGAAGGTCACAGCCCGCCGCTAGAGGGCACGCGTGCACGTCACGTGGCGATACAAAGCGAGCAGGAGCATGCATCAATCGTCCAACGCTGCCAGTCGCATTGCAAACAGTGACATGGAGGCGTCAAACGAAGAGCAAAGAGGCGTTGTTCTGTTTCTGACAGCGGAAGGATTGGGGGAACGGACATTCATCGCCGAATGTCACAAGTGTACGGCGAACACTGCATGTCCCTTGCAAGGGTCAAGACGTGGCACAAGCGGTTCAGGGAAGGATGGGTGTCGTTAGCCGATGATGCCCGGTCTGGGGCACCCCCCTGCATTACCGATGACAACGTCCAGTTGGTTGATGCACTCATTACCCAGGACCGCCGAGTGACAGTGAACGCCATAGCCGCCGTGGTCGGATTGAGTGTCGGAAGTGTGCACACCATCATGAAGGAACGACTGCACTTGCGGAAAGTGTGTGCCCAATGGGTGCCCCACAGTCTTCAACCACACCAGGAAGCATGTCGAATGGCCTACTGTCTTGGTCTTGGTTGGACGATTGATGCATGCTGCTGCTCGCTTAGTATCGTCACATAACGTGCACGGGTGTCTTCTAGCGACGGGCTGTGACCTTCCACGCTCTGGTCGGAACCACACCACGTTACATACACCACGATTAGCCGATGTCGTCACCTGTTAGCGCATTACAGCCTCCGGCTCGTTACTTTTTGAACGCACCTTATAATTATGTAGCTGGCGTGTAGCTACATTTGTAGGTTAGAAACGCTCTATCATGATCCAATGTTCGCCGCTAGGTGTCAGTGACAATGACATCTCTGGTAGCCAAGGTTGGAACTTCTTACCAGAGATGCCACTGTCACTGACACTTAGCGGCGAACGTTGGAACTTGATAGAACTTGATGAGGGACTTACCCTGCTATGGCCATCGGCTACAATTCAAATATATTAAAAATTGTGAGGAAGCCGTGTCAGTAGATTTACTGGCACGTTAAAGATCCCCTTCAGGGTGAAATTCTGGCACCCAGGCGTCTCTCGTAACCGCAGTAGTTAAAAGGGACGTAAGTCACATAAAAGATAAGATAAGCCCGTAGATCCCTGCTGGACAAAGGCTTCCTTCCCAAGAGAGGGTAGATGACCTCGTAGTTCCGCCCCTTAAAACAACAATAACTAACTAGTCTCCCTAGAGGAGCCAGTCTTTCCTAATTACAATCATATTGACACACAATAATCCTCCCTATATTATTCTGCTAAGGTCCCATTCCGGTTTTGTACCGAAAATAAGGTCCTGTTAACACCGACCTACACATATGGGGTACCTACAGGTTCCGCATAACCCCATGTGTGCCCGAAACGCACTCACTTCCTCTTTAAATGCCTCACAATTAAATAAATACCTTTAAAAATGTACATTTACAATGGGAGCACCGTAAGCTGGCGAGCCTGCCGCTAGAGCGCAGGGCGGCGGCGGCAGCCACCTGGCGGGAGCGCGGCGTACTGCTCGCTGAGGAGTCTCTCAGCAGATGGCTCCGGTGTGGTCACGCCAAGACTTTCTCTAGGGTCCAATCCTTTGCAAATGTAAAAATTGCTGTAGATGAAACTCCCGAGCAAACAATAACCGATGAATTCGTTGTAACATCGAATATTGTCTACAAAGAGGTGCTGTGACAAGTACAAAACACTGTTCTACATAATTCTTTGTGTTCTTCTCATGTACGTATGCCGTTTAACAACAATAAATACATTTCTTCAATATTCAAAACTTCGTTCTCCCACATTCTTCCCTACTACCCCATAAACCTATAAGGTGCGTTCGAAAAGTAACGAGCAGGAGGCTGGAATGTGCAAACCGGTGACTACATCGACTAATTGTGGCGTGTGTAACGAGGTCTGGTTCCGACAAGAGCGTGGAAGGTCACAGCCAGTCGCTAGAGGGCACGCGTGCACGTCACGTGGCGATACAAAGCGAACAGCAGCATGCATCAATCGTCAATCGTCCATCGTAATGCTGACGTTCTTCTTTGGCCAAGATGGCCCCTACTGATACACTTCATGCGGCACGGGACAACAGTGAATGCCCAGCGTTACTCGCAAACCTTAACCACCCTTCGCCAAGCGATCAAAACAAAACGATCAGGCAATCTCACCCGTGGGGTCATTCTGCTCAACGACAATGCACGATCTCATACGGCGAACACAGTCGCGGCACTCCTGCAGAAATTCAAATGGGAGGTTCTCGGCCACCCTCCATAGAGTCCAGACTTCTCTCCCTGTGATTATGCCATGTTTAGTCCCCTGAAAAGGGCTCTGCGGGGCAAACGATTCACCTCGGACGCCGACGTCTAGCTGTACGTGCGGAACTGGTTCACATCGCAGCCCAGGGAATTTTATGTGACGGCCAGTCACCGCCTCGTGTCACAGTGGGACAAGTGCCTCAACAGCCAGGGCTAATACTTCTAACATACAGGTACTGGTTTCTGTAATTATGCCTCCGGCTCGATACTTTTTGAACGCACCTTATACATTCACGATGCGAATTCTCGCACGGGCCCACTAGTACAACTTAAAGTAACACTCATCCTTACATTGTAACAGTATTACAATGTCCTTCCATAGCTCTCTATCCCTGGCTTTTCTGGTCCACGTAGCACCTGCCTCGAACCTGCGAAGGGGGCGTCCTCTGTTTCTCTTACCGGCTCTTGGGTCCCATATAACAGTATTATTGCTATATTGGCTTTCACGACCAGTGAATTAAAACTCGGCACTTTTTCTAGGTTTGTACCGTGTCTTGTGTTGGGTTTCACCTAAAACATCAAGCTGGCTCATAGCGGGCTCTTGGTGTCCGCGCCTAGACCCCCACAGGAGTAGCGAACTGTCCGCTACCTCCCTTCCTATGAAGCGCACCTACGTTTCTTTACTGCGAGAGCTAAAAGCTCAAGCAGCCTATCATCTCCCTATAAAGGCTTCAAAAAATATGGCATCAATCTAGAACAAGTAAATCCGTGAAGAACTAAAGCCTATTTTCATATATCCTACTTATATACAAAATTGCAGTTTGATTGGTGTAATAGATTCGTAGATATTGAGAACCGACTAAATATTGCGTATGGTCGCCATGTTGGATTTTTATATATGTAGGTCTTAGAGTTATGTACTGTTACATGAAGATTATTGTGTGCGTGTAGTATTCAAACTTCAATCGCATGATTAGGACACAAGAAGTAAAAACGAGATTTTAAAATTTCGCACAGCTGCCATCTTGTGGTTATGGAAACAATTGAAAAAATTAGATGCCAGTGGATTAACATTTGTATAAGGATTTACTGTACCAAGTGTCACTGCACTCGCATGGTTAAATTGCGAGAAACGACCATGTGAATAGTTATACTTCACGTCGCCGCCATGTTGGATTTGTGATCACCAGGTTAATAAAAGTCCTATAGGTGAACTTATTTTCATAGCCCCTATGAACATTAAAAAATTCAGTTTGATTGCTGTAATAGATTCGTAGATATTGAGACCCGTCTAAATATTTCGGATGGTCGCCATGTTGGATTGTTATATTTATAGGCCATAGAGTCATGTACCATTAAAGGAAAATTATTGCGTAGGTTCATTATTCAAACTTTCACTTCAATCGCTCAATACGACACAAGAAATAAAAACTTAATTTTAATATTTGCACAGCCACCATCTTGAGGTTATGTAAACAATTGAACTAAATTATAATAATAATAATAATAATAATGTTATTGGTTTTACGTCCCTTTTAACTACACTGGCTTTTAGAGACGCACTAAATTAGATACCAGTGCATTACAATGTGTATAAATATTTGCTGTACCAAGTTTCATTGCGTTTGGATTATTAAATTGCGAGAAAAGTCTATTTAAAACGTTCAATTCGCTTGGCCGCCATGTTCGTTTTGTAGTTAACCGGTTTTTGAAAGTCTCATAGATGAACTTCAAGCAGTACCCTTTATCTCCGTACAAAATCTCAGGGTGATACCGGTAATAGTTACAGAGATATAGAATGCCGGTGAAATATTTCGCACAGCCGCCATCTTGAGGTTATGTAAACAAATGAACGATGTTAGATGTCGGTGCATTGCAATGTGTATAAACATATACTGTACCAAGTTTCATTGCGTTTGGTTGGTTAAATCGCGAGAAACGTCTATTTAAAAGTCGCAACTTCGCTTGGCCGCCATGTTGGTTTTGTAGTTACCAGTTTTTCAGAAGTCACATAGGTGAACTTCAAGTAGTTCCCTTTTTTACAGTACAAAATTCCAAGGGTGATATCGGTAATAGTTTCGGAGATATTGAATGCTAGTGAAATATTTCGCACAGCCACCATGTTGGATTGGTGAGACGTAACAAAATTTGAAGGGCATGGTCTGGGTCGTCCGGAATAGTGCTATGAACATACCGAGTTTCATTGAAGTCGCTCCAGCTGTTTAGAAATTATTAGGGGGGGACACACACACGAATCAATCAAACACACACGCACACACAGACAGACACATGGACGAAAGGTGATCTCATAAGCCTATTTTTAGCCTATTTTCAATTTTGAAAAAATAGGCTTATGAGATCACCTTTTGTCCGCGTGTGTGTGCGTGTGTGTGTGTGTGTGTGTGTGTGTCCCCTAATAAAATCTAAACGGCTGGAGCGATTTCAATGAAACTCGATAAGTTCATAGCACTATTCCCGGCGACCTCGATCGTGTCCTTCAAATTTTGTTACGTATCACCAATCCAACATGGCGGCTGTGCGAAATATTTCACTAGCATTCAATATCTCCGAAACTGTTACCGATATCGCCCTGAAATTGTGTACGGTGATAAAGGGCACTACTAGAAGTTCACCTATGAGACTTTCAAAAACCTGGTGACTACAAAACCAACATGGCGGTCAAGCGAATTTGAGACTTTTAAATAGACTTTTCTCGAGATTTAAATATCCAAACGTAATGAAACTTGGTACAGCAAATGTTTATACACATTGTAATGCACTGGAGTGTAATTTAGTTCAATTGTTTACATAACCTCAAAATGGCGGCTGTGTGAAATATTTCACTGACATTCTATATCTCCGAAACTATTACAGATATCACCCGGCAATTTTGTACGGTGATAAAGGGTACTGATACAAGTTTACCTATGTATATCTCATAAACCTGTAAAGTACAAAACGAACATGGCGACCAAGCGAATTTGAAATATTTTAATAGACTTTTCTCGTGATTTAACTCTCTGAGCGCAGTGAAATGTGGTACAGTAAATGATTTTGTAGATTGTAATGCACTGCCATCTAATTTAATTCAATTGTTTACATAACCTCAAGATGGCGGTTGTGCGAACTTTTAAAATTAAGTTTTTATTTCTTGTGTCGTAATCATGCGATCGAAGTGAAAGTTTGAATAATGAACCTAGGCTATAATTGTCCTTGAATGGTACATAACTCTATGTCCTATACATTTAACAATCCAACATGGCGACCATCCGAAATATTTAGACGGTTCTCAATATCTATGAATCTTTTACAGCAACCAAACTGAATTTTGTTATGTTCATAGAGACTTTGAACATATGTTCACCAATAGGACTTCAGTAGCCTGGTGAGCACAAATCCAACATGGCGGCGACGCGAAGTATAAATATTTAAATGAACGTTTCTCGCGAATTAACTATCCGAGTGCCGTGAAACGTTGCACGTTAAATGCTTATACAAATGTTGATCCACTGGCATTTAATTTATTTCAATTGTTTGCATAATCACAAGATGGCTGCTGTGCGTAATTTTAAAATCTCGTTTTTACTTCTTGTGTTCTAATCATGCGATTGAAGTTTGAATACCACACGTACACAATAATATTAATGTAATAGTACAAAAATAAAATTCCAACCTGGCGACAATCTGAAATATTTAGACGGTTCTCAATATCTACGAATCTGTTACAGCAATTGAACTGAAATTTTGTATGTTGATAGAGGCAATTAACATGAGCAGGATATATGAAAATAGGCTGTATAGTTCTTCATGGAACTACTTTTTTTTTTCATAGATGTAAATAAGCTAAAAATTGCTGAATTTTAACAATATTAGTATTATCATCTAGAAGTCACATTTTGTGGGTCGAACGCTGGAGATGGATGTCTGATGATAGTGACCACACTAATCTACTTGTGAAAGCGTTGTATAACGATGGAGCAAGATCGCTGCTGGTTGGAAAGTGATAATTACTGTATTCCAATGAGTTATGTAAGGACTACTTCAAGTACACGGCCTTCCCCGGCCCAGACACCTACAAGACAATTCACTGTCTTCAGAAGACTCGGCATTAAACATTCCAATCTTGCGGCGTTCAATTGCCGCCCCATGACCGGGTTGCGAGATTCCATTTTCTAGTTCACTTTTAGCATTAGAGAGCGATACGGTTTCTTGATTGGCTGTTCCGACAAAACACGACTGCAGCAAGCATAATTATAGAGTGGAACCTATCAGCGATATCGTTCCAGGTTTAAACACTCTATGTAGAACTCCCACTGTTTTAACTTCGTATTTTCTTGGTACCTTCATATAAGGTGCGTTCAAAAAGTAACGAGCTGGAGGCGTAGTTACAGAAACCAGTACCTGTATGTTAGAAGTATTAGCCCTGGCTGTTGAAGCACTTTCCCCACAGTGACACGAGGCGGTAAATGGCTGTCTCATAAAATTCCCTGGGCTGCGATGTGAACCAGTTCCGCACGTAGAGCGTCCGAGGTGAATCGTTGGCCCCGCAGAGCCATTTTCAGGGGACCAAACATGGCGTAATCACAGGGAGAGAGGTCTGGACTCTATGGAGGGTTGCCGAGAACCTCCCATTTGAATTTCTGCAGGAGTGCCGCGACTGTGTTGGCCGTATGAGGTCGTGCATTGTCGTGGAGCGACCACGGTGGCTATGGCGTTCACTGTCACTCGGCGGTCCTGGGTAATGAGTGCATCAACCAGCTGGGCGTTGTCATCGGTAATGCAGGGGGGTGCCCCAGACCGGGCAACATCGGCTAACGACACCCGTCCTTCCCTGAAACGCTTGTGCCACGCCTTGACCCTTGCAAGGGACATGCAGTGTTCGCCGTACACTTGTGACATTCGGCGATGAATGTCCGTTCCCCCTACTCCTTCCGCTGTCAGAAACCGAACAACACCTCTTTGCACTTCGGTTGACGCCTCCATGTCACTGTTTGCAATGCGACTGGCAGCATTGGACGATTGATGCATGCTGCTGCTCGCTTTGTATCGTCACGTGACGTGCACGCGTGCCCTCTAGAGACGGGCTGTGACCTTCCACGCTCTGGTCGGAACCACACCTCGTTACACACGTCACGATTAGCCGATGTGGTCACCGGTTTGCGCATTACAGCCTCCGGCTCGTTACCTTTTGAACGCACCTTATAAATTGCAATGCGCCTAGCAATAGTTGCACGATAATTGTTCCGTATCTTCTTAAGTTAAGAAGTGCGGTGAATGGCAACACCATCTTTCGAACCCGTGGTTGTCATTCATTCCATTCAGGCCGTCGGAAATGAAATATTTTGGGCTACCTCCCAAGTACGAGTACACACAATTCTTGATCGGGAGTGGATGATAAGCTACTTCAGCGTTCGTACAAATGAGCTAATCAATGAAAAACATTCTGCCTTAAGAAGATACGGAAACACTTATGGCCTAGGATCAATGTTCATGCAACTATTGCTTGGCGCATTACAATCTACACGGGTACTTAAGAAAACACGAGGTTAAAACAGTGGGAGTTCTACATATACACACATCAAAAAAAGTTTTGCATCACCTCGGTTCCAAGAGTTCCGGAACCTTTAAATACAAAGGGAATAGAGATCAACACAAACAACATTTCAGCTCGTTTTATTGCTCATGAGACCCACACATTGCATGTTGTACCATCATACAGCTAGACTTTCAGCATTTGTGGTCCAGATTGCAGTACACACCACTACCTCTAATACCCAGTAGCACGTCCTCTTGCATTGATGCATGCCTGTATTCGTCGTGGCATACTATCCACAAGTTCATCAAGACACTGTTGGTCCAAATTGTCCCACTCCTCAACGACAATTCGGCGTAAATCTCTCAGAGTGGTTGGTGGGTCAAGACGTCCATAAACAGCCCTTTTCAACATATCCCAGGCATGTTCGATAGGGTTCATGTCTGGCGAACATGCTGGCCACTGTAGTCGAGCGATGTCGTTATCTTGAAGGAACGCATTCACAAGATGTGCACGATGAGGTCGAGAATTGTCGTCCATGAAGACAAATGCCTCTCCAATATTCTGCCGATATGGGTGCACTATGGGTCGGAGGATGTCATTCAGGTATCGTAAAGCCGTTTCGGAGCCTTCCATGACCACCAGTGGCGTACGTCGGCCCCACATAATGCCACCCCAAAACATCAGGGAACCACCACCTTGCTGCACTCGCTGGACAGTGTGTCTAAGACGTTCAGCCTGACCAGGGTGCCTCCAAACACGTCTCCGACGATTGTCTGGTTGAAGGCATATGCGACACTCATCGGTGAAGAGAACGTGATGCCAATTCTGTGGGGTCCATTCATCATGTTGTTGGGCCCATCTGTACCGCGCTGCATGGTGTCGGGGTTGCAAAGCTGGACCTCGCCATGGACGTCGGGAGTGAAGTTGCGCATCATGCAGCCTATTGCGCACAGTTTGAGTTGAAACACGACGTCCTGTGGCTGAACGAAACGCATTATTCAACATGGTGGCATTGCTGTCAGGGTTCCTCCGAGCGGCAATCCGTAAGTAGCGGTCATCCACTACAGTAGTAGCCCTTGGGCGGCCTGAGCGAGGCCTGTCATCGACAGTTCCTGTATCTCTGTACCTCCTCCATGTCCGAACAACATCGCTTTGGTTCACTCTGAGACGCCTGGAAACTTCCCTTGTTGAGAGCCCTTCTTGACACAAAGTAACAATGCGGACGCGATCGAACTGCGGTATTGACCTTCTAGGCATGGTAGAACTACAGACAACATGAGCAGCGTACCTTCGTCCTGGTGGAATGACTGGAACTGATCGGCTGTCGTACCCCCTCCGTCTAATAGGCCCTGCTCATGCATGGTTGTTTACATCTTTGAGCAGTTTTAGTGACATCTATGAACAGTCAAAGGGACTGTATCTTTGATACAATATACACAGTCAACGTCTATATGCCGGAGATCTGGGAACCGAGGTGATGCAAAACTTTTTTTGATGTGTGTATTTTTCAAACATGGAACAACATCGCTGATAGGCTCCACCCTATAACTTCGCTGACTAATCACTTCCCTTGCTACAGTCGTGTTTCGTCAGAATAGTTAGGAGGCGCGTCCTTCTCCAATGCTAAAAGTGAACTAGAATTGCAATCTCGCGACCGGGTTGTGGGTCAGCAGTAAGTCCAGAGAGGGTTCTTTCACAGTCCCTGCTGGTAAATGCCGGGAAGGTTTCACCTTAAGTCCGTGATAACTTATTACTTACTAGCTGTACCGGGCAATGCCACTCAAAGAGAGAGAGGGTTCCAGTTGTCTTTGTTTATTCAAATGCCTCGTCTGATGATCGAAAATCATTTTTTACACCATCTGCTTAAATCATCTTCACTTCATAAAGAAACGTGGTTCAGGGGCTGCGAAAACGTGGTCATGTAGCCCCGTGTACTTTGGGTGTGTTTAGAATCTGTCAGGGTTTTTTTTTTATTTTTATTTTTTTAAGAGTATTGGTTTTGGTGCCGGGAGTGTCCGAGGACATGTTCGGCTCGCCAGTTTGTAGCTGCTTCTAGGCGGACACCCATAGGGTGAGCTAAAAGTACCGTCTCGTGTGGAGTGCTTTCAGGGGAGGAAAGTTTGAATGTAAGGACGAGGAGTTGGAAGGTACCGGCTGTGGCCTATAGTTACGGACCAACCCCGGTATTTGCCTGGAAGGAAGATGGGAAACCTCAGAAGACCATCTTCAAGGTTGCCGGCGGGGGTATTCGAACCTCCTCGCCACCCGGATGTGAGCGACTGCCAGCGGCCATGCCGTAACCACAACGGCTAACTCACTCGGTATCTGTCTGATAACCGGTGTTAATTGTGATGACTGTATTGAAGAAAAAAATCCACAGCCTGCTTCCAGTCTCCGACCGGGTCAGGAATGGAATGAATGAAGCCCCCATCTAGCGGCGAGGATATGAACTGTACCGGCTGCCGAGACCTGACGCACTCCTCTGGGGGCAATGATTAAATGAATGACATATGAAATGAAATGATAGTGAAGAGTGTTGCTGGAATGAAATTTTGACAGGGAAAACCGGAGTACCCGGAGAAAAACCTGTCTGCCTCCGTTTTGTCCAGCACAGATCTCACATGGAGTGACCGGGATTTGAACCACGGACCCAGCGGTGAGAGGCCGGCGTGCTGCCGCCTAAGCCACGGAGGCTTACTGTGATGACTGTATTAGTGTGTGTTATTCGTAATTCAAGTGAGGACTGCAGACGATCAATTTCAAGTAGTTCCTACTTATGCTACCAAATGCTACCGTCACCAACACCTGGCTGCGAAATTGGCTACTAGAAATTTAGCTTCACACAATTGTAGTCAGTGGAAGGTTCTTTTACATGCCATATATCTATGGCATGGGCCCGCCGGCTTTAATTCCCCTCCGAAGGAATGCATACGGAGGGATTTTTAACGCTCTTAAAAAATCCGACGACTTCGGCCGTTTTGAGAAATTAAAAAATCTGCTTCCCAGAAATTGAAGATAACGAATTTAAAGAACAGATTAAAACAATCTTTAATTTCATTTAAATCTGTAGAACGATTTATATTTAAAAAAACAAGCGTTAGCATGTTCATTCAAAATATCATTTAAGCTGGAAGTAATTTTGGTTGGTTGGTTCTTAAGTTTAGGGGCTGCGACAACGTGGTCATGTAGCCCCGTGTACTTTGGGTGTGTGTAGAATCTGTCTGATAACCGGTGTTAATTGTGATGACTGTATTAGTGTGTGTTATCTGTTTTTTTTTTTTTAATTTAAGTACTGCAACTTACAATATTTCAAATACTTCCTACTTTTGCCGCCAAGCGCCACCGTCAACGACTACTAGGCCAAGTTCAGAAATTAGCTACTAGTCGCCACCACAGTCGGCTCTTGCCAACGAACGTAGAAACCTAAGAGCGTTGTCTACATTCTTAACCAATCCGATTTAGCTTCACACAGGTGTAATTAGTTGAAGGTTCTTTAACATGCCATAAAGCTATGATATGGGACCGCCGGCTTTACTTCCCCTCCGAAGGAAGGCATACTGAGGGATTTTTAACGCTCTTTAAAAATCCGACGGCTTCGGCCGGGTTTGAACCCGCGATCTCGGGCATAGAACTCAGCATGCTACCTACTACGCCACCGAAGCCGCCGAAGTATTTTCAAAATAGTATTTTAAAATATGATACAGCTTTTGAAAACACACGTTTTGTCACTTTTCGGGTAATTTTAGCTTTTCAATTTTTGGCCCAATTGTCAAAATACCTTAGGGGGGGGGGGGGAGGGTAACCGATGAGGGGTCAAAATAGCAAAATTTTGAAATATCTGTTTTTATATATATGGCCTCTTTTATACTTTGTGTAAAAATTTCAAGTTCATTAGGCAACTCAACTGGAAGTATTTTTAAAATAAATTTATATCTAATGCTATAGACAATGTTACTTAAATGTGAGTAAAAGATCATAAATTATCCAACTTTCAAATGTTGTCATCTCAATATTAATTTTCCCACCACTTAGGTACACTTTTCTCTGAAACCCTAAATGGTACATGACTGAAATTTTCAGGGATTGTTTATTGGGTGATTATACACATATTTATGAAGAATTATGCTTCTATTTAACCATTTGTAGAATTTGTATGCATTTACATTCATATTTTCACTGAGGTTTTTAGAATCCAAAATTCAAATTACTATAAATTTAAATAATAAATTACGAGCCTTACAATAGTCGCATAGGATGTGTAACATCTGACATGTTATTCGATTAATTCCATATTACTTATGTAACGATTCGATCCCATATCTGTTATATTTAAAGGGTTATTCATTTATTATCATATTATTATTATTATTAATTAGTACATCAATGAGATGATTTTTATATCAGATAATTGTAAGCGGTTTTTATTATTTTAGTCAGAAATATTTTTATTAACAATTATTTGTAAAGAGACGAAGTAAAATATATAATGCAACAAGATTGCCAAATAGGATCAACCCAATGCGTCACAAACTGAACGACGTAGTAATAATTTCACCACGGCAAACTGCGTCACTGTCATGAGTAACCATCACGTGCGCACAATCTAGTTCCTTCTGGAAGGAATAGAAGCTTGATATTTCACTCATGGTGCAACAACACGCCATTTTCTAATGTACGTACGCGTCAAGAATGAAGAGAGAGGGTAGCTTGCTTCTAGAGTGGGGGCTGTGACACCACGTGACAAGGAAGTTATTAGTATCTGCACTCGACAAGACATCCATTGTTCTACAGCTCTCAATGAAGGGAGGAAGTGGTAACCTTGCTTTCTGGGTCTTAATGAACTGAGCAAACAGAGTTGGCACAGTACGATGTCTTGCCGAAATCTATATCAATACATAATGGGTTATATCCCTGATCAAGAGTCTTTCTACAGATGGCAACGTATTTAATGAGGATATTTCATAGTAATTGAGATATCACATCATTTTTTTTAAACATAAGCGACGTAACATCGAGATCATCGATCATTTCTTAAATATGACGAATCTTCGACTGGGTGAGCAAACAATTCAATAAAACTATCGTCTCTATTATAATTTAACTTCAATTAACTTTCAATTCATTTTAAATGTTCAGTTTCTTTTAAATAATTAAACCGCAGTTGGTAAATTAAATTCTTTTTTGTAACTATTAGTATTTTGTTCTTGAGTAAATAAATTCATTCTCTTCAACGTAATGCCTATTTCTTTCATTTTAGTAAATACTATAGGCAAATTAACTACTCCTTATAAATAAATACTGAATGGTTAGTCAACTCAGTTACACTACGGCCCGGGATAATTAGGTCTCACTCTACTGCTGATAGCCGAGGATATATTTATAAATTTCGATTCACTGTCTTAAATAGGAATCTGGCGCTCAACAACAACTTATTATATTATACTATCGCAGGTAAGGTCACACCACAGTGTATATTGTTTATTATTATTATGTTTGTTAAATAGAACCTTTACAATTGTCAACACCACGTTCAACAACTTACATATAAAAATGTTACATTTGGCGCCACAAAGTAGGACACGAAAACCATTCGGTATTTAGTCAGAGGAGTGTATAATTTCAGTGCAAATTGTCAGTGCTTTTGGGGGACAGTGAAGTGAAGTGAAATTTTGGAAGGGCAATTGTTATACGGTGTACTTCGAGATGTCGGAGGAGGAACAGAGGCAGTTGAGAAGTAGGAATAACGTCGAGAAAGTTAATTATAAGGAGGTTGATACCGGTAGCGATGTTGAAAGCGTAGAGAATAATACCAAGATGTCGGAGGTAAATCTTGAGACGAATACAGAGGTACATCCTGAGACTAGTGGTAGTCTAGAGAAAGAAAAGTCTATAGAGATTCCTGAAGATCCATTAACTGTGTTTATGAGGGAGATGAGAAGTAATAGTAAGGAGATGAAAGAAGATATTGGTAGGCTAAATCAAAATATGGAAGAGAATAAGAAAGATAATTTAGAAAGTAGGAAGGAATTCAATGATAAATTTGAGAAATTAGATAAAGATATGAATAAAAATATGGAAGAGAGTAAGAAAGATAATTTGGAAAGTAGGAAGGGATTGAGTAGAGATTTAGGTGAGAAATTAGATAAGAGTAATCAAGAGATGAGAGAGGATATGAGTAAAATAAATCAGAAATTGGAAGAGAATAATGTAAAACTAGATATTGTGGAAACGATGAATAGAGAATTAAGTATGAAGTATGATATGCTACAGGAGAGTATTCAGGGGGTGAAACAGGAAATCAGAGGTGAAATTAAGGAGGAGGTAGAGATGAAGGCTAAAGATATTATTAAGACAGTAGATAAGAAATTAGAAGCAGCAGAAAGTAGGATTCAGGAAAGAATAGTAACTGTGATTGAAGATAAAATAGCAATTCAAGGTGAAAGTTTTAGAAAATTGGTAGAAGCGGAAACTAGGCAGGTGGTAGAGACTTTAGGGGATACTGAAGTAGAATCAGTCAAGACAGCCTGTAAGGAGACTGTAATTGAAAGTAGATTAGAGTCAGAGGAGATAGTAGGAGAAAGCATAGTAGAGTTCGAGGAGATTGTAGGTGAAAGCAGATTAGAGTCAGAGGAGATTTTAGATGAAAGCAGGATAGCTGTAGAAGAAATTATAGGTGATGAACAGCAATTAGCGGATATAATAGGAGAAAACATAGTAGAGTTGGTAGAGATGCTAGACATAGATGAAAGTAGCTTAGGTAAGGAACAGCAATCAGCGGAGATGATAGATGAAAGCAGGACAGCTATAGAATGTAGTGAAAAAGAAGTGGAGAAGATGAGAGAAAAGATAGGGATAGAAGTAGGTAAGATAAAGAAAGTACTAAGCACCCAAGAGATTAAGATGAAGACAATCATAGATAAATTAGATAGGCAAACTAGGGAAGAATTTAGTCCTGTGATAGAGGAAGTTAATATGAAATTATTAGTGGCAGAGAAGCGTGCGTTAAGTCATAGTCAGAAGAACATAATTAGTAAACAGGTTAAGAGGAGGAGAGAGATAGATAAGAGGAGAAGCAATGGGCAACGGCTAAAGAGAAAATTAAATATTAGTAGTGGAGAAGTGAAGGGAAGACATGTAGGTAGATATTTTAGAAGTAAAATGAAAGAGAAGAGAATTAAGTTGTTAGAGGAAAAAGAAATCAGAATGAAAGAGAGAAAGAAAGCATATGATGTGCAGTGGCGTACTGAATTAGCCAGACTTGGGGAAATGATAGGAGGAAAGCCGAAGTATAATGTTACTGTTGATGAGTGTAGTCCGAAAGAGGTAGAAAGTAATGTTATAAGAAAAGAGGAAAATGGAACCCTAGAAAGAGATAGAATTGAAGATGAAGATGGTAAGAACGGTGAAATGCCAGAGAAAGTAGTGATGTAAATTTATATTACCGATAGTTACTCTTCCGTATGACTTAAATATTAAGTAATGAAGTTTAATATGACTTAAAAGAGGTAGATAAGAAACCTGCTGTGTGTAATTTTAATTCAGTCGTGAAGTTAGGATGGTAAGGGGCGCGTAGTGCCTACGCTTATTGATTTAGATTGACTAAAATCATTTAATTTGGAAGACAGAGGTTGTCTTGCTATTGAGCAATTCAGGTAAGTTGAATGTGGGTCCTTAAGCTGCAGGTAAGTTGGAGGAAGTGAGGATTAAATTTAAAAAAGTAGGAAGGTTATTACATAGGTAAGTAATCGAAAGAAAGTAATAATTATTATGGCAACCATAATTATGAATATAATGGTAATAAAGATTTAATTCAAAAGTGAGTGAAGATAAGATGATACAGTGGTAATAAAACTAGTGAGTTGAAGAATTAAGTATTGATTTAATAAAGAAGTTTCATTTTGAGGACAGCGAGGTCATCAGCGGATATATTTTGAGAAATTTATAAGTGGTTTAGAATTGTTAATGGTAATGCGTTGTATGAATTAACCAACATCGGGTTGAAATAAGGAAGTAGTAATTAATTAGGACATCTGGTAACTTACTTGGTGACAGATATGTGTGTGTGTATGTGTGTATTTTCACGTAAATGGACGTGAGTTTGAAGTAGTAGGCCAACGAAGGTATAATGCCGTTGAGCAATGTGGTTTTTAAGTTTTGGTAAGATGCCAAATGAAGTTGTTTTTTGAGGAAGTTTTTGGTAAGATGCCAAATGGAGTTTTAAGAAGTTTTTGGAGGATGAAGTAGGTCAGCGAGGTATATTCCGTTGAACAATGAGATTTTTTATGGTGTCTACGGGACTACGTGAAGTTAATGTTGGGAGTTTTTTTAAAGTATATATGGATGTAAGCACACAAGGTAATAAGAGATTACAAAGGTAATATGGTCCAAGTTTTAGTTACGTTTACGCACGTTTTAAAGATATTACAAGGCTTGTTATCGAGCTAAACCACTTTTAGTAAGAAGTTACTGATGAATAATAACGAAATAATGATGAGGTAGATTGTTGTCCTACACAGGTAAAAGTAAAGATAATAATTATAATTAAAAGGTTGACATAATATTTACTAATATTGAAAGGAATTTGTCATAATTCGACGTTTTAGGATTTAAAGATAAATCATTTTTTTTAGAAGACGAGAATTTAAGTTTTATTTATGTCATACGGAGTTAGTAAAGAGAAGTTTATATTTTTGAAGACAAGAATAAGTTAGTAAGTTAAGTGTATACCTAAAGGGCAATAATGAAGTTTCAATTAAAGGCAGGTGTAATTTACGCATTTAATTTGGTAGAGCAGAGAATATCTGAACTGTGTTATAACTCAGGACTTGCTTTATGAAGTGATTATGGGAGAATATTTGCTAATTATGAGTGTCGGTGTTATTGACTGTCAACTGGAACACTGTCATTATTTTAGGAAGACAATAGTTAAGCAAAGTGTGTTGTAATTATTCCAAGGAATTAGTCGAAGCATGTAAGATTTTTTTAGCTGAAATTTAATGTGTTATTGGTCAGTAAGAGGTGACCTGTAACAGTAAGAAGATGTGGGATTATACCACGAATAGGGGAGGTTTTTTGTATGTGACGTGTGATGTCACGATGAATTGTTGAGAGTTCTGAGAGATTCTGGTGTAGTAGGAATAAGCTATACTCCAGGCGGTCAGAACAAGTAGGAAGTGGTGTTTGGAGAACACGGTACTTAAATAAGAGTTTTGAGAGAAAACTAAGGGGGGTTTTTAGGCATTCAGCAAGAAGTCAAATCATGTATAGACTAAGTTTAAAGTATAAGAGCATTAATATTTTGTGGAACGAAATATTTATTCCGAGGAGTTTGTCATGTGTTTTTGTGAAATAGTTTAGTGATATACGTAATTCAAGTATTGAGTAGTATTTTGTCCAAGTCTTAATCATTTTGTTATGGTAAGTAAAGAATGACAATACAGTAAAGTTATATCGACGCTAAGTTAAATTTAATAATGTGAACAAGAAGTCAGATTATAAGTTCATTTGTGATTTTGAAAATTCAAGTTATTGTTTTCGAGAAGTAGTGAAGAGGAATTATGGTTTTATGAAAAGTTAAGAAGTCGTGGAGACTTAGGAAGTATTAATTTGAAAGGAGGCGGCCGTGGCCTAAGAAAGAATTAAGCCACGAAGGCAGGTGAGTAGTAACTTGGATATTTATGTGAACTGTTTAATAACTGCTTTAAGGTATTTCGATGTCATTATGTATTTGGGGAAATATTTTCATGTATGACATATGCACTGAAATTGGAATTGCCTTAGGTATCTTGCTAAGTTATTTTTTTTCTTCAATTATTGAAATTTTACTGCATTTGAGTAATCCCTTTATAGAGACGAAAGGGATATTATGTTGATTGTATCACCACATCGCGTGCAGTGATATGCGTGTGCAACGAAGTAATTACTTCGAAGAATGTAAAGTGAAGGGCATTATATGTATATTTTTTTTTACAATATATATATATAAAGAAGAATAAACATTATGAACATTTGGAAGAATGAGATGAATGAAAGTTAAAATATGAATTTTTTGTGAAGAATACATTTATGTATATTTTTTTTACAACATATATATAGAAGAATGAACATTATGAACATTTGGAAGAATGAGATGAATGAAAGTTAAAATATGAATTTTTTGTGAAGAATACATTTATGTATATTTTTTTACAACATATATAAAGAAGAATGAACATTATGAACATTTGGAAGAATGAGATGAATGAAAGTTAAAATATGAATTTTTTGTGAAGAATACATTTATGTATATTTTTTTACAACATATATAAAGAAGAATGAACATTTGGAAGAATGAGAAATGATAGTACAAATATGTAAAGTGAAAAGAGTATGTTCTTGTATATTTTTATGTATTGTTGAAGGGTATTATTTGTATGTTGTCGTTATGGGGGTATTAATATTTAAATTTGTATTCATTTGTGTAGGATGTGTAGTGATATAAATAATGTTACATTTTATTTTAAATTATTTATATCAGGGGCGATTGTAACGATTCGATCCCATATCTGTTATATTTAAAGGGTTATTCATTTATTATCATATTATTATTATTATTAATTAGTACATCAATGAGATGATTTTTATATCAGATAATTGTAAGCGGTTTTATTATTTTAGTCAGAAATATTTTTATTAACAATTATTTGTAAAGAGACGAAGTAAAATATATAATGCAACAAGATTGCCAAATAGGATCAACCCAATGCGTCACAAACTGAACGACGTAGTAATAATTTCACCACGGCAAACTGCGTCACTGTCATGAGTAACCATCACGTGCGCACAATCTAGTTCCTTCTGGAAGGAATAGAAGCTTGATATTTCACTCATGGTGCAACAACACGCCATTTTCTAATGTACGTACGCGTCAAGAATGAAGAGAGAGGGTAGCTTGCTTCTAGAGTGGGGGCTGTGACACCACGTGACAAGGAAGTTATTAGTATCTGCACTCGACAAGACATCCATTGTTCTACAGCTCTCAATGAAGGGAGGAAGTGGTAACCTTGCTTTCTGGGTCTTAATGAACTGAGCAAACAGAGTTGGCACAGTACGATGTCTTGCCGAAATCTATATCAATACATAATGGGTTATATCCCTGATCAAGAGTCTTTCTACAGATGGCAACGTATTTAATGAGGATATTTCATAGTAATTGAGATATCACATCATTTTTTTTAAACATAAGCGACGTAACATCGAGATCATCGATCATTTCTTAAATATGACGAATCTTCGACTGGGTGAGCAAACAATTCAATAAAACTATCGTCTCTATTATAATTTAACTTCAATTAACTTTCAATTCATTTTAAATGTTCAGTTTCTTTTAAATAATTAAACCGCAGTTGGTAAATTAAATTCTTTTTTGTAACTATTAGTATTTTGTTCTTGAGTAAATAAATTCATTCTCTTCAACGTAATGCCTATTTCTTTCATTTTAGTAAATACTATAGGCAAATTAACTACTCCTTATAAATAAATACTGAATGGTTAGTCAACTCAGTTACACTACGGCCCGGGATAATTAGGTCTCACTCTACTGCTGATAGCCGAGGATATATTTATAAATTTCGATTCACTGTCTTAAATAGGAATCTGGCGCTCAACAACAACTTATTATATTATACTATCGCAGGTAAGGTCACACCACAGTGTATATTGTTTATTATTATCATGTTTGTTTTTATTGAACCACAAGAGTTAACACCACGTTTAACTTACATTAAAAAATGTTACACTTACTCGGATTTTTTAAAGAATGAGCTCATAGTGCTACATTGTGTCAGCAAACATGAAGGATTCCTTCGTGTTATTACCATCGGTAAGTTATCATTACTATTATATCTGCAATAACTACTTGTAAAACTCCAGTGACAAATTCTTTCAGCAAATATGATATAATAGTGCTGTATTTTGGCCGACAGTAACTCGAGTGCTTACATAAAATAAGAATACAGAAAAAGTAGTAAGATTTAATAAATCATAATTGTTTTCAGCAAATATGATATAATGAATATTTTCACTACCAAAGAACAACAGTTTGGAGATGATTTATTGTAGGAATATCTGTAATGGGGCCTCCAAACCTTGAAGTAAACCGTATGTGATTCACATTCCACATGGCCGACAGTATGTCGTTGTACCAATCTCCGTCACCGCGCGCGCTCATTGTTTCCGTTGCATTTCCGTCCCACTTCCGTTCCTTTTTACCAAATCACACCCAACACAAAAATATCCAGCAACCGAGTGGAAAGATGTTCTCTTTCTTCTTTCTTAGTCGTTTACCCTCCAGGTTGGTGGAACCCACGGACTCAGCGAGGGAACTCACCACTACCGCCTCTACGGGCAGTGTCCTAAAGCTGGGAACATCTAATCGGAGTGGATACAACTGGTGAGGTGGGATTGGCACCTCGCCCAGGCGGCCTCACCTGCAAAGCGAACAGGGGCCTCATGAGGGAAGGTAATGGATGGATAGGCAAGGATGATGGAAGGAGGCGGCCGTGGCCTTTAAGAAGGTACCATCCCGGCATTTGCCCGAAGACGAAGTGGGAAACCACGGAAAACCACTTCGAGGATGGCTGAGGTGGGAATCGAACCCCCTCTACTCATTTGGAACACCCGAGGCTGAGTAGACCCCGTTCCAGTCCTCATACCACTTTTCAAATTTCGTGGCAGAGCCGGGAATCGAACCCAGGACCTCCGGGGCGGCAGCTAACCATGCTGACCGCTACGCTACGGAGGCGACTGGAAAGATGTTACACATCCAAAAAAAAAAACTATTCAGGGTATTATGATAATTCTACATAAAGTTAAGAGATAGTGACATGTATTTAAACTAGTTAAAAGCTCAGGCTAGGATCTTTTATATTTATGCTGTAAAGAGTACCTAAATAAGAGGATGTAACAATTTTTGCAGTGACTGTACTGGTGCCCAAGATAGCTGTTGCTTGCCGCGTAATAGATCAAACACCAATAGACAACTGTTCAAAGTGTCAGTATTCTATGTTTTATTTTGTGAACTCAGTGAACATTTAAAGCCAGCTATGCATTTTCGGTTACATCCCCCCTTAACTTTGCACCGCAATCGGATGGAAGGTACAGTATATGAGCGCATGCGGGATTTTTTTGAAACGATTCGCGCGTCGTCACTCATTTGTTCAAACTACTCGTGCGCTACCAATATTGTAAAATGGATTTACTAACTCAGAAACCATCACGGGAATGTGCACAACAACTCACCAAAGTTTCATCGCAATCGGATATGAACGCATATGGGACTGACAGACCAACTACCTCGTAACTGAACCCCTAAGTGCTCTTAGTATCATTTAAAAATGTTTCCAGCGTTTGAACACGACTTCGTAAGAGTTTTGTCGCGTCATGTTCGGCTAGGGTTGCGAGATTTCAAGCATGGAAAAACGGAACACAGTCCCAAAGCATTTTTTTTGTTTTTTTAATCAAGGTTGTTAAATGTTGTAATAGGCTACATAATACACATATGCATTAAATAAGCATTACATAATCAAATACACAAAATTATAACTAGATATTGCTGACACATCATATAGGCCTATGACGCCAGCAACTTACAAATGCTTTTCATTTCAACAACCCTTTGCAAGGATTTTTCATTTGTAACCTTCTGATAAAATTCACTACAATGTTCGTCATATTTGGAATATGTGAACAATTCTTGTTTTATCAAACTAATGAAGCTTCTGTTTCTATCATCTCTCCATTTGATATTCATGACAGAAAAAAACCCTCTCCGTAAAAGCATTGCAGGGGAAAATGCTGAGTATTAACTTCACAAGGACTAAGATATTCCTTAATTTTGTTGCCCCTAATAAATCTATAACATGTACCCATCCATCTGACACAGAAATCATTTTCTCTTTCATACTTGCACCTTGATTGTGCAATTCTGAAGCGGGACATTTGAAAATTGGTGCGAAATTCAATATAATTATCAAATTAACCAAAAAACGGAATATTTGGCGTCCGTTAAAGATTACAACGGACAAAACAAGAAAAGACGGAATTGTTCCGGGTGAAACGGAACGTCTGGCAACCCTAGTTCGGTAGATCCGGCAACAGCTCAAAGGAAGAGGCTCAACAAGACGTGTCGGAAGTGTGAGGAGGTGATATCATCCTCGATCATTCACTGAGCGTCTGGTAGAAAGTGAGAACTCGCTAGACCGGACTGGACCAGTGTTACGTAACGCACGTGCGTAACCACCAGGTGTGTAGGCTACGTGCTGGACGTTCCTGAGTTATTAACATTCCAATTACTGAAGATGGGGTGGGCCAGCTTTTATATCATCGTCATCTACTGCAGTCTGTAAGTAAGTACACATCTTCGCTGTACCGTAGATCTCTTTTTCAAATGTTTAGTTTTCCTTTGATTTTGTGTGTTTCTTGTTTTTAATTTTTAGAATATTTCTTTGATTTTGGTGTTGTTTCTTGTTTCTTAGTGTTTTTATTTGTTATAATATTTCTGTGATTTTGGAATTGTGTTTTGTTTCTTAGTGTTTTTATTTTTAATATTAGTTCTTTCATTTCGGAGTTGTTTCTTGTTTTTGTAGTGTGTTATATTTTATGTTATTTCTTTGAATTTGTATGTTTCTTGTTTTTAGTGTTTTTATTTTTGATATTATTTCTATGATTTTGGTGTTATATTTTAGTGTTTCTTTTTTGTTTCTTTCTTTCATTTACAATATTTCTAGATTTTGGTGTTATTATTGGTTTTTAGTGTTTTTATTTTTGATATTATTTCTATGATTTTGGTGTTATTTCTTAGTGTTTCTTTTTTGTTTCTTTCTTTTACAATATTTCTTTGATTTTGTGTGTTTCTTGATTTTTGGTGTGTATATTTTTATATTGTTCTTTGTTTTTTTGTTTTTATATTATTTCTTTGATGTTGGTGTTGTTTCTTCCTACGCTCCTACGCCCTCAGAACGGACACAAGTGACGATTTCTTCTCAGCTTTCACCACTATGGGAAATTCAGTGGACAATGATAGATGGAACTTGCTCACTCGAAAGGAAATTACGGACTTTTTTTTTTAGCAAAATGAACATTTGTGTATAATTGTACAAATAAAAATGCTGTGAAATAGAAATCAATATGTAAGTACAGTAATAAAATCACGAAAATCAAACTCTTGGTTATTTGAACTCCTATTATTTTGAACTCTCAGTAAATTGAACTTTTCCTCTGGTCGCTTGAGATTTAAGTTATCGGGGGTCGACTGCAGTTGCAGCGCTGTGCTTGTCAATAGATTGGTTATGTTGGGGCTTTCAATTCCCCGAATATGAAATAACAAGAAAATCAAGGAAATGATTATACCCTATTATCTAAGTGGAAGTGTGTTGAATCCAGATTCACCACTCCTTTACCTTTAACTAAATATATTGCATAAGACATTGATTAACTTCAATAAAGATCACCAACGAAAAGAGATAGGGTTGGATCCTTAGTTTAGGGGCTGCGACAACGCGGCCATACAGCCCCGTGCACTTTGGGTGTGTGAAGAATTTGTCTGATAACCGGTGTTAATATTGTGATGGTTGTATAAGTGTGTGTGATTTGGGTAGAAGGACTGCAGACGATCAACTTTTCAAGTAGTTCTTACTTTTGCTACGACACCTAGCTGCGGACTTGGCTACTAGATGCCATCTCAGCCAGCACCTGGTGGCGAATATTGCAAGTAATATAGCGTTATCAAACTAAACTACAAATATTAGCTTCCACAAGTGTAGTTAGTGGAAGGTTCTTTCTCATGCCGATAAGAAAAGAGTTAAAAGACACGCAAGTTTGCCGCCAACAGCTGTGTGAACAAGACACACCTTTGTGCGCACATTTCAGATTCAAAGAATAACTGCAGTGAAGAATGGGGAACGTCAAATAATGTAAAATATTCAGGAAACGAGTTTTACAGTCTCATTGCTTTATGAACGCGACCCTAATTGCTCTTAGCCAGAAACAATTATGCCTTCAATACGTCACAAAGAAGCCCACCAGATCGCGCTAATATCTTGATCTTACATTTTCAGTGACATTCCACCATCTTCCCGTGAACCCTTCAAATATAAATACAAATTGCAAGCGGTTCCCGCGGAATATAAACGTTAGTTATAACTGTCCTCTCATTCCATGAAAATTGATGCTATCTGGCGTGTAAATAACGAAATAAGCAATACTAAAGGCCGGTAACGATGGATCTATATCCTGACAGTTTTGGTACGAACAAGGGGTAACGATATATTTTGAAAGTCGAAGGATTAAAATGAGTGTTGGTTAGTTGGTTCCTCAGTTTAGCGGCTGCGACAACGCGGTCATGTAGCCCCGTGTACTTTTTGTCTGTGTAGAACCTGACTGATAACCGGTGTTAATTGTGATGGATGTATTAGTGTGTGTATCTGTTTTTAATTCAAGTAAAAACTGTAGACATTTGTTTATCAAGTAGTTACAAATTTTGCTAACAAACGCCACCGTCAACGACCAACTAGTTCTGAACTTTGTTACTAGATACCACTGCAGTAGGCTCCTGGCGACGAACGTTGGAACCTAGGAGCGTTAGTCAAATATAACCTATAATTTAGCTTCACACAAGTGTAATGAGTGGAAGGGTATTTATCATGCCATAAATCTATGAGATGGACCCGCCGGCTTTACTTCCCCTCCGAAGTAAGGCTTACTGAGGGATTTTTAACGCTCTTAAAAACTCCGACGACCTCGGCCGGGTTTGAACTGGCGACCTTGGGCATAGAAGCTCAGCATGCTACCAACTACGCCACCGAAGCCGACGTAAAATGAGTGTACCTCATTGAGACGAGATTTTAAGTGCTTGTATGATCCATTTATCGAACCCAGGGCGTAGACTACGAAGGGGACAGCAGCAGTGTCCTCATTTCAAGGGAGAAGGAAGTCCTCAACTACTGGAGGCGTCCTGCTTTGTTTTTCATCTTCCGCTCAGCTTAATGATGGCCACCTATGGCGAGGCTGCAATTGAGGCCATTTCCAAGGCTGCAATTCTAACGCCTCTCTCGATCTTATTACCAGAGGAATTAGCTATACTCTCGCTGCACATGTCATTAGTATGGACCGGACATTTATGCTCTAAAAACGTAGAAAATATGCATTAAAAATTGAAAAAAGTCGCCTCCGTAGCGTAGCGGTCAGCGTGGTTAGCTGCCGCCCCGGAGGTCCTGGGTTCGATTCCCGGCACTGCCACGAAATTTGAAAAGTGGTATGAGGACTGGAACGGGGTCTACTCAGCCTCGGGTGGTCCAAATGAGTAAAGGGGGCTCGATTCCCACCTCAACCATCTTCGAAGTGGTTTTCCGTGGTTTCCCACATCGTCTTCGGGCAAATGCAGGGATAGTACTGTACCCGTATCCACGTGGTCTTACCTGTTGAAATCCGATGGAAGAGCTGGATCGTATAATCTGGAAGTACCCGGCTGAAATAACTCCAAAGCTCTACCAACTAGGATCAACCAGGGATAAGGATATCTCAATATAAAAGAATGCGATAAGAAGATGCCAGTGGTTGAAGAAACGAAAATGAAAATCGGTTCAAAATGAACTTACAAGACTCTTAAAAGTTAAATTAATCTCGGGCAAAAGGCTAAGCATTCACTAAAATAACCCATTGGTCCTCGTAGCACATCCTGGTTTTAATATAAATCACCAAGTCATCCGTAGGAAATTTAAAATTAAATCATCAGTTTATTGACCAAAAACTGTAGCTTGTGGTACTCCATCCACCAAACAAAAATATATTTGCTTCATTGAAGCACATGGTAGTCAAATATGCCAATAGCCTCGAATTTGGCTAAGTTATGCTGCTTGTAAATTTCAGCATTAAATGTAGTTCAAATCGTAAACTTAATTAACACTAACAATGTCGTTACAAGTTATTTTACACACAAAAAAACTTAATAAATTTATATTAACATAATTACAAATGTACAATTAATTCGTTGTCCGAATTACTCCGTTTCTATTCATGATTCCATTGACAAATGTATTGTTTAAGTTTTCTCATGGATTTAATCGGTCATATCTGACAAACAATTAAGGTAATCGAATGTATTATCGCTCCAGGAAATTATTTCAATCAGTTTAAATCATCTCACCAAAATATTTAATTTATCTTCAATTAAACTTTCACTTATTATTTCAATGTTATACAATTATTTCAAGCCTTTCAAATCGTAGGTTTCCACTGAAACATGTGTCACTATTAGCAATCCATTTTAGATAAATTGTTACAATGCAAGAATTGGTTATAAATGTTGGATTCATAAATCTAGGCCTACTAGCTTTCTAGTAACTGTAATCGTGACTGTAATTCACGTTCAATAATACATTATTAATTCAATCAGCAATAGCTTATCAGCTTATTTAATACTGAACATGCCATATTGATCATCCATTGATGTCAAATATCTGCCTCAAAATACTTCAATTCACGCAAACATTAATTGCTCTACACGTACAGTACATTAGCTCTCAATAGCTATCAATAATTTCCAAACATTTTTAAAATCCATATTGAACCCTTGCAAAGAAGCATATGAGACTCAGATTCGGGGCGTAACAGGTCATAATCGTAAGTTGCTGTCAGGGCGCTTCATTAACTTGCAGGGTAACATATAACAAAATAACATGCAGGAAAGAGTGAAGCCAGGGTTAAAACAACTGAATTTAATAACAAATCACCATATTTACACATAAACAATTAACAACAAAAACTCCCAATTGACTCCCGCTTAATAAAAATGCCAAAAACTTAGGCGATATCTCTGGAGAGATTAATTACCTGGACCAAGTGTCCTTAAATAAAAGATACAAAAGTGACCATATAAGTGCGTACGCCGTTCTACATGCACCACGATGTGTACTTTGAATGCGTGATTCGTTATCATCCAGAATGACCCTTCAAACAACGAATCCGCATTTCCTAGAGCTAGACCGACACAAGGGAACACAACTACAATACTTAAGTTAAATCGACACCTCCCAAATCTACTATAAACAAACACAAAATTTCCGTGTGAAATTGGACTTAAATTGCCGTAGCAACATTTACTGCCTAAAAACTTAGGACTTCTCACACAAATCAACACAAGTACATTAACACGTGACCAATAGAAAAATACTCAAATGACCGCTGTCAAAATTTACAAATACTCTACCACTACACCAAACGGGTGTGACAAACAAAATTACCTGAAATCGAGTCATCAACAAAGCAATAGGCAAACAGCCAACATTTACGTTAATCACAATATTCTTATCCATACAAGGTACAACAATCCGTTACACACATGGCGAACTCCCCAATTAATTATGGCTTAAAAATTAGCCATCACAATGAACAGGTTTGCTATATGAAAGCTTACAGGGTTCAGTCGGACAAAAGGACTGCCTATCAAAATAAGTCACAGGCAAAACGGGCGGTTTGAGGAACTCTGCATGTCTGTCAACCCACGTGTCAATAACCTCGACCTCCCAGAACATGGGATCGAACCTCGAAGAAATGTGCCCCTAAAGCACAGTAATACGTGTGTGTCAGAAAAACATATGGACAAGAATCAGCAGTCTCCCAAGAGCACTCTGTCTTTCCATCTAAAATACAACAGCAGCAAAAATATATAAGGGCGGTAGGACAACTACCCCCTCCTCACGTAGAATCAACACACACTAGACACATCAACACACACTTAATCACACGTATGGGTTTTGACAGACCCTGAAATAAAAGACACAAATAATATCCACATGCTGGCGCCATCGTTCTATGCCGTGACTAGTCACCTGAAAAGGACTCAAGAAAAATCTATCAAAATTAGAACGAAGGTGTTCTACAATTACTTTTAAGTTGGTGCACTCGGCTACCCTAACATGAATAATAACCTGTTCAGCAAATTGTTTTACAATCATTTCCTCCCATTCCTATTTCAAAATATTAACGTTAATAAAGCACCATTTATCGAATGTAACGGGTTCCGCAATTGCAAGGATAAAAATCACGCACGCACGCCGCGTACATTACACATGACTCAAGAAAAAAAATCAAAATATCAACAAACACTTTGGCCACGCGCCAACGGACATTTAAACATATAGTGTCGGTACAAGAAAAACAGCTATAAAACAAGAAAGAAAAACATGACTATTTACAAAGTTCCCCGGCCAAATCTAACTACATAATTGAAATAACCCAATTTTAGTACATCACCGCTTCTGCATGTAGGACTAAGGACATCCTCCTCAACCCATTGCCCTATGGACAATTTAGCACTCCATAGTAGTCGTCTGCGTTGATTTCTTGAAGCTCATCCCAACTTCAAACCACGTGCCGATCATCTTGGTCTCGACTCCTTGGCAGAAAAGTTCAATGTTAAATATTTGCCTATCTATAATCGCTTGCAGGCTACTCAGTTCACCCACGATTGTCCTACTGCGATTAATAGCGAAGACTGGCCCTAATTATATCGCACATACGCACTATAAAAACACACATACAATACACACAATTTATACATAAAATATACATCTCGAGTCCGCGCCACTGGCTCGTTAACAAGTTCAAAATCCTGGCTGCACTCGCAGTCGCTATCTCGTCCGGTATTTTCGTCCCGTCTTGTGGACTTCGGTTCTGGTAAGCGCTAATGAGGGTGATACGATACTTCCCCCTTAAAGTTGAACTCGTCGTCTTTAAAAGAATGTTACAGTTTATCACGCGCTGGCGTGAAATATTTAGATCACACAACTTAGTTGATTTTAGAACAACATGTATTATAGCTTATAAAATTCGAAACAGCAAACGCTGCGACTTTAGCTTCCCAGAGCTCAGAAAATAAAATTAGCTTCACTGATTTTAGAGCGTAAAAATCACATTTCGAACTGGCGTGGAGTATGCCTCTGAAGGCTCCACAACTGAGTACTTAGATTAAATCGATCGTCAAAATCACACTTCAAACTGGCGTGGAGTATGCCTCTGAAGGCTCCACAAGATAAGTACCTAGATTGGCGTCAGGCCAAACTATTTATGAGAAACTGACAAGGGCGGTGGAGTGGGGCGGAGTCGGATAAAAACTTCCAGAGTTTATGTCTCACAAAGATGGGGCTAGTGTCATTCTTCTCCAAATAAATCCAACGTCACAAATTACTCGAGCGGAGATTAATCCGTTCGGCGGTTCCTTAGATACACACTTCCGCGCGCTTTTTACTACTGACGCCGTCCACCTCGTGGTCACAGCTTGGTCTCTTGCGATTGGCTGATTCAATCGTATGTTCGTTGAGAGGACCTCGTGATTCTCCCTTTATGTCTCCAATTTTGGTACAGTAGTTGCACAATTTGGCCTTGAACTCGACTAATTCTGGCCGTCCCCAGGAATAGCTACCAACTCAGCTTCTGTTGCAACCATTACGAAATGCTGGCCTCCCTAATATCCAAGTCGACTTCCTTATGTGCTGCCTGGGCCGTAGTAATAATAATAATAAATATGAATACTTATTTATCGAAGATCAATAAGGGTTCATTTATCCTCAGCAAGGTTTTGAAATTCGAAACAATTTATTGGTTTGGATTTCAAAAACAAAATCCACTGTAGTAACAACACATCTCTTTAAATCTCACTCAGCTGCTCGAGTGTATGCCCCTCTGACTCAATTAGTGTGCTCCCTTCTCGCTGGAATGTCATTCATATTTTCATTAGGTCTCCCCCTTCTCCTCACGTAGTTGCCACTCCCGTCGTCTCAGCTGCTCGTTGTTTACAAACAAAGTGCGTACTCACGCGCTCCCCGTGGATTTGAGTGTTTGCTTTCAAAAAAAATAAATTTCTGGCAATACAGATTCTGCATAATCATCTTTCCTAATCATCAAATGGTTCCCTTCTGTAGTACGGTTTCAAATTGGCGCTATTAAAAACAGATTTTGCACCAGTGCTCACTTCTTCTAATCTGTAGGCATTGTTACCCAGATTCTTAATTACCCGGAACGGGCCAATGAATTTCGGACAGAATTTGGCGAAGACTTTGTTCTTAGGGTCGGAGATCGGTGGTCTACGAACCAGCACTAATTCTTGTTCTTGTAACTCTCGGTGAAACTTCTTTCCTCGGTACCGTCTCAGCCTTCGGTCCGCTTGGTTCCTCATGTGCTCTCTCGTTCGCTGGATTCGCAAATCATGCGCTAATAATGGATCCCTTGGGCAAGGAATGATCTTGTCCCAAGTTCTTTCCGGCAATCTGTTGTGGTGTACAATCAGTGGGACTTGACCCGTCGACTCGTGCTTAGTAGTGTTCATGCACATCTCAATTTCCCCTACTTTGTCTACCCATTTATTGTGTTCGTTAGGAATCATTACTCTGTAGTATTTAGCGACACAGCGAATTGTTCTTTCGCTCGGATTTCCACAAGGATGACGAATACTTGAAAATATGTGTTTGATTCCTAGGCTCTCCAAACCTTGCCTAAAAACATTGCTTGTGAAATAGGTACCGTGATCTGATAGAATGGATTCCGGCTTCCCAAGCATCGGAATGGCTTTGTTCTTAATTCGACTAAGGACTTGTCTTGATGTCGTCTTCTGTATAGGACATAGCACGACCATCTTCGAAAATACATCGACACATACCAAGAGGTGTCGGCATCCACGCTTTCCTTTTACTAAAGGACCAAAGCAATCAATCGCGAGCATCTCGCATGGTTTCTGCGGTAATAGTGGTCTTGGAGGTTGTTTCAGAACAAAGTTGTTCGGCTTTGTGCGCTGACAAGCGTCACACGTTCTAATTACTTCAACAATGGTGAATCTCATCTTGGGCCAAGTAAAGGTCTCCCCTATCGTAGCTTCAGTCTTATCCGTGCCGATATGTGCTAGGCTCTCGTGAACATGCCAAGTTAATCCCCTCTGTAGTGATGCTGGAACTAAGATCCGCAGTTTAGTATGATGCTCATCCACGTACTTATGTAACAAGTTATTCAAGTAGTGAAATCTCGCTTGTTTAGCACTGGCTTCCCGGTACTCCGGTGAATTTGGTTGTAACTCCTTCCTATAGAATTTTATCATCATCATCATCCATGGGTCAGCTTCTTGCTCCTTCCGAATATCCTTCAATCTTGCCAAAAACTCACGAGCCTTAGGTGTCAAGGTAATATTGTGAACTTCCGCTGTTACTTCGTTTCCGTCCTCAGGGTTTCTACTCAAGGCATCTGGTATGACGTTCAATTTCCCAGGACAATGTTCTATTGTGATGTCAAACTGCTGTATGTAGATGGACCAGCGCGTAACTCTCTCACTTGCTATTGTTGTCTTAAATAAAAATGTCAGTGCATGGTGGTCGGTTCTAACAATGATGGAATAACCATAGATCATCTTGCGCCACTGTTGGAGAGAATATAGAATTGCTAGTAGCTCAAGTTCCGTAACTGTGTAGTTCCTCTCATGTTTCCGTAATTTACGACTCGTGAATGCCAAATAGGATTTCTTCTTGGGTTCTTCAGCGTCCTCTTGGTACAGCATAGCACCAATCCCAATTAACGAAGCATCTGCTTGAATGATAAATTGTTTCTCAAAATCCGGATATCCAAGTTTCACACAGTTTTCCAATAAATCCTTCGTTGCTTTAAAAGACCTGTCGCACTCCTCGTTCCACGACCATCGATTCGCTTTCTTCAACATCTCCTGCATGGGCGCTACTGTTTCTGTGTAACCAGGGCAATTTTCTTTGAAGAAACCTGTCACTCCCAAAAATGCTCTAACATGTTTGACTTTGGTAGGTGTGGGAAATTTCTTAATAGCATCAATCTTGGCTGGGTTAGGCCGCACGCCCTCGACATCAATTATATGTCCCAAATATAAAATTTCGCTCTGGCAAAAATGTGACTTTTTTAAGTTGATCTTGAAGTTCATGGTTCTCAGGTTGTCCAGCAGTTTATTTAAATTTATCAAGTGTTCTTCCATTGTCTCAGAAGCGATTAATATGTCATCAACATATCTCGTGGTGAAGTTCTTGACCTCCTCAGTCAGATTTCTATCGAGTGCTCTAATGAGTGCACATCCCGCAGTTTTCACGCCAAAGGGCATTCGACACCAGATATAACTTTGATTATCGAATAAAAATCCCGTCAACAGTTGGGATTTTTCTTCAAGTTCAAGATGGTGGAAACTATTCGTCAAATCAACACTTGAGTATATCTTCTTCCCACGGAAGCCTTTCAAAACATCTTTGATCCTCGGTGCTTGGTCGTGCTCAACTAGCAGTTTGCTATTTAAAACTCGCGCGTCTAGGCACAGCCTAATTGATCCGTTTGGCTTGGTCACAGCCAATATTGCGTTCAGATAAGGAGTTGCAGCTTTCCTTATCATGCCAGAATCTAATAAGTTAGTAATAATGTCCTTCACCTGAGAAAAATGCTTCTCTGGGATCGGGTACAATTTACTTTTAAATGGGGTCCAATCTGTTACCTGCATCGCATATTGAAAATTTAAAACTTTCCCAGGTACGGTGTCAAACGCTCCTTTATGTAATCTTAAAATTTCTTCCAATCTTCTTCTATCAGATTCCCCTACGATGGCTTCCTTAAGTCGCTCCTGAAGTAGAATTTCGAATTTGGTTCCGCCCATTTCTTCTTCCGCCAAATGCACCCAAAGTTCCTGCGAAATATCTCGGCTGTCCATTTCTAGCACTGCTGTCTGGTTAACTTGCTCTCCCCTCAAGATCTTATCTCCGGCCTCCTTAGTGCATTCCTCAACAACCCAAGTATTTGCCTCTCTCTCCAGCGGATTCTCTTCCATATTTAAACCCACATGATCCAATCCTTCTACTTGTTTGAAGCTTACAGTGTTGTTATGTAAATCAATTACAGCATGAAAATCGCAGATGAAGTTGGCTCCTAAAATTATATTGTAGTTCATCTTTGGAATAACAATGAATGTTTGTGAAAAAGTATGGTTCAATATTTCCAGATCTAGAAATGCTTGCTGTTTACAATTCATAGTTTTGTCAGGAATGACACCTCTGACTTTCATTAGCGGTACCGGCATAATAGGAACAGTCTGTTTTCTTGCTATTTCTTTAATCAAAATTTCAGTGACTAAGCTCACCTGGCTACCTGTATCAATCAAACATCTCACCCTCATACCTCCAATATGCGCGTAAATAATTGGTAGCTGTCTGATAACATTTTCACGGTTCTTCACCACTTCCTCCAGGCAGTCGTCTGGGAATGCTACCCACTCTTCTATATTGGCCACTATCATCTCTTCTTGCTCCCTGGCGATCTCCGTTTCTAGCCTGTCTCCTTTCAGTTCATTTGGGTTTTTTTTTTATCCCGGGTCCCATTAGATGTGTTTCGCCGGTTATCATTCTGTCGCTCCTGTTGCCTCAGTAAACTCTCTGCCCCCTCTCCTTGATGGTTGTCTGGGCTCTGTCTGTTCGCCATGGCACGCCCCCACTTCTCCTTCTCCGCTTCTTCATTACTTAATTGATCCAAGTATTTACGGGATTCAATATATCGTTCGTCCCAGTTATTCCTATAATCTCCTCTGTTTTCTTGGCGATAGTCCCTGCCGTTACTCCATCTACCATCTCCATTTCTTTGGTAAGGTCTACCTTGTCTCTGGTTTCCCCTCCAATTTGTGTATTCCCGCTGGTACGTCCACTGATTATTTTGATTTTGGTTATTCTGATGATATCTCCCGCGGTTATTCTGATAATTCTGATTGTTGTTACGGAACTGGTTTCGGCCGTCAAAATCTTGTCTTCTTGGCGTGAACTGTGTCCCTGTGGACTGTGTCTTACTTTGGTTCCCCTGGCCGTGGTTATTTTGGAGTCCCTGAACTACCTCTGCCGTGTTGACACATTCCAAATTCCTTCTTCCTGTCTGTGGGCTTACCATACTCGTCTCATCTAAGTGTCTGAGTAATTCTTCGGCTTGGACTGCGGTCTGAATATTTCCTGCGACTAATAATTGTTGGATATGCATTGGGAGTTGTTTTCCGATGGTTAGAACCATATTCGGCTCGCTAGGCGGGTCATCAAAATCCCTGAATTTTACCAATTGCTGACTGAAGAATTCTGAAAAACGGGTTGGATGTGTACTGTGGTATTTGCGCGTGTACAGGTCCATTCTTAACCCTTGCTGTAACGAAGGACTCCAAAACTTCTTCAAAAACGCCTCGCGGAATTGAGCCATGTCTGTAAACGTGTACTTGAAACTTAAAAACCAGGTCAGGCTAGGTCCTTCTAAAAATTTCTCCACCAGTCTTAATTGTTTCTCCGGGCCGATGTGTTGGTCATTAAAGTAGTCAGTTAATTGCCGTAGAAATGCTTTGGGAGTGGTTCCTGAATGTTCTTTAAACTTATCGGGCTTAAAATCATTACCCCGAATGACTTGGATGACTTGGGCTGGTGCCAAGTTCGGTTGCGGAGTTGAAGTCTCCCCCCTGTACTGCTGGAATGCATTAGTCGTTAGTCTGGGACTTTGACCCCGACTCGTGTCCTCAGCCAACTTCGAACCTGCCGGACTTCCAATACTTGTTTGCTTTTCCGGAAT
The DNA here is from genome assembly GCA_946902985.2 of Meconema thalassinum. Taxonomy (NCBI): domain Eukaryota; kingdom Metazoa; phylum Arthropoda; class Insecta; order Orthoptera; family Tettigoniidae; genus Meconema; species Meconema thalassinum. The sequence continues at coordinate 195,666,347 of OX336388.2, forward strand.
ATTTTCGTTTGAAAATAATGTCGCATTCTCTAACGATCTAATCTCGTTTTTTATGATTAATTCTGAGTGTTCCTGTAATTTCGACTTCATATTTTCCTCCAGTGCCTGCATTCGCTTTAAAACTGCCAGCCTGTCTTCCTTATTCGCATGAGCCTGCTGGTCCCAATCTCGCCGGATCCTACTTTTTAAGCTATTTATTTTCTCCTCGTTCCTCTCCTGATTTTTCTCTAGCTCTTCACTTATCCGTTCCTGCGTTTTCACTAGTTGTTCCCCCACCTCTTCTCTTATAGCCTCTTGCGTTTTTATTAGCTGACCTTCCAAATTATCCTGAGTTTTGACGAGCTGCTCCCCTACTTCTTGTCTTATGACCTCTTGTGTGTTTATTAGCTGGCCTTCCATCTCTTTTCTTATGATCTCTTGTGTTCTGCCTAATTGCTCCTCTAAATTTTCCCGCAAGTGTATCCGCTCGGTTTCAGCCTTAACTTCGACTTTATCTATTTCCTTTATTAATTCCAGCACGTTGTTATCTACCGAATTAATTTGCTGCTGTAGTTTCTCTTGGGTTTTCTTCACTCCCGCGGTGTTACTGACACATGCTGCCTCTATCTGCTTGAGTTTATCTGCCACCATCTCGTCAAATTGTACTAATTTGTTATCAAATTTCGCCTCCAATTTCTTCATTTCGCCTAACTGTTTGATGTTATTTTCCGCAACCTCGCCTGCCAGTTTCTCTACTTTTTGAACGCTCTGATTAATATCATTCGTGATTTTTCCTAACTGTTCGGTTTGTGTTACCGCCTGTTGTGACAATTTGTGGTTTAGTTCATTGAATTGTTTGTCAGTGTCTAATTTCTGGACTTCTAACTGGACCGAAATGTTACCGCTCATATCAAGTAATTGTTTTTCACTATGCTCACGCTGAGCTTCTAATTGTTCTTTTAATTGTTCTTCCGTTTTCGCGGACATTTGTTCTAATTGTTTTTCACTATGCTCACGCTGAGCTTCTAATTGTTCTTTTAATTGTTCTTCCGTCTTTACGGACATCTGCACTAATTGTTCTTCCGTTTTCGCGGACATCTGTTCTAATTGTTCCTCCGTTTTCGCGGACATTTGGATCGACATCTGTTCTAACAATACCTTTATCTCATCAACAATCGCCATTTCACACACACAAATATATTCAGAGAAAAACAGGGTTATGGGCTAAGGTTTCAGCCCTATACGCACATACATGTCACACATTTAAATATTACTGGCTCTAATTTAATGAAAATTTCAGTAACAAAATTTACTGAATACAATGACACTTATTCCCAAACAATAAAATAACCCCTAGTGATCTGCTTTTAAATTCCTAACCAACAGAATTTACGAAACACCAATTAACCGAAGTCAATTAAATGTCAAATATAAGGCAACATCTTCCTGCTTTGACTGAGTTCATCAATAATGCAAATTTCTAATTTTAATGTGGGCGCCAGAACAAGTTTATAACAAATACCAAATCAAATTCTAACCTTGTTCAATATTTCTAACTTTAGGAACTCAGTGATTTTACTAATGCACATGGCGGTACAACATCGCCTCCATTTACTGAATTTACATGTCCGCTTGACCTGGCATCATTTCTCAACGAAATAAATATGAGATCAGCGAAGCAACAACAACAACAATCCCCACTTGGGCAGCCATTTTTGTTTTATGAACCCTTGCAAAGAAGCATATGAGACTCAGATTCGGGGCGTAACAGGTCATAATCGTAAGTTGCTGTCAGGGCGCTTCATTAACTTGCAGGGTAACATATAACAAAATAACATGCAGGAAAGAGTGAAGCCAGGGTTAAAACAACTGAATTTAATAACAAATCACCATATTTACACATAAACAATTAACAACAAAAACTCCCAATTGACTCCCGCTTAATAAAAATGCCAAAAACTTAGGCGATATCTCTGGAGAGATTAATTACCTGGACCAAGTGTCCTTAAATAAAAGATACAAAAGTGACCATATAAGTGCGTACGCCGTTCTACATGCACCACGATGTGTACTTTGAATGCGTGATTCGTTATCATCCAGAATGACCCTTCAAACAACGAATCCGCATTTCCTAGAGCTAGACCGACACAAGGGAACACAACTACAATACTTAAGTTAAATCGACACCTCCCAAATCTACTATAAACAAACACAAAATTTCCGTGTGAAATTGGACTTAAATTGCCGTAGCAACATTTACTGCCTAAAAACTTAGGACTTCTCACACAAATCAACACAAGTACATTAACACGTGACCAATAGAAAAATACTCAAATGACCGCTGTCAAAATTTACAAATACTCTACCACTACACCAAACGGGTGTGACAAACAAAATTACCTGAAATCGAGTCATCAACAAAGCAATAGGCAAACAGCCAACATTTACGTTAATCACAATATTCTTATCCATACAAGGTACAACAATCCGTTACACACATGGCGAACTCCCCAATTAATTATGGCTTAAAAATTAGCCATCACAATGAACAGGTTTGCTATATGAAAGCTTACAGGGTTCAGTCGGACAAAAGGACTGCCTATCAAAATAAGTCACAGGCAAAACGGGCGGTTTGTGGAACTCTGCATGTCTGTCAACCCACGTGTCAATAACCTCGACCTCCCAGAACATGGGGTCGAACCTCGAAGAAATGTGCCCCTAAAGCACAGTAATACGTGTGTGTCAGAAAAACATATGGACAAGAATCAGCAGTCTCCCAAGAGCACTCTGTCTTTCCATCTAAAATACAACAGCAGCAAAAATATATAAGGGCGGTAGGACAACTACCCCCTCCTCACGTAGAATCAACACACACTAGACACATCAACACACACTTAATCACACGTATGGGTTTTGACAGACCCTGAAATAAAAGACACAAATAATATCCACATGCTGGTGCCATCGTTCTATGCCGTGACTAGTCACCTGAAAAGGACTCAAGAAAAATCTATCAAAATTAGAACGAAGGTGTTCTACAATTACTTTTAAGTTGGTGCACTCGGCTACCCTAACATGAATAATAACCTGTTCAGCAAATTGTTTTACAATCATTTCCTCCCATTCCTATTTCAAAATATTAACGTTAATAAAGCACCATTTATCGAATGTAACGGGTTCCGCAATTGCAAGGATAAAAATCACGCACGCACGCCGCGTACATTACACATGACTCAAGAAAAAAAATCAAAATATCAACAAACACTTTGGCCACGCGCCAACGGACATTTAAACATATAGTGTCGGTACAAGAAAAACAGCTATAAAACAAGAAAGAAAAACATGACTATTTACAAAGTTCCCCGGCCAAATCTAACTACATAATTGAAATAATCCAATTTTAGTACATCACCGCTTCTGCATGTAGGACTAAGGACATCCTCCTCAACCCATTGCCCTATGGACAATTTAGCACTCCATAGTAGTCGTCTGCGTTGATTTCTTGAAGCTCATCCCAACTTCAAACCACGTGCCGATCATCTTGGTCTCGACTCCTTGGCAGAAAAGTTCAATGTTAAATATTTGCCTATCTATAATCGCTTGCAGGCTACTCAGTTCACCCACGATTGTCCTACTGCGATTAATAGCGAAGACTGGCCCTAATTATATCGCACATACGCACTATAAAAACACACATACAATACACACAATTTATACATAAAATATACATCTCGAGTCCGCGCCACTGGTTCGTTAACAAGTTCAAAATCCTGGCTGCACTCGCAGTCGCTATCTCGTCCGGTATTTCCGTCCCGTCTTGTGGACTTCGGTTCTGGTAAGCGCTAATGAGGGTGATACGATACTTCCCCCTTAAAGTTGAACTCGTCGTCTTTAAAAGAATGTTACAGTTTATCACGCGCTGGCGTGAAATATTTAGATCACACAACTTAGTTGATTTTAGAACAACATGTATTATAGCTTATAAAATTCGAAACAGCAAACGCTGCGACTTTAGCTTCCCAGAGCTCAGAAAATAAAATTAGCTTCACTGATTTTAGAGCGTAAAAATCACATTTCGAACTGGCGTGGAGTATGCCTCTGAAGGCTCCACAACTGAGTACTTAGATTAAATCGATCGTCAAAATCACACTTCAAACTGGCGTGGAGTATGCCTCTGAAGGCTCCACAAGATAAGTACCTAGATTGGCGTCAGGCCAAACTATTTATGAGAAACTGACAAGGGCGGTGGAGTGGGGCGGAGTCAGATAAAAACTTCCAGAGTTTATGTCTCACAAAGATGGGGCTAGTGTCATTCTTCTCCAAATAAATCCAACGTCACAAATTACTCGAGCGGAGATTAATCCGTTCGGCGGTTCCTTAGATACACACTTCCGCGCGCTTTTTACTACTGACGCCGTCCACCTCGTGGTCACAGCTTGGTCTCTTGCGATTGGCTGATTCAATCGTATGTTCGTTGAGAGGACCTCGTGATTCTCCCTTTATGTCTCCAATTTTGGTACAGTAGTTGCACAATTTGGCCTTGAACTCGACTAATTCTGGCCGTCCCCAGGAATAGCTACCAACTCAGCTTCTGTTGCAACCATTACGAAATGCTGGCCTCCCTAATATACAAGTCGACTTCCTTATGTGCTGCCTGGGCCGTAGTAATAATAATAATAAATATGAATACTTATTTATCGAAGATCAATAAGGGTTCAATATGTTTTTATGCAATCATCGTAAAATACCATGTTTCATAATAGACAAAAAGTTAGAGTGTCGTGGACTACTTCTTTCGAAACTGTGTACATAATGTTGTATTTACATGCCTGAATAATAGTATTCGTGATTTTCCAAAACTGTCATTTCGTTTTATGACGAAAATATTTTATACATAAGTTTGCTTTTCTTTCAACAATATTTCATTTCATTATACTCTCATATTTCACAAATGTATCTTTCAACGAATTATAGATTTATCACTATAAAAGAAACAATTCAGTCTTCGCCTAAACAAAATTCGAAATGGAGTTCCTCCTCCAAGGAAATTCGCATGAAACTACACCATAAATAATACTTAAATAATTAATACTTTCTTACCTACATAATGTTGTGAGGCAGTCCTTGTTCAAGTTAGGGACATATTGGTCATCAGTCGTCACACTCATAAACAGTGTAGTTAACTTTCTTTTCTAAAGAGCATCCAGCGTTGAGAAAAGACTATGGATCTTATGGGCTTTTACTTTTAACGGACCCCCCCCCCCCTCCCCTACACTGGTTTTGTCACTCGGAACATATATATTTTTCGTCATAATAGCTTCCTACATTTATGTCAATTGATTACCTTTGTTATTGCATTCAAGTATCGTTTATATTACGTCATAGTAATTTAAAAATGTTCGAGGTTATCACGCTGGAAAGAAGAGCCTTGTCCAGTGCTGCATGCTCGCCCGGAGTGGAGCACGTGCTCAGTTCCGCCGGCAACATAAGTTCTGAAGCACTATCCGTCATTCGTGTTACTGTTGTGTGTCTGTTTTATTTTCTGTTCGATCGAATCATGGCTGCCGACAGTGGGGTTCGAACTAACTATCTCTCGAATGCCAGCTCACAGCTAACCACACGGCTCACTACAATATTACAAATATTAATCTAAACAAACTAACAACAAGAATAACATTGAAAGAAACTAAATTATAACCTAACTAATAACAACAAAAAAGGTGATGATCAACAGTAGGCTATTGCTGACGTAAGAATTGTTAACATCGTCAGCATACATCCGAGAAAGAAGGAAGGGTTGTGCTCTCGACATCTGTCAATCAGTAATGCGTCATATCACAACTAAATGAATGTCGTTATTGGTTCTCTTCGCGTATCCTAGTCCAATCCGTTAACACCTGCAAAACTGCTCCTAACTCGGCGTGTTCTATTGCAGGGATTGTGTTGTGTCGCTAACTTATGAAAGCGCAATACTCGAAGCGGGTGAAGATAACGTATTACGTCAGCGCGACCTCTGCCTAGCAACACTGTCCACAGTCTTTTATCGACGCTGGATGCTCTATAGATTCCTCTTATAAAATGTATAATTACAGAGATATTAACACTTACTCAAGGTTTTTTCCAGTTTACGCGGGGAGCTTTGCTTTACTTCTTATTCACTTAACTTGATTGTCCTAAAAATGCAGACTCATATTTTTATGATGAATGTTCAGGAGTAGGAGAGAAATAAAATGGTTCCTATTTGCTTAATATGTCTTTATTTTTGTAAATGACTCATGTCTGCCCCCATGGAGGCACCACGTTCCTTGAAATCAATAAGTAATGGTACCCCATAATCAAAGAGGCATCACCTTTGCAGTGGATGGTTGGCTGCGACAACGCGGCCATGTAGCCCCGTGTACTTTGGGTGTGTGCAGAATCTGTCTGATAACCGGTGTTAATTGTGATGACTGTATTAGTGTGTGTTATCTGTTTTTTAATTCACATAAGGACTGCAGACTTTGAATTGTTCAAATAGTTCCTACTTCTGCCGCCAAACGCCACCGTCAACGACTACTAGTTCAGAAAATAGGCTACTAGACGCCACCGCAGTCGGCTCTTGGCAACGAACGTAGAAACCTAAGAGCGTTGTTTTCATTCTTAACCTATATAATTTAGCTTCACACAGGTGTAATTATTAGTGGAAGATTCTTTAACATGCCATAATTCTATGACATGGGACCGCCGGCTTTACTTCCCCTCCGAAGGAAGGCATACTGAGGGATTTTTAACACTCTTAAAAATCCGACGACTTCGGCCGGGTTTGAACCCGCGACCTTGGGCATAGAAGCTCAGCATGCTACCAACTACGCCGCTTCTCAGTGGGTCAAAATCGAAATCTAGGAGGACAAAATTATTTATTTTCATAATTTAAAAAATCAAAATTTGTTACTTTTACAGCATTCTCATATAATTGCCGCTCACTATTCTGGGATATAAACGCATCTTAGTGTAAATCTGTCACCACTGTTCGAGCAGTCTGAATTGGAGGGTGAATGTAAGTGGCTGTGGTTTGGTTGTCTTTGTGGTTAGTGTAATGCTTTAAGATGGAACATGCAGCTTAAGGTATGATTTTTGTAACGTGTTTCAGTTATTAATGGGCGTAATTGTTACGTAATTTTAGATATATTTGCATTATATAATATTTAACTATTATTTTTAAAACTATATTTTCACTTAGATTTTTAGCCTACTTTTCACATTTTGCAAAAATGAGGAAAAAGTAGACTTATGAGATCGGGCAAATGTCTGTCTGTCTGTCTGTCTGTCTGTCTGTCTGTCTGTCCGTCTGTCTGTCTGTCTGTCTGTCTGTCTGTCCTTCTGTCTGTCTGTCTGTCTGGCTGTGTGTGTGTCCCCCCCCCCCCTATCAACTCCTAAACGGCTGCAGCAATCGAAACAAAATTTGGTAGGAGTAAAGATCTATACCTGAATATCTCACGGCCATATTTGAAAATGATGTCAGTGCTACCAACTGCTAAAAAATCGCAATTGAAATTTGAGCTCCATGTTGGATATCTTGGAAAGTATGAATGGGAGCTATTTCAAAATTGGCACACGTACAGACCATAATATTTCAGTTTAATTTCCAGGAGGCCAAACATGGCAGTGTTGCCAAAATGATTATAAGCCTCCTGATAGGTCCAATTTTTAAATGCATATAACTTCTACACTATCAAGCGGAATTCAACCAAATTTCGTATGTTGTATGTGTACATAACCAGATATGACTGAGCGTATTCTTAAGACCTACCAGGGCTGCCAACTGTTAATAAATGCTCCTAATTTATTTTATCCAAATACCAATATATCAGAAAGTATGCAAGCCGACAGCTTTAAACTATGCACACGTATAGTACCTGACATTCTATATTAATTTGGAGTAACTTATATACGTCAGTGCTACCAACATGATTCTAAGCCTGCTGACAGGTCCAACTTTAAATACATGTAACTTCCATACTATCATTTGGATTTCAACCAAATTTCGTATGTGCTATGTGTACCATAACAGATATGACTATGCGTATTCTAAGGAGCAACCAGGGCTGCCAACTGTTAATATGTGCTGTCCCTATTTTTGTTACCCTAATATCAATATATCAGAAAGTATGCAAGCCAATAGCTCTAAACTTTGCACACGTATAGTACCTGGCATTCTAGACGAATTTGGAGTAACTAATATACGTCAGTGCTGCCAACATGATTCTAAGCCTGCTGATAGGTCCAATTTTAAAATGCATGTAACTTCTATACTAACTAATGGATTTCATTCAAAATTGGCACAACAATAGATCATATTATTTCAGATTATTTCTGACCAATACATGCATGACATTGTTGCCAACATAATTTTACGCGCGCTGTTAGATCCAATGTTTAACTGCATGTAACGTCCATGCTATCCAGTGGACTTCAACCAAATTTTGTATTTAGTACCGTAAGAGACGGAACTAAGAATATATTCAGTCATCAGGGCTGCCAACTGTAGTGCTCTATTAGGATACATTATGCCAGGTATACAGTATTTCGAACTAATTGGAAATTTCGATATTAGCAACTTAATTTCGTCATTATTCTAGATAGGTTCATATTCTGTAGAATAATCATTGGCATGAAAAGTAGGCTGTATAGTTCTTCACGGAACTTCTTGTTAGTATGTCGCGTCAATCTGCATCACGTTCTACTTAATGTTAAAATGTAGATAAAGTCTTGTAGTTTACGCCTGTTATAAGAATTTTTGCATCTTTTTGCAACTTATTTAGTTATTTTACGTTTTAGAAGATGCCGCGCAACCAGTTCTCACACGTTTACAGCTGTTTGAAGCACTGGGTTCGACGATTATGTCAAAAGTGGAACTTTGTGACTTCGTTAAAAGTAAATTAGGGGTAGAAAATTGTTCTGAAGAGATAACTGAATGCTCTATCCAACTCCTAGTCATAGACAATTTCTTGCATGTGTAGACGTAGCTTAAAAAAGGTCTTAACTGATGTTTATTATGAAGTAAACAAATTATATACGTTGCTTTCACTCTAAATTCATGATTTAAACGTAAAAATAATGTTGTCCCCCTAGATTTCAATTTTGACCCACTGTGCGCTGTAGCCGCCAGGTGCGGATGACACAACTGCATCGCCGACGCTTTTCTCAGTTGTGGCGCCAGCTTTCGACGCCTGCAACAATGCGTGTTGCCTTCAACATTGAATCGCATTAGGCAAACAGCCATCCGGTGTGTTTTTTGTTCGGCACTCAACGTCCGGGTTATCCACTGGCTGTAGACCTTCCGGTAGCCCTCAAATGGAAACTTTTTGATCACGCCTTATACAGGGTCATTATCATTGTGCGCCCCAGTAAACACGGCAAGCAAAGCCGGCGTTGACTGGCACTGATCGCGGGCGCACGTAGACGGTTCATTCGGTGGTGGCGCGCACTTTTTACCAAACATGTTCAATAAAGTGTACTTATAGTGCTCATAGTCGATGCTGAAAATGTCCTCCCTCTCTTTTAACACACACCTGACATCTTCTGATGAAGGAATGGACAACAATCCCATTTAATTTTTGTTCTGCAAGAACCCAACGTTGTCTGTTAACTCTTTTATTTACGGAGCCTGTTTTCTTGAATCGTTTAGCGAGCCTCTTAATTGTATTGGCATGAGGCACAGGTCTTCCTGGAAACTTGATTCGAAATTTTCGTCTTGTTTCAGAACAAGACCTTCTGCTTTTCATATACGAATTAGCTTGCCACGGTGGGTGAGTGGTCAACGTGTCGGTCTACTAACCCTAAACTTGCAGGTTCGCTCCTGGCCGTGGCAAATGATTTTTTTTTGAAAGGCGGCAAAAACTGCAAACACCGTGCCATACGATGTTGGCATGTCAAAGACACCATTTGAATTCAGTAGGCCGTGTTCATAATGGCAAAATTAATCTCGGAAGTTTCCGCCAACACAAAGTTCCTCATTTCTCTACTAGAAAGCGCTATAGTGTTCAAGGAGTTTAGATTACTAACCTCCTTGAATTTCGTAGTGCTTCAAGGAACACATGCAAGCTACCCTTTGGGTGTCAAATAACAAAGCTTGCACCAGGCACCCGAGGCCATACGATATTATTATTATTATTATTATTATTATTATTATTATTATTATTATTATTATTATATATGAATTATGGATATACACACGTTCACACAATGTGAATTGGTGTCTTGACATGACCAACAATCACAGTAATCACAATACTCACTAAACGTGCAACACTAACGTCTACCTTTGCAGATACACGTCCATATGAATGACAAAACACGTGTGAACTAACGATATGAGTCAGCGGAGCGGGATATTGCGAGGTCCACTCGCTGCGCACCTGACCAACCGAATGACACCATAGTTTGCCGCGATATTCGGGGCACACCAAGATAATGACCCTGTAGTTGGGAGAGACGCCATCAACATCACGTTCACTGCTTAACATAATTTAGTCGAAGCCAAGAAAAAAGTGACCATTCATTACTAACCACTAATGTTAGAGCTACCGCGGGCTAGGTGAGAGACCTCGACACACTGACAGAAGTGGTCCATCGAGCTCTCGCCTCGCCTTGCGAACTTCCGGGAGTTCCTCAGGTACTCACTCTGTCCTTGATTGTCTAACCTCCTTCTGTTCTTCATTCATACATGACATCTGTCTAGCGACTGTAATGATCCTTGGGCAGTGCCGGATTGAGGTAAAATGAGCCCCAAGTCCCTTAGATTTTTGGGGCCCATTTATTTTTTTCAAATATTTATTTTTATTTTTAGCACCTCTAGTGTACATTTAATAAAGTATATACAAGAGTAAGTCGCCTCCGTAGCGTAGCGGTCAGCATGGTTAGCTGCCGCCCCGGAGGTCCTGGGTTCGATTCCCGGCTCTGCCACGAAATTTGAAAAGTGGTACGAGGACTGGAACGGGGTCCACTCAGCCTCAGGTGGCCCAAATGAGTAGAGGGGGTTCGATTCCCCCTCAGCCATCCTCGAAGTGGTTTTCCGTGGTTTCCCACTTCGTCTTCGGGCAAATGCCGGGATGGTACCTTCTTCAAGGCCACGGCCGCCTCCTTCCCTCTTCCTTGCCTATCCATCCTAACGATCCCTTACCTTCCCTCATGAGGCCCCTGTTCGCTTTGCAGGTGAGGCCGCCTGGGCGAGGTGCCAATCCCACCTCACCAGTTGTATCCACTCCGATTTGATGTTCCCAGCTCTAGGACACTGCCCGTAGAGGCGGTAGTGGTGAGTTCCCTCGCTGAGTCCGTGGGTTCCACCAACCTGGAGGGTAAACGACTAAAAAAAATAATACAAGAGTTCTTTTTCTCAAGATGAATAATACACTTTTTATTAAATCATACATAGGCCTACATATATACATACATTTCAATTGAAACGATCATCGTTATTTGAAAACATGTCAGACATGAACAATTTAACAAATCATACTATTATTTACTCCTGTAAAATGTAATCATTTTTTCTGTTTTTTCGGTCAATGAAATCTTCTACAATGTCATCAAACTCAATTTCCCGCAGAACATCTGACTCGATATACATTAAACTTAGCATGTCTAATCGTTCTTGTGACATGATACTTCTTAACGCACTTTTGATCCGTTTCAATTTTGAAAACGAGCGCTCCGCAGAACAATTCGTTATCATGAGGGTCAGGAAAATGTGAAAAGCAATTTCAACGTTCGGAAAAACAGACTCAAGCTTGTCTCGAATAAGAATTTCGTAAAGTTCAGAATGAGTGAACTCGGTTTTTAAAGGACATTGTAATTTAATATAATGCTGAGACTGTCTCAGTTCTGGATTTTAAAAAATCTTCGGAATAAAATTGAACTAAACTAGAAATTGCTTGCGGCCCCCATATAATTGAGGCCTGTCCTTGGGGGTCATTAGATCCTTCCGCAAATAATTCAAAACGCACAGGTTTATTTTCTCTTTGAGGAAGCAAGCCCCAAGAAACACCTGTGACTTTCAGTGACGTAACTAACCTCAAACTGCGGATCGTAATATGAACATTATACTAATTAACCACAGAGATAATAATTATTTTTGTTGGTTGTTTGGTTCGTTGGTTCCTCAGTTGAGGGGCTGTGACAACGCGCTCATGTAGCCCCGTGCACTTTGTGTATAATCTGTCTGATAACCGGTGTTAATTGTGATGGCTCTATTAGTGTGTGTTATCTGTTTTAGCCTACTTTCGATTTTTTGCAAAAAAAAAAAAAAAAGTAGATTTATGAGATCTACACAGGGCCAAAAATTGTGTGTGTGTACTCTGAATGTATGTCCTCTCCCCCTATCAATTCGAACACGGTGAAACCGAATTGAACGAAATTTGGTACAGAGGTAGAACTAGCAAAGGACACCTCAGTGTCATGTTTTATATCGCCGCCATCTTGACGGAAACGTAATGGCGGCCACACAAATGTTCAACGATTAAATCAAATTACGACTAACCTCATCATCCGATATCTACCAAATTTTGCAACAACATATATTTATATGGCGAGCGTCTTTTGACTAAACTACAAGGTCATCAGCCCAATAGTTTGCAGATGGCGGCCATGTATGTGTGCAAATCGATTCCCCCTATCAATTCAAACACGGTGAAACTGAATTGAACGACATTTGATACAAAGGTAGCACTAGCAAAGGACACCTCAGTGTCATATTTTATATCGCCGCCATCTTGATGAAAACGTAATGGCGGCCACCCAAATGTTAATAACTTAAATCAAATTACGACCAACCTAATCATCTGATCTCTACCAAATTGATCAATATTATACCTTTACGTATGAAGAATCTTTTTACCAAACTACAAGGTCACCAGCTCAACACTTTGCGGATGGCGGCCATGTATGTGTGCAAATCGATTCCCCATATCAATTCTAACACGGTGAAACCGAATTGCATGACATTTTTTTTACAGAGGTAGCACTAGCAAAGGTCACCTCATATTCATGTTTAATATCCGTATAACACGTTGTATTTCAACAAGCTACTACAACCAACATTCCATTATGCTCCTTGAAAAGGACATAGAGTTATAACAATACCCATGCATTTAGGAGAAAGTAGGCTATATATTATTTGCTGAACATCTTGTTTTTAATTCTAGTAAGGACTGCAGACGATCAATTTTCAAGAAGTTCCTACTTTTGTTACCAAAACGCCACCGTCCACGACAACTAGTTTTGAACTTGGTTACTAGATGCCACCGCAGTCGGCTCCTGCCGACGAAGGTTGTAACCAAAGACCGTTAGTCAAATCTAACCTATAATTTAGTTCACACAAGTGTAATTAGGATCTTTTAAATGCCATAAATCTATGACATGGGACCGCCGGCTTTACTTCCCCTCCGAAGGAAGGCATACTGAGGGAGTTTTAACGCTCTTAAAAAATCCGACGACTTCGGCCGGGTTTGAACCCGCTATCTTGGGCATAGAAGCTCAGCATGCTACCGACTACGCCACCGAAGCCGCTGATAATATTGGTGTGTAAATTTGAACACAGTGATCAGGTTCTGATGATTACTGCTTGAATGTCGAAACCCGTATTCCTGAATCGCCCCATTATAACAGTGATCACGAGTGTTACGTACCCGCCCAGTTGTTGTGTTGTCCGACTGAAGAGGGCTCTCATGTCTTAGTATCTTCAGACACTGCCATCTCTCAGCCTCCACCCTTGTCCAGTCTTCTCCTCTCTTCTTCACGCTGTATGCCCCTCACCAAGGTGGACCGGGTTCGATTCTCGGTCAATGCAAATGAGATTTTCGAAGTGAAATGCCATGTCCTGTGGTTCGGATTCCACGTAAAAAGGAGGTCCCGTGGCTCGTGATCGCGAGATTAACAGTCACGTTAAACCACAAGCTTCGAGCTTCTTCTTCACGCTTTCTTCCACCCCCTTCAGGCACCTGTCTCTCAGTCTTCCACTCGGTCTCGTTCCTTCCCACTTCGTCTCGTGTATCCTCCTGGGTATCCTCTTCTCCTCCATTCGTTTTACATGTCCATACCATCTATGTCTAGATTTTTCCTCCTTCATTAATTCTCTGGTCCTCTCATTTCTTATTCTGTCCATCTTTGTAGCTCCAATACTGCTTCTCATGAACCTCATCTCACTGGCCTGTATTTTGCTCTTCTCCCTTCCTTTCATAACCCAGGCCTCCGAGGCATACTTCAGGATAGGGACATAGTACGTCCGATATATGATCTTTTTGCTGTTCTGAGGGACATCCTTGCTCCAGAACATGCTTCTCACTCTCCTCCGAAATGCTTCTGCCACCCTCCTCCGCTCATTTATTTCTCTATCGTTTCTTCCATTATCTTGTATCAGGCTTCCCAGATACTTGAAACTCTCCACTTTCTTCAGCTGTTCCCCACCAATTGTTATTCCCATTGTGGTTCTTTCCTTCTTCCTGGTTGTGATCACCATCTCACTCTTATTTATGCTAAATTTCATCCCATATCCTTGTATTATTCCTTCCCACACGTCCAACTGTTCCTGTACCTCCTCCTCCTTGCTTCCCCAAATCATTAAATCATCTGCAAACACCATTGCACAAAGTCAATTTTACTCGGTAAATACTGCGTCGCAACTCTCTGAGCATCGTGATGTCCCGCGCTCCTCCGCTGCATTAATTTCATCAATACTACAACACTTTAGGACATTTGCTGCCTCAGCTCCGCGATGCTATCTGCTCGTCTCCCCTTTAGCTCGACGTTATACCTGCAGTGGTGCGCCAGCCCCACTTTGAGTGGAACACCCTGTATAAGAGTCCCTACAGGGGGGTGTGGCAATATATGACATACATAGTCAAAATATTAACAAACCAATCGATGATGATGATGATGATAATTGTGGTTTTAAGGGGCCTAACATCTAGGTTATCGGCCCCTAATGGTTTGGGTGATGGTGAAAGATGAGATGAGAATGAAAGCTATAACTAATACTAACTACAGACTTACATACTGGAAGAAGAAATGGTAAACAAATAAAGGATAAGGCAGATAAAGGACAGGAAGAAAAGAAATGCCCTCAACTCTCGAAGAATGAGGATTCAGGGACTTGGAAGGAAGGAGAGCCATGAAAGGCAGATAAGAAAGAGAAAGAGGAGAGGGCCTGCCCCAAAGTCAGAGGAAAACCGGGATAAAACGGAACCAGCTCAGGAATCCCTCGGGGTTGCCAACTCCCAAACTCACCAGCCGTGAGCCCTTGAGGATGTAGCATTATCTAGGGTGCATCAGATGTGGTGGGGCTACATAACTTACACCCTGCCTCCTTGAGGGCCTTGAACAGAAGGCGGGAGATAACACGAAAACAAAAAGAAGGCTGACCCCTCGAAGAATGAGGGTATCAGGAAAGATGAGAGAAGGGCCAATTAAGGCGGGAAAGTGAATGACTCCCTAGGCCTCGGATACCCCAATACCGTCGGGGTCGGAAGAGAACAAGAGTTGACCAGGAGAGGTCGACAGGAAAAAAGACAGAGAGGAGCCTGGCACAAGTAAATGGAAGCAATGCCGGACTCAGCTGGGATACCGTGGTCGCCAACCCACGTCCCACTAGGTGTGAGCCCATGGTGGGAACAAACCAATTAAGGGGGGAGGTATACCTTTCAGGGCCAAAAAAATTGCATTTTTTAATGATTTAATTGAATTAATGGTCGTTTATCTTTCATTTGCTGAAAGAAAATTGAGGATATCTTCAATACTTCCTGAGATATGCCCCTAAATGTAAGTGGCTGTCGCCTAAGTTGTCGCCTTAAGTCCGCTAAGGGACGATTACCAAAATGGTGTGGTTCACCATTACCTTCCCTAACGAGCCAATAAAACTAATATTGCTCTGTCTACATTCAATTAACGACTTGCTGGCCGATTAACGTAGCATTCCAATCAATAATGGAGCGTGCATTGAACTTTATTCTGAACGAAGACGAGGTTTTTTAATAACATTTCGTTGAGCTTGGTGTTCTTTCTTGTTTTTATAATATTTCTATGATTTTTGTGTCGTTTCTTGTCTTTCGTGTTTTATTTTTAGCCTACTTTTCACATTTTGCAAAAATGAGGAAAAAGTAGACTTATGAGATCGGGCAAATGTGTGTCTGTCTGTCCTTCTGTCTGTCTGTCTGTGTGTGTCCCCCCCCCCTATCAACTCCTAAACCACTGCAGCAATCGAAACAAAATTTGGTAGGAGTAAAGATCTATACCTGAATATCTCACGATCATATTTGAAAATGATGTCAGTGCTACCAACTGCTGAAAAATCGCAATTGAAATATGAGCTCTTTGTTCGATATCTTGGAAGCTATGAATGGGAGCTATTTAAAAATTGGCACACGTATACACAATAATATTTCAGTTTAATTTCCAGTAGGCCATACATGGCAGAGTTGCCAAAATGATTACTAGCCTGCCGATAGGTCCAAATTTTAAATGCATATAACTTCTACACTATCAATTGGATTTCAACCAAATTTCGTATGTGCTATGTGTACATAAACAGATATGACTGAGCGTATTCTTAAGAGCTCCAGGGCTGCCAACTGTTAATAAATACTGTCTCTATTTTTGTTACCCTAATATCAATATATCAGAAAGTATGCAATCCAATAGCTCTAAACTTTGCACACGTATAGTAACTGGCATTCTAGATTAATTTGGAGTAACTAATATAGGCCTACGCCAGTGCTGCCAACATGAATCTAAGCCTGCTGATAGGTCCAATTTTAAAATGCATGTAACTTCGATACTAACTAATGGATTTCATTCAAAATTGACACAACAATAGATCATATTATTTCAGATTATTTCTGACCAATACATGTATGTCATTGTTGCCAACATGATTTTACGCGCGCTGTTAAATCCAATGTTTAACTGCATGTAAGGTCCATGCTATCGATTGGACTTCAACCAAATTTTGTATTCTGTACCTTAAGAGATGCAACTAAGAATATATTCAGTCACCAGGGCTGCCAACTGTAGTGCTCTATTAGGCTACATTATACCAGGAATATTTCGAACTAATTAGATATTTCGGTATTGCCAACTTGATTTCGTCATTATTCTAGATAGGTTCATATACTGTAGAACAATCATTGCGATGAAAAGTAGGCTCTTTAGTTCGTCACGGAACTTCTTGTTACGATATGTCATTGGTGTTGGTGTTGTTTCGTGTTTTGTATTTTTATTTTTTATAACATTTCTTTGATTTTGGTGTTGTCTCTTGTCTTTTATTGTTTTTATAATATTTCTTTGATTCTGGAATAGCGAGTAATATCGTGTGATGCATTACGGTATGGCACGTGTAGTTAATTCAATAAAAGATTACCTCGACGTCACAACATATGGCCTCTCATTTTGAACGATTTCAAGATACTTATCCACCAAGTTGATAATCAGTGCCCGGGTCTTCTTCCTGTTTCCTTATGAGCCATGTTCGTTTCTAACCAATATAACTTTTAAGCTCTTTGCAATGCACAGCCTTCTTGATTAAACCGATGAATATACAAATACCCCCACAATCATCATCTTTCAATGAGTTTTGTACAGCCCTTAAACTTAATACGCCCCCCCCCCCGGGGGGGGGGGGGCGGCTCACAACTTGTGGGACGTGGGCTGGCGACCACGGGACCTCGGCTGAGTCCGGCATTTCTTCCACTTACTTGTGCCGGGCTCCTCTTTGACTTCTTTCCCGTCGGCCTCCTTGGTCACCTCTTGTTCTCTTCCGACACCGACGGTATTAGAGTATCCGAGGCCTAGGGAATCTCTTCCTTTCCCGCCTTAATTGGCCCTTGTTTCATCTTTCCCGATAACCTCATTTTCGAGGGTTCAGCCTTCTATTTCTTTTCATTTTACCGC
The DNA here is from genome assembly GCA_946902985.2 of Meconema thalassinum. Classification (NCBI taxonomy): domain Eukaryota; kingdom Metazoa; phylum Arthropoda; class Insecta; order Orthoptera; family Tettigoniidae; genus Meconema; species Meconema thalassinum. The sequence goes on from OX336388.2 coordinate 195,684,245, forward strand.
CCGCCTTCTGCACAAGGCCCTCAAGGAGGCCGGGTGTTTATAGCACCACCACTTCTGGTGCACCCTGGATAGTGCTACACCCTCAAGGGCTCACGGCTGGTGAGTTCGGGAGTTGGCGATCCGGTTTTATTTCCCTTTTTCTACTGACTTTGGGGCAGGCCCTTTCCTCATTCCCCTTTCCTATCTGCCTTCCATGGCTCTCCTTCTTTCCAACTCCCTCAATCCTCACTCCTTCAGGGCTGAGGATCATTTATTTTCTCTCTGTCCTTTACTTTCCTTATCCCTGATTTGTTTACCATGTCTTCTTCTAGGATGTTTTATTGTAGTTAGTATTAGTTATAGTTTTCATTCTCATCTCATCTTTCACTATCACCCAAAGCATTAAGGGCCGATAACCTAGATGTTAGGCCCCTTAAAACAGCAATTATTATCATTATAATCACCTCTCAATGAGTTTTGTACAGCCCTTAAACATAACGATTCGTTTGCTAATGGCAATCGGTGAATGTGCTCGTGAAACGCCAACGAGTTTAATTCCGATGTTAAAATTAGCGAGGCATTTACTGACGGCCCTTATAAGCAATGCGAAACTTGCCGCGCTATTTCAACATTAAACGTCTTCTCGGTAATGTTGTAAGCTTCAATATAAACAGCTTATTGTCTTGAGATTTCTTGTCCTTACTAAGAACACTACCATGGAGATAAACCATTAATTACTGTCATATTCACTGTGGCTACAAGGCCGCTATTCACAGACCGTTAGAGAACAATGTATCTCAATATAAGAAACTTGGGCTGTTGACTCAGCAGAAAAGAGGGGAATAGAGGTGTTTGTAATGTGGTGTTACAGGAGAATAATAATAATAATAATAATAATATCGTATGGCCTTGGGTGCCAGGAGCAAGCTTTGATATTTAAAACCCAGAGGGCAGCTTCCATGTCAAATTTTGTTGTTCCATGGAGTGCTATGAAAGTCAAGGAGAGTCGAGAGATTTTTAAGAACGTTAAAATCCCTCAGTATGCCTTCCTTCGGAGGGGAAGTAAAGCCGGCGGTCCCATGTCATAGATTTATGGCATGTTAAAGAACCTTCCACTAATTACACATGTGTGAAGCTAAATTATATATATAGGTTAAACATTTGACTAACGTTCTTAGGTTCCTACGTTCGTCGTCAAGAGCCGACTGCGGTGGCATCTGGTAACTAAGTTCTGAACTAGTTGGTCGTTGACGGTCGCGTTCGGCGGTAAAAGTAGGAACTACTTTGAAAAATTGAATGTCTGCAGTCCTTACTTGAATTAAAACAGATAACACACGCTAATACAGTCATCACAATTAACACCGGTTATCAGACAGATTCTATACACACCCTAAGTACACGGGGCTACATAAACGTGTTGTCACAGCCCCAAAACTAAGGAACCAACCAAAGTCAAGGAGGATAGATATTTAAGCTCCTTGACACAATAGCGCTTTCTAGCAGAGAAAGGAGGAACCTTTGTATTTGCGGAAAAAGCCGAGATTAATTTTGCCATTACGAACACGGCCTACTGAATTCAAATGGGTTATTTAATATGCCAACAACGTATGAGATGTGTGGTGATTTTTATTGCCTTTCAAAAATCACTTACTACGGCCAGGAGCGAACCTGCAAGTTTATGTTGGTAGTCCGATACGATAACCACTCACCCACCGTGGCAAGCGTTACAGGAGAATGACAGAGTAACAAACAAATGAAGAGGTATTAACACGAGTGGGAGAGGAGAGATGTTTCTGGCGACGGCGAGTGGGAGAGAAGAGATACGTTGGTAGGACACATAGGCCTACTAAGACACCCAGGAATAGGAAACTGACGTATGGAAAGAAGGGTCGAGGACAAGAACTGTTGAGGTAGACCAAGGTTAGAATATGTTAAACAGATTGTCTGAGATGTAAGGTGTGGTAGCTATGTAGAGATGAAACGATTAGCTCAGGATAGGGAGACATGGAGAGCTGCATCAAACTACTCATAAGGCTGAAGACTCAAACACTTAATACTAGCGATGATATTATTGAAAGTCTCATTTTGCAGTAGAAATGGGAAATACATGCACTTGCACCATGAGTCTTTCACAAATCGTTCAAGGACCCGACATCCTATCCAATGGCGCTAAAAGCTAATTTTTAAAATATGTGTTGTCAATTAGATGGTTTTGCAACTGGGATACTCTGTAGAGACATCAAACACTTCAAAACACTTGACCACGAAGGACGCGCGAAGAAAACCTTCAATAAAGCAAAGAGAGACCTTCTGTTTGGACACCAAGGTCAAGACCATAGGAACAGGTTTCTTGAACTCTTCCGGTGAATTCCCCGCTTGTGAGAAGTACCGCACTATATTATTATTGGATTATCCCGGCTCCAAATACGGAGAAGCACAGGGAATACCAGCGCGGAGAAACGAACCAGCCTTCTTCTTGGCGGTGGAAGTGGGGGGACAGTCGAGCAATGTTGACGGGTTCTTGAAGTAAAGGACAATTCTCCGTCACCGAACAAATGAACCACTAAGGCATGTTGCACACAGAGCGGATTTTTCCGAGCAGATGTTTTTGGTCGGAGATTTAACCGTCGCCGGCCGGTTTCGGCGGAAAATTTTCCGTCGCCGTCGTATGAGTTGGTTGATTGGTTCTTAAGTTTAGGGGCTGCGACAACGCGGTCATGTAGCCCCGTGTACTTTGGGTGTGTGTAGAATCTGTCTGATAACCGGTGTTAATTGTGATGACTGTATTACTGTGTATTATCTGTTTTTTTTTAAATTTGAGTACTGCAACTTAGAATTTTTCAAATAGTTCCTACTTTTGCCGCCAAGCGCCACCGTCAACGACTACTAGGCTAAGTTCAGAACTCAGCTGCTAGACGCCAGCGCAGTCGGCTCTTGGCAACGAACGTAGAAACCTAAGAGCGTTGTTTACATTCTTAACCTATCCGATTTAGCTTCACACAGGTGCAATTAGTGGAAGGTTCTTTTACATGCCATAAATCTATGACATGGGACCGCCGCCTTTACTTCCCCTCCAAAGGAAGGCATACTGAGGGATTTTTAACGCTCTTAAAAAATCCAACGGCTTCGTCCGGGTTTGAACCCGCTATCGTGGGCATAGAAGCTCAGCATGCTACCGACTACGCCACTGAAGCCGCTGTCGTATGAGTAGTTGCACTGTAGTTCCTGAAACCAACTCACCTCCTCAGATGTTCAAATTATTGATTGCATGTGTAGTTTGAAATGAACAGAGAGCATCAAATGAAAATGAGAGATTAGGTTGTCACTTTCTACACGTTATTTGATGAGTTGAGGCAGGATGACACGAAATTCTTCAATTATTTCAGAATGTCGATGACTTCCTCCTAAGAATTGCATGGCTGGTTGAAAGATACCATTCAGCGCAAAATTACCAAATTATTATTTTTTGGTCGTGTGGCCTCCTGAGAGGCGTCGGGATGAGAGATGGAATGGATGAAGATGAATTAATTTGGGCAAGGATGTGGAAGGAAGCGGCCGTGGCCTATCAGAAGGTACCGTCCCAGCATTTGCCTGGTGTTGAAAATGGGGAAACCACTGAAAACCATTTCAAGGACGGCCGACGGTGGGGCTCGAACCCACGCGTCTGCCAAGTCAGCAGAAAGCTTGGCCCCATGGCCTAACGCTGCGCTTTAGCCAGCGTAGCTACTGCTGTCGGTTAATACCACAAAGAGGAACTGGATTCAACCAGTAGACATGTTGGCAATAACACTGAGGTAAGTGAAAATAACATAGAGTTGAAAAGTTGAAAATAATATAGGATAATATAAGAAGCAGGGATAATCACGTCACTCATGTTTACGAAATGACACGATGTCCACGCTATATACTTCTCTGCCAATGTGAAGTTCTTCAAATCGGTGTGTTACCAGCTGGAGCGGTAGACAATCCGCTGTGTGGGTGAACGCGCATTTGGTTACGTGGGCCACTAGATCAAGACGGCGGTAAAACGTCCGTCAGTGCCAACGTCAAACTGACCGATCGGAATTTTTTCCGTCTAATGTGTAAGCTCTAATGGAACGGCAGCGGCGTTTATTTATCCGCTGTGTGTGTAACCGGCCTAACAGTGGAGTTGTTTGAGTCTTCAGTCTTTAGACTGGTTTGATGCAACTTTTCAGTCCTCCCCGTTCTGAGCTAATCGTTTCATATCTACATAGCTACCACACTCTACATCCGACGCAATTTATATAACATATTCTAACCTTGGTCTACCCCTACAGTTCTTGTCTTCTACCCTTCCTTCCGTAACTGAGCTTGCTATTCCTGGGCGTCTTAGTGTGTGTCCTACCAACCCATCTCTTCTCTTCATTATCAGTCACCACAAACATCTCTCCTCAATACCTCTCCATTTGTTCCTCTATCTATCCATCATTCTCCTGTAACACCACATTTCAAACACTTCTATTCTCCTCTTTTCTGCTGCTCCAACAGTCCAAGTTTCACTTCCATAGAGCGCCACGCTCCAGACAAAGGCTTACTTCCTAATACTTAAATCTATATTCGATGTCAACAGATTCCTTTTCTGTAGAAATGCTTTCCTCTCCTGAGCCAATCTACTTTTTATGTCCTCTTTGCTTCGTCCATCACTTCCTTTAGCTGTTTACCTGCCAATTCGACATCCATAAGGGTTTCTGATTTCTTTCGACTGCATTGCAATATTTTTGTTTTACATTTATTACTTTTCATTAGTAATTCTTTCCTCAAGACAGAATCCATACCATTTAAAAACTAATCCTCTGGTTTGTCGGCCAAGATGACGATGTCATCAGCAAATCTACGAGTTAAAATTATTTCTCCTTGAATCTTTACTCCTACTTTGAAATTTTTCTCTAATTTGCTTCTTTGCTTGTTCAATGTATAGATTGAAAAGTATGGGTGATAAGTTGCAGCCTTGCCTTACACCTTTCAGAATACATTACATTAACTCCATGGTCCTTGATGAATTGCGACTGTCACCCCGGAGCTCTCAGATCGATACCCACCTCAGCCATCCTGGAAGTGGTTTTCCGTGATTTCGCACTTCTACTCCTGGTTGGTTACTAACTTAAGGCCACGGCCGCCTCCTTCCCTACACACGCTAATACAGCCATCACATTAGCACAGGTTATCACACAAACGGGTATTGATGACTACAATGTCCAAGCCTCACAACAACAAGAGAATTATACGGCAGCGAGAAATCGATAGCACATTCTTTGTCAAGAAACACCAGTGGAATATTAGAGTAATAATAATATTGTATGGCCTCGGGTGGCGGGTGCAAGCTTTGTTATTTGACGCCCAGAGGGCAGCTTTCATGTCGAATTTTATCATTCCTTGGAGCGCTATGAAACTCAAGGAGGTTAGATATCTAAGCTCCTTGACACTATAGCGCTTTCTAGTAGAGAAATTAGGAACTTTGTGTTGGCGGTAAATCCCGAGATTAATTTTGCCATTATGAACACGTCCTACTGAATTCAAATGGGTTCTTTAACATGCCAACAACGTATGACATGCGTGCCGTGATTTTTGTCGCCTTTCAACAATCACTTACCACGGCCAGGAGCGAACCTGCAAGTTTGGGGTTGGTAGTCCGACACGATAACCACTCACCCACCGTGGCAAGCTGATTATTAGAGTAACCCTTTCTGACGTCACTGACGACAAATTTGATATTTCGTAGATGTGCCGAACGGGAATGGAGAGGGCTGTCCAAATTTCAAGACGACAGCGTTACCCGCAGGGTTCCAAAAGGTAAGTAAGTACTGCAGTCTACAGTAAAACTTCGTATAACCGTCACTCTTTAACTTAACTTAATAACAAAGTGCTTTAATGTGCAGTAACGCGTTCGCTTTGTTTACTTACTCTAGATCAGTGGTTCTGAACCCGTACAAGTCTGCGGACCACTCAGCCTGAAATTGAATCATGTACGGACCCCCACCCAGCCCCCTTATCAGTTGTAATCCTTCCTCAATAACACTTATTTTAAAGATATTTCTGTTCCAAACCTGATAGTCATCGCCGCGAATACATTCGGACGATTCTCGTTCAACGCACATCGTTTTTGAAATCCCCATTTATTGGGCACTTTATTATACGTGCTGGTGGACCCTTTTCTCCTGCGGACCACTTCCGAAGCATTCGCGGACCACCTGTTAAGAGCCACTGCTCTAGATGGTCAATTTGTGCAATAATTTACAAATCAGTGCAAATTTGACGTCAGAAGAAATATCAGAGTGGTTAGAAGCCGTCGGATTTTTAAGAGCGTTAAAAATTCCTCAGCATGCCTTCCTTCGGGGGGGAAGTAAAGCCGGCGGTCCCATGTCATAGATTTAAGGCATGTCAAAGAAACTTCCACTAATTGCACCTGTGTGAAGCTAAATTGGATAGGTTAAGAATGTAAACAACGCTCTTGGGTTTCTACGTTCGTTGCCAAGAGCCGACTGCGGTGGCGTCTAGTAGCTAAGTTCTGAACTTGGCCTAGTAGTCGTTGATGGTGGCGCTTGGCGGCAAAAGTAGGAACTCTTTGAAAAATTCAAAGTCTGCAGTCCTTACTTGAATTAAAAAACAGATAACACACATTAATACAGTCATCACAATTAATACCGGTTATCAGACAGTTTCTACACACACCCAAAGTACACGGGGCTACATGACCGCGTAGTCGCAGCCCCTAAACTGAGGAACCAACCAACCAACCTACGTGGATGGTAACATTATCTCTGCGAAATTGAAGATCCATCCTCAACACTGTTAACCTCAGAAATCCGAATTTGCGTGTAATCTCCGAAATGCTTATGACCCATGCGCTATGCAACAATCAAAGTGGGTTAACTCGCGACGTGTTGCCAGCTTCACTACACTGGTGTTTATGACTAACTGCTCTACTCCACCGCAGCTCTCAGGCACATTTTCTCATGAGACTATCCTTCCCCTGACTTTTCACCACTCGGTGTATTCTTAGATAGCACAGCTCCTAGTAGAAGGTCACTTAAACCAAAAATGCAAGTAACAAAAAATCTACAAGACGATAAAAATCTGGTTGGTTCCTTAGTTCAGGGGCTGCGACGACGCGGTCATGTAGCCTCGTGTACTTTGGGTGTGTGTGTAGAATCTGTCTGATAACCGGTGTTAATTGTGTTGGCTGTATTAGTGTATGTTATCTGTGAATCAGGTAGAAAGACTGCAGACGATTATTTTTTTAAAGTAGTTCCTACTTTTGCTATTAAATGCTACCGTCCACGACACCTAGCTGCGGAAGTGGTCACTAAATGCCATCGCAGTCAGCACCTGGTGGTGAACGTTGGAACTAATATAGCTTTATCAATCTAATTTGCAAATTTTAGCTTCCACAAGTGTAGTAAGTGGAAGGTTCTTTATCATACCATAAATTTATGATGAAGATGATAATTGTTGTTTTAAGGGGCCTAACATCTAGGTTATCGGCCCAATAAATTTATGACATGGGACCGCCGGCTTTACATCCCCTCCGAAGGAAGACATACTGAGGGATTTTAAACGCTCTTAAAAAATCGGACGATCTCGACCGGGTTTGAACCCGCGATCTTGGGCATAGAGGCTCAGCATGCTACCAACTACGCCACCGAAGCCGCTAAGATAAAAGTATAATAAAAGTATTCCTACAAAACAAAAATACAAACATTTATTCGGCTCGCTTTGTACAAGAAATCTATGGACTTTGACGGTGAAAAAGTATAAAAACATGAATAACTTCTTTATTCTTGGTCGTATGATTTAAAAAAAATCAAGATACATACAAAATTCAACGTGTTCTTGTCTACAACATACACTACGCCATTTCTAATATTACCGTCACACATAGGCATATTACCGGAGATTTCTTGTATCCCCTATTTTTTGTATTTTTGGGGGTTGAAAATTGAATATTTTACATTTTTGGAATGTTCTCGTTGGATACAAGCTAAAAGTTGTATGTTTATAACTCATTTGGAAGTTGGTTAACATTAATGCCAGCCTTGTGATTTTATAGATTTTGTCAATTTTGAGTTCACGAATCAACCACAGCAAGTGTAACATCTCCAAGCCTCTGGCTATCGGCGAACGAGTTGCTATTATAAACTGAATGGGTTTAGAAACAATAGCCTAGCTTTGCGGAAGGAGGTCAGTGAAGGAGCGGTGTACTTTCCAACACAACAAGTAACGTCATCTGATTGCGCGTCGCGGGACACGGAACATAACAATGTAACCTTACCATTTGTCCCCCATTCCTAAACACAATAGGCGCTAAACAAGTTAAAATAGGCAGTCTCATACATTGTTGTTGTTTGAGTCTTCGGTCTTTTGACTGGTTTGATGCAACATCCATGCCTCCCTATCCTGAGCTAATCGTTTCATCTCTACATAGCTACCACACCCTACATCCGAGGCAATCTGTTTAACATATTCTAACCTTGGTCTACCCCTACAGTTCTTGTCCTCGACCCTTCGTTCCATAACTAAGCTTCCTATTCCTGGGTGTCTTAGTATGTGTCCTACCAACCTATCTCTTCTCTTCATTAGCAGTCGCCAGAAACATCTCTCCTCTCCCACTAGTCTTAATACCTCTTCGTTTGTAACCCAACCACCCATCTGATCTTCATCATTCTCCTGTAACACCACATTTCAAACGCTTCAATTCTCCTCTTTTCTACTGCACCGTATAAAATCTGCAGAGAGGCGCATGTTTGCAATGAATAAACTATTCAGCAGTAAACTGTTATCAAGGGCATCAAAATTCCGTGTTTATAAGACAATGAGTGTGCCTGGTGACAGACTGTTTTAGTGGTAGTATTTTTTGTTGGTGGAACTTCAGTATTTTTTTCGTTAGTAGAATTTTGGTATTTAATTGTTAGTACGGTAGAAGGTTGGTATTTTTGTTAGTAGAATTGCTCTTTACTTATTCTGAAAGGGAGTAGCAGCCTTTCAGAATAAATCAATTCTTTACTAGTCTTATAGACGGTTAAGATATTGATAATATAAGCCAAATAATGGCTACACTGCGTCCTGCTGCACGGCTGAAAGCAACGGGAAACTACAGCCGTATGATATTCCCGAGGATATGCACCTCTCTATGCATAATTACATGTGATGATGGCCTCCTCCCTTGTAAAATTTCAATCCGGAGGTAAACTAGTCCCCCGTTCGGATCTCCGAGTGGGGACTACTCGAGAGGGGGTTAACATCACAGAAGTGACAAAGAGGAAATCTGACATTCTACGGATCGGAGCGTGGAATGTTAGAAATCTGCTAGGAAGTGGAAGGTTAGAAAACTTAGAAAGGGAAATGGTTAGGTTGAGGTTGGATTTGGTTGGGATTAGTGAAATGCGCTGGCAGGAAGAACAGGACTTTTGGTCAGGAGACTATAGGGTCATTAGCACTAAATCAAACATTGGCCAAGCAGGGGTTGGCCTCATATTGAGTAGGAAACTTGGACAGCGGGTGGAATATTATGAGCAATATAGTGAACGGATTATTGTAGCAAAAATCAATACTAAACCTACCTGCACCACAGTGGTACAAGTCTATATGCCTACCAGTCAAGCTGATGATGAGGATGTTGAAAAGGTCTACGAAAAAATAGACGAAATTCTGAGGTATATCAAGGGTGATGAAAATGTTATAGTAATGGGAGATTGGAATGCTGTGGTAGGAAAAGGGAGAGAAAGGAAGATAGTAGGAGATTTCGGATTAGGCGAAAGGAATGATCGAGGAAGCAGGCTGGTAGAATTCTGCACCGAGCATGAGTTGGTCATAGCTAACACCTTATTCAATAACCACAATAGAATAATATACACATGGATGAGACCAGGAGATACAGGGCGTTACCAAATCGACTTCATTATGGTCAAGCAGAGGTTTCGAAACCAGATTTTGGATTGTAAAACATATCCTGGTGCTGACATAAACTCTGACCACAATCTGGTTGTAATGAAATGCAGATTAAAGTTGAAGAAACTGAATAAAAGTCAAAAACCAAAAAGGTGGGCAAATGACAGACTGAAAGAGAAGGATGTAAACGAAAGATTCAAGAAGAGTATAAAGGAAGGACAAATGGAAAACCCTAAGCAAACTTCAATTGCAGACGAATGGGCACTTTTGAAGAATGAACTAACAAGATCCGCAGAAGAAAACATTGGTAGGAAAGAAAGAATAGGTAGAAAACCGTGGATCACTCAGGATATACTAGAATTGATGGATGAAAGGCGGAAACACAAGAATGTAAGAGATGAAAAGGGGAAAGCAGAATACAGACGTCTGAGAAATGAGGTTAACAAGAAGTGCAAGGTAGCGAAAGAAGAATGGTTGATAGAGAAATGTGCAGGTATAGAAAATTGTCTGAAATTAGGAAAAGGAGACACAGCTTATCGAAGGATTAAGAATACTTTTGGGGAAAAGAAGACTAAGTGCTGTAATATTAAGGACACAAATGGAACGCCTCTAACAGATAGGGAAGAAAAGGTTGGGAGATGGAAAGCTTACATAGAGTGTTTGTATAAGGGAAAGGAGATTCAGAATCATGTAATGGAAAGGGAGGAGTAAACTGATGAGGATGCAAAAGGAGATTTAATATTGAGATCAGAATTTGACAGAGCATTGGAAGACTTAAGCAAGAACATATCACCAGGTATAGATGATATACCGATTGAGATGCTACGCTGCGTAGGAGATGAAGGTCTGATCAGGTTATTTCACTTGGTGTGTAGGATTTATGAGACAGGTGAGGTATCCTCTGATTTCAAGAAGAATGTTATCATCCCTATACCGAAGAAAGTAGGAGCTGACAGATGTGAGGATTACCGTACAATCAGCTTGATTACTCATGCTTCAAAGATCCTGTCTAGAATCATTTACAAGAGGATGGAAAGCCAGATAGAAGCGGAGTTGGGTGAAGACCAGTTTGGTTTCAGGAGAAATGTAGGAACAAGGGAAGCTGCACTAAGTCTTAGGCTGATTTTGGACGGTAGAATAAGAAAAGATAAGATAACGTTCATGGCATTTGTAGACTTAGAAAAGGCCTTTGATAACGTTGATTGGACTAAATTGTTTGACATTTTGAAAATGATTGGAATAAAGTACAGGGATAGAAGAGTGATCTACAATCTGTACAGAAACCAGACAGCAGTCATTCGAGCTGATGGACATGAGAGAGAAGCTGGTATTCAGAGAGGAGTGAGGCAAGGCTGCAACTTATCACCCATACTTTTCAATCTTTACATTGAACAAGCAATGAAGGAAATTAGAGAGAAATTTAAAGTGGGAGTGAAGATTCAAGGAGAAATAATTTCAACTCTGAGATTTACTGATGACATCGTCATCTTGGCCGACACGCCTCAGGATTTGAATGAGTTTTTGAATGGTATGGACTCCGTCTTGAGGAAAGAATTCATGATGAAAATTAATAAATGTAAAACAAAAATATTGGAATGCGGCCGCAATAAATCAGAAACCTCTATGGAAATCAAATTGGTAGGGGAGAAACTAAAGGAAGTAGGAGTCTTCTGTTACTTAGGAAGCAAAATAACCAGTGATGGACGAAGCAAAGAGGATATAAAAAGTAGGTTGGCTCAGGCAAGGAGAGCATTTCTACAAAAAAAGAACCTGTTGACATCGAATATAGATTTAGGTATTAGGAAGACATTTTTGAAAGCCTTTGTCTGGAGCGTGGCACTCTATGGAAGTGAAACTTGGACTATTGGTGCAGCAGAAAAGAGGAGAATTGAAGCGTTTGAAATGTGGTGTTACAGGAGAATGATGAAGATCAGATGGGCAGATAGGGTTACAAACAAAGAGGTATTAAGACGAGTGGGAGAGGAGAGATGTTTCTGGCGACTGCTAATGAAGAGAAGAGATAGGTTGGTAGGACACATACTAAGACACCCAGGAATAGCAAGCTTAGTTATGGAACGAAGGGTCGAGGACAAGAACTGTAGGGGTAGACCAAGGTTAGAATATGTTAAACAGATTGCCTCGGATGTAGGGTGTGGTAGCTATGTAGAGATGAAACGATTAGCTCAGGACAGGGAGGCATGGAGAGCTGCATCAAACCAGTCAAAAGACTGAAGACTCAAACAAGACAATTGTACGACCAGTATTAATATATGGGGCAGAGACATGGACTCGCAGCAAGAAGATGGAGAGGAGAATATCGACTATCGCCCTGAAATTGTGTACGGTGATAAAGGGCACTACTAGAAGTTCACCTATGAGACTTTCAAAAACCTGGTGACTACAAAACCAACATGGCGGCCAAGCGAAGTTGAGACATTTAAATAGATTTTTCTCGCGATTTAACTATCTAAATGTAATGAAACTTGGTTCAGCAAATGTTTATACTCATTGTAATGCACTGAAATCTAATTTAGTTCAATTGTTTACATAATCTCAAAATGGCGGCTGTGCGAAATATTTCACTGACATTCTATATCTCCGAAACTATTACAGATATCACCCTGCAATTTTGTACGGTGATAAAGGGTACTGATACAAGTATATCTATGTATATTTCATAAACCTCTAAAGTACAAAACGAACATGGCGACCAAGCGAATTTAAAATATTTTAATAACTTTTCTCGTGATTTAACTCTCTGAGCGCAGTGAAATGTGGTACAGTAAATGATTTTGCAGATTGTAATGCACTGCCATCTAATTTAATTCAATTGCTTACATAACCTCAAGATGGCGGCTGTGCGAAATTTTAAAATTAAGTTTTAATTTCTTGTGTCGTAATCATGCGATCGAAGTGAAAGTTTGAATAATGAACCTAGGCAATAATTGTCCTTGAATGATACATAACTCTATGGCCTATACATATAACACTCCTAAATGGCGAGCTTCCGAAATATTTAGACGGTTCTCAATATCTATGAATCTTTTACAGCAAGCAAACTGTTTTTTTTTATGTTCATAGAGACTATGAACATATGTTCACCTATAGGACTTTCAGGAACCTGGTGAGCACAAATCCAACATGGCGGCGACGCGAAGTATTAATATTTAAATGGACGTTTCTCGCGAATTAACTATCCGAGTGCCGTGAAACGTTGCACGTTAAATGCTTATACAAATGTTGATCCACTGGCATCTAATTTATTTCAATGGTTTGCATAATCACAAGATGGCTGCTGTGCGTAATTCTAAAATCTCGTTTTTACTTTTTGTTGTCTAATCATGTGATTGAAGTTTGAATACCACACGTACACAATAATCTTAATGTAATAGTACAAAAATAAAAATCCAACCTGGCGACCATCTGAAATCGACCTTTGAGAACAAAGTGTTCAGAAAAATCTTCGGGTTGGTATCAGAGCAGGGAAACTTCAGAAGAAGAAAAAAAACACAGAAATTCACGCCCTGTATAACGAACTGGATGTGATAGCAGTAATACGGAGCAGAAGAATAGAATGGCTGGGACATGTACTGAGAAGCGAAGAAGGAATGGTAAAAATGAGTGCTAGAAGGAAAACCACAAGGAAAAAGACCAAAGTTGAGATGGCAGGATGGAGTGAGGAAAGACCTGGAGGCCCTGGGTGCCAACGAGAACATGGCTAGCCACAGAGACCAATGGAAGAGGCTAAAGAGTGAGGCAATGACCCGACTTCGGTTCGTGTGGCCAGCTAAGTAAGTATTCTTTAAATGTAAATTGCAAACTTTATTTTGTTTACGTGAGTAAATGCAATAAATGTCTATTTATCCCACTATCAAAATAGTGGAAAAACAATGATCCGACGCTGACAATAGACGGCAAGATAGTCATATCCCAAGACTGTTGGAAACAGGTAGGCTAAGTTTAATATGTATTTGAATACTCTTACCATTATTCATACTTTTGTAAACATAAATAATTAAAAATCCTAGATGTTTCGAGAACGACTTTTAGGCGGCTTCGGTGGCGTAGTTGGTAGCATGCTGAGCTACTATGCCCAAGATCGCGGGTTCAAACCCGGTCGAAGACGTCGGATTTTTTAAGAGCGTTGAAAATCCCTCAGTATGCCTTCCTTCGGAGGGGGAAGTAAAGCCGGCGGTCCCATGTCATAGATTTATGGCATGTTAAAGAACCTTCCACTAATTACACCTGTGTGAAGCTAAATTAATGGTAAGTTAAACATTTGACAAACGCTCTTAGGTTCCCACGTTCGTCGTCAGAAGCCGACTGCGGTGGGTATCTGGTGACTAAGTTCTGAACTATTAGTCGTTGACGGTGGCGTTTGGTGGCAAAAGTAGTAACTACTTGAAAATTGATTATCTGCAGTCCTGACTTGAATTAAAAACAGATAACACACACCCAAAGTACACAGGGCTACATGACCGCGTTGTCGCAGCCCCTAAACTGAGGAACCAACCAACCAACCAGAACGACTTTGCCTCCTTTTTCAATAGAATTAAAACAATGTGGCCAAAGAAAGTGTGCCAATGAGCTTACAAAGACCTAGAGAAATTCCTCTGTTCGTCACCAGATAGCAGCCAGAAGCTATTGTATGGACCTTGGTAGAAAAAACGCGCCATATATGATGAAGTAGAAGTAGAACGATGGAAAGAGAAGGAAGGAATGAAGGAGAAGGAAAAGAGGGGTGTGGGAAAGAATTGAGACTCCTCGAAGATTAAGGATGTGCAAATAGCGGAAAGGAGAGGTGGAGTACCGTACAGATATTTGTTTCTGTTTCCTTATACCATCCATCCCCCCACCCTTTTGCCCTTATTTGGACATCCTCATTCTTCAGGGGTCTCTATTTTTCCCCCCACCCTCGTTTCCTTCTCTACTTAGTATAAAACTAAGTCCCCGATTCTTGGATGTAACGGGTAATCTCGAGAACCATTGGAAGGATTTTGATGCGGTTTTCACCATTCTGTAAAGGATTTCTCGAGGAAGGTTTCTGTAGAAAAACATTCATTTTTGATCAAAGGAAGCCGAGCAGTAACGATATTAGTGAAAATGTCGAAAAACCTAACGTCCGTGCGCCTTTTCAGCTTACGCTGGGTACGCGGGGCCTCCGGGTGAGAGGCAGCTGCGCTACCCCAACACCACGGGGCCGGCCCTACCACAGCATATCTCTGTCTTTAATACATCGTACACTATAAATGTTTTTACGTTTTCATTTCTTCCAACAATCTCCATTAAGCGGAAATTTAAATTACTAGCTTTGGAACGAGTGTACGAGTAACCTATCACCCCAACTTCGGCCAGCATCAAACTTTCGAGTGGTGTCGAGTTAAGACTTCAGAGAAGAGTAGCCTATAATATGTGTTTGGAGTTCCGCTGTTCACCTCGTCTTATCTGAATTGCGTCTGGGACCTGTCGTCCGTGCGCCTTTAAGCTTACGCTGCGTAAACCGTTAAAGATACCGGGCGAAGCCGGGGAGGGTTGCTAGTAATAATAATAATAATAATAATAATAAAAGCAAACAATTCTGGGAAAGAAGCATTCACATCAAGAATCAACAATATGGAAGTGGCATGCCAACTAACTAGGGATGTTTATAATAAGCCATCAGTGTCCCTAAATGCCAAGCTTAGACGTTATTGTTCAGTTATGCGTCCAGAAGTCCCAAAATGCCTCGCATTGAAAAATAAACGTTTGATGGAAAACGTAGAGGCTAAAAAGTGACAGTCAGTCTGAAAGACTAGACTTTGTATCATTTTAAATGCTACAAATGCTGAAAAATGCTAGAAAGGCTGGAGGCTTCGCTCGAAGCCAAAGACTCTTGACATGTTAGAAAATTATCTGCATAATACTTATCTTGCTTATCTTGTTTCAAATTACTCGCGAACGGCAAGTGCAAACCAAGGGCAAAGCAAGGTAAAGCGCGCGGGAAGCCGTCACCCTCACCCCTTCCATCCAGTCTAAAAACACTTATAATGGTCGATGTATTGAAGATAGAGATATGCTCTCGCGGACTTTTTTGTAGAACTTTTCATGCTGACCAATTCTTACGCTCATAGTATATTGATATGTTTAACGGTTTGCCCAGCGTAAGCTTAAGAAGCGCACGGACGCCAAGTTTGTTTTCGACCTTTTTACTGAAATCGTTACTGCTTGGCTTCCTTTGATCATACATAAATTATTTTCTACAGAATATTTCCTCGATATATCCTTCACAGAATGGTGAAACCCGCATCAAAATCCATCCAGTGGTTCTCGAGATTACCCGTGACATCCAAGAATCAGGGATTTTTGTCTTATACTAACGAAGTAGAGATTGTCGGGGAACACATGCACCAAGCAGTACTATGACGTCACACACCTCAGTGCATCTGGGTACATTTCGTCCCGTCACCGTAACGTAACGCCAGACCCCAGCGTAACGACGAAGTCGACAAGATCATTTAAAATGATAAAAAAGATAAAACCTATGAAATATACTGGGATCAATCAGGGAAAATGTAGAGTTCAGGAGACAGCACAACAACGGACTCGACCTAAGTGTGGAAAGGATAACAGACGTCATAAGGAAAAGGAGGATGAGTTTCTATGGCCACATAATACTCATGAACTTTCAGAGACTGACCAACCACATAGTTTCCTACTTCGTAAACAAGAAATCGAAGGGACCTTGGTTCACCGACATTGAAAGAGATCTTCTAGAAGTAGGGATCACATTTGAAGACATCCAGGAACGTGTTCCTCTTCAGGGAAAACATGGAACCCACCAGCGATTCTCGAGAAAGCCAAAGCTGAAAACAGGAAAAAAAAAGTGTACTGATGAAAGAACGGGGGCTAACAAAAAATACATGCGGGAATGCTGGGATAGAACTAAAGCTCAGAGTTTGAATTAACGTGATCCATAGTTGGCCGAAAGGAATAGTAATAATAAAACCAAAGGGGCTTCGGTGGCGTAGTTGTTAGGATGCTGTACTGCTGTTCCCAAGATCGCGGGTTCAAACCCGGCTGTAGTCATCGGATTATTTTAAGAGCGTTACAATCCTTCAGTACGCCTTTGTTTGGAGGGGAAGTAAAGCCGGCGGTCCCATGTCATAGATTTATGGCATGTTTAAGATTATTTCACTGACTAAACTTGTGTGAATCTAAATTTCTTGGTTATATTTCGTTGAAACGCTCTATCCAAACTCCAACGTTCACCACTAGGTGTCAGTGATATCTGGTAGCGAAAGTTGGAACTACTTAAAATTGAACGGAACTTGTAGCTCACCCTATGGGTGTCCGCTTGAAGCAGCTACAGCCTCTGGCGAGCCGAACATGTCCTCGGACACTCCCGGCACTAAAAGCCATACGCTAATTAAATGAAATAAAACCAAATAACATTATTATTATTATTATTATTATTATCGGGAAAGAGCCGGCCCCGTGGTGTTGGGGTAGCGCGCCTGCCTCTCACCCGGAGGCCCCGGGTTCGATCCCCGGCTCCGTCAAGGATTTTAAAACTGACGTGAGGGTTGGAACGGGGTGCACTCAGCCTCGTGAGCTGTCGGTAGCTGTCTGACAGTGAGACAGCGCCCCGATCACGAATACCAAGATTAACGGCCGAGGGGACCCGACGTGCTGATCACGCGTCACCCCAATACCTGCAGGTCAAATGGCTGGGCAGCGGTCGCTTGGTCGGCCTTAGCCCGTCATGGGCTGGATAGTGCCAGGGGTTGACTTTTTTGTTGTTTTTTTTATTATCGGGAAAGAGAGGACAATATTTTGAGCCTAAAAGTGAAAATTGATAATTTTGATCATTGGACGCTTGTCAGTTTCCAGATTGCTCTCAGTGTGTGTGAGCAACAAGACAGCGTCATCTTCTGGGAACAGGCGTGGCTCATGTACTTCATGACAATAACCGCATCCTGTGGAAAAGGTAAACAGGTTCTTCCAGGGATATCCCAGAAAGTTTGTTGAGTCTTACATAACCCGGTGTTTGACAAACACAGGCACCTTCTAGGTGAGACTGATTTGCCACATTGTCGTAGCAACCAGTGACGTAACCATGGAGACTAATCTCCCAGAGCCAAATAATGTACACTGTTGCTATTATTTATACAAACCCTGTCGAAGTCGTCGGATTTTTTAAGAGCGTTAAAAATCCCTCAGTATGCCTTCCTTAGGAGGGGAAGTAAAGCCGGTGGTCCCATGTCATAGATTTATGGCATGTAAAAGAACCTTCCACTACCTACAGTTGCGTGAAGCCAAAATGTGTAGGTAGGAATTGATGACGCTGGATTAGTTCCAACGTTTGCCAACAGGTGCTGACTGTGATGTTATCTATAGTGCGTCTCTACCTTAAAAGACAGTACGCATTAAATGGAGCGCGCTGATGCCAGGTCTGCTGCATATACAAGTTCTGCAAGGCCGGGCACATGATGTAACATAACTCGTATACAGGCGTGCTTTTACGCAAAACTCGGGAAATTTCGAAAATATTTGTTTGTTATATAACTGTACCTCATGCCTTGAAGCGAACGACGGTCCAATATTTAGATTATGATACACCGAAGCTCAGAGCGCGATTTTAATGCACACATTATAATAATTTATAATTTTCAATTATTCATGAATATGATAATTTCCTCGAATATCATAGGTTATAATAAATAATAATAATAATAATAATAATAATAATAATAATAATAATATTAATAATAATAAAATAATAATAATAATAATAATAATAATAATAATATTAATAATAATAAAATAATAATAATAATAATAATAATAATGTGTATTGTCGTCTACGTAATTTACCCAATTTTGTATGGTCAAGTGGTGGTATGCAGCCGAAATTAAATTGCATATTCATTTCCTTTTTCTTGAATGAGTCGTTGTTCAATTTTATATAGTTCTTCACTTGCGTCCATACCATTCTAATGGGGCTAAGTTCCCTGTGGTATGGGGGTGTGGTACAGTGGCAAGCAAGGGACATTTCTCTGCTGTGATAGCCTACATTGTCTATTACTAGGATAGATCCTTCGGGAACATTGGGCAACAATTACTCGACGAACCACTTTTCATACACTTCACCTGTCATTTCGTCGTGGGTGGCTGCCGTGTTCTTTTGGCACAGAAAAGTTAACTCTGCACCATTAAAGAAATTTTGTTCATTCCCGGGACAAACAATGGCAAACTACGGAAACCACTTCGAGGATGGCTGAGGTAGGAATCGAACCCGCCTCTTCTCAGTTTTGTCTCATGAAGTTGAGTACGCCCCGTTCCAGCCCTCAGACCAGAATTAAATTTCTTGGCAGAGCCGGGATTCAAACCCGGGCCCCCATGGTGACAGCACAGTGACAGCCAGGAATGCTAGCCATTACGCAACGAGGCGGAAAATTTATAAAGAACACAAGCACCACTTCATTTCACAGTTCAACTTCACCTACCCTCCATAAAACGCAGTCGGGGATATACGCGTCACCTGAGTAAACAAACGTTCGCTGCGTCAGCGCTGCGCTGGGCGGGAGGAGTACGCAAAGTGCTATAACTTATGAATGCTATCTGAATCGAGCTCTGGTCTGTTTTAAAAACTATTTCAGACATTAATGAACATTTCTTCTCGCTTAGTCACCAACGTAAAGTAAACAGCAAAACAGTTTCTCGCTACGTAACTTTTTTGTGACACCATCCCAGATTTTTCAAGTATCATTTAAGAAAACAAATCATAACTTTCTTACTATGAAAATAATTACTGCCCTGAGAAATATGGCATCTTCTACCAACATCGGGCAATCTAAAAATAAATTATTGATCTGTTGCGATCATTAGTTCATTATCTATGGCCTGATAAGTTTTATATCTGCAAAAATATAGATTGGCGCTAAAATATCGTAATTGTGAAAATTGGGCCATGTGTTAATTATTTATGGCTTTTATTTTTACATCATCATAAAGAGCGGAAAATTCTCTATAAGACCACGCAAACATTTTCTTAGATTTGCCACCTTCAATTATTGGGAAATGGCAACATCGCCGGGGTGGAAGAGGATGAAGCTAATTGCAGGACATATGAGTGCGAGTGAGAGGCAACTACTACATGTAATTCCATACTGTCTTTTAAGGTTGAGATGCACTATAGTAGCCAAGTCCGCAAGTTAGGTGTTGTGGACGGTAGCATTTGATCGTCTGCAGTCCTTACCTGAATTACAGATAACACACACTAATACAGACATCTCAATTAACACCGGTTATTAGACTGATTCTTCACACACCCAAAGTACACGGGGCTACACGCAGCCCCTAAACTAAGGAACCAACCAACCAACCAAATGTGCATCCGTGGGATTTTTGAAGATACAAGTGTGGTAATTGACTCAAACTCTTTGTTTGGCCTTTGTGAAACATAATTTCGTTGTTGTCACTCTCGAAAATTGTACGTTTGGGTGCTGCGCAAGAAATACAAAAAGGCAGCCATCGCAAAATTTTCCAAATAGCCATTGGGATTACGAAAAACCTTTATGTAGGACTAACCGTTTTCTCACAGAGTTCGGTTGATTGGTTCCTCAGTTTAGGGGCTGCGACGACGCGGTCATGTAGCCCCGTGTACTTTGGGAGTGTGTAGAATCAGTCTGATAACCGGTGTTAATTGTGATGACTGTATTAGTGTGTGTTATCTGTTTTCAATTCAAGTAAGGACTGCAGACATTACATTTTTTCAAGTAGTTCCTACTTTTGCCGCCAAACGCCACCGTCAACTACTACTAGTTCAGTACTGGTTACCAGATGGCATCGCAGTCAGCTCCTGGCGACGAAGGTTGTAACCTAAGAGCGTTTGTCAAATGTTTAACCTAACCACTGATGTATAGAGATCAGTGAACCTAACCTATGATTTAGCTTCACACAGTTGTAATTAGTGGAAGGTTCTTTAACATGCCATAAATCTATGGCATGGGACCTTGGGCTTTACTTCCCCTCCGAAAGAAGGCATACTGAGGGATTTTTAACGTTCTTAAAAAATCCGACGACTTCAGCCGGGTTTGAAGCCGCGATCTTAGGCATAGAAGCTCAGCATATTACCAACTACACCACCGAAGCCGCCTAGAGTTCACTTTCATAGTTTTCAAATATAAACATAACATGACATGTTTGGCATTATTTCTAGGTCCAGTGGGTGATAATAATACCTCCACGTTTTACAGCAGGCACATGAAATTGTAAGATAAAAGTGCATAGTTACTTGTTAATCTTCGAGCAAATGCGAGGGCTGGTTCCGATCATACAGCTAACTAAACCCCGTGTGTAGCGTGAGCCAGCTTATAGGACTACAGTAATAATATGTTCTACAAGTGGGATTCAACATGTCGCTGTTGTCCCTGAAATCCAGAACCACAGCCTTCTGAACTGGCAGCCAGTGTGTAACGTGAGCACGCTTATAGGACTACAGTAATATGTTCTACAAGTGGGATTAAACATGTCGCTGTTGTCCCTGAAATCCAGAACCACAGCCTTCTGAACTGGCAGCCAGTGTGTAACGTGAGCACGCTTATAGGACTACAGTAATATGTTCTACAAGTGGGATTAAACATGTCGCTGTTGTCCCTGAAATCCAGAACCACAGCCTTCTGAACTGGCAGCCAGTGTGTAACGTGAGCACGCTTATAGGACTACAGTAATATGTTCTACAAGTGGGATTAAACATGTCGCTGTTGTCCCTGAAATCCAGAACCACAGCCTTCTGAACTGGCAGCCAGTGTGTAACGTGAGCACGCTTATAGGACTACAGTAATATGTTCTACAAGTGGGATTAAACATGTCGCTGTTGTCCCTGAAATCCAGAACCACAGCCTTCTGAACTGGCAGCCAGTGTGTAACGTGAGCACGCTTATAGGACTACAGTAATATGTTCTACAAGTGGGATTAAACATGTCGCTGTTGTCCCTGAAATCCAGAACCACAGCCTTCTGAACTGGCAGCCAGTGTGTAACGTGAGCACGCTTATAGGACTACAGTAATATGTTCTACAAGTGGGATTAAACATGTCGCTGTTGTCCCTGAAATCCAGAACCACAGCCTTCTGAACTGGCAGCCAGTGTGTAACGTGAGCACGCTTATAGGACTACAGTAATATGTTCTACAAGTGGGATTAAACATGTCGCTGTTGTCCCTGAAATCCAGAACCACAGCCTTCTGAACTGGCAGCCCGTGTGTAGCGTGAACACGCTTATAAGACTCAAGTAATATGTTCAATAAGTCTGTAGTCCTGGGTTCCCAGGTCCCGGCTGTATCGTGGGCGTCATAGGATGAGTGAGTTCAACAACACAAAAGTCCTGCATCTGGCGTCTCCAGGAGTTGTTATTATTATTGTACGTTGAGAACCACATGCATGACAGCATCTTATCTGCATATATACTCAGAAGCATGGGCGCCCATACGGGGGGGGGGGGGCAGGGGGGGGCCATGGCCCCCCCCTGGATCCTTGAAAATTAAAACGATATGAAAAGCAGACTGAGAACAAACTTTTTTTTGCAAAAGTTCTTATAGTATTCTAATTAATTTGTACTAAATTTGTACTTCCGATATTTAACATTCCACCAGGCCAAACATTAAATACTGTATAGTGGCAGTGGGCGCATTAAGCCTGTCTGGCACACCTCAGAAATCTGAATTTAAAAATTACAATATTTGCTAAATAATAGTTTTGCTTCAATTAGTGAATACACTAATTCGTTCTCTACATAGTCTATTACGTAAAGGTGCTCGATCAGGCGCAATCTGCCTCGCATATCACTTTTGCAACAACAGCAAATGTGTAAAAGGGTCATTGACAAACTGGCCGATATGGACTTAGTTTGTGGGTGCTCCCTAAAAATTGTCCTTAAAATATTCAAGCTTTGAGTGAGCCTGTTCGGCCATTTGGTACTCGTGGGCGCCCTTAGGGGGGGGGGGGGCTGGATTTCCGAGAATGTTGAAATAAGATTGTTCATTGTCACACCAGTTTATTTCATAAATGGAAGTTACAGA
Source organism: Meconema thalassinum (assembly GCA_946902985.2). Lineage (NCBI taxonomy): Eukaryota > Metazoa > Arthropoda > Insecta > Orthoptera > Tettigoniidae > Meconema > Meconema thalassinum. Next base: position 195,707,189 of record OX336388.2, read on the forward strand.
TAGTCAACTGACAACTGTTACAACAACAAAATTCTGTAATGTTGCTGACGTAATATGTATTTACAATTTTTAAATACAAATATGGTTCTAATGATGCCATGCACTCTGTCACCAATGGATGATCATGATGATAATTGCTGTTTAAAGGGGCCTAACATCTAGGTAAGCTCCAAATTCCAATACGGTTATGCCTAGTGTTTCCCCATCCCTATCTTGAGTGGCTACTATTTTTGCCACCTCACTTCGGCAGTGTCGATATGAAAAGCACGTTCTGGAGATATGTTTAGACATTGCGACATCGCTAGCGTATCTTAACCCCTAAAATAAGCTTTTCTATGCTTACTAGTAAAACTCTGGTCCTGTAAGGTCGTGCTTACAATATTGGATAATTTACTGTATTCAGACCCGACGGGGGGACAAACTTGCAACTGCCAAGGCGGCAGGTTTTAGGGACGGAAAATTTTCTGGGAAACTGTACAAAACTGCTTGGTCATTAAACGTCAAGTTGATTAAGTTTAAGCCCTCCACAAGAGAATATACTTTGGCATTGTTGATTATTTAAGGACATAAATAAAATGATCGTCTTAGTCACCTTGGTGTTCTTGCTGTTGATCTGACATGAATGTTAAATTGTACCAATGAGGAAATTCCAAACTCGTTACCGGTATTTAAATAATTGTTTTTGCACATTGGTTGTGTATGATATCTATTAAAATTTAATGTACATTATTTGTATTATTTTTTTAAATTTGTAATTTTAGCAAACGCATATTTTTAGTTAAGTACACACTCAGGCGAAGAAACAGCCTCATATGTTATGGAAACTTTGTAACTGCTCGGCTTCACGTGTTGCGTGAGGGTTAAACACCTGTACGGTATGAACAACAGCAATAAACATTCACTCCTAACTACACTGGTTATCTCATAAATACAAGCACTATAGATCTGGTAAAATTTACAATGTATTCTGATACCAGACATGAAATACACTTCGCAGGATCCTCGTCGTACAGACTATCTAACACTCCCTATCATATTCGCACAGGCCTACTTATGACATATTGACGACCCTCGGAAATAATGATGACTGGTACTTACAGGCGTTGACTTCAGCTGTGACGACTTAATTCTACTGATTCGGGGGTTAGTTGCTCCCAGAGAATCACTCCTACTTACTCGCAGCACAATTACTATATATTTCACACGCGAGCCTCTCAACTATGAACATTATGTACATTATTACTTTGATGGTCAGCATCCAACGATTTATCTAGTTTCGTGGATCTGATTATACAAAGATGCTTTAAATCAGTGTGATGGATTATCGCATCTAGTTCGTTCCTGAGTTTACTAATACATAGCATATTTTACTAGAATTTGTCGTGTAACAATTTACCGCTATGGTCTCAGAATTTCGGTATACAGACGTTAGTTTACAATACTTCATGCGATTCGAGACAAACAATCTAGACTATTTTTTTGAAACTTGACTCATAATTCCCTTGAGAATGTATAGCCAGCAACTCAGTAATTGTACATCGAACACCAACTTGTGATCGTCAGAAATACCTTCCTTCTCCACCAAAAACACAGAAGTCCAAAATACAAGTTCCACTCCCTCACGGAGTCCTACCAAGAATACGAACCACTCCACACGGAGTCCAGAGGATGAGTACACCGCCCTACACGCGGTCCAAAGAATGACTACTACTCCCCACGGAGTCCAAAGAATGAGTCGCCCTCACAGCTTCCTCAAGTCCTAATAACATTCTTCTCCCCTCCACAAATCACTGGCCTACCTGGCTTCCCTCACGGGTCCAGCCAATCAAAACAAAACATTACCATATAAGGAGTGCCTTCTTGGTCTTCAAAATACCCTAGTCACACCCCTAGCATAGGGTTGCCAAGCCTCCTACCTGCATGAGTCATCATGCGCTTGAGCTTGCGAGAGAAACCCCCAGGCGACAAAAAGCCTACTTCCTGGTTCTTGCACACAATTCCAGACTCTCTGACTGAAGATTATTCCAATGTTAAAATATTCACATACAACTAGACTCAGATCCTGCCAATTACAATCCCTTAAAACCTAAACAAATTAATCGGAAATAAATCACATGATATTATACACTTCATTACATAATTATAAAACATAAAAAGGCATCAAATAAAAATGTATGGACGATTATGAAAATCGTACGTCTCGAAAGTAAGGGTTCGATCCCTTGTGACCTGGGAAGGTTACAACTTTAATAAATCTGCATATTCCAAGTCGGGGGCAGCAACGTAAATCCATACGTGGCATGCATTGTAAGAAAGGACAGAATGTAGTAATTTGATTTTTAAGCCCATCTGTGTAGTTGAGTACCTCAATTTAAGCTCCACGATGACGACTGGTTACCTAAATATTCTAAATTTGATTGCCGACGCTGACAGCAGCCATCACTAGTAGGCCTACGATATTTTCAATACTATCTTCAGGGAAATACCACGTACGTATCATGTTTCATGTTCCGGGGCACTCATCTCAAAACTACGGTATTGGTACTCTGAAATAACATTACTTATACACACTCGCCTAATGACACGTTATTACATAAACCGGAATTTCACTCAGAGTCAAGTACAAGGGGTGAGGTTTATCCCTGTTTACAAATAAAGCAACAATATTTAAAACAATGCCAGTTATTGAATATAAAAAGGTTAATTTTCCCCTCTTTAAGGGTAACCTTAACACACATAAATTTTAAAAACTCAACAAGTATTTGTATTAGATTGGTTAGACAGTATATTATTTACGTCTCAGGTACAATAATACGGCGAAATATATCACTTGTTAATTTTATAAAACTCTACGGTATTGTACAATATCTGTTAGTTTCATGTTATCGTCTATTATTTTCATAAACATAGAAAAGCTTGAGCATAAGGCTCAATTACACATTGAAAGAAGTGGTTTGTTTATGTTCATATCATCATTCCTGTATCACCATTCCTCTTGTTTCAGTCGAGAATTCGAATAATGGTAGTAAGAAGTATGTGATATAGTGGTTTTTATCCATTTTACTTAGCGGTTAGTAATAATCAGGCGAAATATTTTTATTGACAAAACTAAATTTTACTAAAACCATTGGCTCTAGTTTATCTGTTCGTTGGCTACAAGTGTTTCATGATTCTAATAAGAGCAATGCGAAGTATTTCCGATTGGTTGTTTAGAAGAGGAAAGACCTGACGATCTGCTGTGATGGCCTGTAGGCCTACAAACTAGATACCGTAGCGTACCGTATTTGGAAACAGTGCTATTTAAATAATTGGGCTGATTCAGATGTTGGGATATTTCCACAGTTTAACTTAGTGATTTGGGATCGTGTGAAAATATGTCCAGTTATTTAGAAAGTTCGCGAACTGGATTAACGATACCATTTTAATGAACTACGGTACTTGATGTTTATTTTTGTCGATACCACTAGATTTTTCCTGTTTTTAAGAATTGAACATTACGACGTTGAATCACGAAGAAAGCGAACGTCAACGGACAAAAACTCAAAGAAAACATTCCTCCCATACTTGCCACAAAGTAGCCAATGGTTTCAGAGCAGTCAAATAATGAATTTCACGAAGAAAGTAAGATATGAAACCTTCTTTTTGTGTGTGTGTGTGTGTGTGTGGGTGGGTGGTGGAGGGTTGGGGGGGAGGGGGGGAGGGGAGGGGTGTGACAGGTAGGTAATGAAACGAAAATATTTACTTGGCCCCCCCCCTGGAAACAATCCTATGGGCGCCCATGCTCAGAAGTACGTCATTCTATATACTAAGGAACACAATACGTGCTACGCCTTAAAGCAGTACTGGTATGGAACAAAATGGTTAAAGTATATTATGAGTCACCTTCAGTGATCTCAGGATCAGCCTACATATTGAGACTCATGTCCTTAAGGTCCAGGGTTTTATTGCAAACAAAAAATAATAATTCTAGTCTGTTTGGAACATGCAAAATTGAGAAGTGTTTGGCTTAATTCACACCACAGTGATCCTCTCAAATGATGATTCCTAAATTAAGGCCATGACAGCCTGCTTCCCAATCCTAGTCTCATCTACAAATGCATATACCACCTATACCTACAGCTACCGGGAAGGTAGCTCTGTACTTCCCCATCCCACTTTCCCGGTATACTACTGCAACTTGAAACATTTGCCACACTGAGTGTGTCTGTTTCTGATTGTGACAACCTACTGTCACACGCGGCATTGTTCTCAGATAGGGAATATTCGGCTTGCTTCCTGCACTACTCTGCACCTACCTCTCCAGGTCAAGTGCACAGCTGAATGCCGGCATCTGTACACAAGTTGATATGGCTAATGGTGGCAACATTCAAGCAGCAACAACAACAACAACAACAATCCTTGATAACATGGTTTTGCAGCAGACACCAATGTCCATCCAAGTTCTTCCCGTGGCTCATGATCTCGAGATTAACGGTCACGTTAAACTACAAGCTTCCTTTTTTCCATCCAAGTTAAAACAGCTCACAATGATTTGTTCTGAAACAGTTACTTCAATGCTCCAGATATTAGGTTTTATGTTGCTTTTGACAACCTAGACATGAACATTGTCAGGAATAAGCCAGCCATCCTAGTTTCTCATCTGGGTGACAAATTGGTTATGCAGTTACAAGCTGAGGTATCTATGACATAAATGTCAAGAAATATGGATCCATAGTAAGTTACAACTATTGTATTATGTAACATATCAACATGAATATGTAACGGCTGGAAATAAAACTATTTCGATAATTAAAAAACATCCAGGTAGGCATTCATGTAAGCATCATCTGTTACCTCTCCATAGTTTGATAAAACCAACATGTTATTCTCATTTCAATAGCTTGGGACATAGTGTTCATCAGCCCGAGGAACTTAGGTGTGTGTATCACTTTTCTGTGATGAGTGTAGTAGTATGTGTAAATGTATTAGGGACAACGATGGAATAGTGCCCACGGATTTGAAATAAGGTACGGTAAAATCCCAGCATTTGTTCCAAGGTAGTGTCGAAAATCCACACTCAGGTTAGCCTCTGTCAATGCCAGGATAAACCGTTGATTTCTAGACTTGCTGCAGGCGCCTATCACGACCGTAGTGCATGACTTAACGAGCATGGCTACGCTGCAGGATGTCATTCCAACTGAATGGTATCAGAACTTGAAAAAAAAAAGAGTTTTAAACGCTTATAAAAACTGTCATCGGCTCAAAGAATATGTCATTAATTGTGGAGTTTACCAGAACCGGAACCAAAGGAGAACGTGGTAGATTATTGAACATATACCATTCACTTACTTTCTGGGAGTCATTAAGAATTGAAAATACTGTCAAATAACACTGCTGCATATTAAAAATACTGTCAAATATCACTAATATACAGTCAAGAAGGTTTTTATTTGTAGCTCGTTCGACGATGGCAGATGATTGTGGCCGACAAATTGACGTCATATTACGTTGCTAACATGTCACACGACACACATAACTTTGTAATTATGTGAAAAAAAGAAATAATTAGCACAACCACTGGCTTGGATACAGATTATTGATGCGTGACTACCCCCACTGTGCATGACAAAAACCAGGGGTGAGTATCTTAGTTACCTAACAATTATTGGTCTAGGTGAAAACCATTGGTCAGATGGATGCGATATAGTACTTAATGCGTGGGGTTGGCAATACTGTACACGATGCTAAAAATGGCGGAGTCAGCTGGAATTTCATCTCTATAAGTCGTGATCCTATTTGGCATGGCTGGGTGGGTTACAGACAGCGGAGGAGTAAACATCTATTACTATATCATCTTCAGAGATAATTACTACAGGTATCTTGGCTAATTTCAGTAGTTTAAGAATTTTTTACTTCGGTTAAGGTAAACTCCACTCTTGCCAAATATGTCTCCAATAAACTTTATTATTAGAGTTGAAACCCCCAGGAAAACAGACTGTTACTGAACCTGAAAGATTCATCACTCCATGGAAGTGATCCATATGCCTCACCGCTGCCTAGCATACACATTGCTGCAAGTGCCCTTTCACCAAGAGGACGAAGTGGTAGCCGGCATATTAAGGATGCAAGTGAAATAATTTCCTCTTCGGACTAAACAGGAGGAAAGCAAAGACAGTAGGCCTACAGATAGGGGTTTACTAGCATTATTGGTTAGAATCACGCAGGCTAATTACTAAGGAAGCAACGAGGACAGGTAAATGGTTTACAGGTCCTCATTCTCCATTACAGTGAACCTTTGTTTGCCACACACAAATACCAGTCATGTAGTACTGCTCAAATAAGCACTATACAATCTTACATGATAGAATGAGACCTGCTGAATTATATTATTGGTATAACACACTCCAGAAAATTGGATCAAGAGCATTTCAAAACTACTCCTGGCGGCGTTCCAGATATGAGGGTTATAGGCTATGTTGGTCTTCCACACGACTGACACGCCACAATTCATCACTAAACAACATGTAGGCTACACTTCATTGCAAATGACAGAATTGCTCTTATTTTTCTCCTTCTTTTCAATTGCTTACGAATCAACATTATTATAACATCCACACCATTTACAAATATCATACTAATATATAACAAGTAGTTCCGTGAAGAACTATACAGCCTATTTTCATATATCCTACTTATGTTAATTGCCACTATCAACATACACAATTTCAGTTTGATTGCTGTAATAGATTCGTAGATATTGAGAACCGACTAAATATTTCGGATGGTCGCCATGTTGGATTTTATATATGTAGGTCCTAGAGTTATGTACTGTTACATGCAGATTATTGTGAACGTGTAGTATTCAAACTTCAATCGCATAATTAGGACACAAGAAAAAACAAGGAGATTAAAAAAATTTTCACAGCTGCCATCTTGAGGTTATGGAAACAATTGAAATAAATTAGATGCCAGTGGATTAACATTCGGATAAAGATTTACTGTACCAAGTTTCACTGCACGCGGATGGTTAAATTGCGAGAAACGTCCATGTGAATATTTATAATTCGCGTCACCGCCATGTTGGATGTGTGATCACCAGGTTATTTAAAGTCCTATAGATGAACTTAAGTTCATAGCCCCTATGAACATTAAAACATGCAGTTTGATTGCTAAAATAGATTCGTAGATATTCAGTATCGTCTAAATATTTCGGATGGTCGCCATGTTGGATTGTTACATGTATAGGCCATAGAGTCATGTACCATTAAAGGAAAATTATTGCGTAGGTTCATTATTCTAACTTTCACTTCGATCGCATGACTACATCACAAGAAATAAAAACTTAATTTTAAAATTCGCACTGCCGCCATCTTGAGGTTATGTAAACAATTGAACTAAATTAGATACCAGTGGATTACAATGTGTATAAATATTTCCTGTACCAGGTTTCAGTGCGCTTGGAACATTAAATCGCGAGAAAGGTCTATTTAAAATGTTCAAATTCGCTTGGCCGCCATGTTCGTTTTGTAGTTAACCGGTTTTTGAAAATCTTATAGATGGACTTCCAGTAGTGCCCTTTATCTCCGTACAAAATTTTAGGGAGATACCGCTAATAGTTTCAGAGATATAGAATGCCGGTGAAATATTTCGCACATCCGCCATCTTGTGATTATGTAAACAATTGAACGAAGTTAGATGTCGGTGCATTACAATGTATATAAACATATACTGTACCAAGTTTCATTGCGTTTGGTTGGTCAAATCGCGAGAAACGTCTATTTAAAAGTCGCAAATTCGCTTGGCCGCCATGTTGGTTTTGTAGTTACCAGGTTTTCTAAAGTCACATAAGTGAACTTATAGTAGTTCCCTCTATCACCATAGAAAATGTCAGGGTAATATCGGTAATAGTTTCGGAGATATTGAATGCTGGTGAAATATTTCGCACAGCCGCCATGTTGGATTGGTGAGTCGTAACAAAATTTGAAGGGCACGGTCGAGGTCGCCGGGAATAGTGCTATGAACTTTCCGAGTTTCATTGAAATCGCTCCTGCCGTTTAGATTTTATTAGGGGGCCACACACACACGAATCACACACACACACACACACACACACACACACACACACACACACGGACAAAAGGTGATCTCATAAGCCTATTTTTTCAAAATTGAAAATAGGCTAAAAATGAGATGGTGTGTGTCTGTCTTTCTGTCTGTCTGTCTGTCTGTTACTCAATAACTCAAGAACCACTGGTCCGATTTAAATGAAATTTTGCATGGATGTAGCTGATTTACCAGGTTTACATATAGGATACTTTTGATTTCGAAATTTTGCACTATTAAAAATGGCGACTATTTTAGTGACGTCATTAGACCCTTTGGTTTCAAAATTTCATATTTCCATATCAAATAAAAAGAGAACGGTAGGAAATAGCAAACTTTCGATGGTACATTCGAGCTTTGAAATTTAATTTCCTATCCGAAAGGTCCTCATCACTTTTCGTGTATCTCCAATAGTTAGCGAGTAAAACCGACATTTGTGACGTCACTACACGCTTTGGTTTCAAAATTTCATATTTCCTTTTCAAATAAAAAGAGAACGCTAAGAAATAGTAAAACTTTTGATGGTATACATGAGCTTTAACATTTAATTTTCTATCCGAAAGGTCCTTATCACTTTTCGTATATCTACAACGGTTAGCGAGTAAAACCAGAATCTGTGCAATAAAACACGGTCAACACCGAGCGGTGCAGTATATCTCTCTCTATATAAAAATGAAAATTTGTGTGTTTATCTCTGAATTTCTACGGAAATTTGAGATGTTTACACGTTTCAGACTGCTTTGTGATGGATGCGCGCGAAAATAATTTTTTTGTTTGACTGTCTGTTTGTTTGTTTGTTTGTCTGTGGACAAATTTGTTCCCTTATAACTCGAGAACGGCCGGGTGTATCAACGTAAAATTTGGTACAGATATCCATCAGAGGCACGACACCAATCATTGATGTAACTCTTCTCCGTACCTCTCATAAAAGGGGGCCTACCCCCTTAAGATACATGCTGAAATGTGAGAGACAAAACTCGGGTCCCCGAAAACCACATTTTAAGGACCGAAGACCAACCGTTTTTTAGATATTCCCAGAAAACTAATTTAATTTAATAAACTAATGAACGAATGCAAGCCAGTAACCATGCCAACGGATTCTCAGAGGTCCCATCTATTGCTGTAAGACGCAATGCAATTCCATTAATTACATTAGTGTGAAAGTTTGCAAACGGCTAGAAGGTTATCACGGAACCAAAGCCGTAAAATTCATCAATACGTTTAACGCGCTTAAGGGGATCAAGGGGTACTCTAGAATTTTTTCACGCGATTTACACCTGCGGGTGTGGTACGGCAGGTCTATTATATTCCTATCCCCATATTATTCATTCATTCATTCATTCATTTCGTATAGGCCATCTATGGACCGCGTCATTCCAACCGTCTCCTACTGGCTTTGTTGTTTGCCCTGTACGCCCGCATTCGTTCTCGGTGGACTTCCTTCCATTCCTGGGTCCAAATCTTTCCCGTTTTCAGCTTCGGTTTTTCTTGGAAACCTTTACAAGCTTGAAGTTTCCCTTTGAGTGGGACGCACTCCTGAATGTCTGTTGGTGTAATCCCCACTTCTTTCAGATCTTTATCCAGTTCAATGAACCAGGCCCATTTTGTTTTCCTCTCCTGAAAGTAAGTTATGTTGCGGTTGGTCAGTCTCGCTGGGCTCATTCGTTTCACATGCCCAACAAATGGTAACCTTCTCTTCCGGATGACGTTGCTTATCTTCTCCACATGAGTATATAGGTCATGGTTATGCCGTTTTCTGTATTCCCCATTATCTTTGATGGAACCCAATATCTTTCTCAAAATTTTTCTTTCTTTGGCCTCCAGTTTCTCGACCAAGCCTTTTTTGTTCATCGTGAGGCATTCAGAAGCATGCAAGACTTCCGGACGGATGACACTGCAGTAATGTTTTAGTTTTGCGTTGAAGGATATTGACCTTTTCATATAGATGTCCTTAGTTAAATGGTAGGCCATTTCCATTTTGCTCAAGCGCGATGTGAATGCTTCTTTCTCTGATAATATCCCTTCCCTGACCCGTCCTGAAAAGAAAAGTACATGGCCATTGGCTGAATAAAAAATAATAAAAAATAGGAGTTATAATTTCTCCCTATATTATATTATTATTAGTATTATATTATGGCGTACAACGACGAGACAAAGCCCCTCGGTGCCAGCAACAAAACTCGGGGGCCCTAAAGGGTCCTCGAAAACTACATTATAAGGCTCTAAATCCAACAGTTTGTGAAATATTCCCAGAAAACTAATTTAATTTAATTTAACAAACTAATGAAGGAATGCAAATCGGTAACCATGAGAACAGTATCTCATGGGGTGGCAAACAACTTTCCATCTATTTCTGTAAGAAGCAATGACACTCCATTTATTACATTTCTGTGGAAGTTTGCAAATGGCTATAAGGTTATCACGGAACTAACGTAGACCGTATAATTCATCAATGCAATTAAGTGGGTGAAGGGGTAACCTAGAATTTTTTCATGCAATTTTCACGTTCGACATATAGTACAGAAGGTCTATTATATCTCCAAACAGCAACATTATTTTCAAAAATTTCTGAATTGAACTAGCATTTTTTGCGGCTTTTAGGAATTTGGGCAATTTGAGTCTAGAGAACCTGAATTTTCATGCACCACAAGCCTTTATAATTTATGAAAGGGGTCTTCCTGTGTATGGGCACCTAGCACAACTCAGATGGTCAGTTTTTATGTGACGTGTATTGCGTTTCGTCTACAAGACTTTCAATTGTATTTCACGTCAGGAAGTTCACGTTAGGTGAATTTAGTCTGAGAGCACATTTTTTTTTTGTCGACATACAGGTTCATCATAAGGATGATTTTATTTGATACTGTGTGGTAGATATACCCATATTTGGATATCTGGGGGATATGTTGTAGACAATAGAATTGTCTGTCTGTCTTTCTGTGTATCTTTATGTACGCCTATACCTCGTGTTCGGATGCTTGGTGCATCTTAAAATTAGGTATGGTAACCATGAGAGTCAATACACCAATCATTTATAAAACTCTTCACCGTACTTTTCATGCAGTAGAAGGGTGGATATAGAGAAAAACTTCTCAATATATGCTAAAATATGCGAAATATAAAAATTATCCTACAAGGACGACCAAAGCATATGTTGCGCTTCTCAATGTGAGACAGATAATTCGGGAATCGATAAAGGGTCTCCGAAAACTACATTTTAAGGGCCTTAAATTAACAGTGTGTGTGATATTCCCAATAAACTAAATTCGTTCTGATAAACTTGATGGAATGACAAACCGCTAACCATTGCACAGTAGCTCAATTGATAATGGCTGGTGTTAACTACGAACACCGTTCGAAGAACGTGTACTTCTGCTAGTCTATAATAAAAACAAATATCCTGCCGTAGCCTTCCATCTTGCAAAAAAAAATGATAATCGTTAGCAAGGGTTGCCATCATAGTATCAATATCAACAGGTGCAATTCTTTAAATATAACTGAATCTTTGCAATTATATCAGACACTGTAATGATTTTTATGACTATATGCGATCAACTTCTGAAATTCATAACAATAGATTTCGTTTTCAAGGAGTTTAATCTAAGTCTAAAACATAATACAGTTGTAATCCTGTTAGTATCAGTGTAAGCCAATCACATTTAAGACATAAAAACAGTGCGCTAGGGCTACCAACACACATCGTCAGTTCGTGCTATTACGTTTCCAACGTTGCATAACCGGAGCGCGATAAAAAAAACAGGGCCAAAATACGGTTTAGCCAATCCTATCTAAGTTCCGAAGGCTTGAGCGAAACCGTCTAAGGGGGCTCACCGCCGAACGCCTGCCAGGCCTAAGAAACTCCAATACACGCTTCCGTCCGTTAAATAATTATTCTTGTGTTTGGGCCCGAACTCGATAACTTTTGTTACCAACCTTGTTTGTCACTAGATTTTAGGGGCTTTCCGTTTATTTTGTTGGTCCTTGAGAAAATTATATCTCCATGGCAACGTGATCATGGACGGTGACGGATACATGTGATGAGGAGTTCGCAAATCAAGGTAATTATTATGTCTCGACATTTGGTGATTTACAGAAAGGTAATGGTAGTTTCAGTCGATAAAATTGCAGTATATTATTGGTTGATTGTGTGTGAATTAAGTTCTGTTTTTGGTCGTGCTAAGTTTATAATAATAGAGACTTAAAGAGATCCTGTATAGGTTAACCGATCTTAAGCTCTTCAATATTTGAGAAGTAATGATGGATGTGATGTGTGTTGCTCGTAATCCAGCCACCGGCTAGAAGTTTAGAAAATCTGCCCGCGTATGAATGAGAAATTGTTATAGGCCTATATCTTGAAAATGTGTTAACACATACCAGTAGACTATTTTTCTATTGGGATTAATGGTGTGCATTATATTTAGGGGAAGGATGAACTCAAACTTTTGTTACACTTGTTGTTCATGTTGAATAGTCTGTCACTTTATTTCAGAATTACCAAGCTGGCAAGAAGGTCGTGTAACTTACTGCTGTGAATTGTGATGGCGACTAACCAGCTTAGGCTGGTTAGATTTCCCTTGGATTACCGTATGGTAGTATTTGTATACAAATTCTTTGTATAAACCAGGTACAGTATTGTTCATTATAGTCACCTTTATCTGTGATGTAGGTTTGTGCCGTGTAGTTAAGCTATTATCAGTCAGGTAGGTAGTTATTGAGGTTTTAAGGGGCAGAACTAAGAGGTCATCTACCCCTATCAGTAGATAGCGTAAGCTTCCCAGATGTTTTCCATGAGGAAGTTGTGTTTCCGGTTTGACAAATCATGATCATTACGTCTATGTTGACACCTTGAAAGATTTATACATGTAATTGCAAGTTTCCACGGTTAAAATAGAGCCAAAAAATTAGGCTTGTGATAAGTAGGGCTCGAACTTAGAATGCTAACGATCGGAAAAATATGTATTTGTTATGTATTAAAAATAGACTACCTGAAATATGTGACACAAAATAAAAATATGTTATTATAATTTAGTTTATTAAAGTGAATATAAACAATATTCAGTACTCACGAATACAATTTATGCTATGTCTCTCTGACTGCTGAAGCATTATAATACACAACGAGATACATCTTCAGGTTGTCCATCACAAATGACCGACGATTATCGCGAAACACTTATTCTGAAGGCTCGAAACTGCGGCAATATGTTTCTTGCCCTTGAGGTGTTGTATAACTTGAGTCGCTGTTCAGCCTTGATTGCTTTCCCACATGGTTGGCAGAACAGAACGCCCCCATCAGAAGTAAAATTATCTTTAATTTCTGCAACAGACGATAACTTGTAGTTGTTTTTACTTTAGGCATCGTAGAACTGCCTTACACTTCACAGTGCCAGAAATGAACTGCATGTGAGTGACACTGGTTCCAGGTAGCTGGGGTAGGGGGAGATCTAGCACGTGGTGCAATATGGCTATGGAAAAAGAAATCCCCGACTTCCACAGTGAGTGGCACGGGGTGACAAGTTAAGAATAACACAGTTGCTAGCTGACATACGCTCTACATGAAAATTAGATAGCTCACAGTTTCTTCCCGTTGAAGTAACACAGAACAAAATTCCAATTGAAATATCTAGCATACTGATTTTTAAAAATGTAAATATTATGTATTTTTATGTGCTCATAAGTGAAAAGGAGGAATCTATATATTTATAGAAAAAATACTTAAAATATGTATTTACATTTAAAAATATTTATTTAGCTAAAATTCCGAGTTCTAGTGATAAGTTTTAAGTAGGGCTCAGATAATCGTGTACTTAACTCCTCCTCCCAAATGCCTTACTGTTCGGTGGGTTGTAATATCTGGACTTGTAGCAATGAATTCATAGACTTGCTACTATTACGAAATGCCTCTAGAGCTTTGTCCCTTCAGAGGTAGAAAAGTCTTAATTGGAACAATTGTGATAGTGGATGCCACTGCTATTGTAACCCGGATACCAATTGCCACATCAGGTATACTGCCACTTGTCGCACATAACTATGCACAGTGACTGACCTTATACATAACTTCTTGTCTGCCTCATTGTGTAGTGACTAGTACTCTTGGCTGTCACCACTGAGTCCCGGGTTCGATTCCCAGCCCTGCCGAGAAGTTTAATTCTGGCCTGAGGGTACACTCAGCCTCATGAAACAATAACTAAGAAGAGGTGAGTTCCAATCCCACCTCAGCCATCCTGGAAGTGGCTTTCTGTGGTTTCCCCACTTCTATTCGAGGCGAATGCTTAATTAAGACCACAGCCGCCTCCTTCCTAATCCTCATCTGAGTTACAACTACACAAGCTAATAAAGCCTTCACAATAACACAGGTTATCAGACAAATTCCACACACACCAAAGTACACGGGGCCACTCGACCACAATGTCGCAAAGCCCCGAAATGAATCAACAACACAATATAATTTCTTTGGGTGGCTTCAACACTGTAGCCCCCCTGTGGGTGGGGGGTTTAGACTACACCTATCGTATCCTCTGCCTATCGTACGACGCGACTAAAAGGAGCGACCTTGGCTATTAATTGAGGCTTCCTACCTGTCTTATGAATTACGCCCCCCGAACCCACGTGCTATGAAGGTATTCTGGAAATATATATAATCTGGTGTAATAGTATGTTCATGTTGTAGTAATTTCTAAAGGAGATACATTTTTTTTACATCGCACTTTGTCACTACATGTGTTGTATTCTTTCAATTCTTGCCACAAGATGGCTTCACCCAGAGAAGCCATTTGTAACTTTGAAGTTACAAAAATAAATAAAAATGAATATTCTGCCTCATAAATGGCCTTTCTTTAAAATATAAGCAACTGACATAATTAGTACTGTAATTGAACAAATCCACCTTTTTGAAACTCTTCTTATCTCCGGGCGTGTGCAGATATTCTGAAAGGACTGGCTCGTACATAGGCCTTACCAAAACCTCCTATAAATTAATAAAGGCGAAGGAAGGTTTACATGCATCTAACTAAAAAGAAACTATCCAATTTAAATCTACTTTATATTCTGAAGCTGCATGCAAGAAATTGATGAATATAATAAAAAAAAAAGAGTGACACACAAGAAATGCAATTAAAAATATATTTATAATAATATAATAATAATAATAATAATAATATTTAGGCCTTTAAAGATTTCTTAGTTTGTTTTCACATTACCGGTAATGCCGTCGTCTGCCGTATATTTCTAGTTTCGTCACCACTTTGAAGCTGGTCAGCCATGCCATTATGGTTTACCGCCATGAAGGTCTTCTTCAACTTAGCACAGTTATTAGGCCTACTGTGATTGTGGCATAACAGCCAGAACCCAATCACCCTCCGTCGAAACACGTAGCACTCCTCAAGAGAGACGGCACACTACACACCCTGTCATCTCAAAGTCTAGCGAGACAAAAACCCACTAGTCCTCTCAGGTAGCTTGCTACCGCACCTCTATGCCACAGCTCCTAGCAGGAAGTCTTTTCCCAGAAGCGCTATTGTCATACGCCTGTTTGTCCAGACCACTCATAGCAAGCCCCCTTGCTCGGCTGTCGCCACACCCTGTTCCACGCCTAAGGGCTTCTTCCCGTCTTGTCTACATCCAGTAGTTCATACAAGGCCATATTCTTTACAGCACAAGTGAGCTCGTTTGTCATAGTTCTAGCCCTTTGGATAGGTAGCACCACTTGCAAGAGCACCTACTCTATCTCGTGACCAGCGACAGAATATATCTCACCAACAAGTGACAGGCAATTACGTCCCCCACCATTCTCCGTACTTAAATATACCAAAACTGTACAAATGAAATATAGGCCTACTATATTCTTTACAACAGAATCAAAGCAAGCTCCAGAATCTCGTCAAAGTGACCTAAAATACATTGAATAATTAATAATAAAAAGTATACGTATATGATAATAGTTATAATAATAATAATGACACTGCGTCTACTGCAGACGTGTCCAATGCAATTGAACACGTTGCCAACACGATAACATGATATAAAGAAATAATAATCCCACTAGCGTACATTAAAACTGTCATGGGGGACTCATAAAATATAGGTTACAGAACGCCCCCTTGCTTTTCATTCATTTGGTCCTATACCATAGAATAAAAAGCAATCCTTTTAGGCATGACTTCCTTTCCAAAATCCTAACTCCTTCCTTCCACAAATATATACACAACCAACAGGGCTACTAGGATATGTACATCCTCAGATTGGAAATATTGTAAATCCCTAGCACCCTTCCGTCCTTTGTAAGGAGCTCGTACGCACAGGCCCCTAATTTCCGTGCAATTTCATACGGTCCTTCATACAAATGAAAAAAATTACTCACCAATTTCTGAACTAAATCCTCAGTAGTTTCCGGTCGCTGATGATCCGGCGCAATGCGTTTATTAGCTTGTCTTGCATCCAAACATAGCCTAACTGACCCATCCTTCTTAATCACTACTACCAACGGATTGACATACTGGCTCCTACTGAATTCGATCACCTCATCGTCTAGCATCTGCGAAATGACATCATCTACTGCTTTGACATGGGCGTGTGGTATCGGGTATCTAACACCATTAAAACTAGACCTATCAGTGGTCTCGAAACTATGCTCGTGAACATGTGTCCTACCAGGTTTGTCAGAGAACACCTCACTGTGGTCTCTCAAGACCTCTAACAACTGAGCCTTCTGCTCTACCTCCAACATGGTATCTTCCACAACACTTGTAAATTCACCTTCACGCTCCTCTTCCACTACCATACTACAACTTTGAATATCCTCTGATACCATGTCACTGCTAACCTCACTGACTTCTTCCTCTTCATTTAAAACCTGGACACACACTGATATACTCACAAAAGTTCCCGAGTCCACCTGATAACTCAGACTAACCGTATCAAAATTCTCACCCCACTTGAATCTCACCTTAGATTCGCCGTAATCAAGCTTACACATCTGACTGCTTAGCCAATCCGCACCCAATATGACAGGATACACTAAATTCGCGACCACTAGAAAACTCTAACGACCACATTTCTCATCAATGTACATAGGTGCGACAACCTGTCTACGCACTCTCTGTGACTTAGTCCCAACAGCAGACAATATAAATATATTGGACACAGGAATCTCCTCTATGGCTTCACCTTTGCTCTTAACCTCATCATAAAAGCCTGCCTTAATGCAAGAACACATGCTCCCTGAGTCCAATAAGGCATCGACAACTTGACCCAATATCTTCACCTTAATCACAGGACTGATCAACGTAGGCTCACATCTCTCCTGCATAACCTCAACCTGGTCATCCAACAATTCCTTTCTAACATCAAGGTCGTATTCTATCTTCTTCAACACATGAACTGGAATACTGGGATGGGACCCTCTATCTGACCGTCTTAAAGAGCCCTGTTCCCGTTTAAATTACTCGGCTGAGCTGGCTGTCTCTCTTCTTCACGCCCCCTATTCTCTAACTGCCTTTGTTCCCCAGGTCCCCGATTTTCTGCCTGCCTCTGTTCTCCGCGCCCCCTATTCCGAAAATTCCCTTGGTCACCCCTATCCCTATTTACAAAATTTCCTCTATCATTCCTCACAAAGTTACCTGGCCTATCAATATTCCTACGCTCATAGTGCCTATGCCCTTCCTCCTGATACCCTGGATCGTAATTTCCTTCCCTTCCCTGTTCTTGCCTTTTGCCTCCCGTTCTACCCAAAGTATCAAACCTTTCTAACACACGTTCCATGTCCTTAATCGTATTTACATCCTGCATGACTACGGCCATCTTCACCTCATCAGAAAAATGACGGGCCATACGCCTAACAATATCACCTTCAGAAGAACTAGTGTCTAAATTCTGACTGATAAGGACATGTGTGAGGAAATACTCCGTCATGCTCACCCCCTGATTCGACTGATACCTCCCAAAAGAAATCTTGTCTCTTTCTCTTCCTTTAGTCTGTTCGTTCCAGAACTTTCCCTCAAACTTCTGCCTAAAATCTTCTAACCCCTGAATACCTCCCCTAAAAACGTGATACCAAGATTTAGCCTCCCCCACAAAAGCTAATGATATGACTTCCTCAACAATATCCCAGTCTAAAGTCCCATCTTGTAACCCTTTCGAAAACCTCTTCTGAACAACTTTAACAAACTCCATAGGGTTAAACTGCCTTCCACTAAATTTAGGTAAGTCAGATTCCCTATAAAAGTCACTATGTCCTACAGAGTGATTACAATTTTCCTTATTTGACTTGGCCTGATTCAGCTCTCTTCTTAATTTCAAATTTTCGCTCTCATTAAAGGATTTCAGTTCACTAATCTCTTTTTTTACACTCTTATCTACCATCGTTACTCTGGCTGAAGACACCGCTAGCTCCTGTTCCAAAAACACCGCTAGCTCCTGTTCCAAAAACACCTGCTTATTTCTAATCTCAGTTATATCCTTCATCTCTTCCTCTACAACTATCAACCTCTCACTAACTTCTTTCTTGAAAATGGCTACCTCATTACTCACCTCGCCTATCTGCTTATCAACAGTATCCATAATGCCCTGCCTCTGTAAGCTCATCTTCTCCTCAACTTGCTCGAATCTTTTATCTACCATCTCAATTCTACTAGCAATTTCCTGACGAATTTCCTTATAGCCTTTACTCATACTTTCTACAATCTTATTAATTTTGCTCTCTAAATCCGTACTTTGAATGTCTATCTTAGTACTAAATTCACTACTTTGATTATTAATTTGAGTACTTAAATCACTACTCTGAGTATCCATTTTATTACTTAAATCACTTAGTTTACTACTGAATTTAGACATCATCTGCTCCATTAACTTGATCATC
This sequence comes from Meconema thalassinum, assembly GCA_946902985.2. Classification (NCBI taxonomy): domain Eukaryota; kingdom Metazoa; phylum Arthropoda; class Insecta; order Orthoptera; family Tettigoniidae; genus Meconema; species Meconema thalassinum. The sequence continues at coordinate 195,726,123 of OX336388.2, forward strand.
TGTGAGTTTTCCCCCAGCCCTACATTTTCCTCGTCACTATTCACTCCCATTCCTAACTCCTTGCTAGTTGCAACATCATCTTTCTCGGCCCCCTCACGTCCCTCCAACGTACCAGAAATCACATCCTTATCTGCCATTTTACTAGGAACTACTCTCGAATTTGTGGAATCTGACCGCTTATTGGTCTGCCTGTTTGACTGACTCCTGCCTCTTCTAGAATGACCAAGGGTGCTTCGATCAACACTTCTAGATCTCAACTTTAATAAATCAGGCTCACTCTTATTACTTAGCATACCCTCCAAAATCACTGAACATATATACTCTTCCTAAAATACCCGATCAGATTTCACAAATTACCTGTGCGTACTGCCATACTATGCACCAGCCAGCCTTATTCACGCCCCACGTTGGGCGCCATTTGTAATCTTTCAATTCTTGCCACAAGATGGCTTCATCCAGAGAAGCCATTTGTAACTTTGAAGTTACAAAAATAAATAAAAATGAATATTCTGCCTCATAAATGGCCTTTCTTTAAAATATAAGCAACTGACATAATTAGTACTGTAATTGAACAAATCCACCTTTTTGAAACTCTTCTTATCTCCGGGCGTGTGCAGATATTCTGAAAGGACTGGCTCGTACATAGGCCTTACCAAAACCTCCTATAAATTAATAAAGGCGAAGGAAGGTTTACATGCATCTAACTAAAAAGAAACTATCCAATTTAAATCTACTTTATATTCTGAAGCTGCATGCAAGAAATTGATGAATATAATAAAAAAAAAGAGTGACACACAAGAAATGCAATTAAAATATATATATAATAATATAATAATAATAATAATATTTAGGCCTTTAAAGATTTCTTAGTTTGTTTTCACATTACCGGTAATGCCGTCGTCTGCCGTATATTTCTAGTTTCGTCACCACTTTGAAGCTGGTCAGCCATGCCATTATGGTTTACCGCCATGAAGGTCTTCTTCAACTTAGCACAGTTATTAGGCCTACTGTGATTGTGGCATAACAGCCAGAACCCAATCACCCTCCGTCGAAACACGTAGCACTCCTCAAGAGAGACGGCACACTACACACCCTGTCATCTCAAAGTCTAGCGAGACAAAAACCCACTAGTCCTCTCAGGTAGCTTGCTACCGCACCTCTATGCCACAGCTCCTAGCAGGAAGTCTTTTCCCAGAAGCGCTATTGTCATACGCCTGTTTGTCCAGACCACTCATAGCAAGCCCCCTTGCTCGGCTGTCGACACACCCTGTTCCACGCCTAAGGGCTTCTTCCCGTCTCGTCTACATCCAGTAGTTCATACAAGGCCATATTCTTTACAGCACAAGTGAGCTCGTTTGGCATAGTTCTAGCCCTTTGGATAGGTAGCACCACTTGCAAGAGCACCTACTCTATCTCGTGACCAGCGACAGAATATATCTCACCAACAAGTGACAGGCAATTACGTCCCCCACCATTCTCCGTACTTAAATATACCAAAACTGTACAAATGAAATATAGGCCTACTATATTCTTTACAACAGAATCAAAGCAAGCTCCAGAATCTCGTCAAAAGTGACCTAAAATACATTGAATAATTAATAATAAAAAGTATACGTATATGATAATAGTTATAATAATAATAATGACACTGCGTCTACTGCAGACGTGTCCAATGCAATTGAACACGTTGCCAACACGATAACATGATATAAAGAAATAATAAACCCACTAGCGTACATTAAAACTGTCATGGGGGACTCATAAAATATAGGTTACAGTGTGTATAGTTTAATGTAAAGTTTTTACATATTTGGTAGCTGCATTCATGTAAGTACAGTCCTAGGCCATGGGGTCAATCTTTCTGTCAACTGGTTTTCTTTTTTTTTCTTTCTTTTTGTCAGTTTATCATTTTCAACATCTCCCAATGGCCTGGCCGGTACCTCGCTTCATTTCAAATGTTTGGGCACATTAGAAGGATAAATATAGCGGTTCTGGGGAAGGGGCTAATGTGCAAGATGGCCGCCGCGCGCAACCCCTATGTTATTCTTATGGAGGAGACAGTCAGAGCTGGCACAGGGGCTAATGGGCAAGATGGCCGCCACGCCCTGAGACCATCAATGACGTCACAGAGACAGGTCGGCCGTGTAGTTGCCAAATGCAATATTTATTATTATTATTATTATTATTATTATTATTATTATTTGGTAATTATTAATTGATCATGTATAATCAAGACCAGCCTTATATAGTCCACCTCGTGGTAAAGCGGCCAGTAATCTTAAAAGACACCGCGGAGGCCCGGGTTCGATTCCTGGCTCTTCTAAGAAATTTAATTTCTGGTCTCACGAGTGGAACGGGGTACACTTAGTTTTGTGAGGCAAAAGTGAGAAAAGGCGGGTTTAATTCACACCTCTGCCATTCAGCCTAGCCCAACTTCATTTAACCTCATCTCACCTAACCTAACCTAACCTAACTTCACCTAACCTAACCTAACTTCAAAGTCAGAGCAAATATGAGAGCAAATGTGAGAGCACACATAATAAACTAAGTTATAACCTAACCTAACCTAACCTAACTTCACCTAACCTAACCTAACCTAACTTCAAAGTCAGAGCAAATATGAGAGCAAATGTGAGAGCACACATAATAAACTAAGTTATAACCTAACCTAACCTAACCTAACCTGACCTAACCTAACCTAACTTAAAAGTGCGAGAAAAAGTGAGAGCAAAAAGTGTGAACAAAAAAGTGAGAGCAAACGTGAGAGTACAAATAATAAACTTAGTTATAACCTAACCACACCTAACCTAACCTAACCTAACTTCACCTAACCTAACCTAACCTAACATAACCTAACTTCAAAGTGGGCGCAAATATAGGAGCAAAATGTGTGAGCAAAAAGTGAGAGCAAAAAGTGGGAGCAAAAAGTGGGAGCAAAAAGGTGGGAGCAAAAAGTGGGAGCAAAAAAGTGGTAACAAAAAGTGGGAGCAAAAAAGTGGGAGCAAAGAGTGGGAGCAAAATGAGGGAGCAAAATGGTGGGGAGCGAAAAAGTGAGAGCAAAAAAGTAAGAGCAAATGGGAGAGCACAAATAATAAACTTAGTTATAACCTAACCTATCCTAACCCACAGAAACCTCTTTTAAAGATTTTAGATTTTAATATTTTACATTTTAACATTTTAATTTTTGATTTTTTCATTTTACATTTTTTAGATTTTACATTCTACTTTTTTGATTTTTTTGTATTTTAGTTCTTTTTTTAGATTTTACTTTTTAAATTTTAGATTTTTTGATTTTAGATTTTACATTTTACATTTTCCGAAAAGAGTAAACTACAAGGTCACATACCTAACCTCACCAAACCTAACTTTACCAAACCTAACTTAAGCTAATCCAAAGGCTAATGCACATACACAAAGTATATAAGGGCACATGCAACTATCCTTATGCTAGTCTTATAGGCTACTGTACAACATGAACACTACCCCTACCGGGTTTTTTTTTTTCATTTTGTTGTTTACACATTTGTCAATTTTCCAATTTCCCATTTTCAGTTTTTTTTAATGTCAGTTTTAAGTTTTTCAACTTCACAATATGGAAACATGGATTTTGCATTTTGTTGTTTACACATTTATCAATTTCAAAATTTCCCATTTACAGTTTTTAAAATGTCAGTTTAAAGTTTTTCAATTTCATGATATTGAAACATGGATTTTCCAATTTGTTGTTTACACATTTGTCAATTTACCAAATTCCCATTTACAGTTTTTAAAATTTCAGTTTAATGTTTTTTCTATTTTGTCCATATGGAAACATGGATTTTCCAATTTGTGTTTTACATGTTCATTTTGCATTAGGAGTGGAGAGAGGTGGGTAGTAATTAAAAATGTACAAGCAGTGTCCATACAATATTTTTTTATTTTAAATACATGTACACTATTAAAACAATACATTTTTATATATCTTCTTTTTTGTTATAAATTGTACAGTTGTTTTTATTTTGTTTTCTATTTTATTTATTTTTGATTATTTTTACCATTTTTTGTTTTTTTTGTTTTTTATTTTTGTAGTGCTATTGTTTCATTTCCTAAGTGGTTTTGTTTTATGAATTTGCTAGTTGCAGACAGAAGATTTTGATATTCATAACTCTTTATGCATGGTTAATGATTGAGTAATGACCATAGGCATGTGTACCTATACCATGAGCATCAATCACTCTTTTATCATCACCAGGACACAAATCAATTTTGTTTAGTCTTATAGATGATATGTCATGTTGTTTAGAAGCGATAATGTTCATTGGTATTCTTTTTACATTGTTTTTCATGACACAATCCTTATAATCTTGAAAGCTTATACAATTTTTGACAACACCTCTGTTAATACCTCTAATCTTTTTGATTTCTTTACCATTTATGTCTAAAGCGAACATTATAGCTCTAAGTCCAACAAATGCTTTTATAACTTGTCCACAAGCCTCGTCTTCAAATTTCCCCAACGTTTTCTTGTTTTGATGTAGAGTAACATATGTGATTAGTAGGATAAACTGATGTGTCCAGGTGTTCTAGGAAATCCAACTTGTCTTGATATACATCTGGGGTGTTAACCAAATAAATGAACGAGTCGGTATCCATATACATGAGTTTAAGATTGTTCATTCCATAATAGGGTAGCAGGACATCATAGTGGTGAGAATACATTAGAGTTTTTGAAATATCCAGTATACACATTCCAATATATATAGGCTTATTGCATACAATGTTACGATTAGCCATGTGGAAAGAAGCTAGTTTAGGACCATAAATTGTTCTGTCAATAAATGTCGGCTTTGCTATTGGCTTTTCTGCCTTTTTGATGTCAGTCACAAGACGTATGTCTATTCTTTTACGGATATTTTCCATTGTTTTTCCAAAAATGGCATTGTTGAATAATTTGTACAGATTTTTCTCAAAATCATTTTTGGCTTGTTTTCGAAGGTTGTTATTAAAATCAACGTATGCCTTTAGCCAAGGTCTTTGTTTAAACTTTAACACACGATTAATTTTTATCAATTTTATTCCATGACCTAAAGCCTGTTTTAATGCCATGTTGTGAGCAACATATCGCCTTCGATTTCCAAGATGAGGAATTAGTCTTTTCAGAGACGAATCCTTAGGTTGTGTACACTCTGGTAGGAAAGGTAAATCGTTCTGTAGATCATGAAGGTCAGATGGGTAATCAACATCAACGTCTAGAATGTATCCCACAGGATCGTCTTCCTTTAGTTTTTCTAGATCAACAGTATCTGGAGAAACCCACTGATTTCCACCATAAGGCAGGGAGTGGCACATAGCCCACCCGTTTTGGTTGTTGGCATCAGCATAGGTAATAAACTGCGATGGATTCTCAGAATCATAGGTTTCCATGTATTTATTGTTAGCTTCAGCATACTGATGAGACACCTGGCATATGCCTCCACGTATTCCAGACTCGATTAGAAGAATCTGATCGTAATCCTGTAGCAATTCCAGTTGAATTCCTAAGTAAAGGAGCATTGCCTCGAAACTTAAACCAGGCGAAGTAAATAAGTGTGCAGCATCCACTCGGTGTGTTTCTAGTGTTTTGTTTCCAAACGTTTCAATGCTGTCTGCAAGAAGGAGTACATCTGAAGTTAGGTAGAGGTCACTATATTCCACTAGAGTTTTAATGTTGAACTGTTTCCAGACATTTTTGGCATGTTCCTAGTCCCCTTGACTAACATTTTCTTGACTTAATTTTTTAAAGAATGCCTCTTTTGGAGGTAAACACGTTTCACTTAACGTTTCCCATGAGTCAATGTAGTCATAACAAAATACCTCTTTACGAGTCATGAGCATTGCATTTTCTTTTCCAAAGTACGGTACTTGTCTGTTTCAGGGTATGATGTTAAGTTGGAAACTAAGTTTTCCAAACTACTCGGCATTAACCGAAACGTGTCCACAAATCTAAGCTTAAATTTTCCTACATATTTGGTAAAGGAAATGTACTTTTCTTTGGAGTTAGCGATAACATCCATTCTCTCAGTAGTACATCCCAATTGCTTTACAATGAAATTTGCGTCGTAGCCACTCATATTATGTAGGAACACAGGAACGGGATTACTTGTTATACACCTCAAATTACAGTTATTGTGAGCACTTCCACGGTATTCCCCTGTAATATTGCAGTGGTCTCGAACTTTCCAGTTCTCTTTGGTAAATGGTTTTTGACACAATTAACAGGTTTCAGAACATTGGAACTCTGCTTCTTGATCCTGAATTAAGGCCTTTGGAACATTTAAGCTGTAAAGGCGATCGATTTCAGTAGCTATAGAGATCAAACAGTCCATACATTTTTCTGCAGCGTCGGGTCCACCATAAATAAGAGGTCGGCTTGGAAGGTTTGTCTATGTGTTCCACAGCAGGTGAGGGTATAACGCATATACCAAAGCGCATAGGAACATGACTCTGGTATGGCACTGTATAACTTGCTTCAGGATTGGGTAGACATGTTTGATAGGGTAACAGTACTCTATACTTTCAAAATCAGCATAGATAACGTAAGGTATTCTCAGCATTTTTTCAACATTTAATTTTAGACAATGGGGTTTTTAATAGGCATTTCAACCCTAGCAATGTCATGCTAGACACATAAAGCTCTATGTTCTTTCAATTTTTCCTTTCCTTGTTGCCCATAGTGATTATTAAAGTGAATAAAACACCGTTTACACGTATATATCTTATGTTCATAGCGGGTAATCTGTTTGTTACTAGTTTATCAAAATCTTTGATAAAGACGTAGTGGTTCTGTCCGGATGATGAACTTAGCAAAAGGAGGTCGCGATGGTCATGCAGCTCTTGATCCACAACCTTTAGAGGGAACAATTTGTTGTCTGGTTCCAATCCAAATACATTAATGGATATATCGTTGGCTTTTTCAAATTTGGGACTGACAGCTAGCGATGTAGGAAATGATATTACTGAAAAAATCATACTTATTTTCCAGATCCTTGTATTTACTAACGCGTTTAGCATCAGTTTTAACGAGTTTTGCTAAATTGGCATACATAAAACACCTCTCGTCCTTAAAGTTTTGTGGATTAATGCAGGCTTTTCTTGCTTGTATAGCTGCTGGTAATGGAATATATGTGCTTCGGGCATCTTAAAAAGACCCCTGCAGGCCAAATGTACGGAGCCACATCATGTTACTTTTAACCTTACACAGAACAAAGATCTGCATCACAGGAATTGTGCCCATTGTAATAAAAGAGAGAGGGGAAAGTGTGTGTCCTACAGACAAGTTGTTAATATTCTTGAAAATATTCTATGCCCTTTAAATATAAATTTTCATTGGTCTTTAACCTCACCCATTATCTCACAACATGTTTGTTTTGAAATGTGCACATTAAATGCTAAAATCTATCGTATTAAAGTTAGGCAATGATGACATTGTTGCTTTGTTGAAGAAGGACTGGTGAAGTTCAAAACATGTGCACGTATACCTACCACCTTTTATTGAATGTAATTGGTAATGTGTTGCACCATTACGTTGAACCACATCTTCCAAATGTCCCCTCCTTCTTATTTCTTTAAAGAAATGCTGCGTTAACTGGAATTGTGTTGCTTTACAGGCTGAAAATTCATGTTCACCAAAAATAAGCCTGTTTGAGTTTACAGCTTCTTCAGCCTGAGGATTGATCGGAGCCAGCCAAGGGGTTTTCCTGAATTGGAGTGTACTTGGCTGTTGGCTGTGGGTGATCAGTTGTTTTCCACCGTTCTGCAGCGTAGGCGATCATCTGAGTGCAGCTTGGCATGGTCTTCTTCAATCCTGTCTCCAGTCGACTAAGCCATTGACGTTCACACATCAGACGTTTTGACTCGCATGTGAAAGAATGTACAATATGTACCATGACTGAACATACATTAATAAATCAATTGAAACCGCCTGTAAAATCAGCTTTCTCATTTCCTTGACAATCATATACTCTGCCTTTATTTTTTCTGTAGATACAGTTGAAAATCATTTAACCATTGAGGGCAAGTAAACTGCAATGAAATTACATTTCTTGGGCATATGCAATTTATTTAGAGAAGGAGGTATATCAGACAAGAAATCAGCCATAGTGGCGTACTGAGTCGGAATAGGGGTACGGTTATTTTGAGGTTATGGTAGCATAATATTGTAAACTTGCATGAAACTTAATAATTTCTTTCTTTTTAACGTTGGAACTTCAAAAAGACCAATCGCTTGTACTTATACGTAATAAAAGGGCTAAACAACTAAAAAGTAAAAAATAAATAATCGCAGTCAATTGTTTTTCTAAAAGCCATACCAACGTTATAGAACAAAATGTACGTACAAAATTTCATTTTGGGGTGTCCGTTGCCTCTTAATATTCAATCTAAGTAATATATTGTCGTTCAATTAGAAAACGTAGTTGCTTTAATGCAACAATATCGATGCATATCCAGATTAATCAAACTCGATTGATTTCCTCTCATTTCGTAAGTTGGCTAACGTACTCGGCGAACATGGAGGAAAGAAAGGAAGGAGATGCCTTCGCAGCGCTGCCTAGTGCAAGCTGTTGAAGCCAAACGGCTCGCCCACTTTGATTGCAAGAAAATGGCTGTCCCTATGCTTAAAGCCGTAAACTACTCCAACTAGTAATGGATTTTAGTGACATAAAACTGCAATGACAAGTCAAGATTTTTTCTTGGATAGGCAGAATACACTCTGTACATCGGTACTTGGCACAAATAAGCTGCGTTATCGTTTTAAAAGCCAATTTAAATATAAATATTAGAGCACCTTTGCGAGGCTAGTTTTGTAAGGAAGACGCGGCAAAACGTAATAATACGCTGAAACACTGATTAAATTGAATACAGGTGTCTGAAGATGCAAGTTATACCGAAGAAGGAACATCTTGGGAATTAATGATGCCGAACTAATTACGGTATTTACACCAAATTGAGTTTTATGTTCTTATTGGTGTTGAGGCATTCATCAGTTTTTAGGCCTAATTTCGAGCACAGACACTTTCACTCATTGGTCGTACACATTTTGATATTCAAGAATACGAACCTCAAAATTAATAAACAGAACAATTAAAAAAGGACTCATATTTGCACAAAAATACGGTATAGCCTATACGTTTCGATACCGTACGGTATTTTTTTTTGTGGGGGGTAGAAAATTGACGATTAGCCTCGAATTGATTAATTACGTAGGCTTACCGTAATTATTGACCGACAGCCGTTTGATAATTTGGGATTTGCTGAGAATAGAATTGAAGATTTTTTTAAAATAACTTATCACTACTGTCAATACGTTTCCGAAGTTGCATAACCGGAGCGCGATAAAAACCAGGGCCAAAATAAGGTTTAGCCAAGCACAATGCCCCATGCAAGTCACAGAACACCGAATACGAGTTCAGGTTACGCCCACTGTGGTTGCAGCGCTTGGCTTCACTCAAACGAGCTCAGGGCATCTCCTCTTATTCTTTCCTCCATGTCGGCGAAAGCAACTAGCGCTTAACGACAGCCCAGCGGGGCTGACGAAGCGACCCGAATACCCACGACCGCTGCCGATCATCCATCCCCAGTCAGCTGTTCCTCGTTGAGGCAGACCAGCGCAGCGGGGCAATAAGAACGTAAGTTATCCGAAACTTCACAACCTAGAGCGATCATTAGGACTAGGATTTTTATGTAAATACATATTATAACAAACATAAATAAATTTCATTATGTCTGAGAAAATGTGTGCGAACTCAAGAATAAGTATTGTTTGGAGTACTTTTTGTTTCCGGGGTGGGAGGTTTAACAGGTTGAAAAGTAGAGTCTCAGGCACTCACTGGACAACTGAAACAGAGTTTCCGACAGGGTGCTACGTGAATTTCCATGCCCTTATCTCCACTAATATATTTATTCCCTTGTCCTTTGTCAACAGCTTATGAATCGCTTGGAAAATTCGTTTCATGTAGTTGAGTTTGTAGTGAACAAATATTTACCGACTGTTGGGAATTACCGTATATTTCACTTGCGAATAAATACTCTTTTTTACAGTAAGAGACAGAATATGCAATTTTAAATATATTGAACCCTTATCATTGTGCCCAATAATAATGTTTCATATTAATAAAAACGATGGAAATACTAAATACATGATATGCTGGATATTTGAGTAAAATTGATGTAGCAAGAAATCTGGACTTGGTAAGACATGCTACGTGCTGGCTGGAAATGACCAATAGTTTCACAACCAATGCTATTCTTATATTTCTGAGAAAATCAGATATGACGCTGTGGCGTACGTGACCATCGACAGGCCAAAATGCTGCGTACAAGGCAAGGAGTGAGAGAGAGGACAAGTGTCGTGACGTGAAAATAAGGGCGGGATTTGTAAGGTCAGAACTCCGACGCCAACTTATCTGACCAATAAGAAAACATGACGCCAGAACATAGCGTCAGTGTGTTTTGCGCGGCAATCGGTTATAAAAAGATCTAGCGATCGGTTTGCATGTTCGACGGCAGATTCGCGACCTATGAGAAAATACAAGATTTTTGAGAGGTCACACATAATTATAGGCCCATTACTTAAAATATTGAGGAGCTATTTTCTCCCTCCATTGAAACTTTAGGCTTTCTGTATATATACAAATGTCTGAGATGAACCGGGGCACTCCTAACTATTCTTCGACAGTCATTTTAAGACGTCCTTAAGACGATATGGTTTTAAAATTATAGTTGTGTGTCGACAACGAAGTTAGAAATTTTCATAAAATTGTGAGATGGCAATTAGCCATAGAATAGGGAAAGTCGACGATTCTGCATAGGACGATCTGAGGAAATAAAATACTTAGAACGCAGATAGAACAGTTTAAAAACTTTGATTTAATTGTGTTTTAACAGCAGCAAGATGTCGACCATGGAGAGAAGACAGCAAGCTTCATCCTCCATTACCATCAGTGTTATGGGCTAACGGCCTAATGATGGGAAATGACGAGGCGGGAGGCCTCTGGAAAGCAGTTTAAGTGATGAGTATTAAAAAATTGATTTATTGATTTTGGACGAGGGGAATCGCGAGAGATGTGTGGAACTTTGTATAGATTTTATTTGTGTGGTTTAATTTAAATTTTAGGGTTTGATTTCTTAACTGACATGCGTGTAGTAATTTTTGGCATTGCGTGACAATTGTTGTACAGTAAATTTTGTGACTTAAATGTTGTCCGTATGTATACGTAATTCTTATAGCGAAACGGCCGCATCGATTAACGTATCAATAAAAAGTGTAGCCATGAATGAGAACCTAGGAACGACAATGATAAATGGACTGAATTAATGATATGTTAAACTAATTACTACGTGGGGGGAAAATTAGTGTTTTGTTGCTTTGATAACTTGGGATAAGTCTGATTCCAGTTATTATTCTTTAGTGTCATTTGGACATGTGTGTGTCATGTATCTGAGGGGTGTGCTGATTCATGCTACGACGAGATCTTCGAGAAAGTGCCACGTGTTTTTGGGTGTAAGTGATGATGAGGAGAGGTAAAGCCTGTCCATGACTGCGACATCATTCCGGCAAACTAGTTATCCGTGGGGATAAGTTTGACCTGGAGATGTATTCTTAAAAATCCCTGAGAGGATGTTTTGAGATAATGTGATATTTTATTTGTACGCGTTTAACAGGTGGCGATTAGCAAAGGTGCTGTACGCTGGCAATGGGCCAGAATCTATATTTAGTGTGGCACTAATTACTACGTGGGGGAATGAAATCAGCCACTCACTCGGAGATGTCATAACAGGCCCGGCTGTCTCCAGCTCCGTTATGACACGTTCTGTTTGCTTTAAAGCCTAATGAATTAAGGTTATTTTATTTGGTTTAATTTGGGGAGTTGCCATGTTGTCGATCCAAGTTTCTTTTATCATTACTACGACTTATTTGTTCATTGTTTTAAAAACGCCAAATTTTCTGGCGTGAAAATTAAAATTTGTATTTTGTTGTTGTTGGCTCTTATTTTCAAGGCCATTGTATTCATTATAAATATAATTTGGCAACCGGCCAAACTTGTTCATGTCATGTTATGCTTTCCTAGTGTTTAAGGTATAAGTCGGTAATTCCGCAGCCCTTATTTTAAATAATACACACGTGCATTTGGTTGTGGTAATCTAAGGTTAGAGCATGTCAGTAGTGTATATAAATATGTAATTGTTGTTCCCACATTTCCGTAATTCGTCCTTCGCAGTACGGAGTCCGTTCCCGAACCAACTGTTTTGGTCGGAAACGAGCGCCCGTCAAAATGCTCATTACTTGAACTAGTCTTAAAACCCGTGTCGCTCATAAATATTAAATTCTTGTACTATTTTATTTGTTTGTTATTTTTGGATCTTGTGATCCGTTTTCTTTGTTACTTTGATTTAAGTGACATTGCAGTCACAATGCTTGTTGACAGCTGTCATACCGTGTCGTCATGGTACGTCAGGCTGGTCAGTGTCAGATCTGTTCACGCGAGTGAACAATAAAAGGGTGGTTATAGTTTTTTTGTTTTTTTTTGTTTTTTATGTTTGATTCAGTTAATAAATTTCATTTGTTAGTAGATCCTGTTGTTTTTCTTGGCTTTGTAATAATAATAAGTTAACCTTATAAACCCTGGAAGTTATGTTGATAGCAAAACCTCTAAATCACATTCACAAGAATCCATTACGACCCCGAATTTGAATCTTGTCTACATGCTATTTCCCAAGGGTATATAAGAGTTACTTTGGCTTCCGAACGTGTGGCATTTGTGTTTTAGAGTAAAAAAATAGATCACCGGCATGTGATAAGTTTATTAACGTAAGTTAGGCGAAGATAGTACCGCCAAATGTTTGAAAATATAAAGTCATGGAGTTTGCAATAAAGTAAATGTGGAACAAGTTAAGTGTTTGAACTTTGATTAAAATTAGAACAAACTGTTCCAGGCGCCCAATAAAATTAAATTAGCTTTGTGTAGAAAAGCCAAACTCAAAGAATTGTTTGACAGGAAGGTTAGACCTTAAAAACTAATTAATACTCTATTAATTGGTTAAAATTTGTAAGTGAAGTAAGGTCAGGAAGATTATAACTGAATCAAAGGGTTAAAATTAAATGGAATAATAAGTAAATTATACTCAGTGATGCTATAGTTTATGGGAGTAATTTAAAGTAAATGAACTGAGTATGTAAAGGGTTAATGTGTGTATATTTAATATATGTGAGCGCGCGTATCCAGGGCTCCGCCCTTATGTCATTTCCCTATGTCTCAAATATATTATTGTTGTGATGGCAACTCTGGGAGAAATCCGCGAAGTGATTGAATTAGCATCCGCTCGTATGCGAGAACAACTTAGTGAGATGAGAAAGGACATAACCAACGAAATACAGACACAGTTAGCGGCGAATAGTGAAGAAACGCAGACACAGTTAGCGGCAAATAGTGTAGAAATGCAGACACAGTTAGCGGCGAATAGCGAAGAAACGCAGACACAGTTAACGGCTATAAATAAACAATCGGCAGAAACGCAGACACAGTTGGCGGCAAATAATGTAGAAATGCAGAAACAGTTAGCGGCGAATAGTGTAGAAATGCAGACACAGTTAGCGGCAAATAATGTAGAAATGCAGACACAGTTAAACACAAAACTATCCGAAGTTAACGAGAATATAAATCAGAAAATCGCTACACAAAACATTCTGGTTAGTGAACAATTACATAGGCAGTCTGAGAAAAACAATGAAATGTTAAACGCACAAGACGAAAGGAACACTCAAAATCTAGCTGCGCTAACGGTAGAAATCAAAGAGCACACAAAAGAACAGCTAATCCAATTAGCAAAGGACGTTAGCACTAACAATACCAAACAATTAGGAATAATAAAAGGTATCGAAGATTCGTTTAAAAAGGAAATAAAAGGAATGGATGAGACTGTTATGGCAAAACTAGCACAAATCGAGCAAGCGTGTTTGACCAACTCATCTGAGATTAAAGAAGCACACACAAACTTAGAAAAAAGGTTTGAGATGATCGAACGAGGGACACAGGGTATGCAAGATCAGATAATTACAGTAGATAACAATATCACGGGCTTAGTGACGGAACTCAACAAATTAGAAATACAATCAGTTAAGAAATGGAAAAGGTTAGAAATTGACCAGGAAGAAATTAAACAAACATTAGAACAGAACAACATTTCTCTGGGAGAAAGGATAGATAAACTTGAAGATAATCAGGAGGCTAATCAACAGGAAGTCGAAAAACACATTGTTAAATTGAAGGATACTATTAGAAAGGATTGGACCAAGATGAGCGCTGATTCGAAAGATGAACGGCTCGCAGTAAGCAAGAAGCTAGGGGAAAATAACGCGAAAATACAGGCGTTAGAAGAAAATATGAAGTTAAGATTTCAAATTCAAGAGGACCGCATGATAAAATCGGAGTTGCAGTCACTTGGACATAATACGATGTTTGCGACACTAATGGAAAAGGGGAAAGGGGAGAATGCGGAAAGAGAGCACACAATAGACAGCCACGAGCTTGGGCAAAGTCCAAGAACGGTAGACACGCAAGCATTCCAGAATTATGAGGGTCGTAGCTCGACACCTCAAAACACACAACTTGACACGCAAGTTATACAAGTCATCCGTGGAAACGAATTTAAACCGAATAAGTTTTTACCAGAGAGCGGAGGGACACCTAAAGCTTTCTTAAGGGAACTGACAGAATATTTTTCGGACCAAAATGTTAGCTCAACGCGACAATTAAGAATGGTTGAAAAATTTTTGGCGGGCTCAGCACTTACCTGGTATCTTGGATTTAAGAACACATTTAAATCAATGGAAGGTTTCCACAAGGCCTTCCTAAGCAAATACTGGAGTGGGTCGTATCAACAAAGCTTGCGAATGGACTTATACTCGCGCAAATACCATTCCACGCATCAGACGAAATATGCAGATTTTTTCGCCATGCAACTTGTCAAATTGCAAGATCTTGATAATCCCCCAAGCGAAATGGAGCTAATAACTACTATAGGAAAGCAGATGCCTATTAGCGTTCAGCAATTCTTGGTGGCGGCAAATATTACGACCGTGGTCCAGGCAGAAGAGGTATTAAGGAGGATAGATGAAACCACTAATTACATCAACCCGAGAGAGAAGAGACAGATAGAGTTAGTTAATGCAGTCGAAGTAGTCAAGACACCGAACAAAAACACGAGGTCGCAAGCTACAAACACTGGGGATAACCAAAGACGGCAGAGCACCGAAGAATATGAGCCGAGATCTCAACCGAGATACGAAAATAGGGACAGAAACCATAACAATCAGGAAGAAACTAACCGCTACCGGAACACAAACAATCAGCAGTGGCGAGATAATAGGAGATACCAAACGTCATACAATAGGAATAATAATAATAACGCACCTTATAATCGGGGATGGCGTGGAGGACACTATAATCAACAATATAGGCCCAGGGACAATAGGCGTTACAACCAACAATATAACGCACAAAATAACCAGCGGTTTAACGAGCAATCGGATCCAAGGGATGATCAGAGAAATTGGAACAAGAGACACGCTGACCCGCAACAGTACCTGGAGGAGCCACGTAACATGGAAGGAAATAATAAGGATAAATGGGAAAGAGCGATAGATCGGCGGAAGAATCCCGACAACCACGAGGAGGAAAACGGAACACATCAAATGTTGGAGGCCATGCATGTAGAAACCCAGAGATATTTGGAGGAGCTGCATGGAGAAGAAGAAAATAGAGCAGCCGACAATAGGAAACAGAAGAATAGCAGGAGAGATTCGCAGACCGTGTCAGGCAAGGGTCTCGAAATATGGTAAAAAAAAAGTTATTGTACGGGAATAGGAGAAGAAGAAGGGAGAAGGAAGAAGATGGCAACGCGGGGGAGAAGAAGGAGATGACATCACGGTAAAATGGAGAAGAGACAGGAGCGGCTTAAGGAAGTTCAACTAGGGGTTACGAACTTAGGTAGCGACGCCTACAGAGTCCGAGAGGTGAGCACAGGAAACATGGCAGTGTATAATATCTCAAATTTAAAATTGTATCATCAGAGAGAGCCATACGAACCGAGAAATAATGTTACTGCAGCAAATTAAACATTCGCGTGATAACATACAACAAAAGATACGGGGGTATTCTAGTGGTGAATGCGCTCAAAAGACGGCTCTGACGTGTTTACAAGTTCAGGTGGAAGTCGTTAATGAAAATGTTGATGTTTTGAAAGAGTGAGAGGGGAGACGAGTAGCGAGGAAAGAGGCCGGAGGGCATAAGTATATAGGAATTTCCTAATGAGTTTGGAACGAGACGGCTACTGAAACAGACAGAGGCGGACAGTCATTATATTTTGAGGGTGACCAGCAACTTCAAATTTGAGCCAGAAAAGTAGGGGATGTGAAATTCGACTTCATTTGAGTTCGAATTTCATCAACTAAGGGTCAGATGAACCCTTATCATTGTGTCCAATAATAATGTTTCATATTAATAAAAACGATGGAAATACTAAATACATGATATGCTGGATATTTGAGTAAAATTGATGTAGCAAGAAATCTGGACTTGGTAAGACATGCTACGTGCTGGCTGGAAATGACCAATAGTTTCACAACCAATGCTATTCTTATATTTCTGAGAAAATCAGATATGACGCTGTGGCGTACGTGACCATCGACAGGCCAAAATGCTGCGTACAAGGCAAGGAGTGAGAGAGAGGACAAGTGTCGTGACGTGAAAATAAGGGCGGGATTTGTAAGGTCAGAACTCCGACGCCAACTTATCTGACCAATAAGAAAACATGACGCCAGAACATAGCGTCAGTGTGTTTTGCGCGGCAATCGGTTATAAAAAGATCTAGCGATCGGTTTGCATGTTCGACGGCAGATTCGCGACCTATGAGAAAATACAAGATTTTTGAGAGGTCACACATAATTATAGGCCCATTACTTAAAATATTGAGGAGCTATTTTCTCCCTCCATTGAAACTTTAGGCTTTCTGTATATATACAAATGTCTGAGATGAACCGGGGCACTCCTAACTATTCTTCGACAGTCATTTTAAGACGTCCTTAAGACGATATGGTTTTAAAATTATAGTTGTGTGTCGACAACGAAGTTAGAAATTTTCATAAAATTGTGAGATGGCAATTAGCCATAGAATAGGGAAAGTCGACGATTCTGCATAGGACGATCTGAGGAAATAAAATACTTAGAACGCAGATAGAACAGTTTAAAAACTTTGATTTAATTGTGTTTTAACAGCAGCAAGATGTCGACCATGGAGAGAAGACAGCAAGCTTCATCCTCCATTACCATCAGTGTTATGGGCTAACGGCCTAATGATGGGAAATGACGAGGCGGGAGGCCTCTGGAAAGCAGTTTAAGTGATGAGTATTAAAAAATTGATTTATTGATTTTGGACGAGGGGAATCGCGAGAGATGTGTGGAACTTTGTATAGATTTTATTTGTGTGGTTTAATTTAAATTTTAGGGTTTGATTTCTTAACTGACATGCGTGTAGTAATTTTTGGCATTGCGTGACAATTGTTGTACAGTAAATTTTGTGACTTAAATGTTGTCCGTATGTATACGTAATTCTTATAGCGAAACGGCCGCATCGATTAACGTATCAATAAAAAGTGTAGCCATGAATGAGAACCTAGGAACGACAATGATAAATGGACTGAATTAATGATATGTTAAACTAATTACTACGTGGGGGGAAAATTAGTGTTTTGTTGCTTTGATAACTTGGGATAAGTCTGATTCCAGTTATTATTCTTTAGTGTCATTTGGACATGTGTGTGTCATGTATCTGAGGGGTGTGCTGATTCATGCTACGACGAGATCTTCGAGAAAGTGCCACGTGATTTTGGGTGTAAGTGATGATGAGGAGAGGTAAAGCCTGTCCATGACTGCGACATCATTCCGGCAAACTAGTTATCCGTGGGGATAAGTTTGACCTGGAGATGTATTCTTAAAAATCCCTGAGAGGATGTTTTGAGATAATGTGATATTTTATTTGTACGCGTTTAACAGGTGGCGATTAGCAAAGGTGCTGTACGCTGGCAATGGGCCAGAATCTATATTTAGTGTGGCACTAATTACTACGTGGGGGAATGAAATCAGCCACTCACTCGGAGATGTCATAACAGGCCCGGCTGTCTCCAGCTCCGTTATGACACGTTCTGTTTGCTTTAAAGCCTAATGAATTAAGGTTATTTTATTTGGTTTAATTTGGGGAGTTGCCATGTTGTCGATCCAAGTTTCTTTTATCATTACTACGACTTATTTGTTCATTGTTTTAAAAACGCCAAATTTTCTGGCGTGAAAATTAAAATTTGTATTTTGTTGTTGTTGGCTCTTATTTTCAAGGCCATTGTATTCATTATAAATATAATTTGGCAACCGGCCAAACTTGTTCATGTCATGTTATGCTTTCCTAGTGTTTAAGGTATAAGTCGGTAATTCCGCAGCCCTTATTTTAAATAATACACACGTGTATTTGGTTGTGGTAATCTAAGGTTAGAGCATGTCAGTAGTGTATATAAATATGTAATTGTTGTTCCCACATTTCCGTAATTCGTCCTTCGCAGTACGGAGTCCGTTCCCGAACCAACTGTTTTGGTCGGAAACGAGCGCCCGTCAAAATGCTCATTACTTGAACTAGTCTTAAAACCCGTGTCGCTCATAAATATTAAATTCTTGTACTATTTTATTTGTTTGTTATTTTTGGATCTTGTGATCCGTTTTCTTTGTTACTTTGATTTAAGTGACATTGCAGTCACAATGCTTGTTGACAGCTGTCATACCGTGTCGTCATGGTACGTCAGGCTGGTCAGTGTCAGATCTGTTCACGCGAGTGAACAATAAAAGGGTGGTTATAGATTTGTTTTTTTTTGTTTTTTATGTTTGATTCAGTTAATAAATTTCATTTGTTAGTAGATCCTGTTGTTTTTCTTGGCTTTGTAATAATAATAAGTTAACCTTATAAACCCTGGAAGTTATGTTGATAGCAAAATCTCTAAATCACATTCACAAGAATCCATTACGACCCCGAAAATTTGAATCTTGTCTACATGCTATTTCCCAAGGGTATGATATAAAGTAAAATTATGTTTAAAGAATGTAATTTTGATCAAATATGTAAAAAAAGAACTCAGAATATGCAATTTTACATTAGAAATTAAAATATGTAAATGATCAGATACGGCATGTAACAATAAAATGTAATTATATGATAGCTAAGGTTCTAATTCATTGACATTTATCATTTTTAGTTATGTAGAAGCAAAGGGAAAGAATATGTATTTACATTTCGGGTACGTTCTTATTGTCCCGCTGCGCTCGTCTGTCTCAACGAGGAACAGCTGACTGCCACGCTGGGCTGTCTCTAAGCGCTAGTCGAAAGCAACCTAGATCCTTCGGTCACTTATATTTATCGCTACAATATACGGCCAGAAATTGCATCCCAGTGGCGTTGGAATTCATCATGTGGTGCGCACCATGCAAGGTTTTTAATAGCTTTGCGCAGCATGTGCGTTTGAGTTGGAGCCCAAACAATGACGCAATCACCCTGAATTTAACGGATCGCAGATATAGCAGAGAGTCCCTTCTCTGTCATTATATGCTCCTTGACGACTGCTATTGATTGATTGCATGGCAGCATATGGAGACTTTCAACTGTTAGGGCGAGTACTGTATCGGCAAACTTCGGCTGTGTTCGTAGCCGGTCGGGGCTCGCACCCTCACCGACCGGCAGCGCAGTGTATAGACACACGGACAGCGAAGGAGATGAATTATAACAAATTGCATACACGGATCTCCGATCAGTTAATGAATCATTAAGTTGTTAAATCTTCATCAGATGAACTATTCTAGAGCAACTTCACTCAATTCGTTTAAGTACAAGGCAGCACTGGTTCTTAGTCTCTCCTCTGTGCGCGGTGACAAAGGTGGTATAATTTTAGTCTTGGCTTCTATTGCAGATATAGGCGTAATTGGTAAAACAAGTAATTCCTATACACATATATTCGGTTTAGTATCCTAAACCATAATTTTTGAAGACCAGATCCTTGCATCTGGTCAATAATTTTAACGAAGCAAATACACACCAACTTTATAGGAGTAATGACTTGAAAAGCTTTGCCGTGACGTCACAGAATTCTCGCTTGTTCTGTTCGTCTTTTTTCTCATGTCCGTCACAGCCCAATATTACGTCGTTACTTGTTCAGCATTTTAACATTTATATTACAATATTTCTATTTTATTTTCATACAAAAGTAGTAGTTCCGCCCCTTAAAACAACATTAACTAACTAACTCAGTGGCGTAGTTTGTAGCATGCTGAGCTTCTATGCCCAAAGTTGCGGATTCAAACCCAGGCAAAGTCGTCGGATTTCTTAAGAGCGTAAAAAATCCCAAGGTCAAGTCGTTGGTCTCATGTAATAGATTTATGTCATGAAAAATAACCTTCCTCTAACTAAACTTGTTTGAAGCCAAAATGTGTAGGTTAGAATTGATGACGCTGGATTAGTTCCAACGTTTGCCAACAGGTGCTGACTGCGATGTAATCTAGCAGCAAAAGTCCGCAAGCTAGGTGTCGTGGACGGTAGCATTTGGTAGCAAAAGTAGGAACTACTTGAAATTATTGTCTGCAATCCTTACTTGAATTAAAAACACATAACACATACTAATACAGCCACCAAAATTTACACCGGTTATCAGACAGATTCTACACACACCTAAAGTACACGGGGCTACATGACCGTGTTGTCGCAACCCCTAAACTAAGGAACCAACCAACCATAACTACCTCAGACCCCAGAGAGAAAACATTGAGAAGATGATGAACACTCACTTGTTGCCAAGGTAACCATATAGAAGGCCTAGCAGACCAACACTCAATTGTTGCCAATGGTAACCATACAGGAACCCTAGATGACCAACACTCACTTGTTGCCATGGTAACCATATAGAAGGCCTAGAAGTCCAACACTCACTTGCTGCCATAGTAACCATACAGGAGCCCTAGATGATGAACACTCACTTGTTGCCATGGTAACCATATAGGAGGCCTAGAAGTCCAACACTCACTTGCTGCCATAGTAACCATATAGGAGCCCTAGATAACCAACACTCACTTGTTGCCATGGTAACCATACAGGAGCCCTAGATGACCAACACTCACTTGTTGCCATGGTAACCATATAGGAGCCCTGGATGAACAACACTCACTTGTTGCCTTGGTAACCATATAGGAGCCCTAGATGACCAACACTCACTTGTTGCCATGGTAACCATATAGGAGCCCTAGATGACCAACCCTCACTTGTTGCCATGGTAACCATATAGGAGCCCTAGATGACCAACACTCACTTGTTGCCATGGTAACCATATAGGAGCCCTAGATGACCAACACTCACTTGATGCCATGGTAACCATATAGGAGCCCTAGATGACCAACACTCACTTGTTGCCATGGTAACCATATAGGAGCCCCAGATAACCAACACTCCCTTGTTGCCATGGTAACCATATAGGAGCCCTAGATGACCAACACTCACTTGTTGCCATGGTAACCATATAGGAGCCCTAGATGACCAACACTCACTTGTTGCCATGGTAACCATATAGGAGCCCTAGATAACCAACACTCACTTGTTGCCATGGTAACCATATAGGAGCCCTAGATGACCAACCCCACCTAGTTGCCATGGTAACCATATAGGAGCCCCAGATGACCAACACTCACTTGTTGCCATGGTAACCATATAGGAGCCCTAGATGACCAGCACTCACTTGTTGCCATGGTAACCATATAGGAGCCCTAGATAACCAACACTCACTTGTTGCCATGGTAACCATATAGGAGCCCTAGATGACCAGCACTCACTTGTTGCCATGGTAACCATGTAGGAGCTCTAGATGACCAGCACTCACTTGCTGCCATGGTAACAATATAGGAACTCTAGATGACCAGCACTCACTTGTTGCCATGGTAACCATATAGGAGCTCTAGATGACCAGTACTCACTTGTTGCCATGGTAACCATGTAGGAGCTCTAGATGACCAGCACTCACTTGTTGGCATGGTAACCATGTAGGAGCTCTAGATGACCAGCACTCACTTGTTGGCATGGTAACCATGTAGGAGCTCTAGATGACCAGTACTCACTTGTTGCCATGGTAACCATATCGGAGCCCTAGATGACCAGCACTCACTTGTTGGCATGGTAACCATGTAGGAGCCCTAGGTGACCAGTACTCACTTGTTGGCATGGTAACCATGTAGGAGCTCTAGATGACCAGCACTCACTTGTTGGCATGGTAACCATATAGGAGCCCTAGATGACCAGCACTCACTTGTTGGCATGGTAACCATGTAGGAGCTCTAGATGACCAGTACTCACTTGTTGCCATGGTAACCATATAGGAGCCCTAGATGACCAGCACTCACTTGTTGGCATGGTAACCATGTAGGAGCCCTAGGTGACCAGTACTCACTTGTTGGCATGGTAACCATGTAGGAGCTCTAGATGACCAGCACTCACTTGTTGGCATGGTAACCATATAGGAGCCCTAGATGACCAGCACTCACTTGTTGGCATGGTAACCATGTAGGAGCTCTAGATGACCAGTACTCACTTGTTGCCATGGTAACCATATAGGAGCCCTAGATGACCAGCCCTCACTTGTTGCCATGGTAACCATGTAGGAGCCCTAGATGACCAGCCCTCTCTTGCTGCCATGATAACCATATAGGAGCTCTAGATGACCAGCACTCACTTGTTGCCATGGTAACCATATAGGAGCTCTAGATGACCAGCACTCACTTGTTGCCATGATAACCATATAGGAGAGGAGATGACCAACACTCACTTGTTGCCATGGTAACCATACAGGAGCCCCAGATAACCAACACTCACTTGCTGCCAAGGTAACCATACAGGAGCCCCAGATAACCAACACTCACTTGCTGCCATGGTAACCATGTAGGAGCTCTAGATGACCAGCCCTCACTTGCTGCCATGGTAACCATGTAGGAGCCCTAGATGACCAGCACTCACTTGCTGCCATGGTAACCATATAGGAGCCCTAGATAACCAGCACTCACTTGCTGCCATGGTAACCATATAGGAGCCCTAGATGACCAGCACTCACTTGCTGCCATGGTAACCATATAGGAGCCCTAGATAACCAGCACTCACTTGCTGCCATGGTAACCATATAGGAGCCCTAGATGACCGGCACTCACTTGCTGCCATGGTAACCATATAGGGGCCCCAGATAACCAACACTCACTTGTTGCCATGATAACCATGTAGGAGCCCTAGATGACCAACACTCACTTGCTGCCATGATAACCATATAGGAGCTCTAGATGATCAACCCTCACTTGTTTCCATGATAACCATGTAGGAGCTCTAGATGACCAGCACTCACTTGTTGCCATGGTAACCATATAGGAGCCCTAGATGACCAGCACTCACTTGTTGCCATGGTAACCATATAGGAGCCCTAGATGACCAGCACTCACTTGTTGCCATGGTAACCATATAGGAGCTCTAGATGACCAACACTCACTTGTTGCCATGGTAACCATATAGGAGCCCTAGATGACCAGCACTCACTTGTTGCCATGGTAACCATATAGGAGCCCTAGATGACCAGCACTCACTTGTTGCCATGGTAACCATATAGGAGCTCTAGATGACCAACACTCACTTGTTGCCATGGTAACCATATAGGAGCCCTAGATGACCAACACTCACTTGTTGCCATGGTAACCATATAGGAGCCCTAGATGACCAACACTCACTTGTTGCCATGGTAACCATATAGGAGCCCTAGATGACCAACACTCACTTGTTGTCATGGTAACCATATAGGAGCCCTAGATGACCAACACTCACTTGTTGCCATGGTAACCATATAGGAGCCCTAGATGACCAACACTCACTTGTTGCCATGGTAACCATATAGGAGCCCTAGATGACCAGCCCTCACTTGCTGCCATGGTAAACATATAGGAGCCCTAGATGACCAACACTCACTTGTTGCCATGGTAACCATATAGGAGCCCTAGATGACCAACACTCACTTGTTGCCATGGTAACCATATAGGAGCCCTAGATGACCAACACTCACTTGTTGCCATGGTAACCATATAGGAGCCCTAGATGACCAACACTTACTTGTTGCCATGGTAACCATATAGGAGCCCTAGATGACCAACACACACTTGTTGCCATGGTAACCATATAGGAGCCCTAGATGACCAACACTCACTTGTTGCCATGGTAACCATATAGGAGCCCTAGATGACCAACACCCACTTGTTGCCATGGTAACCATATAGGAGCGCAGATGACCAACACTCACTTGTTGCCATGGTAACCATATAGGAGCCCTAGATGACCAGCACTCACTTGCTGCCATGGTAACCATATAGGAGCCCTAGATAACCAGCACTCACTTGCTGCCATGGTAACCATATAGGAGCCCTAGATGACCAGCACTCACTTGCTGCCATGGTAACCATATAGGAGCCCTAGATAACCAGCACTCACTTGCTGCCATGGTAACCATATAGGAGCCCTAGATGACCGGCACTCACTTGCTGCCATGGTAACCATATAGGGGCCCCAGATAACCAACACTCACTTGTTGCCATGATAACCATGTAGGAGCCCTAGATGACCAACACTCACTTGCTGCCATGATAACCATATAGGAGCTCTAGATGATCAACCCTCACTTGTTTCCATGATAACCATGTAGGAGCTCTAGATGACCAGCACTCACTTGTTGCCATGGTAACCATATAGGAGCCCTAGATGACCAGCACTCACTTGTTGCCATGGTAACCATATAGGAGCCCTAGATGACCAGCACTCACTTGTTGCCATGGTAACCATATAGGAGCTCTAGATGACCAACACTCACTTGTTGCCATGGTAACCATATAGGAGCCCTAGATGACCAGCACTCACTTGTTGCCATGGTAACCATATAGGAGCCCTAGATGACCAGCACTCACTTGTTGCCATGGTAACCATATAGGAGCTCTAGATGACCAACACTCACTTGTTGCCATGGTAACCATATAGGAGCCCTAGATGACCAACACTCACTTGTTGCCATGGTAACCATATAGGAGCCCTAGATGACCAACACTCACTTGTTGCCATGGTAACCATATAGGAGCCCTAGATGACCAACACTCACTTGTTGTCATGGTAACCATATAGGAGCCCTAGATGACCAACACTCACTTGTTGCCATGGTAACCATATAGGAGCCCTAGATGACCAACACTCACTTGTTGCCATGGTAACCATATAGGAGCCCTAGATGACCAGCCCTCACTTGCTGCCATGGTAAACATATAGGAGCCCTAGATGACCAACACTCACTTGTTGCCATGGTAACCATATAGGAGCCCTAGATGACCAACACTCACTTGTTGCCATGGTAACCATATAGGAGCCCTAGATGACCAACACTCACTTGTTGCCATGGTAACCATATAGGAGCCCTAGATGACCAACACTTACTTGTTGCCATGGTAACCATATAGGAGCCCTAGATGACCAGCACTCACTTGCTGCCATGGTAACCATATAGGAGCCCTAGATAACCAGCACTCACTTGCTGCCATGGTAACCATATAGGAGCCCTAGATGACCGGCACTCACTTGCTGCCATGGTAACCATATAGGGGCCCCAGATAACCAACACTCACTTGTTGCCATGGTAACCATATAGGAGCCCTAGATGACCAACACTCACTTGTTGCCATGGTAACCATATAGGAGCCCTAGATGACCAACACTCACTTGTTGCCATGGTAACCATATAGGAGCCCTAGATGACCAACACCCACTTGTTGCCATGGTAACCATATAGGAGCGCAGATGACCAACACTCACTTGTTGCCATGGTAACCATATAGGAGCCCTAGATGACCAGCACTCACTTGCTGCCATGGTAACCATATAGGAGCCCTAGATAACCAGCACTCACTTGCTGCCATGGTAACCATATAGGAGCCCTAGATGACCAGCACTCACTTGCTGCCATGGTAACCATATAGGAGCCCTAGATAACCAGCACTCACTTGCTGCCATGGTAACCATATAGGAGCCCTAGATGACCGGCACTCACTTGCTGCCAAGGTAACCATATAGGGGCCCCAGATAACCAACACTCACTTGTTGCCATGATAACCATGTAGGAGCCCTAGATGACCAACACTCACTTGCTGCCATGATAACCATATAGGAGCTCTAGATGATCAACCCTCACTTGTTTCCATGATAACCATGTAGGAGCTCTAGATGACCAGCACTCACTTGTTGCCATGGTAACCATATAGGAGCCCTAGATGACCAGCACTCACTTGTTGCCATGGTAACCATATAGGAGCCCTAGATGACCAGCACTCACTTGTTGCCATGGTAACCATATAGGAGCTCTAGATGACCAACACTCACTTGTTGCCATGGTAACCATATAGGAGCCCTAGATGACCAGCACTCACTTGTTGCCATGGTAACCATATAGGAGCCCTAGATGACCAGCACTCACTTGTTGCCATGGTAACCATATA
Organism: Meconema thalassinum; assembly: GCA_946902985.2. Lineage (NCBI taxonomy): Eukaryota > Metazoa > Arthropoda > Insecta > Orthoptera > Tettigoniidae > Meconema > Meconema thalassinum. The sequence goes on from OX336388.2 coordinate 195,752,765, forward strand.
GGAGCTCTAGATGACCAACACTCACTTGTTGCCATGGTAACCATATAGGAGCCCTAGATGACCAACACTCACTTGTTGCCATGGTAACCATATAGGAGCCCTAGATGACCAACACTCACTTGTTGCCATGGTAACCATATAGGAGCCCTAGATGACCAACACTCACTTGTTGTCATGGTAACCATATAGGAGCCCTAGATGACCAACACTCACTTGTTGCCATGGTAACCATATAGGAGCCCTAGATGACCAACACTCACTTGTTGCCATGGTAACCATATAGGAGCCCTAGATGACCAGCCCTCACTTGCTGCCATGGTAAACATATAGGAGCCCTAGATGACCAACACTCACTTGTTGCCATGGTAACCATATAGGAGCCCTAGATGACCAACACTCACTTGTTGCCATGGTAACCATATAGGAGCCCTAGATGACCAACACTCACTTGTTGCCATGGTAACCATATAGGAGCCCTAGATGACCAACACTTACTTGTTGCCATGGTAACCATATAGGAGCCCTAGATGACCAACACCCACTTGTTGCCATGGTAACCATATAGGAGCGCAGATGACCAACACTCACTTGTTGCCATGGTAACCATATAGGAGCCCTAGATGACCAACACTCACTTGTTGCCATGGTAACCATATAGGAGCCCTAGATGACCAACACACACTTGTTGCCATGGTAACCATATAGGAGCCCTAGATGACCAACACTCACTTGTTGCCATGGTAACCATATAGGAGCCCACTTACTTGTTCTCCTTCTGTAAGAAAGAAGTTAGTGTAGCGGCCTAACTCTCCCTACATCGCTCAGTATTTGGACCGACCTTGCTGTATGGAAGTGGGAGCTGGTACAAAAGTTAGGTGGGAGCAATTCAGGATGATACTCGTAATGGAGAGATAAAGGCTAAGTTAGAAATGAATACGCTAGATGAAGCTGTTCGTATGAGCAGACTCAGATGGTGGGGTGATGTGGGGGAGGAGAGATTACCTAAGAGGCTGTAGAGGGTAAGAGAGTCAGAGGAGGCCCCCAGTGCTAACTGCTAATAAGGGATCAGACCAGACGTTGAAAGGCAAATCAGTTTCAAATGTAAAATAATTATAATTAAATAATAATTCATTCATTCAACCTTCATTTCTCTTTATCTATTTTACTACTCTTTCTCTCTCTTCCATAACTCAAGATCGGTCTACTGTAAATACTGAGCGATGTTTAACTTGTTTCTTGCAGTGTACTGTAGATCACAACTGAGAAATTATAATACCGCGCTATGACCATTGACTGCGATTCAAATATAACAAAATGAAGTTTAGAGGAAAATTTTTAGATGGTTTTAAAATAAGAACAGGAGGTAGGCAGGGAGATGCTGTTTAACTGCGTTCACTAGAAAGTCATCCGTGAATTGCGCAAACAATTGAGTTCTTAAAGAGTCCTAAGTGGAGCTAGACTAGGCTATAGGAACTTTGTCTAGCACAGTGGTTCCCAACCTTTGCCAGCTGACGGGGCCCTTTGCAGATACGGGTGGTTATCGCCCCTCCGACCTCCCTCCCCCAACAGGTCGCTGCTATAACCTCTTCGATAAACTGACGTGGAGAATACAATCCTATCCTAATAACTAGGGGGCGGATTTCTATAACAAGTCATATTTTCCCCCTTAACATTATATCTTATAGTCTAGTATTTTCAACACGTTTCCAAGCATGATAATCAAAATTAAACAGGTTTTATTGTGCATATAAATGCATATTTAGGCTTTCTTAAGTTTTATGGCATATTTTGAACAAAATATCATTATAAACGGCATATTTTGGTAATTTTCATTTAAATTTCATTTTATAAAAATCAGAATAAGCTCTAGACATTATTGTTCAGCATGGACTGGAATATACTACTGAAGAACCATTCTAAAGTAGTGTATGGAATGTTTCTAACAGGTAGGAGCTATTGTTTGCTGGCTGGGTCAATTCCTGGAAAACGGGCTACTGTTTACACGGAAGCAGAGGTAATTCCGCAGTTATTTGCCATCGTTCTTATCTCTCTCCTTCGCCCTTCCCTCTCCCACCTTCAACCCACTGAATGACCTTGGTCACTCATTAGGGAGCTTCTGTCATTCAGTTCCTTTCAATATGCCTAAAAAACGAAAGTCTCAATATGTGGGAAGTTGCGAAGTTTTGTTCGTGAGTTCGGTGAAAACATATTCAGTACGGATGGATTGATATTATTCTGTAAATTGTGTGAGGTAAAAGTTACTGCCGAAAAACACTTATCTACAACACTGTAATACTGCAAAACATAAGAATTGTGTAACTAGATATTCTGCACTCGAAAATGGGCAACGACTGCTATTCGAAACCCCGACATCAGGTTCACAGTGTTCAAAATTTTCACAAGATCTCTGCAAGATGATGGTTTCGTCTAATATTCCTCTAAAGAAACTTATCAGTTGAAGCTTCAGACAGTTTCTTGAAAAATATACAAAGCATCCTGTTCCCAACGAATCTACTCTCAGGAAATACTCCTTGTTATGAAGAGATGTTGGATATAATAAGGTGGGGCGTGGGAGACAGTAGGCTAATAGACGAGACAACAGATGTGTCTGGAAGATATGTAGCAAATGTGATCGTTGGCACGCTGAAGGAAGACCGGCCTCGAGATGCGTTCCTCGTGACATGTGAAGTGCTCGAGAAGACAACCCATTCCACCGTTGCAGTTCTCTTCGACAATTCAATGAATCTGTTGTGGCCAAACGGGGCAAAGAGAGAGCACATATTTCTATTTGTAACTGACCTGCTCCTTATATGGTGAAGGCAGCCAAGGGACTTAAAATGCTATACCCGAAAATGATACATGTGACATGTCTTGCACATGCCTTGCATAGGGCAGCTGAAGAAGTTAGAAGTAGCTACCCAGAAGTTGATAAATTAATATCGAACTGTAAGAAAGTGTTTGTCAAAGCTCCACTTCACGTTCAGAAATTTCAAGGAGAAGCACCTTCACTACCCCTACCTCCTCCAGCCAGTTATAACGCAATAGGGGACTTGGCTCGATGCCGCAGTGTACTATTGCAACAACTTAGATGTCGTGGAGAAGATCGTGAAGTCTTTTGATCCTGCAGAATCGTCCTCCATAAAAATCACTCAAGATTTATTTTCAAGCACTACATTAAAAACGGACCTGGCTTACATAAAGTCCAATTTTAATACTTTATCTGGAGCAATCACGCAACTGGAAATTTCAGGTGCAGAACTAAGCGATGCACTGGATGTTGTAAAGTGCATTGAACAGGAATTAAAGCATGCGAAAGGAACAATAGCATCTAGCGTGTGTAGAAAATTAGAAAATGTACTGAAAAAAATAGCGGACTTGTGTACCTGCGTGGCATAAGTGACATTCTTTGTGGAAACCCTTCATCTGCAGATTTCCAGGAATTTTCTCCAAGTGATTTAACTCTATTCAAGTATGCTCCCGTTACATCGTGTGATGTCGAAAGAAGTTTTTCTCGCTACAAGACGATACTCAGCGACAACAGGAGAGGAGTCTCATTCAACAATCTTAAGATGCATGTGGTCATAAATTTGCAACAATCAGAATAATGGAGACTAGATCAGGTATGAATTATGTTTTGTGAATAAATTTAAACTGATTGAATATTGAACAGTGAAAGTAACTGTAGTTTATATGTCGTCCCTGCCTAGGAGTATGCAGTGTAACCAGGGGTGGTTCGAGTGGGGGGGTTGGGGGGGGGGGGTGTCTCACCCCCCTCAGGTATTTTCTCAATCGCAAATACGACATCAGTCGGCAGTCGGCAAATCCTGAAGAATCCGTAACATTTCCCAAAACAGCATTTAAAAAGCAAAACGGGGCATGGCCATATACGATTTGGTCCGATTTAAAAATAAATAAAAAATATTATACTGACAGTCGGCATTTTACCGACAGTTGGCACAAACGGACACTGCAATAATTCCATACAGCCAGGCAATAGCCCAGTGCGGCAAGGGAAAGTGTCGGCAAAATAACCATTTTAAAAGTTTCACTTCCAGTCCTCGGTGCACCGGCTGCCACTTACCATTTCGTTTCTTTGTATGGAAACAGAAGAAAGAATGACAGATGAGCAATATGGGACCAAAGACAAGGGATGAACTCATCGGCACGTTCCTGGGTGGGTGTAACGTCCCGCGTTCATTATGCAGAACGACTCAGCTACACAGCGAAGCGAGCCCAGCACCTGTGCCATGTGGCTAGACAAAAGGTGTTGGTGCGCGCATTGATAACTTCAGGTCAAGCCAACTCATTGAGATGTTGTCGGAGGAATGTTATGACCTGCTACCGCTTGTCTCGGCGCGTCCTCAGATATCCGCACTATTGTGACAAAATTGACAGATTTATGGTTCCAAGATTCCTCAAGGGGTGGGGTGCTCACTAAGGTCAGTGCAGTGGTCACCAAGAATGAGAGAAAGCAGTCGTTCCAGAACCAGCATCTTTTACGGTGATAACTAGGTGCAAATACAGTGGCAGTGGGGCGTGAGTTTTCGCCATGTAACATTTTCACGGAGCACCGCGTACCCATCAAACGTAAGGAATAATAATGCAATAGATACATGCGTATTTTCAGCCATGTTTATGTTTTATGGTGTTAACGAGAAAAAAGTGAAGAATGATCGCACGCTGGAGTACGTCAGTGGCACAAACTGAAAAGTAGCGGAAAGAAGAAAAAGGGCAAATTACAAGAACACTTCACTTTAGAAGCTCATAAAGCAGCGATGGCAGATTTGTGCCACGAAGACGTCCGTTCTCCTTGATAAACTTTTACGGACGATCAGAATTGAGAAAGAACAAGAAAAGGAGCTCCACAAAAAGTTATCCTTATACTTATTAACACAGCAAGAACCCTTTGTCGGCAAGGTTTGACTTTCCGAGGTCACGAGGATGGAATCACTCAAGATAATGGAAACTTCACGCAAATTGTGAAGTTACTTTCTCGGCATAGTCCGGTCATGAATAGGTGGTTGGAAGAAGTGAATACGCGGAAGCATAACGTTACGTATATGAGCAAGGACTCTCAAAATGAATTCATCCATCGACTTGGAGAGAACTCGTGAAATAATTGCAGAAGAGATCAAGAACGCTGGTATGTTCTCCGTTATAGCAGATACTACTCCCGATATGTCACATAAAGACCGCCTCTCGTTGAATATCCGATACGTCGTCGAAAAAGATGAAGAACTCGTTCCTGTGGAGTGTCTTTTAAAAATAGACGCTGTTTTAACAACAACAACAAAAGACTGGAGAGGAGTTGGCTGAAAATATATTTTTAATTCAGAAGAACTTACTTCCACTCGATAAACTAGCGTTTCAATCGTACGACTTTGCTAGTAACATATCTGGCATATACAACGGCACTAACAAAAGCTATCAGAGAAGTGCAAAATAGATATTCCGTACGTTCCATGCCAAGTTCACAGGTTAAACATTTTCGTAGAGACAGCTTGTAATGCTAGCGCGCTTATCCGAGAGTTTTTTGACACTCTTGAAGCATTGTACTTTTTTCCGGTAGCACGAAACGACATTTAAGCTTGCAGAAAGAGCTGGATAAAATTGAAAATTCATTTCAACTTAAGAATTTATCAGAAACGACGTGGACTGCACGCGCCGAATCGGTGAGAGCTGTTTCTTCGTCTTATGAAGAGATAGTCACATCATTGGAAACAATGAAAACCTCATTCGATTCTGAATTTGACAGTAAAACCCGAACTTTTGCGTCAGGCTTGCACAAAAAGCTTCTAGACTTTGATTTTATCTGCGGCATATACTTTATCAAAGACATCATGTTTATAGTTAAGTACGTAACCGAGCTTTTAGAAGCGGCGGAGCTGAATGTTGTAGACGCGATGCAGCTGATTCAGAGCGCTTTGAAGTCTTTTGAAGATATCAACGACGATGGCAAGACGAACGCTTTGATAATGAGTGCATCGTCATTTGCGAAAAGTAAGCAAGTAAATGCGGAGGAAGACTTCTTTAAGCACCGCAGGACCCGGCGACTTGCAAAGAAGTATGACGTGCACGCTGAAACGACAGCAGAAATTTCTTTCCGTACATTCTACAGAAATGAGTTCCGAATACTTGTGAATGTATTTACTACAAGCGTGCAAGACAATCTCGCAAAACTAATTTCTTTGCTAGAGCCATTCAACATAATTTTCAAGATACCCGCTGACAGAAAGAGCTGCACCATCGAGCGCGTCCGATCTATAAAGCAATCACACCCGAAAATCACCCTTCAAGATGAAGAACTTGTGCTGGCTGAGCTTGAAATCCTGCTTGAAGCCAGTAAACAGTGCTCGTCTCCTAAATAGATCGCAAAAGTTGCTGTTAAATTAAAGAGGATTATTCCGTGTGGTTATCAAGTAGTTCGACTGATTTTAACATCCCCAGTGTCTTCTGCTTCTTCCGAACGGTCCTTCAGCAAGTTGAAGCTCATTTTCAATCATTTGCGGACATCGATGGGTGACGACCGCTTAGACTCCCTCATGATGTTGTTTTCAACGAAAGATAAGGTCGACGACATTGAAATTACGGAGATAGTGGAGAAGTGGCCCTTGTTAAAACATCGTAGAGTAGGGATTTAGAAGGAATAACTAGTTTTTTTATTCTTGTAATATTTGAACACTTATTTTGTTCATTTATCAAATTTTCCTGCGATTCAAAATTCTGGAACTAATAAAATACATTTTAAATGAAAGCCGTTAATTAAGTATATTTGCCTTGTGTATTGTTTGCCGCCACTGCCGCCCCCCGACAGCAGTGGCTACGCTGGCTAAAGCCCAGCGTTAGGTCATGGGGCCAAGCTCTCTGCTGACTTGGTAGACGCGTGGGTTCGAGCCCCACCGTCGGCCGTCCTTGAAATGGTTTTCCGTGGTTTTCCCCATTTTCAACACCAGGCAAATGCTGGGACGGTACCTTCTGATAGGCCACGGCCGCTTCCTTCCACATCCTTGCCAGTTGTATTAATCCGAACATGCAGGTCGCCCACGGGCGTCGAATAGAAAGACCAGCACTCGGCCTCCAAGGAGGCCATACACGACAAAAAATATACTGCCCCCGCCCCCGCCCCCTCCCCCTCACCCCCCCTCCCTCCCGTTGCTCAGTTATCAAGCGAATAGTCGGCAATCTTAAACAGCCAGTCGGCATTTTTTAAATGCTCACCCTCCCCCCCCCCCTATTTGTACAAGGTCGAACCGCCCCTGAGTGTAACCTTAACGAGTTCATGAAATATTCGTCATTTTAGTTGATTTTGGGTTTAAAGATTTTGAAGAATTAAAACTGTTTTAACTCTTAATTAATTGCAGCCTGTAGCAATCGTAATAAAAGTGTTTCTATGTAACATAGATGCTATTCATTAAGTCATATTTTGAATTTTATAGGTCATATTTTTATGTTTTAGGTCATAAATGCATACATATTTCATACATTTTTAGGTCATAGAAACCCGCCCCCTACTAATAACACTACATAATGGAATAATTATTTCTGTACGCGTCTTATATCTATGACATAACAACTTCATTTTAGCACAATACAAAGAACACATTTTTACAATAAATCCCTAAATTAGTCAAAAAAATGTCAGTGGGAGGGTTGACACTGTTTTCACTCGGTAAGATTTGGTATGTTGTTTTTTTATGGAGTTTACCTTCTAGGTTGGTGGAACCCACGGACACTCAGCGAGGGAACTCACCACTACCGCCTCTACGGGCAGTGACCTAGAGCTGGGAACATCTGGTCGGAGTGGATACAACTGAGGAGGTGTGATCAGCACCTCGCCCTGGCGGCTTACCTGCAAAGCGAACAGGGGCCTCATGAGTGATGGGAAGAGAGGGGAAGATTGGGATGGATAGGCAAGGAAGCGGTAAAGAGGCGACTGTGGCCTTAAGTTTGGAACCATTCCGGCATTTGCTCGAAGACGAAGTCGGAAACCACGGAAAACCACTTCGAGGATGGCGGAGTTGACAATCGAACCCCCTCTACTTATTCGGACCTCCCGAGGCTGAGTAGACCCCGTTCCAGTCCTCATACACTTTTAAAATTTCGTGGCAGAGCCGGGAATCGAACCCAGGACCTCCAGGGCGGCAGCTAACCACGCTGACCGCTACGCTACGGAGGCTACAGATTCGGTATGTTTGGTTTGATATTTGACAGAGCACAGTGGAGATCACTTGCAACATCAAGCCGACAGCGCTGCTTTGTCTTTATGACACTCTGCGTTGAAAATCCTAACTCACATAAGTATGTCGTAGACATGGGCGGATCCAGGGGGAGGGGCGCCCGCGCCTGTCCGAACGGAGCCGAGTACAAACGAACAATCCTCTTCGGCCCGTTACACCCGCGCCTGTGATATGTCTATCGAGGTAAATTGTATGAAGACTTCATAAGCTTTATAAATCTCCGAGAAACAGTGCACAACCGTTTAAAGGGAAAGTAAACGAAAGAAAAAAAGACGAAATCCCAGTATCCGGATAGGAAGATATCGCCCGAAACGAAGGGAATGTCGATGGAAAGAGAAATAAGATTAATACTGAAGGGCTAGCGCAAGAATCGTTAAATCCGAAAACTGGAGAAGAGCAGCTAAATGATGACAATACTGAAAAAGCAAACAGCGTGACGGAAACAGGAACCGAGCGAGAGCTACAGGAAGGAAAAGAACTAAAGAAAGCAGAAACCGAAGAAGAAATCCTAGATGCCGCTGGAAAGAAGAGACCTCAGGAACCGAAAACATACGAGGACAATGTAAATTCAAATGTGTGAAAGAATTAAGAGAACAGCAGAAACCGAAATACAAGCAAGAGATAAATATTGAGAAGAAACTAAGGAGGATTCGAAGAGAAAATTTCAAGCCAAAAATAAAGCCAAGAATCAAGAAACCAAAGAAATTGCAGAGCCTATTATCAAGAAAAAGAAGAAAGAATGTAGCAGAACCAGGGGATGAAGATGAATACGACCAACAAACAAGAAATGAAGATGCAGATGCTAGAACTATAGAGGAGAAGAAGAAAACGCAAACCAAAGAGAGAACCAGCAAGAGACAAGAAACCAAAGAGTCTCAGAGCCTACCTTAACCGGCAGAGACGTGGGTAAAACTGTGTTGAGTATTCTCAAGCATCACAGTCTTGTCCTATGTCGGTGTGTTGGCGTTGGTACTGACGGGTGTGCTATGATGGCGTCAGAAGCTTGTGGTGCTGTCGCCGAGGTGCAAACCGAAGCAGAGCATGTGGTTAGGTGCCCTTGTTATAACCACACTCTGAATTTGTCTATTTCGAAGTCCTCGAAAGTCGTCGCCGTCACAAATGCAATAGGAGTTATGAAGACCACTATTACGTTCATTGATTCTTCCTCAAAACGCTCCTATGTATTTAAAGCAACTCGAGGTGAACTTTTATGTGGACTTTGTGAGGAGCAGTGGATCGAACAACACGACGGTTTAGTACTATTTCGCTCTTTACTCCCGAACATAGTCGAGAGTATAGACTCGATTACTTTACGGAAGGACTCAGAAAGTGCTTCTAAGGCAAAAACGCTCATAGCTGCTCTTTGTGAGAGTGATTTTATATTTAGCGACATTTGCTTGTCAGATTTCCTTGGAGACATTAAAACACTTGTTTCAAAAAGGGCAAATAGACTTGAAGGAAGCCCAGGATGCGTTAGGCGACACTATTACTGTGTTGAGCAAGAGGCGCGAAGAGTGCGAAACACAATTTGCTGACCTCTTCCAAGAAGCAGAAGCTCTGGCAAAACAACTTGGAATCGAACTTCTGCTCCCACGCATCGCACAACGGCAAAAGCACCGCGAAAATCATCCAGCGTCAACCGTAGAAGAGTACTATAGTCGGGCCGTTTTCATACCCATTTTAGACTACGTCCTAGAAGGCCTAAACACTCGCTAAGCAACGCAGGAGTTACACTGCCTATCAGCTATGATGCCAGTATCATCATGGACGTCAGCGGATGTGGACACAATCGCTGCAAAGTACTTCAAACTTCTCCATCACCATTCTGCCGCGTCTGCGGCAAGGCTTCTACGGGCTGAACTTCGTATGTGGAAGGCAAAGTGGTCCCGGGTGCTTGAATCGGGGTCAACCATCCCAAAGAAAGCTATGGAAGCTTTAATTGCCTGCGATAAAGAGTTGTACCCCAATATTCATCGATGTCTCATGATTTATGCTACCTTACCCGTCAGCGCCGCTTCAACGGAAAGGTCATATTCTTCTTTGAGAAGGCTGAAGACGTGGTTGCGGACAACTATGTCCGATGAACGATTAAACGGACTTGCTTTGTTGCACGTCCACTACGATGATTTTGTTGACCCATCTTGCGTGATTGATCGGTACGCGATAAAACCAAACCGGTGACTAGAGTTTGTTGTTTGGCTTAAAATTGTTTTTATGAACAAAATTGCCGTATTTGTAATATTTACGTACAATTAGCAATACACATGTATCTGTCATAATTTCGGGTAGCCTTGTTCTTATTTCGCTCAACCTATACCCCTAAAATAAAGGTTAAATATGGTTTTAAACTCCCGTAAATCTGATTAAATTGTGTCTTTAATGATCTTTTTCTCGTCGATCGATTAAAATTCCTCGGGCCTCGAGCCGGGTTTTTATTTAATCTTGAAGCTATTGTCTAAGCTATATAGTTATTGTTTTACGGTTGTCAGTCAGCAAACTATATAACTCTGATTTTACTCTCCTACCCTTTAATTACATTAATACAGTAACTATAAACTATGAACCCGGTATGATAGCGTTTTGGATAAAATTAAAAGTCTATCTTTACGAAAGTGCTCTAGCGATATTATTGGCGTGGCAAATGATAAAATAGAGTGCAGTGTTGGACTGGCCAATTGGGAAGAACGGGAGTTCCCATCGAGGCCTCTAGGAGACTCGGAGTGCCGAGCCCTCCCCCGTAGGCCCTTGCGCAAATAGGCTTGAGACCCCAGTTATTAGCTAGCTAATATATTCTGCGTCTTTGTTTACAACTTAAGAGAGGGAGGGCTACTCGCAAAAGGGACAAAGACAATCATTACCTATGAGGAGGTCCGCGGGACTTTCGACCCCGCTCGGACCATTCAAGGCATCTGAGGCATCAAGGGGCCTCGGGGCCTTAAAATTAATGACCTCGACCATTGTGCGAGTAAGCCTCTAACATCAGCTTATCATATTGTATCTAAAAATGGGGGGGGGGGGTTAAGTTCCGAAGGGGGCTCATTACGATCACAGTATTTCAATGCGCGTGATCCCCGTGTCAGTAAACTCCGCATAAAAATATTTTTCCGCGTAAAAATTGGAGAAGTCACTGGGGAGGGGGGAGGGGAAGGCCCCTACTCCCCCGCTCCCGTCGAGGCCTCTTAGGGCCAGTCCGATACTGATAGTGTGTACGTAAGTATAGGTAAGTATGAGCAAACAAAATATTGTTTAGTGACCACACAGAAAGTAGGAAAGTAACGAAACATTTCACATTTCGAAAAAAAATGACATTTTGGTAAAAGTATGCGCAAATAATTCGATGTTTATTGTTAACTTTTAAATTTGCATATCTAATTATGGCATATTACCCCCCACCCCCACTCCATTTTGAGGACAGATATCATGACCGCCCCCCCCCCCTCCCCCAAGACCAGTGTCTGGATCCACCCCTGGTCGTTGAAAATGGGACAATTACACGCAATGCAGATATTCGTTATTTCAGGATACACTGCAAGACAGTTTACCCAAAAGTCACCCAGTCCTAATAATTTGGAATCATCTCTCAGGCTTGATTTTGCTCCTTACAACACAGCAAATTCCTTATTTCACCTCCAACCCCACGGCTCCGCAGAGGTTTGTGCCGACAGTTGGCAATTACCAGTGCTTTTGAACGATTGACTTGGCGCGGCAATCACTTGGAGAGATTCGAAAATGTTATTATACAAAATTGTAATATTCGAGTTTAAAAAAATAATAATTCGGAAATCACTTCACGCCCTCCCTGATAAAGTCCCACGCCCTCCAGGTTGGGAACCCCTGGTCTAGCATTTGCAGACGATCTTGCAGTGTTCGCCACGAAGCAAATGAACCAATTTCAAAGGCAGGCCTCCAGATCTCTTTCGAGAAAACGGAAGTTAATACAAACATCAATGTAGGCTAGAAGTGGCAATCATTCGGGTTGAAAGATTCAAGTATGTTGGTGAATGGATAGAGCCTTGCATGTCCGAAAAAGAAGCCTTTACGTCACGCATCAATGAAATTGAAATGGCCTCTCATCTAACAAGAAACGTCTATAACAATAAATCTATATCCTTGCATGCAAAAATCAAACGTTACTGCACTGTGATCCGGCCAAAAACAGCGGAATATCTCGCCATCAACAAGAAACGGATGGTGAGTTTAGATTTAGAAGATGGCATAACCAAGATTTATACGCTATCAACCCGCCCCGGCTTCGCCCGATATATTTAACCGTTTATCCAGCGTAAGCTTAAAAGGCGCACGGACGACAGGTTCCAGACACAACCGAGGTGAACAGCGAAACTCCAAACATATGCACTCTTCTCTGAAGTCTTAACTCGACACGACTCGACAGTTTGATGGTGGCCGAAGCTGGAGTAATAGGCTCGCTTGCTCCGAAGCTAGTAATTTAAATTGCCTCTGAATGGAAATTGTTGAAAGAAATGAAAACGTAAAAGCACTTATAGTGGGCGATGTATTAAAGATAGAGATATGCTCTCGCGGACGTTCTTATAGAACTTTTCATGCTGAACAAGTCTTACACTCATAGTATATAGATATTTTAACGGCATAAGCTTAATAGGCGCACGGATATCAGGTTTTTCTTCGACTTGATTCACTGAAATCATTACTGCTCGGCTTCCTTTGGTCATAAATGAATGTTTTTCTACAGAAACCTTCCTCGAGAAATCCTTCACAGAATGGTGAAAACCGCATCAAAATCCATCCAGTGGTTCTCGAGATTACCCGTTACATCCAGGAATCGGGGACTTGGTTTTATATTATACTATGAAGAGATGTAGAGAAAATTACTGACGTGATGCCAAAAAGACTAAGGAAGCCTGGTTGAGTGAGATACAAAAGGATCTCATGTGATGATATCCAGGAGCGTGGTGGACTAGCTTAAGAACTCTTCCAACATCGGAGTTGCCAACCTAAGACGACGCTGAAAACTGGAAATGCGTGACGAATTAAGGAATACGGGAATTATTTTAAAGCTTCTTTTTTAAAATTTTAGCGTAGGCCTATGACTTTTGGTGCCGGGAGTGTCCGACGACATGTTGGGCTCACCAGAGTTTGTAGCTATGCGGACACCCATGGGGTGAGCTACAAGTACCGTCGCGTGTGGAGTGTTGTCTGGGGAGGTAGCGGCTGTGGCCTATAGTTAGGGACCAACCCCAGTATTTGCCTGGAAGGAAGATGGGAAACCACAGAAGACCATATTCAAGGTTGCCGGCGGGGGGATTCGAACCTTCTCACATCCTGGATGTGTGCGACTGCCTGCAGCCACGCCGTAACGACCACGGCTAACTCACCCGGTATTTTAAAGCTTAAAGAAAACAGTTGAAATGGCGTGGTCGCTTAGATGGCCGAAACGAAACGAGAAGAACAATAATAATAATAATAATAATGCCGTGACTTGAGATCCTTGGCCCCCTGGTAATATGTATTCCAAAGCCGTCTGTTTTGTTTACCTTCCGCCATTGCGACATCTATCAAGGTCACCGCGCTGTGCGCTACGAGTACATCCTCAGGCAATCTACAAGCAGGATTCATTCTAGACAAACAAGCATCAGTCGGCCAACACACGTGCAATACCAATCATACCAACCAGAGAGAAATAACATGTAATTGTGCAGATTACAAGATGATGATGATAATTGTTGTTTTGAGGGGCTTAATATCTAGTTTATCGGCCCCTAATGGTTCGGGTGATCGTGAAGATGATAGTCTAATGAAATGTTAACTATAACTAAAACTAATTACTAACTTATATACCAGAAGAAGAAATGGAAAACAATAGGAGAATAAGGCAAATAAAGGACAGGAGGAAAAGAAATGCCCTCAACCCTCGAAGAATGAGGATTGAGGGAGTTGGAAAGAAGAAGAGCCATGAAAGGCAGATAGGAAAGTGAAAGAGGGCCCGCCCCAGAGGCAATGTAAAAAGGGGGGAATCCGGACCTAGCTCAGGAATCGCCCGGGGTCGCCAACTCCCGAACTCACCAGCCGTGAGCCACTGAGGGTGTAGCAATATCTAGGGTGCACCAGAAGTGGTGGGGATACATACACCCTGCCTCCTTGAGGGCCTTGAGCAGAAGGCAGGAGATATCATGAAAAGAAAAAGAAGGCCGACCCCTCGCAGAAGGAGGGTATCAGAAAAGATGAGACAAGGGCCAATTAAGGCGGGAAATTGAAAGACTCCCTAGGCCTCGGATACCCTAATACCGTCGGGGTCGGAAATGAACAAGGGTTGACCAAGGGAGGTCGATAGGAAAGATTACAGAAAGGAGCCCGGCACAAGTAAGTGGAAGTAATGCCGAACTTAGCTGGAGCCCCATGGTCGCCAACCCACGTCCCAATAGTCGTGAGCCCCTGGGGGGAGATTACAAGAAGAGGGAGATTAAAATGATGACATGTTTCTCTCGTCAGGCGAGCATCGTCAGATCAGTGAAAAGGAATTACTCTACAAAATACTACCAAACATCATAATGAACGGGCATGGTCCTCCAAACGTCAACCCTCCAAAGCGACAGAATCTTAGTGAAGTGCGGATAGCACTGTTCTCAAATACACTGACCGGCAAAAAAAAGTGGAACACTTTAATTTTTTATGTAATTTCTTAATTTATTCCACTAAAATGTATCCATTTTCCAATATTTGCATTATTCATGTTAATTTTAGATGGTTGGGCACAGAAAATACCGAAACATGTTTTACAACCTGCTTTAACTCACAAATGTCGTTACATTTTGCAAATCTTACAATTTTCTATTTTTAGTAATTTTCTTTTGGGCTGGTTTTTATCAAACGTATTGCCAAACAAAACAGTATTAATGTTTGCACTGCACGAGAACACTGGTCGCTAAAAATGAGTGTTTCCACCCTTAGCGTCAATGACAGCTTGTAAACGCTCAGGCATACTGTTCACAACTCGTCGAATGGCATCTGCCGGGATGCGATCCCATTTCTCCAGCAGCGATGTTCTCAGTTGTGCCAAGTTGGTGTGGTCACGCTGTCTGACGTTCCTTCCAAGCATATCCCATACATGTTCGCTGGGGTTCAAGTCAGGACTACGAGCTGGCCAGTCCAGGGTTTGAATCTCCACTTCCTGCAGATATTGTACAACACAGCGAGCAGTATGAGGGCGGGCATTATCCTGCATCAGCATGAAATTCTGACCTATGAAAGGCGGAAAGGGCATCAGATGGTTCATCAGGATCTCTTCGATGCACCTTTGAGAATTGAGCGTCGCGTGATCGATGCACATCAACTCAGTGCGGGCCATAACGTTGATGCCACCCCACACCATAACCGAGCCAACTCCAAATGGAGTCCTGGAGGAGAAAGCAACAGCGCTGTACCTCTCCCCGCGCCTTCTCCACACTCTTTCTCTTCCATCAGGAGATCTAAGATTAAAGCGACCCTCGTCAGTGAAGAGAACAGAGGCCCACTGCTCGTGGGTCCATCCCAGATGCTGCCTTGCAAAGCAAAGACGCGCCTCTCTGTGATATCGTTCGAGTGCGGGTCCACGTGCAGGTCTCCTGGACGAAAGATGAGCTTCTTCAAACCTTTTTCTTACTGTTCGCTCACTCACTCTCACATTTCTGACATTTTCCAGTTGATTTTGTGCCTGGACTGCTGTGGTATGGCGATCACGCAGAACTTGCAGGGTGAGAAATCTGTCATCCCTGGCACTTGTGCATCTTCTACGGCCTGACCCTCGTCTCCTGTCGTAAGTTTGGAGTTCTCTGTAACGTTGCACTGCACGGTGAATGCCACTGAGAGATGATCCAATGACCTCAGCAACATAACGGAAGCTGCAGCCATCCTCTGCCAATGAAACTGCCTGTGCAGCTCCTTCACGGCTAAGAGGCACGTCTTAGTGTGAACTGCACATGGATAACTTGCTAAAATGTATGACAATGGTTCACACGTGTTCAACAAATGCCAGTTGTTATCCCTAGAACAACAATAAGCGAGCGGCAATACTCATAAACCGTAAACGCTTACAGTGCGCTTCCCGCCATAAAACTTTTTTTTTTGTCGTGTGGCCTCCTGAGAGGCCGAGTGCAGGTCTTTCTATTCGACGCCCGTGGGCGACCTGCGCGTCGGGATGAGGGATGGATGAAGATGAATGAAACTGGGCAAGGATGTGGAAGGAAGCGGCCGTGGCCTGACAGAAGGTACTGTCCCAGCATTTGCCTGGTGTTGAAAATGGTAAACCACGGAAACCATTTCAAGGACAGCCGACGGTGGGGCTCGAACCCACGCGTCTACCGAGTCAGCAGAGAGCTTGGCCCCATGGCCTAAAGCAGCGCTTTAGCCTGCGTAGCCACTACTGTCGGTATAAAACCATTAAGATAGGCTCATCGAAGATCGGGGGTAATTGGAGGTAATAAATCACCCTGAGAAATGTCATATTATCAATTTCTATTCACGGATGTTTCAGATGTTTGTTCTAATGCGTGAAAAGCTTTTAAAATGCGATTAAATCTTTTTCGTGGCTAATTTTATACTATTTATATTACTTTTTTAACTGTTCCACTTTTTTTGCCGGTCAGTAATTAGGTAATTAGGTGTTGAACCCCCTTAAAATAAGTATTTATTAATAGCTACAAGGTTGCAAGGTTGAAAATTACACAAAGCCACTCAGAACATGGTCGTCCTTCAACTAGTGCACGAAGGTTATTGTTGAGATCCACTAAATGTGACATTTCTGTAGAAATGCTTTCTTCGTCTGAGCCAAACTACGTTTTATATCCTCTTTGCTTCATCCATCACTGGTTATTTTGCTTCCTAAATAGCAGAAGTCGCCTACTTTCTTTAGCCTTTCACCTGCCAATTTCACGTCCATAGGGGTTTCTGATTCCTTTCGGTTGCATTCCAATATTTTCTTTTACATTTATTGATTTTCATCATGAATTCCTTCCTCGCGACGGATTTTATTATTTATTTATTTAGTGTATGGCTTTTAGTGCGGGGGGGGGGGGTTGACGGAGGACATGTAGCTGCTTCTATGCGGACACCCATGGGGTGAGTTACAAGTACCGCTGCATGTGGATAAGATGAAATGAATGAAGATGAATAAGCAAGTAGTTCCAACTTTGGCTAACAGATGCTACTGACACCTAGTAACGAACGTTGGAACGTGTTAGAGCGTTTGTAACAAAATATAACCTACAAATTTGGCTATGCACTACCAATTGTAGTAGTAGGTTCTTTTTTATGCCATAAATCTATGGCATGGGACCGCCGGCTTTACTTCCCCTCCGAAGGAAGGCATACTGAAGGATTTTAACGCTCTTAAGAAATCCGACGATTATGGCAGGGTTTGAACCCGCGATTTTGGGCATAGGAGTTCAGCATGCTACCAACTACGCCTCCAAAGTTGCAAGACGGACTCCATACCACATTACTTCAAAATGAGAGAAATTATTCAACACTACCTCCAAGGTGAAATCCACGAGAGAGATTTCGAACAGGTGTTAACCAGGAAGATGGATTATCACCTCCACTCTTCAACTCCGTACTGGAGAAAGTTATCCGTGCAACAAAGAGATGTGCAAGGAAGAGGACCAAGAGGGCGGGGGCTTCTGAGGCCCATACTAAAAGATATGTCATAATTGCTGGTTGTACTGAAAGAAATTATGAAACACGATTTCATGAATAATTTTAAGGAAAACTTCACCCAGATATTAATTACAAACACAACCATATTTCTAGTCAGTGTCGGTGTCATTTCCAGGCTCACATTGTAAACAGGTTACAGTTTTCTTGCTTTGTTTGCCACAAACATGTTTCTAGCACTTTACACGAACAACCTTGGACTTCCCTAATTTAGACAAATTGGTCCTCACAGGCCCATAGCGGTTTTGAATACCTTCCTAAGGTAAGAAAAATGCTTTAAACTAATTTAGTTTATTATGATAGTTAACTTATGACTCAAATAACAATATCATGTATTCTCAACAATTTAAAATAATATATCCCATTACAAAAGCAATTTATTCTGACTGTGGGCATCCAAGCCTCTCCATTTCTTTGGTCTACAAGAGAATAGAGATCGAATATAGATTTAGGTATTAGTAGAGGCATGATTTTTTCGTATTAACGATAAACGCAACCACAAATATTTTGAAGCGATTTTGTTGTCTTTAGGAATCATATGTTTCTGGCTAAGAAAATTAGGATATTGTGTTCGCGAACTAAAGCGATAAGGCCATTTTAAAGGGAAATTCAATTATTTCGCGATAAGCGTGATATTACAGCGAAATCTGTAGTGAATAACGAGTTTTTGTTTCAAGATTATGTATGAAAAGGAAGAGAAGAGCGAACAGTGATTCAACAAGTTGAAATAATTCCGTCTCTGCTAGCATTAACATTAATGCAAAATCAGGAATATCATAAAATAATATTGGATGCTTACTAGTAATTTATACATCAACCATTCATAAAAATAATTTAGACCCACAATAATGAAACCTTCTATGATTAATTTTAGAATTCTATTAAAGCGAAATTGAAGCAATACAGCAATATCTAATGCGCGAAATAATGCGAAAATTAGTGCGACAAAATCATGCCTCTAGGTCAAGGTAACTAGAATACCTCTAGGTATTAGGTAGTAATTTTTGAAAGCCTTTGTCTGGAGCGTGACGCTCTATGGAAGTGAAACTTGGACTGCTGCTGCAGCAGAAACGAGGAGAATAGAACCATTCGAAATGTGGTGTTACAGGAGAATGATGGGTTATATGACCACGATATTGTAAAGCCCCTTAATATACAACAGCAAACAATAACGAAATTTAAATTAATTTAAATTATCCAACGTCCCTTTGTCAAGGTTATAATGAAAGAAGGAATGAGTGAACAATGGCATGTAGACTCCATAGTGAACCCTTTATCCTCTGTTGGATAAATGATTCGATGTTTTATTTCTTCAATTAATAAATATTTCTACAAGCATCATGAAAATAGCCAGACGGAGATGAGGAAATTTCAAGCAGTTGCTGGAGACAGTGGGGACATACCTGAAGCTGTTTGACAAAAGGCTAAATACTTAGGATTGTGAAAAGAATGACCATAGCTATGATTCAGAAGGACAGGTGGTGGCTACCTCAAAATAGAAGCGACGCGCAGTGAGACACGGCTCTGGTATGTTCATTGTAATATTCGCGCCTAGAAGAAAGATGATGCAGTAACGTGAGTGGCTGATGTACATGCTAGACACTCCTACTAGCCAAGGTCTGAATAAAAACCGCCAAGTTACAGAAAAGGTGGGAACCAATGAGAGAAGAATGCTTATTTAGCGCGGCAGGTCTAGCGTGGGCACGCTCGGCTAGCATTCACGCGGGAGATCGCCTAGACAAAATCTCTACGATCGATTCTAGGATTAATGGGCATATTCTTGACCTGCGCTATTTTTCGAGTTCAGTGATATTTATTTCATTCCTGTATCACTATTATTTTGTGAAATTTTTATCTAATTTCCCCCTCTATCTACACCTAGGGCTGGTTCATTTATAAGTGGTGTGAAGAGCCAAGACTTTGCTTATTATTATTATTGTGTGTGTCGAGGGCACAGCTTGTTATTTTGTGTGTCAGTGGACACAGGCTTTTATACTTTGCGCGTCTAAGGACGTTGACATTTATACTTTGCGTGTCATGAAGGACACAGAAACTATTGTTTTAGATCCCTTATTTGGGGGTGGATCTAAAAGGGAGAGTTGCTGTACTAATTTATGAGGTTGTGCCTAAAGAAGGGTAGCTCCCCTTGACAGGGCAAGCTGACCAGTGTAGTGTGTTGTGGTGTGCTAGGAACTAGGGGGCGCTCCTATAAATAATGTGGTAGTGTTTGAGGGGATGGGACCCACTGCAAAGGGTCGCTGTACTAGTCGCTCAGCTGACTGCTTGTTATGTAATCGACTCTGCTCGTATCAGCCGGGTGGCACGCGCTGCTTGCTGGCAGCCGGCTCGAGAAACACAAAGATACCTGAGTTAGCGCTAATGGCTTACCGTCTGTCACGTCTTTACGTGACGGGAATAAGGAAGGGCGTTGGGATGTAAAGAGGCGTATAACAGTAATGCTAGTGTAGAGTGTGGACCAAGTGTTTTATTGGTCTGTGATATTCTTTGTGTGAGTCCCTTGTAGGGAATGAAATTATGTTTATAATGTGATACAAGTTGTGGGTTGCAGGTTACATAAATAGGAACTCTGAACACGATTGACTGACTCACCTCGGTTGACACCAGCGTAGCTTCGGCCGTCTTGATGGAGCACTGACAATGGAGAGAGAGTTTGACCTCATTAGGACGTCTTCTTATACCTTCTGACGCCCTCCTGTCAGCAATGTATTGGCCCAGTTAGTACTATGTCGCTGAGTGTAATGATTACGTAAGGCTTGAGCTGCTTTATGGAGTAGCAAGCTGTCCTTACAGTATTAATGGATGTTGCCCCGGCTTTCCAAGGGTTGCCATTTTAGGGGATTTAGCCAGATGTTGGGGGGATGGTCTCCAAGGGGTGCATACCCCTGGGATGCTGTACAAGAGTCTTCCTTCATTTGTTCGCGTCCTCGCGAACGGGAACGGAACTGGAAGTTGGGATGTTGACGTAGTGGTCCTGGAAAACCCTCTCGTATCTCCTGGTGGCGTCGTATCGAAGTGTGGGTGTGAGGTGAGCCCGTGTTCAGAGGGGAGGGTTATGGGATTTACATATATATGTATACATTGACATTGTGAAAAAAACAAACAAAAAAAATTGACATTTGCGAAAGATTTGATTAACATTGGGAAAAAATTGACATTTTGAGAGAAATTGAACATTAAAATAAATTCGATATGTAAAAAAAAATTGCCCTTGCATTTGCTGGCATATTGCTAGTTAAAAAAAACATGGTTTCTGATGGTTATGTGTTACATATTTGTGCAGGGAGGAAAAACCCAGGGCCGAACGGATGATTGCGTCGTCCGCCCCATCTTAGGGAAAAAATGCTCCCTGCAATAAGAAAGGTAGAAGAAAATAGAAAAATGGGTGTTCCAGGGTATAATTTAAGGGAAATATTCAAAAGTATTTATTTGTGTGGGAAAAACGGAACACCCTGACAAATGGGGAAGTTAGAAGAAGGAAAAATGAAAGAAAACAAATCATACACATGATGGACATTGGCATTTTGGTGAACAAACAAAAATATATATAGTGTATAGTTGTATAAAGCTTATCCTGAAAAACTTATAAATTACAATGACCTTATGTCTAGTGGAATAATGGTATACAGTTTATCCTGAAAAATTATAATTTACAATGACCTTATGTCTACTTAATCGCGCTAATCCCTTATAATTATAGTTTTCATGAGGTACCTCGCGTGCACGCTACCCGTCTGTACGTACTCTTGCCGTCTCACGGCTGATTCTGTACGCCCACTTCTTGGTACGGTATAGTGGTCGTACCGCTTGTATGTGTGCTTAATACCTAACCTGTGAAGCATCCTCTGTGGGTGAATGCTTTCACACTTGACAATGAGAGTCACTGCCACAAACCGGTTGCGCCCTCATTGTCGTAATCTGCGTCACATTTTGACGCTTTATGTGTTTTAATTGAGTTGATCTGCCAGTAAGCCTGGTACCCCACAGGCACCAGTCCTGCTGTGCAGATTCATCTTAGAGTGTGTAGCTGAAAAAGAAAAATGTGGTGAGTGTTTGCGAGTGTGTCGGGATTAGTGCAAGTTGAAAAAAATAAAAAAAAATAGTACACATCATGGCATGCTGTAAATAATATGCCACTGCTATATGGCAGTGAAATTCCTGTCACCAGTTTTCTGTATCTGGTGACGATGCCTGTGAAAAAAAAATGGCGAGGTTTAGAAAAAAAACATATTAGTACTGGTTGAAGCTGGTCTTTTACTGAAAAAAAAAACATGATTAATGTTACTTAGCTGCAAGGCCGGGCTTACCCTATACGGTGCCGTAATGCCGTAAATAATATGTAGTTGGTCTTACCCCGGTAGCGGAATTGTGGTTACCGGGTGCCGATATATTCCACTTTGATTATTCCTATCTTAATCTAGTTTATCCTAAGTATTGTCGGGCTTACCTCGGTAACGGATTTATAGTCACCGAGTGCCGACCGGCGTTACTTAATACTATCTAACTTAATTATGGTCTAATAATAAAAAAAAACTATTACTAAGCCGAGAGGGTTGCCTTAATCTATTGCCGAAATGTGCTGCGCCATACCTGGCCACAGCGGTGAATAAATTTGCTTAATCCTAGGTTGCGTGTCAAATGCAACCATCTTACAACTAAATTTGGCCTAGGACGATCGCCTGGGGCAATTAAATCCCCAGATCACCACCCGCACGAGCCCCAGAAACACCGGTTGTCTCTAGGGTCGCTAGATTCCGTCCCCTTAACTCTAGGTGTCGACGTCTATTACTAGGACTAATCTATGCGCAGGCGCTTACGGTGCCACTAAGCTAACCGTTTCGCCCGCTGTAACTTTCGTGTTCATAACCGGGTGCTGTTCCTATTTGACGTAGGTGAGCCGCCCACTTGGCTCCTGTGAGGGGCGCGCAATGCCCCTCTCTTAATGCCCTCTGGTTGCCCGTTGCGTCGCCATTTATGTGGGCATTGGACAGTGTGGTCCAATGGCATAATATTGTCTTCGCCTTAATCGGCCGTCGCAATCTGCTTTCGCAGTGATATTTGCCTCTATGGGCCGCCGTAGTATGCATTTTCGCATTGATATATAAAGTTGCCTCTATGGGCCGCCGTAGTATGCATTTTCGCATTGATATATAAAGTTGCCTCTATGGGCCGCCGTAGTATGCTTTTTCGCATTGATATATAAAGTTGCCTCTATGGGCCGCCGTAGTATGCTTTGCTCCAACGCATAGGAGTTTTGCTTCCCGCTATGGAAGCCGTGCCTTACTTAAATTCAAACTTAACTAGCAGTCTAGTCATAATGGGGTCGTCTCTAGGGATAGCTCCCGAGGCCGGCGCGGAGTGAGCTATTTCTCCCGCCATTCTCAGAAAGTCTCCCTGCAGGTCTTGGCTTCGACGACCGTGGCACAAAGTGGGTTTAGCATCCCTTCCTCCCAGGGGCGGTTTATGCGCACCTAGGATTCCAGAGCTTGCCCGACCAGGCCGCGAATGCTTTGACCTTACGTAGTTCGTCTGTTTGGTCTAGTCGTCAGTTAAGTGAGGTCGCTGCGCTGTCGCGCCAACTGGGGAAGGGTCCACATCGCCTTCCCCATCTCTCAAAGTGTGGTTCTCCTGACCTTTGGCTTACACCGTTGTCAACCATCATACCGTATCAGATTCCTTTGTAAGAGAGAAAAAAAAATGTGCCGTAACCTGTGTGAAAGGTTCAACCTCTGTGTAAAATGTAAAATATTTCCAGTGTAGCGGGGTTGCAGATCTTCTAAGTACATAGGCTACTTCTGGCCTACCATCGCTATGTCAGCTTCCCAGCAATAATGCCTTCTTTACCTTAATGGAGGTGTTAGTAGGGTCTGTAATGTCAGGTACCCTGTTATTAGGATTTGGGGGTAGTTATTTGTTGAGTGGGCTTAAAGCATGGTAGGAAGGGTTTTGCGCACCTTTGGGTTCCACGTTAGTGGTGGCCTAGAACCGGTGGTGGCACTGGGATGCTTCTATAGTGAGTGGAGTGGGGAGGTAATTCCCGGGTTTGCAAAAATACGAAAATTCATGCAGGTTTGATATTAAAATCCCTGGTAATTGGATGGGATACTCATGCATGTGTCTGGATATGAAGTTTTTGCCTTCATGTACGGATAGGTGTAGGATGGGGCATAATACCATATGTTCCTTTCATGCGGGAGAGCTTAAGTGCCAAAGCATGGTTAATATGTATCTATGGCCTCCTCTCTCATTTGGAGAGGCGCATTATGCTTCTTTAATGTTTGCTGAGCCACCCCTAATACTCAGGCGGTGCAACGGGGCTCAAGGCGTAGCTTGCCTGCTCTTTAGACGCATGAAGTCCATCAACCCCAGTGTGTATTTTGTAATGTAGTGTAGCTGTTTATGGTCGTGTAGATGTGTTTGCGTTGTTTATGTCAGGCTTGAGAAGGTTATGGGAAGGGAGTAAGGTGGTACGCTGGTAGCCTGTTCTCCTGTCGTCCTCCCTTGGTCCATGTCGGCTTTCTATCCGCGCCTTGGGATAGTAGGGCTGCATGACCTAATCTGGTCGGCCATTTGCAGTGTAGATGTGGCCAGTGGTCGTAATGCGACTGGTCATGTGCTAGTCATCTGTAATGATTTATTTGGGGAATAGAATCGCGAAAAGAAGTTATTAAGGGGAGGTCCTGTTTCCTCAAAGTCCCTATGTTCGCTCCTAATTGGTGAGTGCGTGTGTGTGTGTGTGTGTCTACGTTCCGCTACACCACGCGGACGGTTGGTCTGTTATGAGGCTAAGTCCTAATATGTATCGCCTTTGTGGGCAGAAGGCGCCCGTGGCTTGCCAACGTGCCCTCGCGACCGTGCCCTATAGGCCCAAGATAAGTTTCGCTGTGTCACGTCTTGTCCATTGCCAAATGATTTTGCAGTGTGGAGAAAAAAAAATGTATGGCGTTATAATTGTTATGTGTGTGTAATTTCATGGTCACGGGCTATACGCAATAGTGTCTCGTCACCGCAGTATTGCAGTGTGAATAGTCTGCAGTCAGCAATTGGTATGTGCAATTCTGCAAGTATGCAAGTGTGGTCATTGTTTTGGATTCCTAGCCTAATGTAGCAATTCGCCCTAGTTAGGTAATGACGTCGTGTGGCCATTGTTCTCTAAGACCTGTGTCTTGCGAAATTTTCCTACCTGTGTTCGTGAAATGTATTCCTCTATGCCTGGTGTGATTCGAAATTTTATGTCTGGCTTTTAGTGGGAGGAAATGTAGTATTCCCTGTTCATGCACTTGTCTGGGCCAATTTCAGTATGATTGGACGCCTGAATAGCTGTTCTCCTTTGCGTCTAAATTTTCACTGGAACTCAGACCCGTGACCTTATGTCATTCTCTGTGTTTTATGTTTGCGTTGTGTGACAGGGCTTGGGGCTTTCCCAGTGTGGTCGTTGCTTGTGTTCCGTGTACCAAAAATACCATTGGATAGTTAGTTTTTGGTACGCGTGTGGTGTGTGGTCATGGGTTCGAATCCGGTTGTCTGTAAAGACTTGGTGTGATCATTTTCGTGCCGCTTATAATATGGCACGTTTCCGTGGCTGTGCAATGCGCATATGGAAGCATGCATACCTGTGTAGAGTTTGTACGTTTTTGATTTCCCCACGTAGTGTAATTTTGGAAGATATAGGGTCTCTAAATCGGGCGTGAATGATGTGTTGATTTCTGTCCAGTAGGCTTTGGCTCGCTTGTCTGCGTCGAGCAGTCTTGCTCATTGAGGAGTATGTTACAGCTGATACGACGGTGTTGAATTACGATGTTGTGTGCTTTCATTTGTTTCATGCTCTGCCCACGTCCTAGTTTTCTGCACGTGTGTGTGTGTGAACCTGATTGCTGCCTATAATGATTGCTAGCAGTGCCTCTCTCGCTGTAGAAAAAAAACTTTGTGGTTTAATATGACCGTTGATTTGTAGCTCATGCGCCAGGGGATTTCCGTTTTACTTGGAATCCAAACCACAGGCCATGGCATTTCATTTCGGAAATCCCATATGCGTTGTACGCGAGTGTGTCTGGTCCGCTAGTCGCGTATTTGGTGACCAGATGCCAGAGGCGATTGTATTGTTTTTCGTTTATGACCCGCTGTTAGTGGGACTGTCCCAATTAGTCTTAGCTTTCCCATTATCCTTATTCTACGACTGGATATTTACTCAACCTTATATTCCTGGTATTCAGAAGGTTGCGGGTTTGGAGACCGCCTTTTACCCAGAGTAATTGTTTCCGGCACCATGAAGGTTGTGTCTCCGGGACAGTTCTGGTGAGTGTTAGGATCGTATCCCGGCGCGGTCAGTGGGCTATTTCTTGGCTTTCTTCCCACGTGTTCCAACGGGACCGTTTCCTTTTCTTTTAGCAGTGTGCCCGCCTTTACGTGTAGGTGTGTGAGCTTTACGTGTGTGATATGCCTTCATCCGGCGGGCGTGAATAGTGTCCTTTATGAGTTTCCTCCCATGGCGCACGTTCACTATATAATTTAGGTCAGATACCTTCCTGCAGACTTTGAAGGGACCTGCCCATCGTGGTAGGAGGAATTCGGACACGTTTTTCTTACGGGCATGATTGGAGACCATGACCAATTGCCCGGGTGTGTATTCCACGGTCTTTCTATTCTGATCGTACCGCTCTTTTTGTTTTTTCTGGGCCTCGGCTATGTTTTTTCTAGCGTCCATGCGGGCTATCTGCAAATGCTCTAGCCGAGCCGCATTGTCTGTGTGGGCGTCCTGTGGGATACATATATTGTCTATGGGACTTCTGGGTGTGTATCCGTGCAGTAGGAAGTGTGGAGAGTGTTTCGTAGCCGTAGATACAGAGGTATTATAACTAAAAGTAATGCTTTGCAGATATTCATCCCAGTCTGTTCCTGCGTCCTCTGTAAATTTAGCCAGCGCTATTCCAAGTATTTTGTTCATACTTTCCGTGAGTCCGTTGGTTTGCGGGGAAAAACTCGTGGTAGTGTATGCCTTAATCCTGAGTATCTCCAGAAACTGTTGGAGCACTCTCGAGGTGAAAATAGTACCTCTGTCGGATAATAAGGTTTGGAATAGGCCATATCGTGTAATTATGTCAAATAAAAATTCGGCTATGCTGTTCGTGTCTGCTTTGGGAACAGCCTTTGTAATCATGTATCGTGTGAGATACTCGGTGGCCACCAGGATATATTTATTGCCTTTCTGACTTGTTGTAATGGGGCCTTTCACGTCTATTCCGACTCTGTGAAATAACTCTCCCACGGGAATTGGGTTGAGTAGTCCATGAGGCTTGCCAGGTCTTGTTTTGAATCGTTGGCAGGTGTGACATGTCTTGACAAAGGTATCTATGTCGGCCTTCATGTTTACCCAATAGTACTTGTCACGGATTCTAAGGTAAGTTTTATGCGTACCTAAGTGTGCCCCTGCTATTGGGCTATTATGGTGTCCGATCATGATATTTTCTCTCAATGATTCCGGAACCGCTATAGGTGCGCTATCGTGCATGGCTGTGGGCTTAAATTTCAGTACCCCGTCTTTGTCTAGGAAAAATCGCCTAGACATCCGTGCTGTCTTGGAGTCCACTTTCTCCAAGTTTTCTAGTGCCAATAGAATCTGTTTCAAGTGCGGATCACTTTCTTGCTCCCGTTTGATGTCAACCACCGTCAGGGCAAAGGTGGGCATATCGTCCCAGTCGTGGTCCTTACTGTCATCCGGGGGATCGGCTACTGGCAGCCTAGACAACCCATCTGCGTCTAGGTGTGTAGCGCCTTTCTTGTGTTTGACCACGAAATCATATTCATACAGGCGGAATATAAACCTGTTGAGGCGCGAATTAGCTCCCTGTATTGGGCGTGTAAACTTGTGTAGTGCACCCTCATTCTCTCGAGGGTTGCATTATCTATTACGGGACCATGTGTGGTGATTAATTGTCGGTATATTCTGTTTCTTTGTATATGGAACCTATTGAGGTGTTCATGTATGTGATTCAAGAGTGTATGTGCGCATCTTAATCGCGCTGTCCTACCCTCTGACGGGGTGTATGGCTGTTTGCCCTGTATTGCCCCGATTTTTGTTTGGAGTGCCCGTATTTGTGTTTGCCGGCCTTGTATGTGCCCTTGGCATCTGAACAATAATGTTAATAATATTGGCGTACCCCTATTGCCTCTATGGCTTGCAATCTCTGCATGAGGTGCCATTCTGACTGCAGTGTATGGGCCTACAATAAGAATAAAAAAAAAGTCTGTACGTGTTTGACAGTGTATTCTTATATTTCTTTGATTCTGTATGGGGCTGGGGGGTTGGTTTGTTAAGAATTTCCCCTGTGTAGCTAGTTTGGAGCACTCAAAAAAAAAATGGTGCTTTTTGTCTGGGGGAAAAATTTTCTCACTATTTGCTTGGCTTTTTGCGGTACGGAAGGGGTCGTTTTAACTACGAGGGCTCGTTGATTGAGTCCCTTTTCTCTATGCGTAGTACCCCGCCTCCACCAGTGTTTTAGATCCCTTATTTGGGGGTGGATCTAAAAGGGAGAGTTGCTGTACTAATTTATGAGGTTGTGCCTAAAGAAGGGTAGCTCCCCTTGACAGGGCAAGCTGACCAGTGTAGTGTGTTGTGGTGTGCTAGGAACTAGGGGGCGCTCCTATAAATAATGTGGTAGTGTTTGAGGGGATGGGACCCACTGCAAAGGGTCGCTGTACTAGTCGCTCAGCTGACTGCTTGTTATGTAATCGACTCTGCTCGTATCAGCCGGGTGGCACGCGCTGCTTGCTGGCAGCCGGCTCGAGAAACACAAAGATACCTGAGTTAGCGCTAATGGCTTACCGTCTGTCACGTCTTTACGTGACGGGAATAAGGAAGGGCGTTGGGATGTAAAGAGGCGTATAACAGTAATGCTAGTGTAGAGTGTGGACCAAGTGTTTTATTGGTCTGTGATATTCTTTGTGTGAGTCCCTTGTAGGGAATGAAATTATGTTTATAATGTGATACAAGTTGTGGGTTGCAGGTTACATAAATAGGAACTCTGAACACGATTGACTGACTCACCTCGGTTGACACCAGCGTAGCTTCGGCCGTCTTGATGGAGCACTGACAATGGAGAGAGAGTTTGACCTCATTAGGACGTCTTCTTATACCTTCTGACGCCCTCCTGTCAGCAATGTATTGGCCCAGTTAGTACTATGTCGCTGAGTGTAATGATTACGTAAGGCTTGAGCTGCTTTATGGAGTAGCAAGCTGTCCTTACAGTATTAATGGATGTTGCCCCGGCTTTCCAAGGGTTGCCATTTTAGGGGATTTAGCCAGATGTTGGGGGGATGGTCTCCAAGGGGTGCATACCCCTGGGATGCTGTACACTATTATTAAAAGTGTTAAATTCAGTGTTAGATAGTCACAGTACTATATTTGTAGGGGCAGAATCTTCGATAATTCGCCAACAGACTGTTTTGGGGAAAGAAGTACCCGAACGGCGAATTTAGTAGTCAGACATCAAGTGTATAATAATTTAATTTTTGAATCAGCACGAGAGATGACATCATTGACCATGGAGGAAGCCTGGAAATATCAAGACTCCGTCAAGATGGTTGAGATGAGATAAGAAGAATCCGGTTGGGAGATGGCTGCGGATGTTCTTTGACGGGTGGCTGACTGAGGATGAGTACTGAATAATATTTATTATTATCTGATAAATTAACTTATGGTGTATGGGACATATTTTGTTTTGTAAATAATTTGCTTGTGTGATTAACGTAGTCTATTTAGTTTTGGTCTGACACACCTTTTGCATGGAAACAGCTCGCATATGTAATTAGTAGAAGGTTCTTTTCTTGTTTGTTGTTTTAACTAACGTAGCTATGTGGACGATCGTGTTTGCATATGCTACGCAATGCGGTTAAAAACGTCTCTCGGAGATATGTTGTGTTTCAGAAGTAGGACTGAAGTAATATAATTATACAGTAGATTGGAGGGAAATTGATTTCTTTTGTTTTATTATTGATCAAATTCAGTGAAATTATTGCCTTTGGAGCAATGTGATTTGTGACGAAGAGCAGTCAGCTCTATCGTAGGTTTT
Organism: Meconema thalassinum; assembly: GCA_946902985.2. Lineage (NCBI taxonomy): Eukaryota > Metazoa > Arthropoda > Insecta > Orthoptera > Tettigoniidae > Meconema > Meconema thalassinum. The sequence continues at coordinate 195,782,754 of OX336388.2, forward strand.
AATATTTTTTTAAAATTGTTGGTGAGCATCCATTCAGCCGATCTGTGTGAAAAAAAAACGTATTGTCATTCCCAGAAGTGTGTGTGAGAGTGTGTGTATTTTGTGTCATTACAAGCGGGAATTTCAGCGTAGACTGATTTCTGGCAGCTTGATGACGAATCCATATTGTGACCTCGCGAGGGCAATTCTGGATATTTTGATTAATGTCTGACCATAGTGGTTGAGTTTGTTGCTGTTGATCCCTTGAGATAACGGCACAGCTGGTCAGTTATATTTATACACACTGGAGTGGGTCGATGACAGGTAATTGAGGAAGAGGGGAGATGTTTCACAAGACGGACTGAAGGTTGCTAGCCAGGTCATTAGTGGAGAGTGCTTGTGTGGCTCAGTAATAACTTGAAATACAGAATTAAGAACTGATCAATGATAAAAATTGTTTTAATAAATGGGAGTTGCCTACGAATCACGATAATCTCCGAAGCGTTAGCTTAACATGCAGTTTTTGTTCATATAAAGTAATGTCAGCCAGTCAGGCTTGTGTTGTTGTTGGTTTATTCCATGTTTATATTTCATTCAGTGACCCGTGAGTCACATGCTTTGCTGTATTTCCTTGTTTGTGTTGAGCAGTTTGGCCAGTCTTGGCAGCTCAAAGTCAAGTGCGTCTTCGCGCTAATGAGGGTCCCGAGAGAGATTCCTGTAAATAATAGATTTAGTGCGTGTGTCAGCATTACTTTTTAAGGGTTTTTATTAATGTCATGTTCCATATCCGTAAACGTTGATTTACGAGATGATTGTTCGTAAGCATCGTGGCTGTTAACCCGTTGTAAACGAACAGTCATCCAAAGTACTCATTCCTCGTAGTTAGTCATTACGCGCACATAAAACCCAAATTGCAAGGTAGTGGAACCAGGGTCCACATTTTAAATAAAGGGGAGATCCGTCTGACTCCTCAGATTTGATAGATATTCTCGTCATGGGAGATTCAGGGAGGATTGTTTTATATTTTATTGTTGTTTATTTCTTTTTATGCACTATTAGTCATTAAATCATGTTATTATTTTACATCTTGTCACCTTTCTTTCTTAATTTATAGTTTGCATCCTATGACCCTTGCCTCAGTAGAGCATGTTGTTTGGCGAACGTAAACATCACATAGGAACTGAGCGCGACCCCTTGATTAAGATTTCTTACATTAAACACTGCTTTTCTGAAGGGTTCAATAGATAACATGCTATAAGATAGCAAGCCATGTCGGAACATAAATAGGGATATTATGTATATTATGCGAAACTTTTCCCGGCCCCGTGGTGTTGGGGTAGCGCGCCTGCCTCTCACCCGGAGGCCCCAGGTTCGATCCCAGGCTCCGTCAGGGATTTAAAAACTGACGTGAGGGTTGGAACGGGATGCACTCAACCTCGTGAGGACAATTGAGTAGCTGTCTGACAGTGAGACAGCGCCCCGATCACGAAAACCAAGATTAACGGCCGAGGGAGCCCGACGCGCTGATCACGCGTCACCCCAATATCTTCAGACCAAATGGCTGGGCAGCGGTCGCTTGGTCGGCCTAGGCCCTTCATGGGCTGTATAGTGCCAGGGGTTGACTTTGACTTTGATGCGAAACTTTTCCGCCAGATGTTATGACTGTTTTGTAGAGACCGTTATTTTATATTAGGATACAAACCGACAGCAAAGCAATTGAAAGGTCTCTAGTAATCACGCGGAATGCGATGGAGGAAAGAAAGGGAGGAGTTGCCCTGAACTCGTTGCAGTGAAGCCAAGTGCCGAGTCCAATGAGGGCGCAACTTGTATTTGATGTTGTATGCGGCAGAGCATTGTGCATGGTTATTTTGGACTTTGTTTCGAATAATGCGTGTTTTCACAGTATAGATATCATATACAGTATGGACACATCACGCCTTTACCATGTAATTTTTACGTCATGGCTTTAAAACGGCTGTCATCGGAGGTGCCGCACGCAATCATGACGGCACTACTTCACCATGTATCCACGACAGAGCAGCCTACCCATATTCATTGGCTGTAGTCTGTCGATTTGGAAGAAGGAGAAAACCCGGACCCAGCTCAGGAAGCCCTCGGGGTCGCCAAATCCCGAAATCACCAGACGTGAGCCCTTGAGGGTGTAGCACTATCCAGGGTGGGGCTACACACACCCTGACTCCTTTAGGGTCTTGTGCAGAAGGCAGGAGATACTGTGAGCCCTTGTGGGTGTAGCACTATCCAGGGTGGGGCTACACACACCATGCCTTTTTATGGTCTTAAGCAGAAGGCAGGAGATACTGTGAGCCCTTGAGGGTGTAGCACTATCCAGGGTGGGGCTACACACTCCCTGTCTCCTTGAGGGCCTTGAGCAGAAGGCAGGAGATACTGTGAGCCCATGAGGGTGTAGCACTATCCAGAGTGGAGCTACACACACCCTGACTCCTTGAGGGCCTTGATCAGAAGGCAGGAGATACAATGAAAATAAAACAAGAGGGCTGACCTCTCGAAGAATGAGGGATCAGGAATGATGAGACAAGGGCCAATTAAGGCCTCGGATACCCTAATACCGTCGGGGTCGGAAAAGAACAAGAGTTGACCAAGAGAGGTCCAGAGGAACTCGGTACAAGTAAGTGGGAGCAGTGCTGGACTCAGCTGGGGTCCCGTGGTCACCAACCCACGTCCCACTAGATGTGAGCCCTTGGGGGCGCTTCACTATGCAGGTTGGTCGTTTGTATTGATAAAGTGTGCTCAAAATGGCTACCTCGAGCTGTAATGCAGGCGTCTATGACTGTCTCACACGCTCCCATATTTCCGGTGTCTGTCGTATCTGCTGACGCAGCATGTCCACGTTATGAATAGGTGTGGCATACACAATGGCCTTTAAATGTCCCCATAAGTAGAAGTCTAATGGGTTGAGATCGGGAGAACGAGCAGGCCACGGTGCCGGTCCCTGACGCTCTATCCATTTGATTGTGAATGCACACAGACTTGAATAGCGACGAAACGCCTGTGTGCCCTCCACAAATGACCAACTAGCATCGTCTGTGTTATGCACACCACAAGCAACGCTTGTAACACGGCAACGAAAGCAAATACACCATAATTATGTTTACAGGGCATGTTTTGTTTGTTGTCAGGTCTTCTATCGAATCCTCGGAGCTTTCCCACATATTTAGTTACACCCTGTACATAGTCCACGTCACCTTAAATAAGTTACTACTTGCCACGGTGGGTGAACCGGGTAAGTTACCCATGGTCGTTACGGCGTGGCTGCAGGCAGTCGCTCACATCCGGGAGGCGAAGAGGTTCGAATCCCCCCGCCGGCAGCCTTGAAGATGGTTTTCTGTGGTTTCCCATCTTCCTTCCAGACAAATGCCGGGGTTGGTCCCTAACTATGGGCCACAGCCGCTACCTTCCAATTCCTACATCTTACAATCATACTTTCCTCCCAAGACAACACTCCACACGTGACTGTACTTGTAGCTCACCCCATGGGTGTCCGCATAGAAGCAGCTACTAACTCTGGCGAGCCGAACATGTCCTAGGACACTCCCGGCACTAAAAGCCCTACACTTAAAAAAACCAGTGGGCGAGTGGTTATCGTGTCGGACTACCAACCCCAGGCTTTAAGGTTCGCTCCTGGCCATGGTAAGTAATTTTTGAAAGGCGACAAAAATCACGGCTTGCATGTCATACGTTGATGACATTAAAAAATCATTTGAATTCAGTAGGTCGTGTTCATAATGGCAAAATTAATCTCAGGATTTTCCACCAACACAAAAAGGTTCCTCCTTTCTCTAATAGAAAGCGCTATAATGTGATGGAGCTTAGATATCTAACCTCCTTGACTTTCATAGCGCTTCAAGGAACAACAAAATTCGACATGCAAGCTGCCATCTGGGCGTCAAATAACAAGCTTGCACCCAGCACTCGAGGTCATACGATATTATTATTATTATTATTATTATTATTATTATTAGTTACTAACACCAAGAGGGACACTGTTAGTAACTATTTAAGGTGACGTGGACTACAACTTCTCTGTGTGGTGCTGAGTAATTTGGTAACCTTTGAAAACTATCTAGCAGGAGCTTTCCCACATAGTTACATCCTGCATTTCTATTTTATTTATATTTATTTCTTGGTGGGCAGAGAGCACCGTGGCTTAAGCGGCAGCACGCCGGCCTCTCACCGCTGGGTCCGTGGTTCAAATCCCGGTCACTCCATGTGGGATTTGTGCTGGACAAAGAGGAAGCAGACAGGTTTTTCTCCGGGTACTCCGGTTTTCCCTGTCCCAATTTCATTCCAGCAACACTCTCCACTATCATTTCATCTGTCATTCATTTAATCATTGCCCCAGGGAAGTGCGACAGGTATCGGCAGCCGGCACAGTTCCTTTCCTCGCCGCTAGATGGGGTCTTCATTCATTCCATTCCTGACCCGGTCGGAGACTGGAAGCAGGCTGTGGATTTTTCGTTTTCTTGGAGGGTAGATAGGTTACATTTTGTGCACCAGCTTCAAAGCTTTATCATGGATTTCATTGGTCGGGGACGTTAACATAACAGCGTAAACAACTGAATATTGTTACGTGCCACCCCCCTAGTGGCACTTTTGTTAACTGGATTACGGTGGGGAGGAAGCACAACACCAATTACTGCTTAAAGAAATAATTAACTTTTTTGCGGCCAGAAAATTACACTACTCATCAGCAAAATACAAGCAATAGGAACCTTACTCCAGTTTCCTCAAGTCTCGTGCTTGTGGAGAGCTCTTGCCCTTTCACTTGTCAACAAACCACAGAAGTTAATCCTCCCGCTAATGAGCCTAGTGGCCTTGACAGAACTACATGCAACTTCTTCCTAATGTGCGCCTACTACAGTTACTTACGAGCACTTGCTGCAGGCTATTTCGCTGTCCACAAGCTGGGGAAACAATGTCACTGGATTTCGTAACTCGCACGGCACTTCGTCACCACACTTCTGTCGCACTCGCTCAAGAACACACACCCACAGAAAAACTCTCTCCCCTCACTGTTGAAGCCGCTTATATAGCAGGCTGGTGCTTCAATGGTGCACACGGCTTCTCGACATTTCCTTCGCTGGCGAGGTCACGAACATTCTGGACCATCCCTTTGTCCTAGTAGCCCTGTTGCATAAGGCGCACGCTATACTAGAGGCAAGGCACAGCCTAGCCCTGGGGCAGTTGTGACTCATGCGGCGAGCGATGACACAAACTCACAGCTGTAACACCACCCCCTTCCTAAAAGGCTGATCGTCCCGATCAATCATTGGTCCGTCTGTGTCCCTCCGTAGGCTGCCAGGCGATCTCGATGCACGATCTTCATCTTCGCCCTCGGGCTCCGCTGGATCCTGTAGACGACATCGTTGATCCGTTTCACGACTCGGTACGGGCCCTCCCAGGACTTCTGCAGTTTGGGTGACAGGCCTTTCTTCCGTAACGGGTTGAAGAGCCAGACCAGGTCGTCCTCGTGGAATCCGCCGGCATCCGTCTGTTGGTCGTATCGGGTCTTCATTCGGTCGGTCTCGATCCGCAGTTTCCTCCTCGCGAACGCGTGCACGTCCTCCAGTTGGTCGACCAGTTCTTGACAGTACTGGCTTACCGGGACCGGATCATTTCCAGGTCGGCCGAAGGCAAGATCGACTGGTAGACGGAGTTCCCTCCCAAACATGGCCCGGGCTGGTGTGCACCCGGTGGCTTCATGCACAGCGGCGCGGTAGGCCAGGAGAAATAGAGGAAGATGTCTGTCCCAATCCCTCTGATGCTCGCTGACGACTATTCGGAGATGGTTCTCAATGGTGCGATTGAATCGCTCTACCATCCCGTCGGACTGAGGGTGTAGCGGCGTCGTCCTTGTATTCCGGATTCCTAGCAGCTGGCATAGGTTCTGGAACACCTGCGACTCGAAGTTCCTCCCTTGGTCGGAGTGCAGCTCCAGGGGCACTCCGTACCGGCTGACGAATTCCTTCACCAGGGTCTCTGCGATCGTCGCGGCTTCTTGGTTAGGGAGCGCATACGCCTCCGGCCATTTGGTGAAGTAGTCGCTGACGACCAATATGTAGCGGTTCCCTGCCTCGCTTAACGGGAATGGCCCAGCAAAATCGATGGCCACTCTCTCCATGGGGCCGCCCACGCTATAGGTCTTCAGTGGACCCCGTCGTCTTCGTCCTGGGCCCTTGCTGGCTGCTCAATCGTGGCACCTCGCGCAGTGGTTCTCCACGTCAGTTCGGCATCCGATCCAGTAGAACCGCTCTCCCAGCTTCTCCAGGGTTTTCTTTATCTCTAGGTGTCCACCAGATGATCCTCCATGAACTTCCTTCAGGACTTCCTTCGTCATGGCCATTGGAACGACGACTTGTTCCCGAGATGTCTTCCCGTCGGTGCTCTCCCAGGTACGGCAGATGAGGCCATCCCTTACAATCAGCGAGTCCCACTGCGCCCAGTAGGACTTAAACTTTGGGCTGCAGTCACTCAAAATGTTCCACCCGGGTCTGGGGACACAGGCCCTCTTCCATTCGGCTATCAGTCCCAGGTCATCATCTTCTGCTTGTGCCCGCGTGAAAGATTCGCTGCTCCAGTTCCCTTGAAGTTCCATAGTAGTCCGTCGGTGCTGTATCCCGGTGTTCTCCTCCCTTCGGGCACAGAAGGCGCAGTCTTCGGGGCACGGTCTTCGTGACAGGGCGTCGGCGTTAGAATGCAGTTGGCCTTTCCTGTGCTGAATCTCAAAGTTGTACTGTTGAAGCCTCTCTAACCACCGCGCGAGTTGACCCTCGGGCGGCTTGAAGTTCAGGAGCCAACGCAGGGATGCATGGTCGGTCCTGATGAGAAATTCTTGCCCGTACAGGTACTTGTGGAAGTGTTCAATGGTCTTCACGATGGTGACGCAATAGTTCCTTTCTGGCTTTGACAGGGCCTTGCTGAAGTAGGCCACTACTCTCTCCTCGCCATTCACTACTTGCGACAGGATCCCCCCTATGCCAAAGTCGCTGGCATCGGTATCGACGATGAACCTTGTTCCAGGTCTGGGGTAGACCAGAATAGGCGCGGTGCACAGAGCCTGCTTGAGTTGTTCGAAGGCACTGTGGCATTCTGCTGTCCACGTGAAGAGTTGGTCCTTCTCAGTCAGTCGATGTAAAGGTTTGGCGATGTCGGCGAATCCTCTCACGAAGCGACGGTAATAAGTGCAGAGTCCCAGGAAGCTTCGTAGTTGGGACTTGTCCTTCGGAACTGGCCACTCCCTCACAGATGCAGTCTTCTCTGGGTCGGTGCGCACCCCTTCCTCGGAGACGATATGCCCAAGGTACTGGACCCGCTTCAGGAAGAGCTGACACTTCTTGGGGCTCAACTTCAGCTGGGCAGTCCGTAGCTTCAACAAGATCTCCTTCAGGTTGCTGTAGTGCTCCTCGAAGCTTCTCCCCAGAACGATGACGTCGTCTAGGTAGACCAGGCAGGTCTTCCAGTGTAGTCCCCTCAGAATGGACTCCATTAGCCTTTCGAAGGTCGCAGGGGCGTTGCACAGACCGAATGGCATGACGGTGAACTGCCAGAGCCCGCTGCCCACAGAGAACGCAGTTTTCTCGCGGTCCTTAGGGTGGACCTCCACCTGCCAGTAGCCACTCTTCAAATCCAAGGTGGAGAACCATCTCGACCCTGATATGGTGTCCAGGGTATCGTCGATCCGGGGTAGAGGGTAGCTGTCCTTCTTCGTGACGTCATTCACCCGCCTGTAATCCACGCAGAACCTGGTGGAACCGTCCTTATTCTTCACTAGCACGACCGGAGAACTCCAAGGACTATGTGATGGCTCGATCACCCCTTGCTCCTTCATCTCTTCTACCATCCGGTCGACTTCGGCTTGCTTGGCGAGCGGGACTCGTCGGAATGGGGCCGTAATCGGTGCGCTGTCCCCAACGTCGATTCTGTGCTGGACCAAGCTTGTCCTGCCGAAGTCTTTGCTCCCCACGGAGAAGACGTCCTGGAATTCGCGTAGCAGGTCCTGAAGTTGGCGTGATTGTTCCTGGTTTAAATGGTCCTGGGATCCTTGGTACAGCTTCTGTAGTTCTTCTGGCAGTGTGCGTCTTCTTCGGTTGTCCGTCTGCAGGTATCCGTCGGTCGTGTCGGTGATGCGGGCAATCCAGGTAACGGGCTCGCAGACTCCTAGGTTGGTGTCCCGGTGAACCGTAATGTCGCAGTCGTTCAGGTTGGATAGGCGGACGTACGGCCGAGACGTCGTGTTGATGAGAGTCTTGGCAACTAGCAATCCTTTTGTCTGGATGTACTCATATTTTGGCTCGATGACAGCCGCCACTCCCTCAGCAGTTCCGTCGCCAATTACGGCAGCACTGACCTCCGTCCTGGCGGGAACGATGACGTCTTCTCTCACCCTTACTCGTCGTGCGGTGATGGACTCGTGCTCAGGTTGCAAAGCAAGTTCCTCACCTTCGAAGTGCAGAGTGTTGGTACTCAGATCCAAGATGATGTTGTTCTGGTCCAGGAAGTCCAGTCCGATGACCACTTCATTTGATACGTCAGCCACAAGCACTGGATGCTTTATCGCCCGTCGACCAATGACGAACTCCAGTGATGCTTCGCCATGTACCGGTGCGGTCTCTCCGGTCGCGGTTATTAGCTGGAGGTTCCTTTGTGTGGGTTGCACTCTCCACTTCGGGATCACGGTGGGACTGACGATGGTCCTCGATGCTCCCGTGTCGATTAGCATGGGCCAGCTCTCTCCGTTGACGACTCCGTCGACCATCAGGCTGCTATTGTCCCTCCGTAACTTCGTCACACGAACCTGGACCGCCGGGGCTTGACGACTGTCACAAGCCAACCGTTTCCCCCCAAGGCTGGCTAATACTCGTTTCCCTGGGTCGCGCGGTTTTCAGACGACTGATTTCCCGTCGGATACCCTCGGCGGCGGCGATCACCGCAGTCCTTGCTCAGATGGCCTTTCTTACCGCAGGTCCAGCAGGTCGGTAGTCCTCTTCCGGGCCACCTCTCCGGTTGCCTTCCGGCTGTGTCGGTGCTGGTGGTGCCGCGACTATCGAAGAAACGGCTTAGCGCCTCCATTAATTCGTCGGCCAGGGGCTTGGTCTCGTTGGTTTTCACTGGTTCGTCGACGTCCACTTGACGCACCCGCGCGTGCATTCTGGATGCCTGTTTTGCCGTCTCGAACTCAAGTGCGTGGCTCAGCGCATCTGTCAGGGACTTATTGCGCGCGAGTCGCAGCGCCTGTTGAGTGTCCGAGTCCCGTAGCCCGTCGGTGAAAGTCTGCGTCGCTATCTGCTCCAGAAATTCGGCCGGCGCTGTTGGGTAGGCGAGCCTTACGAGACGTGCGATGTCCATCTCGAACTCCTGCAGGGTTTCCGCGTTCTTTTGTACCCGGGTCCGGAGCTGCATCTGGTAGGCCCGCTGAAGATGGCTATCTCCATATCGGGACTTCATATGGGCGATCAGTGAAGCGTAGTCCTGGGATCCAGTCGGGATGGCCTGAAGGACGTTAAGGTCGTAACCTCTCAGCGCTAGCCACGGTGGGTGAGTGGTTATAGTGTCGGACTACCAACCCCAAGATGCAGGTTCGCCCCTGGCCATGGTAAGTGATTTTTGAAGGCGACAAAAATCACGATACTCATGTCATACGTTGTTGGCATGTTAAAGAACCCATTTGAATTCAGTAGGCCGTGTTCAATGGCAAAATTAATCTCGGGATTTTCCGCCAACACAAAGTTCCTCCATTCTCTACTTGAAAGCGCTGTAGTGTCAAGGAGTTTAGATATCTAACCTCCTTGACTCTCATAGCGTTCAAAGGAACGACGAAATTCGACACGCAAGCTACCCTCTGGGTGTCAATTAACAAAGCTTGCACCAGGCACCCGAGGCCATACGATATTATTATTATTATTATTATTAGCGCTACAATGAGAGCTGTAGCCTTTTCTGTGTTGTTCCAGTTATTTATGGAACAGGCCGCCTCGAACTGACGTAAGTAGGTGCTCCACGGGACCTTTCCGTCGAAGGTTGGGGGCATCACTCTGCTATGTCCCGTTCCTGATATTCCCGGTGTAACGGTGGGCGGGCGTTGGCGCAGCTCGGCAACTTCCTCTCGTAGAGCGTTGAATTTCTTTTCCACCCCCGTCAGTGGGCGTTGGCGCAGCTCGGCAACTTCCTTTTGTAAGGCGTTGAATTTCTCCTCCACCCCCATCAGCGGGCGTTGGCACAGCTCGGCAACTTCCACTTGTAAGGCGTTGAATTTCTCCTCCACCCCCATCAGTGGTCGTTGGCACAGCTCGGCAACTTCCACTTGCAAGGCGTTGAATTTCTCCTCCACCCCCGTCAGCGGGCGTTGGCGCAGCTCGGCAACCTCCACTTGTAAGGCGTTGAATTTCTCCTCCACCCCCATCAGCGGTCGTTGGCACAGCTCGGCAACTTCCACTTGCAAGGCATTGAACTTCTCCTCCACCCCCATCAGCGGCCGTTGGCGCAGCTCGGCAACTTCCACTTGTAAGGCGTCGAACTTCTTTTCCACTGCTGCGACTTCCTCACGTAGGCCCTGTTCTAATTTCCTTTGGCTCTCCTCTAATTTCGTCAGCAGACACTCTTCCAGATTTGTCTGGCCATCCAGAAATTTGGCGGTTAGGTCCTCTGCTAACTTATTCTGGCCGTCCTTCAGGTCCTCTGCTAGCTTACTCTGACCTTCTTCTAATTTGGAAGTTAGCTCCTTGGTTAAATTCTTCTGGCCGTCTTCTATGCCATTTAACTTTTCTAGCAATGCTGCCAATTGCGCCTCCATTTTAGTTGTTTGCCTTGTAAAGGGCATGCACTCACAGGAAAATTAGAGAAAATGACCTGCTCGGGTTTTGAAACCAGGACCGTCAGGTGTTGTGCTTGAGTTCGTAATCCGGCTTCTGACACCAGTTGTTACGTGCCACCCCCGTAGTGGCACTTTTGTTAACTGGATTACGGTGGGCAGGAAGCACAACACCAATTACTGCTTAAAGAAATAATTAACTTTTTTGCGGCCAGAAAATTACACTACTCATCAGCAAAATACAAGCAATAGGAACCTTAATCCAGTTTCCTCAAGTCTCTTGCTTGTGGAGAGCTCTTGCCCTTTCACTTGTCAACAAACCACAGAAGTTAATCCTCCCACTAATGAGCCTAGTGGCCTTGACAGAACTACATGCAACTTCTTCCTAATGTGCGCCTACTACAGTTACTTACGAGCACTTGCTGCAGGCTATTTCGCTGTCCACAAGCTGGGGAAACAATGTCACTGGATTTCGTAACTCGCACGGCACTTCGTCACCACACTTCTCTCGCACTCGCTCAAGAACACACACCCACAGAAAAACTCTCTCCCCTCACTGTTGAAGCCACTTATATAGCAGGCTGGTGACTCAATGAATTCTAGAATCGTCCAGGGCACACGGCTTCTCGACATTTCCTTCGCTGGCGGGGTCACGAACATTCTGGACCATCCCTTTGTCCTAGTAGCCCTGTTGCATAAGGCGCACGCAATACTCGAGGCAAGGCACAGCCTAGCCCTGGGGCAGTTGTGACTCATGCGGCGAGCGATGACACAAACTCACAGCCGTAACAATATGTTTGGAGAAGCAGTCTTGAGACATGACGACAGAACATCGCCAACTACAAAAACAAATCCTTGCGCCACAAGTTGTTGTTCGTTTCGTAATGAACTTACTTTGTTGAACTGCTGACATCCACTTGGCGTTATAGAGGATTGTCTTAAAACCTGAATATCATTTAATTGCACTTTAAATTGGCCTCCAAACTTCCCTTCTTACACCACGAAATAATGATCCTAGGAAAAGAGATGAAGAAGTACAGTACGTATGGCTGAACAAGGTGATGCAGCAAATCCTGTCTCAAATAATTAATGATTATAATGACATTGCACGCCACAATAACACTTCATTCCTTCAGGCACTCTACTGCTTGTTCCTTATTCACCAGTGAGTGAAATTCTGAGAGGAAATGTTGACAAACTATGAAAGCAATCAACCAAAACTATTAATTGGCTAAACTGACTTTAAGTGAAAAGGTAAAAGAAAACTGCTAGTAAAAACATTCAAGGTAGAAAAATCTCGCCAAAATGCTGTGTAAAACAGAAAGAAATCTTAGAAAATAGAAAGTTAACATTTAAAGTGTCGTAGAAATTAAGAATTAAATCTAGTGATGGAGAGCAGTCGATTATATAAGCCATAGATTTATTATTTGACATCGAAAATTGAGTCGACTGAACTCAACGACAACTCACGATCATTAAAAACAAACGACTAATCATTGGAATTATTCCAGTTCAAGTTGTCGTTCCAATGTATACGACCACACTCAAGGCTCGGATATCCCGATTGTAGTTTCCACTGTTGTTTGAGTCTTCAGTCTTTTGACTTGTTTGATGTAGCCCTGTCCTGAGCTAATCGTTTCATCTCTACATAGCTACCACACTCTACATCCGAGGCAATCTCTTTAACATATTCTAACCTTGGTCTACCCCTACAGCTCTTGTCCTCGACCCTTACTTCCACAACTAAGCTTGCTATTCCTGGGTGTCTTAGTATGTGTCTTACCAACCCATCTCTTCTCTCCATTAGCAGTCGCCAGAAACATCTTTCCTCTCCCACTAGTCTCAATACCACTTCATTTGTACCCTATCTACCCATCTGATCTTCATCACTTTTCAAACGCTTCAATTTTCTTCTTTTCTGCTGCACCAATAGATCAAATTTCACTTTCATGAGTGCCAAGCTCCAGACAAAGGCTTTCAAAAATTACTTCCTAATAACTAAATCTATATTCGATGTTAACAGATTACTTTTCTGTAGAAATGCTTTCCTTGCCTGTGCTAACCTACTTTTTATATCATCTTTGCTTCGTCCATCATTGGCCATTTTGTTTCCTAAGTAACAAAAGTCTCCTTTTAGCCTTTCAGCTGCCAATTTGACGTCCATACAGGTTTCTGATTTATTTCGGCAGCATTCCAATAGTTTTGTTTTACATTTACTGATTTTCATCATGAATTCTTTCGTCAATACAGAATCCACACCATTTAGAAACTCATTCAAATCCTCAGGTGTGTCGGCTAAGATGACGATGTCATCAGCAAATCTCAGAGTTGAAATTATTTTTCCTTGAATCTTTACTCCTACTTTGAATTTTTTCTCCAATTTCCTGCATTGCTTCTTCAATGTATGGATTGAAAAGTATTCTGAATACCAGCTTTTCTCTCATGTCTCTCTCATTTTCCACTAACGCCAGAAATAACTTATATTTTAGCCTCCAAGAGACTAACCACTCTAGCCCCCAAATTATTAATTAAGTTCCTCCGTTTCACTGACAGACATCGAACCGTGGATATATATTTTAGGCCTATGATGATGAATACTTGTTGCCATGGTAACCATCGTTGATCACAGAGACAACCCCAGCTCTAAATCGTACACATGCTTGTCCTTGCAGCAGTGTGTTAAGGTACCTGTACACTGGAGAGTGCTTTTCATAGAGCAAGTCTAGCTAGACCGCCCTAGCTAGAGCATTCGTAGAGCGGAGATAGACAAATCTACCCAGAGCACTCTCTGAACCCGTGTACACTGTCAATCGTAAATGCACCAGGTAGAGCAGCGCTAAAACATTCTGAGAGCAATGTGCGCCTAGGTTTTTAATGCATCAAAATATTCCCAAGTACTCTTCTTAATGCCATCATCATCGCCAGTTTTTTTCTTGTTTAAGTTTCCGCAACTCAGCATTGAATTGGCAGCGGAGGTTGTGAAACTTTCTGGAAATATCTTGCATAGTGCTTCCCATGGATTCTGCTATCACCCGAAACGACTGTGCCTTCAAATTCCTGTCTCTGTATTCTTTCCGAGTACAATTCCAAGTTTCTGGATGGGCTTCAATGTATGTCTACCCCTTATTATTCCCGTTTTTCCAACGGGGTCGAGGATGAGATGCAAGTCGTTGTGGCGATGGTTCTTACGGCCGGATGCCCTTCCTGACGCAAACCTCATTAGAGGAGTTAATGAGAGATGAAAATGAATGATGGGGAATGAAACTGGGCAAGGATGTGGAAGGAAACGGCCGTGGCCTGTCAGAAGGTACCGTCCCTACATTTGCCTGGTGTTGAAAATAGGAAACCACGGAAAACCATTTCAAGGACGGCCGACGGTGGGGCTCGATCCCACGCGTCTACCGAGTCAGCAGAGAGCTTGGCCCCATGACCTAATGCTGCGCGTTAGCCAGCTTAGCCACTACTATCGGTTTGGATGGGCTTCAATATTTTCAATTAATGTTATTGTTTTTTCGCGACTCCACGCAATTTCAGCCATGTTCAAACACTATAATTAACAGCAAACAAATAACCCCAACAATCCACCACTGACTCTACCTAGAGCACTTTCCAATATTCAACCGAATGAATAGAGCTAGACTGGTCTAGCTAGGGCAACCAAATACTGTTTACACCGTAGAGTCAGCTGGCCCTAGCTAGAGCTTAGAGCGGTCTCCGCTAGGGTTCTCTACCACCTGTGTACACTGGAGAGGAGCTTAGAGTGCCCTAGCTAGAGCTACTCTACGCTCTAGCTAGGGCAAAAACTCTCAAGTGTACAGGCACCTTAATTATAGTGCGAATGAAATTGCAATCTATTATTGATACTGAATAGCTGTCAGAGCAGCTCCATTGTCCGCACAAGGTCTTCCGAGAAGCTGAACGCTGCAATGGTGAGTCCCCTTGTTACATGAAACATGCTGGGATCATCATTTTAAATTAATAATACACAGTGGTGTTTAAGAGTCTTTCCCCAATATTCGCTCGTATTTGTATCATGACGTTTTGAGAAACAAAACGTAGACCATATCCACGCGCGGATTCAGGGCGGGGGGGGGGGGGGGGGGGGGTCACGAGGGGCATGACCCCCCCCCCCTCCAAACGGGGACCAAATTTTTTTGCAAACTCAAAATACGAAAACACAAACCTAACCAGACAAATAAAACTTAACGAATTTTAACTGAAAAACGGTTCTTTTCATTTTATTCAATACTGAAATAGTACATTATGCAACGAGCCTATAATGGCTATAATTAAGACACGAGTATTTTTTTATAAAACGAGCGTATGCGAGTTTTATAATTTCCATACGAGTGTCTTAATTACCATTATAGGCGAGTTGCATACGACTGTTTATGTTCGACGATAATTATAACTTTATTATATGTTTTAACATAAATATTCATAAATATCTGTTGAGAGTCAGCTACTGGAATTTTGTGATCGCAGAGTGTTATACCTTCGTCTTTCAAGAGCTTTGAACGGCCGACGCATGCGCTCTGCCATATGCAGCCATATGTTTACATCAGCCGTCCCTCAGTAATATTGTCACCGCAGTCATTTGAAGACAATGCTCTGTGTAGAAATTAGTGTTAGTGATTTTAAGGTACTGTGCTATTTCTTGTCTCATATTCGCCAGTTTATTTACGCGAACATATGGACGGTGGGTATTCCATGTCGGTAATTTATTATAGTTCGATGTTGTGTTTATGTCCGACATGTTGGATTTTGAGCGCATGCGCGAAATTATCGTTTCCTAATTGGTCAATGAACGAGCTCTGATTGGCTGGAGAAACTGTATCGTAATGAAAAACGGTGTTATAATGACCATCATTATGATACAGTTTTCAAACACATAATAGTGAGGGTCGAACATAAATATCTTTATTGCAATTATTATGTTCTGTTACAACTGTACATATTTACAACTTCATACCTGTTATATAAAAACGATTATTTATATAACAAAATCAACTCGTCTATTTTGTTTAGCAAACCTTGTGATTACCGAATCGATGTTTATAGTGATGTCACGATGAATGTGCAGCAATGCACGGATAGGTATTCGGGGCTTTTTTTCGCTCCAAAAAATTTTGCCAACATCCAAACTGCAAGCTTGGTTGACAATTTAAGCTGTGACTTTCTCCCTTTGTCGGTATCAACTCGACTTGCCGAAACTGTAACGTACCTTGATACTTTTCTCGAAGCTCGATGTAAAAGCCGCAAAACACGCCGTTGCAATTTGTACGAATATTTTTGGTGCGCTAAACGCATCAAATTTCTATCCATGAAGCTTGCAAAAAAATTGGTCTGGTTTTGTACATTTGGTTATTTTGTGATTGCGTTTTTAGTGATACCATTTTTCTTAACTATTTCGATTCTCTGACCCCCCCCCCAACCAAACTCTAGATCCGTGTCTGACTATATCTATGAAACAAACTGCACTACGTTTTAAAGTTTGAACGAATAGTTTGTCTTCAGAATGTCTGTTTGTGCATGAACTTTGCATCTTTTTAAAACGGAGCTTCAATCCACTGCACACGACAACAAAATCTTTTCGTAGGTTAGACCCAGCCTCAGAGTCAAGGTGAATATAAGAACATAGTGCGCACTAATTCAGACTAGATGACCCAATGATGACGTAGTGTGGAAAAATCCAACATCACCTAATGTCTCATTTCTTTCACCTGGATTCAAGGACATGTCAGAACTCCTGGAAACGAAAGAGCGTATCAACTCGCAAAAACAGCAGCAGCATCTAATATGCAAGCTTCATATCACAAGTCCCTATATGTTATGCAAAGAGACAAATTAGAAAAATATATTTTTTCCATAAGTTCACCATAGGCTCCAGTGTAAGATGTCTGGTCACGGGCGTTTTAAATCCTTTTTCGAACGTTTTAAAATTAATATTGTAGATGGTTATTCCTGTTTTTTGTGATTCTCCTCAAACAATAGATCACCTGTTGTTTGAATGCTCTGTGTTTGGTAAAACCAGATACAGTACAACTTGAACTGTCACTTAAATTTCTGCAACTTAACATTTTCACAAAACCACTTTATCACATATTCACGAAAAAATGTTGTTATAAGCAGTTTTTAGCTTTAATTCATCCAATTTTTCAAAAATTAATCCCATAATTTATGATGTAATTAATTTTTCATTTTGTAACAAACTACAACCCTAATGTACTGTGTGGAATAGGGTTGTAATGGATATTCAATAAATAATAAATGTCCACCCAGATTGAAGAGGGGACTACAAATCTTATGGGCTTGTGCATGTAGTAGGGTTACCAGATGCTTTTTGTGGAATGTAGGACATTTCAGGAAAATGCACGACATCAAAATCAGAAATAATAAATATTTCATTAATTTTATTCTGGTTATCATCATCATCATCATCATCATCATCATCATATATTATTTCAGTAGTATAGATCCCTCCTGCGGCGCTCACAAGCGACCGATCGCGACAAATGAGCATTCAAATGAAAGAGAATAGACATTAGCAGTGACGCATTGCACTCTAATTTCAAAAATATCTGTAATTTCTTTAACAAATTAATTTTTAAAAAAATGTACGAAGTGTGCGATTTGCAGATACTGTTGCTGTAGGAAAATACGCTCCATAATTGCTGTCCACTTCACATATTGGCTGCTGTGACGCCTGTTTCATGTCATTTTATCATTCTGCGGTAATTCCTTTATCATTTTGCAACAGTAAATCAAAGGAATGAGTACTCAAATCGTATAATTTCATAAATATCGAATAACCGGTGAGTGTTATGATGATCCAATTTTCAGTGATTGCCTTCTTAAGTTAGGGAACGTAGTACTTGGAATTCTACCTGAAATGTAAAATAGTGTTCTATAATCATTTGCTTGAAAATAAAAACATAACAACCTTGCTCCTTAAGTCTCTCATCATAAACCTATTGGGGAAAGTGGGTTATGAACATGCGGGATTTTTCGCACGAGTCAGTTAGTATATTTCTATTGTGGAACTTCATTCGTATTTCAAAGAGGAACTGATTTGTTCTGCGGGACAAATTAGACACTGAGCTTCATGTTCGTGGTTTTTTTTTGCACTGTGAATGTTTTACATTTAGTTGCTAAAATGTCGTTAAATTTACACTTCCGCGTTGGCATTGTAGAAAATCGCGTTTAGCCTTGATTTAATTTAACACGTGTTGAGAGAATGCAATCTCAATCAACAATGCTGACTCGCCAACATTAAAGCTTCAAAGAGAAACGCTCCAAAGAATATAAAACGCTCTCTCCACAGATGATACACATTAATACCACCAGAGATCATAAAAGAGCACTCACAACTCATTGTCTCTTCCTCTTTCCCGACTGGAAAATTGTGTTGAAACCACTGATATGTGTAAATGTAAGTTTCTAAAAATGGAGGACATTTACGAATTTAAAGAAATTCCTCCCGGATCCCGGACAAACGTTTCATTTACCGGACTCCCCTAGAATTGATGATATCGAAGTCTTTAAAGAACTATTTCCCCTGTCTTATGTCATGAGTGGATAGTACAAGATGCTGAACGCTCATTTTGTGATACGTAATTACCGTAATAGCCTACATGCTCAATACACAACGTGATTTTGTAATTGAGGCGCCTAGAATAAAAACCCGCGAAGTCCACAAAACAAAATTTGTGGGGAAATGAGGAAAACTGTTGTGTGTGTTTGTGTTTGAGTCCTCAGTCTTTTGACTGGTTTGATGCAGCTCTCCATGCTACCCTGTCCTGAGCTAATCGTTTCATCTCTACATAGCTACCACACCCTACATCCGAGGCAATCTGTTTAACATATTCTAACCTTGGTCTACCCCTACAGTTCTTGTCCTCAACCCTCCCTTCCATAACTAAGCTTGCTATTCCTGGGTGTCTTAGTATGTGTCCTACCAACCTATCTCTTCTCTTCATTAGCAGTCGCCAGAAACATCTCTCCTCTCCCACTAGTCTCAATACCTCTTCGTTTGTAACTTTATCTACCCATCTGATCTTCATCATTCACCTGTAACACCACATTTCAAACGCTTCAATTCTCCTCTTTTCTGCTGCTCCAACAGTCCAAGTTTCACTTCCATAGAGCGCCACGCTCCAGACAAAGGCCTTCAAAAATGACTTCCTAGTACCTAAATCTATAATCGATGTCAACAGATTCCTTTTCTGTAGAAATGCTTTCCTTGCCTGAGCTAACCTACTTTTTATATCCTCTTTGCTTCGTCCATCACTGGTTATTTTGCTTCCTAAGTAATAGAATTCTCCTACTTCCTTCAGCATTTCACCTGCCAATTTGATGTCCATAGAGGTTTCTGATTTATTTCGGCCGCATTCCAATATTTTTGTTTTACATTTATTAATTTTCATCATGAATTGTTCCTCAAGACGGAGTCCATACCATTCCAAAACTCATTCAAATCCTCAGGCGTGTCGGCCAAGATGACTATGTCATCGGCAAATCGCAGAGTTGAAATTATTTCTCCTTGAATCTTCATTCCCACTTTACACTTTTCTCCAATTTCCTTCATTGCGTGTTCAATGTAAGGATTGAAAAGTATGGGTGATAAGTTGCAGCCTTGCCTTACACCTTTCTGAATACCAGATTCTCTCTCAAGTCCTTCAGCTCGAATGAATGCTGTCTGGTTTCTGTATAGGTTGTGGATCACCCTCCTATTCCTGTACTTAATTCCAATCGTTTTCAAAACTGTTAACATAAGAAAATACATCCTCGGAATATGAACATTTCGTTTATTAATTACTTTGTCATCAAACGATGCATTCCAACAAATTACAGAATTGTCTCTTAATGGAAAGTAACACAATACGTAAGATTAATTAGGAGTGAACTGGTTTTGAAAGTGAAATGTAACTTACATATGGACGTTTTTGAAAGTAAGAAAAGCAGTTCTAAGAATAAAAAAGCGACAGTCAGTCTGAAAGACTAGACTTTGTATCATTTTAAATGCTACAAATGCTGAAAAATGCTAGAAAGCCTGGAGGCTTCTCGCTTCGCTCGAAGCCAAAGACTCTTGACATGTTAGAAAATTATCTGCATAATACTTATCTTGCTTTATAATACTATACCTTGTTTCAAATTACTCGCGAACGGCAAGTGCAAACCAAGGGCAAAGCAAGGTCAAGCGCGAGGGATGCCGTCACGCTCACCAGAGCGCGCTAGGACGTGCCCCTTCCATCCAGTCTAAAAGCACTTATAGTGGGCGATGTATTGAAGATAGAGATATGCTCTCGCGGACTTTTTTGTAGAACTTTTCATGCTGACCAATTCTCACGCTCATAGTATATTGATATGTTTAACGGTTTGCCCAGCGTAAGCTTAAGAAGCGCACGGACGCCAAGTTTGTTTTCGACTTTTTCACTGAAGTCGTTACTGCTTGGCTTCCTTTGATCGTACATAAATTATTTTCTACAGAATCTTTCCTCGAGATATCCTTTACAGAATGGTGAAAAGCGCATCAAAATCCATCCGGTGGTTCTCGAGATTACCCGTGACATCCAAGAATCGGGGATTTTTGTCTTATACTAACGAAGTAGAGATTGTCGGGGAACACATGCACCAAGCGGTACTATGACGTCACACACCTCAGTGCATCTGGGTACATTTCGTCCCGTCACCGTAACGTAACGCCAGACCCCAGAGTAACGACGAAGTCGACAAGATCATTTAAAATGATAAAACAATGGAAGAAGGAAAGCATGTGTGCGTGATACATCCAAATTATGCATGAAATGATAAGCAGACCTGAATTATGATTATGCATATATTTAAAATTTAACAAACTCATAACCCCACATTACAAAACACAACACAGCTGATTGGCTGTAAACGACTTGGAGGATTTTAAAAGTAACAATGGCGGAAGTTCAATTGAATCTAGTGGATTTTGAAATTAACCCAAAGTTTTGTCCGCTATTTTCATAGGGAAATAGCGTCATTTGAAGGAAAATTATGTCACCATTGAGTTACCCGCGTGCAAGTTTATATAAAGGCAACTTCATCTCAATTTTCATGTTCGATGACTTGGCGGGTTTTGATTCTAGGCGCCTCAATTCATCTGATGGTAATGTCCGCGCGCTGGAATGAACAGCCCTCACTGAATAGTGTTGAGATCAACCCAACGCACGAGTACAGATCTCCTGAAGACATTTCAAATGTGCTGAGAAGTTCGAGAGTAGTGAGAATTTTATGAAATAAAACTATTAAGGCTCGGCCTCCAGTCTGTCGCGGCGGGAAGCGATATCTGACCGAGGCGTTCAGGCGGTCCAGTTGTATTACCCTAAGTTGCATCAACCCTGGCACACAGAACGCAGTCTGTCGCGGCGGGAAGCGATATCTGACCGAGGCGTTCAGGCGGTCCAGTTGTATTACCCAAAGTTGCATCAAACCTGGCACACAGAACGCAGTCTGTCGCGGCGGGAAGCGATATCTGACCGAGGCAGTCAGGCGGTCCAGTTGTATTTCCCAAAGTTGCATCAACCCTGGCTCACAGAACGCGGTCTGTCGCGGCGGGAAGCGATATCTGACCGAGGCGGTCAGGCGGTCCAGTTGTATTTCCCAAAGTTGCATCAACCCTGGCTCACAGAACGCGGTCTGTAGGGGCGGGAAGCGATATCTGACCAAGGCGGTCCAGTTGTATTTCCCTAAGTTGCATCAACCCTGGCACACAGAACGCGGTCTGTCGCAGCGGGAAGCGATATCTGGCCGAGGCGGTCAGGCGGTCCAGTTGTATTTCCCCAAGTTCCATCAACCCTGGCACACAGAACGCAGTCTGTCGCGGCGGGAAGCGATATCTGACCGAGGCGGTCAGGCGGTCCAGTTGTATTTCCCCAAGTTGCATCAACCCTGGCACCCAGAACGCGGTCTGTCGCAGCGGGAAGCGATATCTGGCCGAGGCGGTCAGGCGGTCCAGTTGTATTTCCCCAAGTTCCATCAACCCTGGCACACAGAACGCAGTCTGTCGCGGCGGGAAGCGATATCTGACCGAGGCGGTCAGGCGGTCCAGTTGTATTTCCCCAAGTTGCATCAACCCTGGCACCCAGAACGCGGTCTGTCGCAGCGGGAAGCGATATCTGGCCGAGGCGGTCAGGCGGTCCAGTTGTATTTCCCCAAGTTGCATCAACCCTGGCACACAGAACGCGGTCTGTCGCGGCGTGAAGCGATATCTGACCGAGGTGGTCAGGCGGTCCAGTTGTATTACCCAAAGTTGCATCAACCCTGGCTCACTGAACGCAATCTGTCGCGGAGGGAAGCGATATCTGACCGAGGCGGTCAGGCGGTCCAGTTGTATTTCCCCAAGTTGCATCAACCCTGGCACACAGAACGCGGCCTGTCGCGGCGGGAAGCGATATCTGACCGAGGTGGTCAGACGGTCCAGTTGTATTACCCAAAGTTGCATCAACCCTGGCTCACAGAACGCAGTCTGTCGCGGCGGGAAGCGATATCTGACCGAGGTGGTCCAGTTGTATTACCCAAAGTTGCATCAACCCTGGCACACAGAACGCGGTCTTTCGCGGCTGGAAGCGATATCTGACCGAGGCGGTCAGGCGGTCCAGTTGTATTTCCCCAAGTTGCATCAACCCTGGCTCACAGAACGCAGTCTATCGCGGCGGGAAGCGATATCTGACCGAGGCGGTCAGGCGGTCCAGTTGTATTTCCCAAAGTTGCATCAACCCTGGCTCACAGAACGCAGTCTATCGCGGCGGGAAGCGATATCTGACCGAGGCGGTCAGGCGGTCCAGTTGTATTTCCCAAAGTTGCATCAACCCTGGCTCACAGAACGCGGTCTGTAGGGGCGGGAAGCGATATCTGACCAAGGCGGTCCAGTTGTATTTCCCTAAGTTGCATCAACCCTGGCACACAGAACGCGGTCTGTCGCAGCGGGAAGCGATATCTGGCCGAGGCGGTCAGGCGGTCCAGTTGTATTTCCCCAAGTTCCATCAACCCTGGCACACAGAACGCAGTCTGTCGCGGCGGGAAGCGATATCTGACCGAGGCGGTCAGGCGGTCCAGTTGTATTTCCCCAAGTTGCATCAACCCTGGCACACAGAACGCGGTCTGTCGCAGCGGGAAGCGATATCTGGCCGAGGCGGTCAGGCGGTCCAGTTGTATTTCCCCAAGTTGCATCAACCCTGGCACACAGAACGCGGTCTGTCGCGGCGGGAAGCGATATCTGACCGAGGTGGTCAGGCGGTCCAGTTGTATTACCCAAAGTTGCATCAACCCTGGCTCACTGAACGCAATCTGTCGCGGAGGGAAGCGATATCTGACGGAGGCGGTCAGGCTGTCCGGTTGTATTTCCCCAAGTTGCATCAACCCTGGCACACAGAACGCGGCCTGTCGCGGCGGGAAGCGATATCTGACCGAGGTGGTCAGGCGGTCCAGTTGTATTACCCAAAGTTGCATCAACCCTGGCTCACAGAACGCAGTCTGTCGCGGCGGGAAGCGATATCTGACCGAGGTGGT
Source organism: Meconema thalassinum (assembly GCA_946902985.2). Lineage (NCBI taxonomy): Eukaryota > Metazoa > Arthropoda > Insecta > Orthoptera > Tettigoniidae > Meconema > Meconema thalassinum. The sequence goes on from OX336388.2 coordinate 195,806,119, forward strand.
CCAGTTGTATTACCCAAAGTTGCATCAACCCTGGCACACAGAACGCGGTCTTTCGCGGCTGGAAGCGATATCTGACCGAGGCGGTCAGGCGGTCCAGTTGTATTTCCCCAAGTTGCATCAACCCTGGCTCACAGAACGCAGTCTATCGCGGCGGGAAGCGATATCTGACCGAGGCGGTCAGGCGGTCCAGTTGTATTTCCCAAAGTTGCATCAACCCTGGCTCACAGAACGCAGTCTATCGCGGCGGGAAGCGATATCTGACCGAGGCGGTCAGGCGGTCCAGTTGTATTACCCAAAGTTGCATCAACCCTGGCTCACAGAACGCAGTCTGTCGCGGCGGGAAGCGATATCTGACCGAGGCGATCAGACGGTCCAGTTGTATTACCCTAAGTTGCATCAACCCTGGCACACAGAACGCAGTCTATCGCGGCGGGAAGCGATATCTGACCGAGGCGGTCCAGTTGTATTTCCCAAAGTTGCATCAACCCTGGCACACAGAACGCAGTCTATCGCGGCGGGAAGCGATATCTGACCGAGGCGGTCCAGTTGTATTTCCCAAAGTTGCATCAACCCTGGCTCACAGAACGCAGTCTGTCGCGGCGGGAAGCGATATCTGACCGAGGCGTTCAGGCGGTCCAGTTGTATTTCCCTAAGTTGCATCAACCCTGGCACACAGAACGCGGTCTACCGTCACACACTAGTCTTTGTCGCGACGACGAGCGATCCGTTTGTACACATTTACAGATCGCCCGCCTGACCGCCGTGCTGCCTTCGATTGTGATGAGTGACCAAACTGAAGTATTTATTGAAACTGTGCGTAAATACACATATTTGTTCGACAGTTCACACGAACATTATAAAAATGTTTTAATGAAGGCTGAAGCATGGAATCGTGCGATCCCTCGAAACAATCTCACAACATACGAAAATACTTGAAAAAAAAATCCTCTCGGCACGCCGGAAGGCGGAGGTAGATTTCACCAGGCAAACTAGGGGATAGGCTATAATAGGCAAAATATGCAGGTTTTTGTAGGAGGATCAGACCTCATTTATTGCGAGAAAGTATTTTACAATTGGAGGTTAATTAACTTTTTTTTCCGTCTTTCTATGCATTATTTAACATTTTATTGTCTTATGGGGATGGTAACCTTCTTGTCATTTAGGGTTCATTTTTATACTTGTGATCACACTGTCCTTATGCAAGGTTTGGAACTGATGTGTAACTATCTAACAGTCTGTTACTCCTTCACGCAAAATTTTATCTCCCGCAGAGATGTTGGTTGGTTCCTCAGTTTAGGGGCTGTGGTCATGTAACCCCGTGTACATTGGGTGTGTGTAGAATCTGTCTGATAAACGGTGTTAATTGTGATGACTGTATTAGTCTGTAATTCAGGTAAGGTCTGCAGATAGCCAATTTTAAGTAGTAGTTCCTAATTTTGTACCAAATACTACCTTCAACGACACCTAGCTGTGAACTTGGCTGCTAGATGCCACCGCAACCAGCAACGAACGTTGTAACTTCCCCGCCGAAGGAATGCATGCTGAGGGATTTTTAGCGCTCTTAGAAAATCCGGCGACTTTGGCCGGCCTTGAACCAGTGACCTTGGGCATAGAAGTTCAGCATGCTAACAGTTAGCCGCTTCCCTCATAGTCAGATGGAACAAGAAGTTCCGTGACGAACTAAAGAGCCTACTTTTCTTAAAATTAAGATTCATGCCAATTATTAATCTACAGTATATGTACCTATCTAGAATAATGACGAAATTAAGTTGGTAATATCGAAATGTCTTAATTAGTTCGAAATACTGTATACTAGGCATAATGTAGCCTAATAGAGCAATACAGTTGGCAGCCCTGCTGACTGAATATATTCTTAATTCCATCTCCTAAGGTACAGAATACAAAATGTGGAAGTCCAAAGGACGTTACATGGAGTTAGACATTGGATCTATTAGTACGCGTAAAAGCATGTTGGCAACAATGTCATGCGAGTGCTGGTCAGAAATAATCTGAAATATTATGATATCTTTTTGTGCCAATTTTGGATGAAATCCATTTGTTGGAATAGAAGTTACATGTATTTTAAAATTGGAGTTATCATAAGGCATAGAATCATGCTGGCAACACTGGCTTAAATTAATTACTCCAAATTAATCTAGAATGTCAGGTGCTATACGTGTGCAAAGTATAGAGCTGTTGGCCTGCATACTTTCTGATATATTGATATTAGGGTAAAAAATATAGACACCATTTATTAACAGTTGGCAGCCCTGATTGCCATTAAGAATACTTATAGTCATATCTGTTATATTACACATAGCACATACGAAATTTGGTTGAAATCCAACTGACAGTATAGAAGTTACATGTATTTAGAAATCGGTCCTATCAGCAGGCTTAGAATCATATTGGTATAACTGACGTATATAAGTTACTCCAAATTAATGTAAAATGTCAGGTAATATATGTATGCATAGTTTAAAGCTGTCGGCTTGCATACTTTCTGATATATTGGTATTTGAATAAAAATAGAGAGAGAGCAATTATTAACAGTTGGCAGCCCTGGTGGCTCTTAAGAATACACTCTGTCATATTTGTTTATGTACACATATTACATATAAAATTTGGTTGATATCCAATTGATAGTGTAGAAGTTATATGCATTTAAAAATTGGACCTATCAGAAGGCTTAAAATTATTTTGGCGACACTGTCATGTATGGCCTCCTGGAAATTAAACTGAAATAGTATTATCTACATGTGTGCCATTTTTGGAATAGCTCCCATGTATACCTTCCAAGATATCCAACATGGAGCTCAAATTTCTAGTGCGTTTTTTTAGCAGTTGGTAGCACTGACATCATTTTCAAATATGGGCCTGAGATATTCCGGTATACATCTTTACTCATACTAAATTTGGTTTCGATTGCTGCAGCCGTTTAGGAGTTGATAGAGGGGGACCCACACACACAGCCATCCAGCCAGACAGACAGACAGACAGACAGACAGACACATTTTCCCGGATCGATCTCATAAATCTACTTTTTCCTCATTTTTGCAAAGTGTGAAAAGTAGGCTAAAAATGAATGTGATCTCGTCAATGGCGTTGTCTTGGCAACCTCTGATAGTTCATCCCTCATCAATTTAGAAGCGTTGTCATGGTAACCTCTAATGGCACTTCGCATTTTCTTTAATTCCGAAATTAATTTTCTCATACCTTGGCGAAATGGTGGGTCATATCAAAAATTCTTTCAGACAAAAGTTTTAGGTAATTATTAGGGGAATATTTTCCATTTTGTACGGTTTTGATATTGTCCGATTAAGAGAGATATGATTAGTGTTTCCCGAAAAACTCACTTTTTTCCACCCCTTTGGTCAATGGTTGGTACTATCAAAAAACTTATTTGACATACATTTTTGGCACTTATCTGACACATATTATGAACTTCGAATGGATTCGATATTCCACGGATTAAGAGAGTTATAGCGAAATTTCACTTTTTCGAAAAAAGCCCCCCATTTTCACCCCCTTCGACCGATTTTTCCCATTAACGAACTTGACCGAGATTTTAATGGGATACTTATTATATAAAAAATTCAAACTGATTGGAACAAAATTACGGCAGTTATCGTGTCCACAAGAAACTGATATATATATATATATATAGATAGATAGATAGATAGATAGATAGATACATAAATTGTGTATAAACTTTTGAACTGACGGTGGTTTTGGGGTCTGGGAGATGTGAAACGCGAAGATATGTCGAAATTTTCCGGAAGTCGAAACATGGTACCCATTGCAATAGTTAGCTTTCTAATGAAATCTACCTAATTGGTACAATCATTTCCAGCACACTTTTCATCAAACAAATTATGAAAATTAGTTAGCGAGATAGTATGAAATTCCGGTGTATTGTCAGTAATGGAATAACCACCCACTTTCCAAGCATATTTCAGCATTGGTACAAAACAATCAGCTTGTAATTGGCTATGCGCTAGCATTTGACTAACTATAATGAAAAGTCTGTTCTTGGGTTTTAATTTTGACTGGCCGTGTAAATTCTTTACTCGGCAAATGTTTCCCATTCGACGGACTAAACATTTTAGTTGTCGGAAGAGTCCAAGATCACACGGCTGGCAAAGATACGTAGTTCCTTTCGGTATGTATTCAATTTGTACATGTTTGTCCGTCAGAGATTCAAGTTGTGCATTTTTGCCCTGACCACTGAATGAATCTAGGAGAAGAAGATTTCGTGCGTCGTCTTGTAATTGCGGATGGAAAACGTTTTGGAACCAGGCACGTACATGCCCTTTCCCCATTTTCCCGGAAGATGAACAATCAATGACGACATACTTAAAGACATCCATGTAGGCGTTGATACTTTCTTGTACCCTAGGTCCAAACTTTCCATTAATTTCTTGGAATACGATCAAGAACAAATGTCCTATTTCTCCGGCTTTAGAAATGTGATATTGCACTGTGTGGGAGTGCGTAAAACTATTTCGGCAAACAAGCGTAGCAAGAACGTCTTTCACACCACGAAAATCATAACTTCTCTGTGTTGCCATTTCGTACTCGAATCGGGACTGGTCCGAATTCCAGATATTGGCATCCGGGATCTCTTTCTCTTCTTGCAATTCATTAATGAATTTTACAAACTTTTAGCCTCTTCATGTCGTACTTCGTCTGTTTTAAAAGTTTTACCGACTAGTTTGGTTACTTTTCGGAACCGAATTTTCAAACGCCTTTTAAGGTTTGTCAAGTAGGAGTCGCTCTGGAGAGAGTGTTTGGGGGCAAAACAACTCTCTACCCTCACCAATCCAACGCTCAATGTCGGATTTTGTGACATATAAATAACGCATCCTTGCCTTGGTGAACTCCTCCTTAACATACGCTCGAACCAATGCACATTTCCTAATTTCTCCATTGTGTTCAACGTGGTTGGCGATTCCTAAAATTTGTCGCCGAGTCTTCTTATACTTCCGTACAGCGTATGTGTCGTTGATCCTTTATTGTTTCATAAATGTCCAACAATAACTCGGAATCATAATCTTCCACTGACTTACAGGGTCTTCCTCGGCCATCACACGACATGTTCTTTTCGTTAAACTCATCTCCATGTTTACGTTTTTTCGGTGGTTGTGTCCCCCCTCAACGCCATCGTCGTCTTCTGAATCAACGAAGAAAGCTTCTTCCGCCTGAATAAGTTCGCATTTGTCCTCCAAAATTGCATCAAACGTAGTTTTTATATGTATGTACATTATTTGCTCTTTATCAGATAGCTCTGTAGCTTGCTGAATATTAACACCGTAGGCACTAATAAGAGCTGCAATAATGTTGCAAGCAGTCATTACAACACAAAGACTCCAATGCGATCGCCTGTGTGTGGAATAGCCATCAGTTGTGGATAACTTGACCGTATAAAATAGGATTCGCCGTCCCATTATCACAACTGTAGGCAGCAGTATGTGGTGGGGGATAGTGGAGAACCGAACGAGTGGAGAGGGTAGGCGAGGCAAGACAGCCGCTGGCTGTGCGCGCTGACGTGTGCTGGCATGTACTGTACAATTTAGAGCACGCACCACCAACTTTGAGCTCCCAAATGCCCCCTTAAAAAGGACTTGCGAAAAATTAGACCTCCACTACCATTTTCAGCGTAAAAAGACCTTCACGACTATGTAAAAATAAAACCAAAATTCACCGTCCGACTTCGTACCGTTCCCTCGTTAGCATAAACTATTCCCTCTACTTCACAAGAGAGGTGTAGAAGATCAACTTATTTCCCTCATTTGGGATTTGTGCCACGGTCTGAAAGCTCTGATATCCCTATAGAACTGCCATTCAAACCCAGTACCCATCATGAAGTGTGTAAGGCAGGGATGTCTTCTCTCACCAACCAATGCAATTGCCGAACTGATGATGGAAGAAGCGCTAGAGGGAGTAAATATAGGTATAAATGTAAATGGAACGAGGGTAAGGGTAATAAAAATTGCAGATGGCCAGACCTTACTACCAGGCAATGCATTCTATTTTAGAGACCAGATTATATGCTTGTGAATGTTGCATATGCATTTGCATATTTAGCCCCTTTTCACCGGTTATTACACATTTTAAGGGGGCTCATACACCGCCGGTTGTCAAAATTTAAGTTTTTTTATTTTACGATTAAATGAAAGACAATACCTTTATCAATATATATGTTAAGTTTTATAAGTAAATTCGGCGTTTTGGCAGAGATGTAGAGCTTTACGTGATACCATGCGCCTATCTGTCAATGGAGTGTTTAATGTTGCAATGTTAGCTGTTTGTTTACACGAAAGGTTGTTTTTTTGGTAGGAAAAACACAATATCTCGTGAACTATGTGATGAAACTGGATGAATCTTGGCAGATACATTCCAACATATGATCCCTAGAGGATGAACCTCATTTATGAAATTATCCTAAAAAATAATTGAGATATACTTGGAAAATTAAACAAAAAACTGTTCATTTTTTGAAAGACAATTTTAATATTAAAAAAATACTATTTACAATATAACATTCAAGGTGGTTCATCCTCGCTATTTATGCGTTTACTTTACATGAAAAAAATTCATTCTATTCAGACTGCTATTTCTTTTTAAATCATGTGTTTTGTGATTCACGGAGTTTAAAATATCACGGATATTATCCTCTCAATATATCACGAAATACTTTATATACTGCTCCTCTCTCTAAATTAGATGAAAGATCTATGTGTTTACTATACATATGTCAGTGTTCATAACTCTATGTTACATATTAGTGAAGCAATGATATGATTCGTAACTGTATGCGAAAATTCCCACGGGCGGTGTATGGCCCCTTAATTCAAAACTGGCGATGATGCATATTTTAGGGCTACATTTACAATATTTTAGAAATTTAAAAGGGTGGGCTCGATCTCGGTTTGATGTTACCGGTAACAGTGCAGAGTCAATGTGCCTGCCACCTGCGCTCCCGCCGGACGTATTCCTGAGGATACTTCAAGAAAAACTCAGCAATTTTCCTAGGTTTGTGCCGTGTCTTGTATGGGGTTTCGCCTAGGCCTCCAAGCTGGCTCATCAGCTGGCCCTTGGTGTCCACGCCGTGATAGCCAATATACTACTTGAAGAAAAGTTTGAAAACCTTTTGAACAATAACCCAGGCTTTGAACTTTTGTGTCAAATTGATAATATTATTAATAGGACGGGTGAACTTTTGTCAGAAACAATAAGAGCCAATATAGCACCCAAATGCAAATACTGTCCAGTTACGTCAGTTGATGTAGAGCGGTCCTTTTCTGCTTATAAGAATGCTTTGAGCGATCGATGACACAATCTTACCACTGAACATTTGGAACAGTCCTGATCGTTTCTGTTTTCCATAGTAGCCAAATATAAAATAATTTGCTTTTTTTCTGATGAAGTAAATAATAAAAATTGCCGATTGTATGTTGTTCTTGGAGTAATCATTACTTTGTTTATGATGTGTAACATCTTTCCGCTCGGTTGCTGGATAGTTTTGTGTTAGTGATTTTGAAAATTGGGGACGGAAGTGGATCGGAACGATCGAGCTGGCAGTGGTGGATCGAACGGAAGTATGCACTGCCCGCTCGATCGAACGATCCAGCGGGCAGTGGTAAGACCCAGCTGGCAGTGGTACGAGAAACAATGAGCGCGCGGTGTCGGAAATTGATGCCATGACATACTCTCGGCCATGTGGAATGTATAATGACATACTGAACGGAAGACGCTCATGCGAACTCTGGTGTCAAGTGATTGAAACAAATGACATGGTACATGTTCGAAGTCTTCGTATCAGTATTTAAATGTTGTTTTTTTTTTGTCGTTTACCCTCCAGGTTGGTGGAACCCACGGACTCAGCGAGGGAACTCGCCTCTACCGCCTCTACGGGCAGCGTCCTAGAACTGGGAACATCGAATCGGAAGGGATAAAACTGGTGAGGTGGGATTGGCACCTCGCCCGGGCGGCCTCACCTGCAAAGCGAACAGGGGCCTCATGAGGGAAGGTAAGGGATGGTTAGGATGGATAGGCAAGGAAGAGGGAAGGAGGCGGCCGTGGCCTTGATGAAGGTACCATCCAGGCATTTGCCCGAAGACGAAGTGGGAAACCACGGAAAACCACTTCGAGGATGACAGAGGGGGAATCGGACCCCCTCTACTCATTTGGGCCACCCGAGTAGACCCCGTTCCAGTCCTCGTACCACTTTTCAAATTTCGTGGCAGAGCCGGGAATCGAACCCAGGACCTCCGGGGCGGCAGCTAACCATGCTGACCGCTACGCTACGGAGGCGACCATTTAAATGGTAAAATGCCTTAATATCAAACATTGTAAGTAGTCGGCATTGCCGGTATTATGTTTCTGCACAATGGCTATTCAAATATTAACCCACATAACGGTAATGCAGTCATCAATATAATATAATCGTTGTGGTTATACGAGAATTGAGCAAGCCTTCATGAACTATTACTGAATACATTCTCTTTACTCACAAGAAGGCCTATTCATAAGGCATTCTAAACTCAATTTTTACGCAGGAACATTATCGAAACTAGCAAAATATAAATGAAACTTAATTCCGTAATGCAGTATTATTGGAACGTGGAAATAAGTCTACCATCTTGTGCACAAAATTTCCGTAGTCGAAATAGCGTGGTTAGTGCTTATAACTGTGAATCTAGAGATCTTGGGTTCGAATCCCGGACGGGGTAGATATTTTTTCCACCAGATTATCATTTTAAACGGTATTTATCATATCAATATGACTCATTTTAACAGAATCCATATGAAATTACGTGTTGGTCTGTGAATGAAGAGGACCTGTTTATAAGGAATTTAAGGTTATGAGCGGTGTTGCGTCTATTAATGTAGTTGATCCATATCGTATTCTTTATTTAGGCTAGTGTTAGTGGAAGCTACAAATCATCTAATAAAATGAGTTCCGTATTATAAACTACAATATCTGTAAAACACTGCCTTTTGCAATAGATTAATATTTGTGCCAATAATAGTATAAAAAATCACAGTCAGTCTGAAAGACTAGACGTTGTATCATTTCAAATGACGCATGCTGCGAATGCTACACATGTTAGAAAGGCTCAGGAGAGCTTCTCGCTTTGCTCGAAGCCCCAGGACTCTTTCAACAAACTGCATTACCCATTAACTTAGGCTTCCCGCGCGGGCAGCTCTTTAATGGTCACGGGAAGAAATGTGTTTCTTGTACTTGTATTAGAGATGTGTTTGGTTGATAAAAGCGTAAATTGTGTACTTTTTGATAGCGGTTTTGTAGCCCATCATCCCAGGCAATCCGGCGGAAACCTTTGCCTCCCTGTCAGAAGGATCATTTGGCCGTAAATTTGAATTAGTGTAAGGATGAAGTATGAGTGTCCAGATTTAGGCAATAGCCTACTCCATGAAGGGGTCATGACTATGCCTTATATGTTTGCTTAATGAATAGTTTATCTGAAATAAGGGAAGAATACTGATTTACAGATTTGTGGAGTGAGTTTCTGATTTTTAAATAGAGTTTACGAAATTTATGGTAAAGGTGAAGGAGAGGTGAACATGATTAGACAATAGCCTACTCCATGAAGGAGTCATGGTTATAGCCTTCTGTGTCTGTTTAAAGTATAGAGTAACTGAAATGAGGGAAGTTTACTGAATTTGGTGTTTGTAGAATGTAATTTTCGATTTTAATTTGGGTTTTTGTGAAGCTTGTTGCGGAGTTGTTATTTCTCTGAAAAGGAGTGTTTTTGCCCCCAGGCAGGCCTGTGTTCGATCTGGCTGGACTAGTGTAACTGTAGAGAGTTGGGAGATGAGTTGTAGAACCTGGGAGTGAGCAGTGGCGGGCTGAACATTTCGGCGGGGGGGGGGGGGGGGCTATTTTGAGTGAGAGTAGGGATGGTATATTGGGACTGGTTCGATGCTTTGCTCTGACATCCTTCACACCTCTTGGTGAGGCACCCTGTATTCTTATTCTTATATGGCATCTTGCATATCCCTTTAGAAGTCACCCTGTATTCTTGTGTTCGCTTCGCCTGTATTTTGCTCTGACATCCTGCACACCTCTTTAGGAGGCACCCTGTATTCTTATATGGCATCTTGTATATCTCTTTAGAAGTCACCCTGTATTCTTGTGTTCGCTTCGCTCAAAGCCCCAGGTCGCTTGACGCAAGGCCTCCTTCAACATACTCCAATAATCATTAGCGTCTGCTTCTCGCTCCCCGAGTGAGCATGACGTCACGTTCCCGCGCAGCTGCATGACGTCACTTCCCGCGCGGCTGCATGACGTCACGTCCGTCTCTGTGTCCGTAACGCATAACGATGGACCCCCAACCATAACGACGAAGTCGACAAGATCATTTGAAATGATAATACCGGTGTATCAACAATTTCACGTGAGGTTTCTTCTATGTCCGATGTTACACATCATATGCGACTACTAGGCTCTTAATTTTTTACTTTGTATGTGTTAAAGTGGTTTTGGCTAGCCCAATTATCGCTATGTCTTGGGACGACCCCCAGGCCCAGACATAACTACGAGTGTCACTTCTACACTAGTCTGGTCTAACTACCATGGCTAGGAGAGTATCCAGGCTGGGGTCCCCGAAAAAGATTACCGACCTTTAAGACCGATCGAACAGACCCCCAGACCCGGACATAACTACGAGTGTCACCTCTATTCTACACTACACTAGTCTAACTACCATGGCTAAGACACTATCCAGGCTGGGGTCCCCGAAAAAGATAACCGGTCTTTAAGACCGATCGAACAGACCCCCAAGCCCGGACATAACTACAAGTGTCACCTCTATTCTACACTACACTAGTCTAACTACCATGGCTAGGATAGTATCCAGGCTGGGGTCCCCGAAAAAGATAATCGGTCTTTAAGACCGATCGAACAGACCCCCAGGCCTGGACATAACTACGAGTGTCACCTCTATTCTACACTACACTAGTCTAACTACCATGGCTAGGACAGTATCCAGGCTGTGATCCCCGAAAAAGATAACCGGTCTTTAAGACCGATCGAACAGACCCCCGAGCCTGGACATAACTACGAGTGTCACCTCTATTCTACACTAGTCTAACTACCATGGCTAGGATAGTATCCAGGCTGGGGTCCCCGAAAAAGATAACCGGTCTTTAAGACCGATCGAACAGACCCCCAGGCCTGGACATAACTACGAGTGTCACCTCTATTTTACCCTACACTAGTCTAACTACCATGGCTAGGATAGTATCCAGGCTGGGGTCCCCGAAAAAGATAACCGGTCTTTAAGACCGATCGAACAGACCCCCGAGCCTGGACATAACTACGAGTGTCACCTCTATTCTACACTAGTCTAACTACCATGGCTAGGATAGTATCCAGGCTGGGGTCCCCGAAAAAGATAACCGGTCTTTAAGACCGATCGAACAGACCCCCAGGCCTGGACATAACTACGAGTGTCACCTCTATTTTACCCTACACTAGTCTAACTACCATGGCTAGGATAGTATCCAGGCTGGGGTCCCCGAAAAAGGTAACCGGTCTTTAAGACCGATCGAACAGACCCCCGAGCCTGGACATAACTACGAGTGTCACCTCTATTCTACACTAGTCTAACTACCATGGCTAGGATAGTATCCAGACTGGGGTCCCCGAAAAAGATAACCGGTCTTTAAGACCGATCGAACAGACCCCCAGGCCTGGACATAACTACGAGTGTCACCTCTATTCTACATTACACTAGTCTAACTACCATGGCTAGGATAGTATCCAGGCTGGGGTCCCCGAAAAAAATAACCGGTCTTTAAGACCGATCGAACAGACCCCCAGGCCTGGACATAACTACGAGTGTCACCTCTATTCTACATTACACTAGTCTAACTACCATGGCTAGGATAGTATCCAGGCTGGGGTCCCCGAAAAAATAACCGGTCTTTAAGACCGATCGAACAGACCCCCGAGCCTGGACATAACTACAAGTGTCACCTCTATTCTACATTACACTAGTCTAACTACCATGGCTAGGATAGTATCCAGGCTGGGGTCCCCGAAAAAGATAACCGGTCTTTAAGACCGATCGAACAGACCCCCAGGCCTGGACATAACTACGAGTGTCACCTCTATTTTACCCTACACTAGTCTAACTACCATGGCTAGGATAGTATCCAGGCTGGGGTCCCCGAAAAAGGTAACCGGTCTTTAAGACCGATCGAACAGACCCCCGAGCCTGGACATAACTACGAGTGTCACCTCTATTCTACACTAGTCTAACTACCATGGCTAGGATAGTATCCAGACTGGGGTCCCCGAAAAAGATAACCGGTCTTTAAGACCGATCGAACAGACCCCCAGGCCTGGACATAACTACGAGTGTCACCTCTATTCTACATTACACTAGTCTAACTACCATGACTAGGATAGTATCCAGGCTGGGGTCCCCGAAAAAAATAACCGGTCTTTAAGACCGATCGAACAGACCCCCAGGCCTGGACATAACTACGAGTGTCACCTCTATTCTACATTACACTAGTCTAACTACCATGGCTAGGATAGTATCCAGGCTGGGGTCCCCGAAAAAATAACCGGTCTTTAAGACCGATCGAACAAACCCCCGAGCCTGGACATAACTACGAGTGTCACCTCTATTCTACACTAGTCTAACTACCATGGCTAGGATAGTATCCAGGCTGGGGTCCCCGAAAAAGATAACCGGTCTTTAAGACCGATCGAACAGACCCCCAGGCCTGGACATAACTACGAGTGTCACCTCTATTTTACCCTACACTAGTCTAACTACCATGGCTAGGATAGTATCCAGGCTGGGGTCCCCGAAAAAGATAACCGGTCTTTAAGACCGATCGAACAGACCCCCGAGCCTGGACATAACTACGAGTGTCACCTCTATTCTACACTAGTCTAACTACCATGGCTAGGATAGTATCCAGACTGGGGTCCCCGAAAAAGATAACCGGTCTTTAAGACCGATCGAACAGACCCCCAGGCCTGGACATAACTACGAGTGTCACCTCTATTCTACACTAGTCTAACTACCATGGCTAGGATAGTATCCAGGCTGGGGTCCCCGAAAAAGATAACCGGTCTTTAAGACCGATCGAACAGACCCCCAGGTCCGGACATAACTACGAGTGTCACCTCTATTCTACACTACACTAGTCTAACCACCATGGCTAGGATAGTATCCAGGCTGGGGTCCCCGAAAAAGATAACCGGTCTTTAAGACCGATCGAACAGACCCCCGAGCCTGGACATAACTACGAGTGTCACCTCTATTCTACACTAGTCTAACTACCATGGCTAGGATAGTATCCAGACTGGGGTCCCCGAAAAAGATAACCGGTCTTTAAGACCGATCGAACAGACCCCCAGGTCTGGACATAACTACGAGTGTCACCTCTATTCTACATTACACTAGTCTAAATACCATGGCTAGGATAGTATCCAGGCTGGGGTCCCCGAAAAAAATAACCGGTCTTTAAGACCGATCGAACAGACCCCCGAGCCTGGACATAACTACGAGTGTCACCTCTATTCTACACTAGTCTAACTACCATGGCTAGGATAGTATCCAGGCTGGGGTCCCCGAAAAAGATAACCGGTCTTTAAGACCGATCGAACAGACCCCCAGGTCCGGACATAACTACGAGTGACACTCCCTACACTACGCTTGTCTAACTACCATGGCTAAGACACTATCCAGGCTGGGGTCCCCGAAAAAGATAACCGGTCTTTAAGACCGATCGAACAGACCCCCGAGCCTGGACATAACTACGAGTATCACCTCTATTCTACACTAGTCCAACTACCATGGCTAGGATAGTGTCCAGGCTGGGGTCCCCGAAAAAGATAACCGGTCTTTAAGACCGATCGAACAGACCCCCAGGCCCGGACATAACTACGTGTGACACTCCCTACATTACACTACACTACGCTTGTCTAACTACATGATACCTGCTTTTTGAAAAAGACATAGCTTTTATTCTGAAAGAATTGCATTCGTAGTTGTACCACAAACAGTTGTTATATCAATGTATGTATCATAAGATTATTACACAAGATACAAATATTGATTTAAGTGGATTTAAAAGTATTTATTTTATTCGTTCATGATCCTTTATGGGCAATTTGTGTTCTATAGCATCAATAACGTGATTTATAAAAATAGCTTCTATTGTACTGTTAGAGTTTGACATACAGAGCTGTCTTACGGTGAAGAATAGAACTAATTCTTTCCACATCTACCCTGACCAGTGTCATCACTCCCGCTCTTTTAGCATTGTCGTTCATGGTCCTGCCACTGTGTGGCGCGGAAGTCGCTCCGCACATCAACACGCGCGAAACCCACGAGGTTAGTACTGTAATATCCTGCACGCGAGAAGTCATATATGCGAGGGAATTTGTTTTTTCTTTTTTTTTATTATTTGATGTTGCATATTTTGATACTTTTCATGTACATTCGATTGCATATTTTTATGTTGCATATAATCCGGCCTCTATTCAATACAATCGATGATTTTGTGAATAGCAACCACTGCGGAAAAGTACGCTATGAAGATAAACACATCGAAGACTGAATGCATGCCCATATCCCAATCACCAAAACTCCTTCACTTGAAGATCCGTAATGTCAAGAAAAAACAAGTCCTAGCATTTACTCATCATGGCCAGAAAATAACTGAAGATAGATGGTGTGTGAAAGAGCCGTATTGCCCAAGCTAAGATCGCTTTTATGCAGAAGAAGTTATTATGTAGCAATGAACTTAATCTACCCTTTCAGATATAAGTATCCTGCATATTCTATATTTATTTGGACTGTCCGAAACATTGGACAATAAGCAAATGCTGTGTAGTCTCTTGAAACCTTCGAAATGTGGTGATTCCGTAGGATGCTTAAGGTTTCGTGGATGGACAAGGTGACTGACTAATGCTTAGGTACTACACAGAGTAGGCCTAAATCAAAAGAGATATCTGATAGAGGTGATTCGCAAAAGACGCCACTCTCACTTATTGTGAAAGGATTCATTAATGGGAAGAGACTTAGAGGTTGACAAAGACATGCATATCTCAAGCAAATCCAAGAAGGTACCGGACTGAGAAACTACGTAACAATGAAAAGAGCTGCAACCAACTGTACTGCGCTTGGTATCATTTTGTTGGTTGGTTGTTTCCAGAGTTTAGGAGCTGAGACAACGTGATCATGCAGTCCCCTGTACTTTGGGTGTGTGTAGAATCTGTCTGATAACTGGTGTTAATTGTTATGACTGTATTAGTGTGTGTTATCTGTTTTAAGTCAAGTAAGGACTGCGGACAATAATTTCAAGTAGTTCCTACTTTTGCTACCAAATGGTACCGACCACGACACCTAGCTTGTGGACTTGGCTACTAGATGGCATCACAGTCAGCACCTGGCGGTGAACGTTGGAACTAATAGAGCGTTATCAATTCTAACCTGCAAATGTTTTGTTTCACACAAGTGTAGTTAGTGGAAGGTTCATTTTCATGCCATAAATCTATGACATGGGACCGCCGGCTATATTTCCCCTCCGAAGGAAGGCGTACTGAGGGATTTTAGGTCGATTTCATTAGAAAGCTAACTATTGCAATGGGTACCATGTTTCGACTTCCGGAAAATTTCGACATATCTTCGCGTTTCACATCCCCCAGACCCCAAAACCACCATCAGTTCAAAAGTTTATATATAATTTATGTATGTATTGTGCCCTTTGGAAGAGATGACATTACACGAGAAAACTGCGGGGTCATGATCGGTCACTATTGGTTTATAGAACATGCCTCTCATAAAGTTTCCAGGGTCCATAAGGTTCTAATGTTATGAATAATTAAAATGACAGGTTAAAACAAAATACAATTTAATACTGAATCAGCCATCAGCCTCCCTTGCGTGTGCTGATGACCCTACCGTCTGTTAGGAGTAACAGCTGGGAGTTCATCAACCCACTTAGCGCATATGAGGACTGGCGATCTGCCAACATCAGCTGTGAGACGGAAGCTCCATTTGCCCGTGTTGACAAAATTGCCACTCACCACAACAGCTAATAAAATGAATAACTGATCTGCATATCAGTTTAAATAGAATTATCTAAACACTTGGCTTAGACAGCCTTAAACCCACGTGATCTAACACATCACGATACAAAATTTTACATAATGAACAAACAAAATAAAATACCTGAAATAAAATACAAATATTATGTGCCGCGCTATATGTTTTCGAACTACACTTTGATTAGTTGAGTACTTAGACCGGAATTCACTTCCGTGCGCTACATACGACTGGGCCGTGAACTCCTGTCTGTGGGAAAATTAATCACGTCACTACTGGAAAGTATACAGAATGGTTAAGATGAATTAATATATATGCCGACATGCACTAACCCTTTACAAAATAAACATAAAATATCACGAATTGATATTTACAGATTACAAGCGGCATGTAAGCAGGTCTTATGCCATTTAATCAAAACAAAGCACTACGTGACAAGGCAAAACATAAAGAACCGCCGAATGCGTCCCGATAATTACATTAAATTCACACGGCCAACGCCGGTCACATAACACGAATGCTTACAGCAATAAATGACATGAAATGCAATGCCAAATGGACAAGCACCATAACACTCCGATTAATACGACGAAAATCTTTAGACAAAGCGGCGTGGGCATCTAATCCCTTAATTCAATAAAAGTATTTACGCATCGTTATGCAAGACATTTATACAATTTATGGGCCTAATATCTCAGCACAATGCCGGATGCCTAATAAACATTCCGATTCTGGGTCCGAGGTCAAACAAGCGCTGAAACGGTGCCATGTGTGTGCATAATAATATTATTCAAGCCCAAGGCCTGAATTCTCGTAGAAGTCTCGCAGCTCCTGTAATCGCGACATAATAAATTCATCATTCTTAATAAAAATCCCTACCTAGGATATCAAGATTCAATCTCAGCAAATACGACCCATAGGTCACGTACCCTGAAAAGTAATAGCAACGGCACTGGATATTACATCCCCGCCAGCTCTCATGTAGAATCACACCGTAGCACACACACATAATATAGCTTGTCAAAAAGACCCAACTGGTACCACAGATCAGAACTGAAGCAATAAAACATCAAATACGGTGAGGTAGAAATTCCTCCCGTGCAACTACTGTTGCTTAAATTACAAAGGACAAAATCACTGCATTTTCATAACCATCGTAAATATCAGAATTCCCAAACCAGACCTGATATTAATATTATAAAGTCCCACTTGTCACCGCTTATCTAACGTTTCCGTGATAATTAACCTCTTAAGTACTGGGCTTCAAAGTATACAAAATTTGAAAAACTTGTACTCTAATAATTACAAATCAAACATCAGCAAGTGCCAATAGAATATTAAATGCCAAAAAAAATCAGCAAAATTGTCACGTACCGCTATTTAAAATATTATGCCGGCAGAATCTACATATACGCACACAAAACAAAGTTATTTACAAAATATACAATTTTCCAGTTATACGCGATTTTTTTACCCATCAAAATGAATTAATTCAAATTTGTACTCAACATATCGGCGTCTAGTCCGGATGCCATGGAAATGACCTCATCATCATCCCATTTTATGGACCTAGCCTTCCATCGATACACCTCTTGAAGACGTTGCTGATGATACCATGTTCCTTCCGTCTTCGGTCGTCATCTTGATGCTGAATGAAAGTGTGTAATGGTTAATATCAAAAATATATAACTGCTTATGTGTGCTACTATATTCACACAGGAGTCCTATAGCAGTATCGCAGACTTGCCCTGACTTCGTGGTGTAAGAACCTCTTAAGTACTCACTAAAATTGCAATATGTTGCTCGGCACACAACTTACTAAGTTTTAGTAGCAAACACAAGTAAAAGTTAGAGTCCTAATCGCTCTACAGACCGGCATGGCTTCGCCGTCAGATTCGTAAGATCAAGTGTCGATTAATGTTGCTCGGCTCCCAGTATTCATTCAATCACTCAAATCTTTAGGAGAGGGGATATTCGCTCCTCAATAAATCGATAAAATTGTCCTATCACGTTTGAACACATATCAAACGTCTTTAAAAATTCGCACATTACAGCCATACTATTGCGGAGAATATTGCATCGTAGGATCTATTAATTCACTGGCACGTGGGTACCTCTAGATTCGCGCCACGCTAAGCATTCGCCTTTCATGGTCACAAGTTCAAATCCTGTTTAAGCATTATGTTCATGGTCACACCTCTTCGTGACGTCAATCAGCGCGAAGAACCCGTGTGGTGTATTCTTTGAATACACGGTACCTGAGATATAATTTTTATTGCTCCTTGCATGTTGATTTCTTCCTTTCTCTTTGTCAAACACCAACAGTGATCTTTTGTTTTCTCCTTGATAGGCAAATCTCTTATGTCTTCATAAGTCTGTTCTAGATATATAACTTCTGTGACCCACCTAGCGTCATCTCGCAGCGAATCTCTGAAGCTCCTCAATTCTTCCTGGTGCTGGAGGACTTACTTATCCATTTGGCCACCAGATCCTGTTATCATCGCCAGCTATTTTCTCCTTGAGCAAGAGGACTACGTCCACTTCTTTACTCACCATGCTGCGCTAGTATCAACTGTTATCAACTCTTTGAAGACCAGCTCAGCAAGAGATCATTTTTTGTTACAATATTGGCAATACTTATATGTTCTCCTTTTGTCTCCTACCCCCCACTCTTTTCCCCTTCCTCGGTCCCTCAGTGCTCCGTTGAGCAGCTCTCACTACTAAGTCGGCAGTTGATTCGATCAGTCAGGGCTCAACTCAAGCCAGTCTCCTCAAACCAAGAGACACTTTCTTCACTCCACGCCATGTTGGAACTCTAGGCATCCGTCAAGGGGATCTTCCCTATCAACATTTAACCAAGATAAGTACAGCTTCAAGTTTTAACCTCATCTTCATGATTTTAAAGATTACATGCTTTTAACGATATTTTATAGACAGCGTGAGATTAATTATTTGGGGCAAAATCATTCTTCGAGGGATTTGCTATGTTGAGCTTTTGTCTGTCTAAGCCAAACTCAATAGAAAGTAGCTTTTCCTACGCTAACTAAATGAGAAATCTTCTCACCACGTGGGATATTATCTAAATACCCGCTGTCTATAATTCACCAAGCTAGTTCCTCCGTTGGATTTTCATTAGCCCCATTTTTCTGCTAAGATCGTTCTGGAACCTTCCAGATCTTGTACTTTATCTGCAAGTCCTGCCGTCATGTATTTCTCACTTACTTGTGAGAATGCTATTTAAAATTGAAGAATCTCACTTCTAAATTACTACAATAGTGAATTTTCGTCCACCGCTGGAATTTTCTATGGCACATTTAATTGTAATTTACAACTTTCTCAAGAAATAGACTCTCGCCTACCTAGTGAAACCAGATATTTTCATCATTGCAATAACTTTTTTTGTCATAAACTCTCGTGTTTATACAGTGAACTTCTCATATATTTCAACGAACTATAGTGAAAACCAGTGCTTGCTCAACTTTTCTACCGCGTCGCGATCGTCCGTTTATATTCAAACAAGGCCATGAACATTTTTCCTCAATCCCCATCTCTCTTTCCTAAACCTCTTACTAACAATCCGTAATAAATTTTTAACTTTAGGTCTGTTTCAACGAGGTGTCAATCTATAGATGTGCCCTCCCATTTTTTCTCATGTGTAATTAATTAATCTCTGTATAATTGCGTGTCCAGCACACGTTTCAAACTTACATTGTTTCTCCCTTCAAATTAGGGAAAACAATTCTTTCAACTCTTGAGTGAGTTATTTTTAGGTCTCACGAAATGTAAACTGCCCCATTTGGCTCGTGATTTCTAATTAAACATAGGAAGTCTAGAACCTTCTTTTTGATTACCTCTTCAGGTTTCACAGTAAGTGACCTGCCCTCTTTTGTATAATTCTCATAAAGTAATTCTGTTTAAATATAAGAAGTTGTAGTAACTTCTATTTTATGCTTTATGTTTTCCTTGTTGTTATTTTCGAATTTGTTATTCTCTCTAGAATGTTCTTTCAGAAATTTCTTATAGTACACTCCTTGTACTCAATTTAATGTTTAAACTTTAATCATTTCATTGCCCTTTTTAAAATCTTATCAAGGTTTTAGTACTAGGTTTAAAACCTTAAGAATTGTTATTTGCCTGGAGCAATTTCTGAATGTTGTTGGAGGTCTGCGACCCCAAATTGTTAACAAGATTGCAAAATATTTAATTGTCAAAAATATTAATTTCTCCTGAATTGTTAAATAAATTAAGCGTTCCCTTTCGCTTTTTCATTTTTCTAATACAACGGTTAAACAAGATCCTGTCCTCCTTGGCTCTCCCTACTAGATGCCATTAAATCTATTGATAGGGATTTTACCACTTGTTGCATTTGCGCAAGAACTCTTAGTGGCAACCTTTTCAAAGCTTCTCTTAGCTTTAATAGCTAATTCTAATTGGCCAGTAAGGCAAGTAAAGCTCGCTACGCCAGCTACCTGCTTGTGGAGATCCTCTCCGAAAACTTATGGTCAATTTTCTAAAAAGATAAGTGTTTCTTCTTTGTCTAAGCTTTTAGCCGGCCTCTCGCTGAGTAAAGGCTTAGCCATTTCCAAATGCAACTATTGGTTCACTTACCAAAATTACTTTCCAAGTTATAATTTTTCGTCACTATCCTTCCTGGAAGCACTGGGTCGCACTTTTCAGGAATTCTATAACTTCGAAAATTGGAAATACTAAACTTGACTTGAATTATTGGCATTCTTCGAATCATTTCGCAAAAACTAATTTCTTTGAGAAGACATACAATAAATCGTTTGCTCTCAGTCTTGCCAGACCATCACCCTTCCACATAGTACTTTTATACATGCTTGGGAGGAAATATACTAAAGCCTCTCTCTTGCAAACCGCCCAAGTCCTAGCTGCGGTTCCCGTTAGCCTTGACCAAGCTCGTTCCTATTTTAGGTATCAAAAAGTTAAATTTCAGTGGCAACTGCCTCTAAGTGTATTTAAAGTTAAATTTATAATTTTGTGGAACTCTCATCCTATTTTTCTATCCTTTTTCTCCAGTCCGAAACCCACTTCCTTTTCTTAATCATCTTCCCTTGGTGGGTGGGTTATTCCTCAGCCTATAATCTACCCAAAAATTGGTGCCGAAACCCGGGAGAGCCCATTTTTTCTTTTTTTCTTAAAAAAAAAGTGTCATTTGACAATACTTTGCAAATTATTAACATCTGCTTTGGATTTTTTCAGCTATAATTACATCATGCAAAGCCTGTGAACGGGAAAGAGGCCGCTCCTGTCTCCTTTGGTGTGTCCCGTCCTTTCTACTCATTCGCTGCTGCCAGCTCGACAGCATTTCCAAGGTTCCACAGTTTCGTGAGTTACATTTTCATCTACCTTTTTTAATATGGCTCCCACTGATAAGGATAAGGATGAAAAACTTACTTCTAAACGAGCATCCTATAAAGGGCAAATTACCCGATTTAGAAGGTACATAAAAGAATTAGATCCCTCAGAAGCGCAATTAGATTTGTTGAAACATCGTGTAAAGGATTTTGAACGTTCTTATGAAAACTACTGTAACATTCAAACTGAAATAGAAACTTGCATGCTCAATCAAACAGAAGATCGTGTCGAAGTAGAAAACCTATATTACGAAGGCATAGGTTCTGCTTTCAAAATAATACGCCAACTCGAAGAGGAGCAGAAAAAGGACGCTTCTGTTCTTGGTTCCCTTCACGAACCACAAACTTCATTCCGCGAGGGCACTCACAAGCCCAACCCAACTTTACCGAAAATTGATTTACCCCATTTTTCTGGAGATGAATCTGCTTGGGATTCTTTCTATGAGTTATTTTGCTCCCTTGTTCATGACAATGAAGACATTCAAGTCATTTACAAGTTTCATTACTTGAGATCTATCCTTCGAGGTCAAGCTTTGCAGTTGGTTGAAGCACTTCCTCTGCGTGCCGAAAATTACCCCATTGCCTTTAACTTATTAAAAGAAAGATATGGAAATTTACGTTCGTATTCAACGCCATGTTAAGGCTCTATTTAACCTACCTGCGTCACAGCACAATGACGTCACTAGTTTGCGTACTTTAATTGACACTACCCAACTCCACGTTAAAGCTTTGTCCCAATTAGATCAACCTACTGAACATTGGGATACTTTCCTAATACATTTAGTAGTCTCTAAAGTTGATGCTGCTACCCTCAAAGCTTGGGAAATTGAACTTTCTAAAGAAGACGACTACTCTTACGAGCATTTAGTCACTTTCATAAACGCTAGATGCCAACTTTTAACCGCTCTAGCTAATCAAAGTGAACCTTCATTTCCTAGTTCCAAATTCGAATTAATGTCCATCAAATCCAAAAGTGAACGCTCAGCGTCCAATACACAAAAACCCGGGTCCAGCTCATCCAAATTTAAATCAAACATTACTGGTTACCCAACTAGGTCTAGTGAACGTCGTGTTGCTAGCTCTATTGTTTTAAACACGCAAAGCGAACCTCGCAAAAGTTTAAACGAACCTGTAAAGTGCATACTTTGTAAAGATCCCCATGCCCTCTACCTCTGCAAATCTTTTAAAGAAATGTCAGTCGACGACAGACGAAAATTAGTTGCTCAAAATAAACATTGTTTCAACTGCCTAGCGCCCACGCATTCTGCTTCTAATTGTAAGTCCACAAGACTTTGCTACCATTGTGAAAAGGCTCATCATACTTTGCTACATCGTCATGATCAGGCAAGGTCATCGACAGCATCCACTTCTCCTAAAATTGATAGTGCTAACAGTTCTAATGCTTCATCGTATATTCAAAATGCTAAGTCCATTCGCAGTGCGCAAGTATTGTTGTCTACTGTCCAAATTGACGTTCAGGATAACTTTGGCAACTGGGTCCGTGCACGCGGTCTTCTAGACTCAGCGGCAACTCATGATTTTGTGTCCAATTCCTTGATTAGAAAACTAGGCCTACCCGTAAACCCCACTTCTATCAATGTGTCGGGCATCAACAGCTCAAAATCGCAAGCTGTACAATTTTCAAAACTAACCATAAGAGATATTTGTCATAGAAACAACTCCTTTAACCTTAATTGTCTAATTCTCAATAGCATTGGAGAAGACACTCCAAGTCACTCGGTGGATATTTCAGGGTTAAACATTCCCTCGCATTTAAGGCTAGCTGATCCTTTTTTCAATATGCAAAACCCTATTGACATACTCTTTAGTGCCAATGTTTTCTGGAATTGCCTACGTAAACAGGTTCGTAAGTTATCCTCAAACGTGGTCGCCAGAGACACTAATTTTGGATGGATCGTCACCGGTCAACTTCCCCATTATTCTCCTCAACCCGCATCGCAATGTTACTTCTCCAGTACTGACCTGGAACAGTTCTGGAGGCTTGAAAATGTTGATTCTCCTAATGTAATCTCTTCAGAAAATGAATTCTGTGAGCAACCTTTTTTGAACACCACCACTCGTTCTTCTGATGGCCGGTTCGTCGTTCAAATGCCAAGATTACATAATCCTCCTAAACTTATCAACTCTCAGCCTAAAGCTCGAAAAGCTCTCTTCGCCATCGAGAGCAAATTCAAGAAGGAACCTCTTGTTAAACAACAGTACACTGATTTCATGGATGAGTATGAAAGCTTAGATCATATGGAAGTTGTTAACAAATCTGATGATGAATTGCACCCCCCAATTGAAACGGTTTATTTAAATCATCATCCCGTGTGGAAAAACCCTCTTGTAAAAGATAAAATTCGAGTTGTTTTCAATGGTTCATCACCCGACGTTAACGGCAACAGCCTTAACGACACTCTTTATTCTGGTCCTGCTATTTAATCAGATTTATCTGCTATACTCTTAAACTTTCGATTATTTCCCATAGCTGTCATAGCCGACATAAAACAGATGTACCGTCAAGTGTTAATTCAACCAGAACAACGAGATCTTCAAAGAATCTTGTGGCGTGATGAAACCAGTAAGCCCATTAAGGTATTTCGCTTGAAAACGGTTACTTATGGCTTAAAACACTCTGCTTTCCTTGCTATCCGATCCCTACACTTGCTAGCCTCTCAAGATGGTCATTTATTTAACCCCAAAGCCTCTGAAGCACTAACTACGTCATTCTATGTTGACGATTATTTGCAATCCTTCCCCTCTTTGGAGGAAGCTTCTTTTGTATCTTTAGAACTTCAGGCATTACTAAGGAATGGAGGTTTCCCACTCCATAAGTGGAACTCCAACTCCCCTGAGTTTCTCGCTCAGTTTCCCATCGAAGACGTAGATCCTTCTTCTGTCGAAATTTGTGGTAACTCCGAATCTATAAAAACTCTAGGAGTTCACTGGTGCACTAGCACTGACACTCTTATCTATAAAGTTTCGCTCGCAGAAGAGCGTCCTAATACAAAAAGACAAATTCTTTCTGAAATTGCAAAAATTTTTGATCCACTTCAATTCCTTGCCCCAGTTATCGTTATAGCCAAGCTCTTCATGCAAGAGCTGTGGTCGCTTAAATGTGAATGGGATGACACTGTCCCTCTTTCTTTTCTTAATCGCTGGCTCTCGTTTCGCAGTAATTTGTTGGATCTTTCCCTCATTGAAATTCCCAGGAATTTAATTAGCTCTCATTCTAATACACCCTTTTTCCTTCATGTGTTCGCGGATAGTTCCGAAAAAGCTTATGGTTGCTGTGCATATTTAGTTCATCACGATTCACACTATGGATCTCCAGTTTCCAACCTTGTTTGTGCCAAATCGAAGGTCGCTCCTCTTAAAACCATCACTCTGCCTAGGCTCGAACTGTGCGCTGCACTCATGGCTGCAGAACTTGTCAAGAAATTACGGGAAGTATTAAAAGTCGAATTCTCGCAAATCTATCTCTGGAGCGATTCCATGATCGCCCTTTCTTGGATCGCCAAGAACCCCTCTCACTGGCAAACTTTCGTTGCAAACAGGGTTTCCAAAATTCAAACTCTTTCTTGTGGATGTCAATGGAGGCATGTTCCCAGTGCGGATAATCCAGCCGATATTATCTCTCGTGGTTGTTTACCCTCTCAATTGGCAGCTTCCCAATTGTACTGGCATGGGCCCTCGTGGCTATTCGAAGAATCTTCCTCATGGCCTTCTAAACCCCCAGCTACAAACTCCAACTTGCCTGACGCTAAAGTACCTCTACCCATTGCTTCGTGTCTTGTTTCCAACGCTTCTCATCCTTTGTTGTCCCGCTATTCTTCTTTTCATAAATTACTACGAATTGTCGCCTATCTCCTTAGATGGAAATATCTTGTGGTTGACCAACCTCTTCTCCCTAAACCACACCTTACCAATCATGAATTGAATCTTGCTACCGTTAAGGTTTTACAACTGACACAGCAAGAAGCCTTTTCTTCTGAATTGTCTTTGCTTTCTTCTAGAGATCTTCCCAAATCCAGCCGTCTTCGTGCTTTAGCCCCGTTTCTTGATGACCATGGGTTACTCAGGGTAGGTGGAAGGCTCTCGCAATCTTTACTCTCTGAAGACAATAAAGCATCCCGTTATTTTGCCTTCCAAACATCACGTAACTTCCTTAATTATACGTGACTTTCATTACCGTAATCTTCATGTTGGTACACGTACTCTGCTTTGCCTCTTAAGGGAAAAGTACTGGATTATAAATGGAATTCATGAAGTTTCTTCTGTAATTCATAAGTGTATTCCTTGTTTCAAAGCGAAACCTAAAATCAATACTCAATTAATGAGCGATCTGCCCTCTTTTCGTTCTTCTCCTATACGCCCATTTGCTTTAACTGGCGTGGACTATATGGGTCCGTTCCAATATCAACGAAACTCTCCTGAAGCTAAACGCAAATTGTTTGGTAAGCTTTATGTTTCTCTCTTTGTTTGCATGGTTACCGGCGCAATCCACTTGGAACTAGTAACGAATGCTTCTACTTCTTATTTTTTTATCAGCTGTCTCTCGTTTCACCGCTAGGCGTGGTGTTCCTTCTGAGATGTTCTCTGATAACGCTTCCACCTTTCAGGGCGCAGCTTCCCTGTGGAAGAAAGCTCTCACTTCCTCTCCTGCCATGGAACAAATCTCTAATTTTTCTTATTCAAAAGGTTTCAAATGGCGCTTCATACCTCCTTACGCTCCGCATCATGGTGGTAGGTGGGAATCTTGCGTAAAGCTCACTAAACGTCATTTAAGAAAAGTCTTAGGTAATCGAATTCTGACTTACGAAGAATTCAATTCACTGTCTGTTTTGATTGAAGGTGTTGTTAACTCTCGCCCCTTAACTCCGCTTTCCAATGACCCTGAAGACCTACTTCCACTCACCCCTGGTCACTTCCTTATCGGCACTTCTCTTTCTGCCCCTCCTCCTCTTCCCAATTCTTACAGGGATTTTAATCTACCTATTGTTTGGCGTAAACTTGAAGCCCTCCGTAATTCTTTTTGGAAGAGATGGAACTTGGAATATTTAACTTCCTTGCAACGGAGGCAGAAGTGGTTTCTTTCCAGTCCCGACATTAAAGTGGGGGACTTGGTCTTGGTTAGGGATGTTTCTCCCCCTCTAGTTTGGACTTCCGGTAGAGTGACCAAGTGTTACCCTGGAAGAGATGGGAGAGTCAGGGTGGTCAGAGTCTTGACCATTAACGGTTCGATTACAAGACCCCTGTCTTTGATCGCTCCTCTTCCATTGAATGTGTAACTGCTTATTTGCTCTCTGTTGGTGTTTCCCCCCCAGTATGGTGTATTCTTTGAATACACGGTACCTGAGATATAATTTGTATTGCTCCTTGCATGTTCATTTCTTCCTTTCTCTTTGTCAAACACCAACAGTGATCTTTTGTTTTCTCCTTGATAGGCAAATCTCTTATGTCTTCATAAGTCTGTTCTAGATATATATAACTTCTGTGACCCACCTAGCGTCATCTCGCAGCGAATCTCTGAAGCTCCTCAATTCTTCCTGGTGCTGGAGGACTTACTTATCCATTTGGCCACCAGATCCTGTTATCATCGCCAGCTATTTTCTCCTTGAGCAAGAGGACTACGTCCACTTCTTTACTCACCATGCTGCGCTAGTATCAACTGTTATCAACTCTTTGAAGACCAGCTCAGCAAGAGATCATTTTTTGTTACAATATTGGCAATACTTATATGTTCTCCTTTTGTCTCCTACCCCCCACTCTTTTCCCCTTCCTCGGTCCCTCCGTGCTCCGTTGAGCAGCTCTCACTACTAAGTCGGCAGTTGATTCGATCAGTCAGGGCTCAACTCAAGCCAGTCTCCTCAAACCAAGAGACACTTTCTTCACTCCACGCCATGTTGGAAGTCTAGGCATCCGTCAAGGGGATCTTCCCTATCAACATTTAACCAAGATAAGTACAGCTTCAAGTTTTAACCTCATCTTCATGATTTTAAAGATTACATGCTTTTAACGATATTTTATAGACAGCGTGAGATTAATTATTTGGGGCAAAATCATTCTTCGAGGGATTTGCTATGTTGAGCTTTTGTCTGTCTAAGCCAAACTCAATAGAAAGTAGCTTTTCCTACGCTAACTAAATGAGAAATCTTCTCACCACGTGGGATATTATCTAAATACCCGCTGTCTATAATTCACCAAGCTAGTTCCTCCGTTGGATTTTCATTAGCCCCATTTTTCTGCTAAGATCGTTCTGGAACCTTCCAGATCTTGTACTTTATCTGCAAGTCCTGCCGTCATGTATTTCTCACTTACTTGTGAGAATGCTATTTAAAATTGAAGAATCTCACTTCTAAATTACTACAATAGTGAATTTTCGTCCACCGCCGGAATTTTCTTTGGCACATTTAATTGTAATTTACAACTTTCTCAAGAAATAGACTCTCGCCTACCTAGTGAAACCAGATATTTTCATCATTGCAATAACTTTTTTTTGTCATAAACTCTCGTGTTTATACAGTGAACTTCTCATATATTTCAACGAACTATAGTGAAAACCAGTGCTTGCTCAACTTTTCTACCGCGTCGCGATCGTCCGTTTATATTCAAACAAGGCCATGAACATTTTTCCTCAATCCCCATCTCTCTTTCCTAAACCTCTTACTAACAATCCGTAATAAATTTTTAACTTTAGGTCTGTTTCAACGAGGTGTCAATCTATAGATGTGCCCTCCCATTTTTTTCTCATGTGTAATTAATTAATCTCTGTATAATTGCGTGTCCAGCACACGTTTCAAACTTACATTGTTTCTCCCTTCAAATTAGGGAAAACAATTCTTTCAACTCTTGAGTGAGTTATTTTTAGGTCTCACGAAATGTAAACTGCCCCATTTGGCTCGTGATTTCTAATTAAACATAGGAAGTCTAGAACCTTCTTTTTGATTACCTCTTCAGGTTTCACAGTAAGTGACCTGCCCTCTTTTGTATAATTCTCATAAAGTAATTCTGTATATAAGAAGTTGTAGTAACTTCTATTTTATGCTTTATGTTTTCCTTGTTGTTATTTTCGAATTTGTTATTCTCTCTAGAATGTTCTTTCAGAAATTTCTTATAGTACACTCCTTGTACTCAATTTAATGTTTAAACTTTAATCATTTCATTGCCCTTTTTAAAATCTTATCAAGGTTTTAGTACTAGGTTTAAAACCTTAAGAATTGTTATTTGCCTGGAGCAATTTCTGAATGTTGTTGGAGGTCTGCGACCCCAAATTGTTAACAAGATTGCAAAATATTTAATTGTCAAAAATATTAATTTCTCCTGAATTGTTAAATAAATTAAGCGTTCCCTTTCGCTTTTTCATTTTTCTAATACAACGGTTAAACAAGATCCTGTCCTCCTTGGCTCTCCCTACTAGATGCCATTAAATCTATTGATAGGGATTTTACCACTTGTTGCATTTGCGCAAGAACTCTTAGTGGCAACCTTTTCAAAGCTTCTCTTAGCTTTAATAGCTAATTCTAATTGGCCAGTAAGGCAAGTAAAGCTCGCTACGCCAGCTACCTGCTTGTGGAGATCCTCTCCGAAAACTTATGGTCAATTTTCTAAAAAGATAAGTGTTTCTTCTTTGTCTAAGCTTTTGCCGGCCTCTCGCTGAGTAAAGGCTTAGCCATTTCCAAATGCAACTATTGGTTCACTTACCAAAATTACTTTCCAAGTTATAATTTTTCGTCACTATCCTTCCTGGAAGCACTGGGTAACTCTTTTCAGGAATTCTATAACTTCGAAAATTGGAAATACTAAACTTGACTTGAATTATTGGCATTCTTCGAATCATTTCGCAAAAACTAATTTCAGTGAGAAGACATACAATAAATCGTTTGCTCTCAGTCTTGCCAGACCATCACCCTTCCACATAGTACTTTTATACATGCTTGGGAGGAAATATACTAAAGCCTCTCTCTTGCAAACCGCCCAAGTCCTAGCTGCGGTTCCCGTTAGCCTCGACCAAGCTCGTTCCTATTTTAGGTATCAAAAAGTTAAATTTCAGTGGCAACTGCCTCTAAGTGTATTTAAAGTTAAATTTATAATTTTTGTGGAACTCTCATCCTATTTTTCTATCCTTTTTCTCCAGTCCGAAACCCACTTCCTTTTCTTAATCATCTTCCCTTGGTGGGTGGGTTATTCCTCAGCCTATAATCTACCCACCGTGCGCATTCAACCTTCGGTGTCCTACACCAGGAAAATTCTTACCGGCTTGCGTTCAAGCTGTGACGATTTACCTCAGTTTCCTTGTTCGCAGGTGAGAGCCAAAAATAGATTGTCCAGACTTCGTGTCTCCAGAGTTGTGACACAGCTCAGCTCTCTGAGCATCACGGCCTTCATCAAGCTAGCCAGAACTTCCTTCAAATAACATAAATTTATGCCCAATGAAAAGAATAATATGAACACTGAAATGTTAGCATAGGATTTTTGGGTACAGTATATATGTATGTATATCAGTTTCTTGCAGACACGATAACTGCCGTAAATTTGCACCAATCACTTTGAATATTTTACCGAATATGTATACCTATAAAATCTCGGTCGAGTTCGTTACTGGGCTAAATCGGTCGAAGGGGGTGAAAATGGGGGTCTTTTTTTTTTCTTCAAAAAAGTGAAATATTGCTATAACTCTCTTAATATGTGAAATATCGAATCCGTTCAAAGTTCATACTATGTGTCGGATAAAGCCCAAAAATGTATGTATGAAGAGTTTTTTTATAGCACCAACCATTGACCAAAGGGGTGGGAAAAAGTGGGTTTTTCGGGAAACATTAATCATATCTCTCTTAATAGACACAATATCAAAACCGTACAAAATGGACAATATTCCCCTAATAATTACCTAGATCTTTTGTCTGAAAGAATTTTTGATATGACCCACCATTACGCCAAGGGATGAGAAAAATGATTTCGGAATTATAAGAAAATGCCAAGAGCTATCAGAGATTGCCATGACAACACTACTAAATTGATGAGGAATGAGCCATCAGACGTTGCCATGACAACGCACTTGCACAAGATCAGATTCAGATTTCCATCTGACTAAGTGTGAAGCGGCTTCGGTGACGTAACTGGTAGCATGCTGAACTTCTATGACCAAGGTCGCGGGTTCAAAGCCGGCCGAAGTCGTTGGATTTTCTAAGAGCGCTAAAAATCCCTCAGTATGCTTTCCTTTGGAGGGGAAGTTCCAACGTTCGTTGCGAATTGCTGGTTGCGGTGGCATCTAGTAGCCAAGGTCACAGCTAGAAGTCGTGGACGGTAGTATCTGGTAGCAACATTAGGAACTACTGCTTGAAATTGACCGTCTGCAGTCCTTACCTGAATTACAGACTAATACAGCAATCACAATTCACACCGTTTATCAGACAGATTCTACACTCACCCAAAGTACACGGGGTTACATGACCGCGTTGTCGCAGCCCCTAACTGAGGAACCAACCAAAATCTCTGCGGGAGATAAAATTTTGCATGAAGACGTAACAGACCGTTAGATAGTTACACATCAGTGTCGGAACCTTGCATAAGGACAGTGTGACCACAAGTATAAAAAATGGACCCCAAATGACAAGAAGGCTACCGTCCCCATAAGGCAATAAAATGTTTAAAATATGCATAAAATAACGAAAAACAAAGTTAATTAAGCTCCAATTATAAAAAACTTTCTCGCAATCAATGAGGTCTGATCCTTCTACGAAAACCTGCATATTCTGCCTATTTTCGCCTATCCCCAAGTTTGCCCGATGAAATATACCTCCGCCTTCCGGCGTGCCGAGAGGACTTTTTTTTTAGTATCATTTTGTGACAACAGAGGGGGAGCGTGATGGCGCAGTGGCTTAGCTGCTCGTCTTTCACCCGGACGACCGGGGTTCGAATCCCGGCGACAGCGGGGTGGAATTTTCACCTGAAAAATCACGTGGTGTCAGGAAGGGCATCCGACCTTAAATCCCCGGCCAAAACCAAAATGAGCCAGGTTGGCTCCGGTGACCCGAATTAATTGGGAAAAGCCGAAGAAAGATGATGATGATGATGATTTTGTGACAACAGATCGGTCTGTGGTCTGAATACCCGATAATGATGATGATGGTTATTGTTGTATTAAGGGGAGGAACTACTAGGTCATCAGCCCCTAATGATGTTGATGATGATGATGATATGCAGCTATTTATGGATACTATGGATACCCGAGGTTATACTTCAATAGGAAATGAACTAATTGGTCTATATTGAATTACAGTGCGCCAGGAATTGTTCTCCGCAGTGGCTAAGTGCAGCTGCAAGTGGTTGCGTCATCAGTTTAGTTGGCAGCACTGTGTCCTTGATAGGGTGAAGGCCACATTTGTGGGCTGTGAGCTGTCGAAATCGTCAGTGAGTATAGTTATATTATTGTAAGAGTGCAACAGTATGTTATGAATGGCTGTGGTGAGTACAAAGTTTACTGTTTGTTTGTTATGATACAAGCGACAGCCGTGCTGCCAACGTAACTGGTGACGTAATCTCTCGCAGCAGATTGTAGGCACTGCGGAGAACATTCCCTGGCGCCCTGCATTTGAAGTCATTTATCAGTGTTGCCAAGGTAATCTATTATTAGAAGCTTTTCAGTTGGTCAACACGAGTGTAACCAAAATAAATTGGGCGGAGAATTACAATTACTTTCCTAATGCCTGAAATAAATTTCCATTAAGGGGGCTCATACACCGCCGGTTGTCAAAATTTAAGTTCTTTTTTTTACGCTTAAATGAAAGACAATACCTTTCTCAATATATATGTTAAGTTTTATAAGTAAATTCAGCGTTTTGGCAGAGATATAGCGTATTACGTGAGACCATGCGCCTATCTGTCAATGGAGTGTGTAATATTCAAAGCTGTTTATCCGAAAGGTTGCTTTTTTGGAAGGAAAAACGAAATATCTCGAGAACTATGTGATGCAACTGGATGAAACTCGGCAGATTCATTCCAATACATGATCCCTGGAGGATGAACCTCATTTATGAAAATATCTTATAAAATAATTGAGATACACTTGGAAAATTAAACAAAAAACTGTTCATTTTTTGAAAGACAAATTTAATATTTAAAAAATATATACTATTTCCATTATAAAAATTCCTCTCGGCACGCCGGAAGGCGGAGGTAGATTTCACCGGGCAAACTAGGGGATAGTCTATAATAGGCAAAATATGCTGGTTTTCGTAGGAGGATCAGACCTCATTTATTGCGAGAAAGTATTTTACAATTGGAGGTTAATTAACTTTTTTTCCGTCTTTCTATGCATTATTTAACATTTTATTGTCTTATGGGGATGGTACCTTCTTGTCATTTGGGGTTCATTTTTATACTTGTGATCACACTGTCCTTATGCAAGGTTTGGAACTGATGTGTAACTATCTAACAGTCTGTTACTCCTTCACGCAAAATTTTATCTCCCGCAGAGATGTTGGTTGGTTCCTCAGTTTAGGGGCTGTGGTCATGTAACCCCGTGTACATTGGGTGTGTGTAGAATCTGTCTGATAAACGGTGTGCATTGTGATTGCTGTATTAGTCTGTAATTCAGGTAAGGTCTGCAGACAGTCAATTTTAAGTAGTAGTTCCTAATTTTGTATTAAATACTACCTTCAACGACACCTAGCTGTGAACTTGGCTGCTAGATGCCACCGCAACCAGCAACATGCAACGAACGTTGTAACTTCCCCGCCGAAGGAAAGCATGCTGAGGGATTTTTAGCGCTCTTAGAAAATCCGGCGACTTTGGCCGGCCTTGAACCAGCGACCTTGGGCATAGAAGTTCAGCATGCTAACAGTTAGCCGCTTCCCTCATAGTCAGATGGAACAAGAAGTTCCGTGACGAACTAAAGAGCCTACATTTCTTAAAATTAAGATTCATGCCAATTATTAATCTACAGTATATGTACCTATCTAGAATAATGACGAAATTAAGTTGGTAATATCGAAATGTCTTAATTAGTTCGAAATACTGTATACTAGGCATAATGTAGCCTAATAGAGCAATACAGTTGGCAGCCCTGCTGACTGAATATATTCTTAATTCCATCTCCTAAGGTACAGAATACAAAATGTGGAAGTCCAAAGGACGTTACATGGAGTTAGACATTGGACCTATTAGTACACGTAAAAGCATGTTGGCAACAATGTCATGCGAGTCCTGGTCAGAAATAATCTGAAATATTATGATATCTTTTTGTGCCAATTTTGGATGAAATCCATTTGTTGGAATAGAAGTTACATGTATTTTAAAATTGGAGCTATCATCAGGCATAGAATCATGCTGGCAACACTGGCTTAAATTAATTACTCCAAATTAATCTAGAATGTCAGGTGCTATACGTGTGCAAAGTATAGAGCTGTTGGCCTGCATACTTTCTGATATATTGATATTAGGGTAAAAAATATAGACACCATTTATTAACAGTTGGCAGCCCTGATTGCCATTAAGAATACTTATAGTCATATCTGGTATGTTACACATAGCACATACGAAATTTGGTTGAAATCCAACTGACAGTATAGAAGTTACATGTATTTAGAAATCGGTCCTATCAGCAGGCTTAGAATCATGTTGGTAGAACTGACGTATATAAGTTACTCCAAAATTAATCTAAAATGTCAGGTAATATATGTATGCATAGTTTAAAGCTGTCGGCTTGCATACTTTCTGATATATTGGTATTTGAATAAAAAAAAATAGAGAGAGCAATTATTAACAGTTGGCAGCCCTTGGTGGCTCTTAAGAATACACTCTGTCATATTTGTTTATGTACACATATTACATACAAAATTTGGTTGATATCCAATTCATAGTGTAGAAGTTATATGCATTTAAAAATTGGACCTATCAGAAGGCTTAAAATTATTTTGGTGACACTGTCATGTATGGCCTCCTGGAAATTAAACTGAAATAGTATTATCTACATGTGTGCCATTTTTGGAATAGCTCCCATGTATACCTTCCAAGATATCCAACATGGAGCTCAAATTTCTAGTGACTTTTTTTTAGCAGTTGGTAGCACTGACATCTTTTTCAAATATGGGCCTGAGATATTCCGGTATACATCTTTACTCATACTAAATTTGGTTTCGATTGCTGCAGCCGTTTAGGAGTTGATAGAGGGGGACCCACACCCACAGCCATCCAGCCAGACAGACAGAAGGACAGACCGACAGACAGACAGACACATTTTCCCGGATCGATCTCATAAATCTACTTTTTCCTCATTTTTGCAAAGTGTGAAAAGTAGGCTAAAAATGAATGTGATCTCGTCATTGGCGTTGTCTTGGCAACCTCTGATAGTTCATCCCTCATCAATTTAGAAGCGTTGTCATGGTAACCTCTGATGGCACTTGGCATTTTCTTTAATTCCGAAATTAATTTTCTCATACCTTGGCGAAATGGTGGGTCATATCAAAAATTCTTTCAGACAAAAGTTTTAGGTAATTATTAGGGGAATATTTTCCATTTTGTACGGTTTTGATATTGTGCCGATTAAGAGAGATATGATTAGTGTTTCCCGAAAAAACCACGTTTTTCCACCCCTTTGGTCAATGGTTGGTGCTATCAAAAAACTTATTTGACATAAATTTTTGGCACTTATCTGACACATATTATGAACTTTGAATGGATTCGATATTCCACGTATTAAGAGAGTTATAGCGAAATTTCACTTTTTTGAAGAAAAAAAAGCCCCCCATTTTCACCCCCTTCGACCGATTTTTCCCATTAACGAACTTGACCGAGATTTTAATGGGATACTTATTATATAAAAAATTCAAACTTATTGGGAGAAAATTACGGCAATTATCGTGTCCACAAGAAACTGATATATATATATATATATATTATATATAAACTTTTGAACTGACGGTGGTTTTGGGGTCTGGGGGATGTGAAACGCGAAGATATGTCGAAATTTTCCGGAAGTCGAAACATGGTACCCATTGCAATAGTTAGCTTTCTAATGAAATCTACCTAAAACTGCCTTCATGTGACTCCAGTCCGATACATAAGCGGTGGTATTCTCCTCATTGCTCTTCTTATTGAAGTCATGCACCCAACATTGTATTTTCTTCTTTGTGTTTTGCAAAGCAAATAGGAGAAGGAGCTCTTACTCAATAATAATATCAAACAATACTAAATATGAAAACACACTACATATTCTCTAGAAGGAAGCGACCAGACTGGACTGCTCACACAAAGGTATCGCGTCCCATGTGACGTCCCCATATCGCAGACCGCCGCGACAAACCGTTTTCTGTGTAGCCGAGCCTTGAGACCTACAATGAGGTACGTGGTATTTATGGACACGCCTGATGTTCCGCTTGCTTTTTCTATGCGTGTTGACGATGTATTTGTAGCTGTTATCAGTGTCGTAGTTCCTCATGTAATCCACTCTTAAATCTGGACTGATGGTAGATGTAAGAATTGAACATAGCCTACATCGCGAAGCACAGAATATATGCTAAGTAACCAAAGGATGTAGGAGGGTGTGTTGTCGACTATCTTTACCAACTTATGCAATGAAAGTAAACTCGAGTTATCACGAACTAGATCATCAGTGGCGTACCATCGGGAAGGGGGTTAGGGTTTAACCCTCCCCAGAGACATTTGTTTACTTGAATGCATAACAAATCGCTTTAGTTGTGTGTGTTCGTTTAGTTAAAGATAATTCAGTACCGTACATGAGGAGTTTCTGCAATGTATTCCTTTCAATGATGCAGATGAAGTCATTAGGACAGACACATTTTGAGAGTCAACAGTAATGGCAGTAGGAACAAGGAGAGCAAAACATCATTTTTCTCTCACATAATATCAATATTATAAGCAATCACGTATGGATATATTGGTACCACTGCAACATTTCAGATTTTTTTGTTTAGTTACTGTTTTCCAAATTTATAAAATATTTTTTTTATTGTGCTGAAAATATGAGGCCCAAAATAGCTTTCATCCAAGAGAATGTTTACTTAATTATTGTTTTTTATGAATATTAATCAAAATATTTTAA
The DNA here is from genome assembly GCA_946902985.2 of Meconema thalassinum. Lineage (NCBI taxonomy): Eukaryota > Metazoa > Arthropoda > Insecta > Orthoptera > Tettigoniidae > Meconema > Meconema thalassinum. The sequence continues at coordinate 195,842,664 of OX336388.2, forward strand.
TAATGTATGATGATGATGATAACTGTCGTTTTATGGGCGGAACAGCAAGGTCATCTGCCCCTTTAATAGTGTAGGCCTACACAATATTACCCTTCTATACTAATGAAACACCCCCCAGAAGGAAATCCTGCGTACGCCACAGTAGATTGTATTAAATAACTGAGTTTTTTTTAAATTTTCAATGTTAAATAAGAAAAACTTAAGTTAATTATACGCCAAATCATTACTAACAGAAACACACTTAAACGTCTACAATTTATAGATTATTTGAAGTGTACGTGTTTAGAAACAGCAATGGGTTCTTCTTCAGCACAATTGAGAGAGAGAAAAACTTATTCTAAGGAAAAAGCTTAAATTAAAAAATGGATATCGTTACAATACGTTTTTTTAAATAATTTGATAAAAATATATAAATCCTTAAAATTATCTATGAAAATTTAGGCAATTATATGGTTAATCTTCTGAAAAATATCTATGAAAAAATATTGTAAATATTCCTCTTCTGAAAAAATTATGGTTCGCGGAACATAAACAGTGTCTTAAAAATAAACTAGTAGCCTAAAGCTTTAAAGTACTGTACCACGGAGTTGAAATAACACATGTAGTCGTATCTCTGGAACTGATTCAATCTTAGACCCTATTAAGAGCATCAAGTCTATATTTCGATGTTCATTCAGTTGTTATATGCCTTCTGTTCCGCATGCCAACTATTTCAATACGTGGTGGCATCTCAATCTAGGAATGAGCCTCATTATAGTACAGTTTTCTGACTTATAATAGTTAGGGTCGAACATAAAACAATTTTTAAAACCATCTTAAACCTCACATGTCATTCTCCTCTCCATCCATGTTGATACATGTTATGGTTTAATGGTGTTTACTAACCTCGAAAATCTTAAATCAGAGCATCAGATAGTCATCTACGTCACTATGCCTTCAGTTCCGCATGTCAACTATTTTGGGATATTTAATGAATTAATATTAAATATTAAACTCTAAATATTTATAGGTCTTTCAATGTTCAACATGTGATCCTTAATTAGTTGAAAGATGATAAACATAAGATGAATGGAAATTATCCTAGATGCCGTGCAGGCAAAGAAACTTAAAAGAGAATCAGTCTTGAAGGCTTCCCAAGGTCCGTCTAGGCGTTACTACAGTAGCACATTTGTCCGTTATGGCGCTACTATCTTCCTATGAACTACATGTATAATCGCTTCTTTTACATTACTTACGAACAAGCTAAAGATTGTGTTGAATATAGCGTGTTGATTCAATAAACCTTAGAATATTGAATAAACATCGTGAAATGTTGGTATACATTAAAAACATTATACGCCATATCATTTTTCTGCTTTCAAATACTTGAATGCCAACCAAGTAGTGTTTACTTGTGTGATTTTTTTTTCTTAATTGTGCTGAAGATGAAACCATTGTTGTTTCGAAACATGTACGCTTCAAATAATCTATAAATCGTAGACATTAGAGTGTGTTTCTGTTAGTATTGATTTGGCGTATAACTAACTTAACCCTTCCAGTGTCACTGAAATATGTTGAACTATTCTCGGAGTGATCCTTTATTAAATAATATTTAGGACCTGATTATTTTTATTACTTTTTTACATTGTTAAAAAAACTTTTAAAAGGAGAAAACACTACAAAATCTGAATCAGTCCAGGGAAACTATGGAATTAGATCGCGGAAAGCAGGCATACCAACTTGCACTTTCATCTCACTTGATGATGAACTGTCAATATCTTCAAAATGTCTTTGATATCACTGTCCGACTTGACCAAATACCCTCTAAACTTATGATAGCCTGCGGAATATTACGTACGCAATCCGGTATGGCGGGAATTACGTTGCGGAATATATAGCAAATGACACGCAAGGCAAAGGTATTGAAGCGAAATATTCCGGAAAAGACACGATAAGGGTTAAGTGTTTCTTAGTTATTCTGTCAATACGGATCCAAACAATTTGCTATTATGGCAAATATTTTTGCTTATTTTTACAATGTTGATAAGATTTCCTAATTAATTTTCGTCGTGGTTTTATTTCCCCATTTGCATGCAAAAACCATCTAAATGTCAATCTCTATACATATAAAAATGAATGTTACATGATAGATTGTTTGTTTATATACCATTCATCCCACTATGATCAAACTTCGGTGAGTTGTTATGCACTCTCCCACGAATATTTCTGAATTAGTAAATTCTTTTCACAATAGGTGGTGTGCGAGTCATTTAAACAAATAATTTTTGGCATGCGGATTGTTTCAACAAATGAACTTTGGTGAGTTGTAATGCACACTCCCACAAAGGTTTCTGAATTAGTAAATCTATTTCACAATCGGTGGCGCACGAGTCGTTTCAACAAATGAGTGTTGGCACGCGATTTCTTTCAACAAATGAACTTTGGTTAATAATGGAATGAAAAAAAGTTTACTTCACTAGATAATACAAGCTGTGAATGTAAAGGAAAGTGGCGGATGTGGCTCATTGTAATGTTTACTCTAGCATGCGAGCTGAGGTCACAGGGCGGAGACGTGAGCCGAGGTTATGATATTCCACTCCAACATACATCATGCACAAGGTAAGCTTCTCCATGTCGTCACTTCAACCGTAAACATTTGGTAACACTGCATGAGCGGTCGGTCAATCTACTAAGCTACTGAAATTAGCCAAACTACCTTTTGTAATGATTAACCCCCCCCCCCCCCCTTAAAAGCCGCTTCAGTGGCGTAGTCGGTATCATACTGAACTGCTGTTCCCAAGGTCGCGGGTTCAAACCCGTGTTAAAATCCCTGATTATGCCTTCCTTCGGAGGGGAAGTAAAGCCGGCGGGGCAGGCCCATGTCATAGATTTATGTCATG